>JARUPY010000452.1:1200000-1848610 GCA_029817715.1 Melastoma dodecandrum | reverse complement strand
CAGATGATCAAGGAGGCCGGCCGATCTGGACCCCGACGGCTTCTTTAATTTCGAAGAGTTCTTCCATTTGATGTCCACCCTCGCCTTTTCTGTTTCGTCTTTGGCACTTCTCCTGCATTCTTTACTACATCATAGGCAGAAAGAATCATCACCTCGAGCAAAAAGTTACATGTCTTCTTCCAAACCAAAAACAAAAACATTGTATTGGGGTCTATATGTATGTGTCCCGCAATCTTTGCCTCGCATAGCAAACTCCATGTAGAACCAGAAACAAAAAGAGAAAACAAATCAAATACAAATGCAAATCAATCGATGATGGATGCAGTAGAGGAGTGCTGCTACAACACTCATCTTTTTTCTTTCCTTCCTTCCTCTTGTTTTGGTTGTTTCAGTTTATGACCGTGGCGCAACACATGCAGCTCCCGAAGAGGGAAGGCTTCGGCCTTCTTTTTCCCTTTCGTTCTGGCGAGCTCGGACCGTCGACCACTTCCAGTTCCTTGGCAGCACCCAGCAGCAGTGCCTTTTCCTGCGTCTCTGGGAGGCCACTGTTGTGGAATGCCACTGAATCCTGTTCTTCTCTAGAGAAGCCGAGTGATGGAGTCCTTGAATCAGCCTGGCCGAAGGAAACAACCCTCTCCGTGTGAATTGGAAGCTTGTTTTGTTCTGTCATTACTGTTGCGGATCTTACCACACGTTTGTCCTGAAACAGGAGCGGCGTTCGGTCTGATTCTTCCGTCCTAGTTATTCTAAGATCAAAATCGAAGCTCGGAGACTTCTTCATCCGAAGGTTAACCACCGCCTTGTCAGGTTTCGAACCCTGACTTTGAGAATCCAGCATCTCTTCATCTTCTCTTGACAATCCACTTCCTACAATGTATCCGACATTCAAGGCTGCTTCACCGATATTCGGTGGAGTAAGTATCGGTCGGTTCAACTTCAGGGGATCGAAAGCTTGAAAGTCTTTATAGGAGGCTAGAGCATCACGCATGATTTCAGAGTTTCCATTTTCCGTGGATTTTGCTGCTTCAGGGATTCCATCAATAACTACCTCCGGCTCTGGTGGAGTCGATTTATCCAGAGTTGAGATGACCAAACATTCTTCCCTCGGAGTCGGGAAGCTTTCACTGACAACGCTGCTGAACTCTGTAGTTTTTATCACCTGGGATGCCCCTTCCTCGCCCACTGGGCGCGTCCAATCCCCTTCAATTTCATTCAGAGCATCTGTGTTCTTGATATCAGAATGAGGAGCTTCGATGGATGGAGATTGTTTGTCTTCACATTCAAAGTGACCACCATCTTCCCTAATATCGGACGTCAATGGAATTCCGATTAGATCAGCCGGTTTAACCAAAACAACACTTTCGTCTTTGACGCTCGTGTCATCTGGTAGGAGCGGCATTGATCGGTCACAATCTAGAATATCATTATCTGAATCCAATCTAGAGAAACTGTTACTTCGTGAAATTTCTTTGCTCGCAGGAACTTCACCTCCATTTTGAGCAGGATCCCCTGGTTCTCCCATCTCAAGCGATTTCATTTCAGCCACCGAGTTGTCTTCTTCCTCTCCGAGATTGGCATCATCCTCCCAGGTAATTATGATTTCATCAAACGGGCTGTCTGTCTCCACCGGGGAATCATCATTGTTAGCAGGTGAAGGCAAATTCCCTATTGCACAGCGCTTTTCATCCATCAATCCCAGCTCGTTGGGTGCAGACGATACGCCAGCCTTAAACTCTGCTGGTCCAAGGAGTTCCCTCATGCCTACCATGGATGTTTCTGTGCCTGTGTGGTTTGACCAAATTTCAGCTGGCCTTTCCGTTCCATCGTCCACTGCAGGATCGAGCAATAACCCAAAGGCGGTGAGCTTGAGAATGAAGATGGAGTCTCCTATCTGAGAAAGCAGCAATAACTATAGAGAAATATCAAAGGAACAAAACTTGAGAGGGTAGCTTCACCAGGCTCGTTCTCTCTTGTGGTATCCTCCACGTTCAGACATGCAGACGGTGAGGTTAACCTCCCTTTCCAGTCATCCTCATGTTCTGGGCGGTTCGATTCTTCGGAAACTTCTGGAGGAGTATCGTTATGGACTTGCTCTGAGCCACCAAAGTTGAGGAAAAAACCCTTTGATTCAACATAAAGTAATTGCCAAGTCAATATAAGAAGCGACTAAACTGAACCATATTATTTCACCCACTGTTTCTCTCCAACATATCGGCACTCGCGTGACCATCCATCAATCCTGTCTCCCTCTCGGAACCCAGAGCTGATTCTTCAGCTTCTGGAGAAGGATCAGCTAGTTTCTCTACCAAAGTTTGTTGGCTTTCATGATTTATGTCGTCTCTGCCAACCACATCCTGCTCGGTTTCCTCCTGAGATCCATCCGCAGTTCTCACTTCTTCAGCTACTGCAGGCAAAGGTACAGACTGCATGAAGATTTTGCCTGGTATTCCTTCAATAGAATTCGCTATCATATTCCATCCCAGACTCACCTTGCAAAACAGCTTCGGCTTCTTCCGGTGCATCAACTGCGGGGGATCTCGATGTAGCTTCGGTTGACACATCCCCTTCTTCTGCAACGAATGAAGAGGAATTGTAAGTAGCGGTTCACAGCAAAGGTAGAACCCTTCGTCCGAAAGGTGCCCGGATTACCTTTGAGGGATGTATTGGTGTTTCCCATTTCGTTCCACATGGACATTTTAGCTTCCTCGAGCCGACAATATAAACAGTGCCAAGATAGTGAAATTCTCTTCTCACACAGTCATTCCTTTGGAGATGGTTAAAGAGTAAAATACCAAGTGAGAAGGAAGTTCAAAAAGGTTAAAGAATGGAAGTTTCCTGTTTAAGAAGTTACTAATGATGACAATTGACGACAATGATATTGGCATGTGAATGACAGACTAAAGTTTCGGGAAAAAGGCAGGACTAAAAACTGCTAAAATTTCCCCCCTCCCTTTCAGAAAAGGTGTTGCTTAAAGAATCTGCAGAATTCGCGCTTGCCGACAGCCGAGCAAATGAACTCAGACAATAATCTAAGGATGCCCGGAAAGCATCTTTCGCCTAATACAATAGTTGGAGGCTTGATCAGCTAAATTAATATCCAAGTTCCTTCGGGTGGCCCTCACGGCATGATTATGTTTTCAGCCACAAGAGAGTCAATTTACACGGCACAGCAGCATGTTGCGTGTTTAGGCCTGTTTGCATGTACATTGCTTGACTCACGACACTCGTTATAGAAATGCGGAGAAGATTAAAAAGAGAAAAAGGAATCATGATTTTCTAGGCAGGCCTTTCTTTGAACAAGTGGGTCAATACAGTGAGTTGTCTTGGAACTAAAGCTTTTTGCTTAAAAGGACATTACTAAAGAGGCTACAAGTGCAGGGTTTGGCCATTAAAAGCAAAAGGAAGGGATACAGATCTGCATAATTTTAGGGAGTGAAGCTGGTAATGAAAGCTAATCATGCCCTGCGGTTGAGGGAGAGATGAATATAAAATAAACAAGAGAATGTGGATCGGTGTCCCCTCCAATTACCCAGTTCTTTTCCTTCAGAGTGTTCCCGTGTAAATTGAGCCTATCATGTCGCAATCCATCTGGGGCCTCATAAAACTTTTGTTTCCTGACAGGAACTCATCATAATTTCCTCATTCGAGAATTTTCAAAGTAGTTGTGCAGTATTAATGTAATTTCCGAAAAAAATCTATAAATAATTTTGAAATTTCGAAAATAATACTTAAGAAAGTTGTACTTATAAATTCCGATGAAATCGGACTTCTAAATTCCAGACTTTTTCTATACTTTCCTCCACTTTTTATGCTGCAGTTCTTTCCCCTTAGTAATTGATTTCGACCTTTATTCTTGTTAATGACTAAAGTAATGCTCCAATAACCACATTTTAACATTGGAACAGAGAAAAAGCACACAGATCACAATCTAAAGGTCATATATCTTACATCCTGTGCCTCTGAGATCACGCACGGCTAGGTGCGTAAGATTCCTCGGCACTTCTGCTTTTATTCAGAAGGAACTAATGATAGCCACTTATAGACAATCCAGGACAGATGGATCAAAGTTTCAGACTAAAATCACTCCATAAGAGATTGATCCAGGATATGCTTCGACACGGTGTGAACCATTCATGCACCAACCACCTCCGGAACCTTCCCGTTGTCCACAGGAGTCAAGCTATCGTAGTATTCCACCAGCACCTCCCACCCGCCGGGGCACATGAACCCATCCGGGGGGCTTTCCTTGCTCTTGGCAAGAGCCCGCATCTGGCAGAAAGAAAAAATAGGGTCCAGAGTTCAGATCCCCAGCAAAGAAACAGAATGGACTCGTTGACAGGACAAACATGCGACTTCACAAGCCTCAACTGAATAACAGTAGTACCTTGGTGCCAGAAATGAAGAGGAAGTCTTGAGGCCTCGAGGGATCGAAGAATGCCATTTTTCCCTGAGTTTTGTCATAAGCAGCAACCTGTGGTGACAAGAAAGCAAAATTATTAAGTATATAAGGTACGATACAGTGCTAGTTGCAAAGTAGGTGCACGAGTTTTCAACCTTGAACGGAAGAATGTTTAGCCTTTCCAGGCCGGGCGCCATGCTCAGCACCTTCTTCCCATGGTCAGCATCATACAAATCCCTTTTCTCGACCGGATGGCTCATGCCAGCAGGATCCCTTCCAACTATGTAGAAGTTAGCCCCAGCATTAAGCCGAGCCTTTGCATGCCACTGCACCTCTGTTGGCCCAGCATATAGCATTGGAGAGGGGAAGATGGAAACCACAGTTGTCTCCGGATCTAGAACTCCATCCTCCAACACCTGAAAGCAGTCACAGAAAATAACAAAATCATAGACGAACCACAGCAGTGAATAGCTGAAGATGAAAGAGACCAATGCCTTACCTTCTCATGTTGCCTCATTCTCCAGTTAAGCGGAACATCATCTGCCTTAATGAAGCCACCCAGAGGATGAAGCAAAAGGACGGGGTTCTTATAACCCATCTCAAGAAGTCTTCGACGGTTGTCAGTCATCAACAGGGCGTGTCCATTGTGAACAGGGTTTCTTAGCTGGAAGGCAAACACGGCATCCGCATTCCGCCGCGAGAATTCCTCCCGGAGACTGGAAGGCGAGAGTCTGTATTAGTCAAGACCATCATTGTACTTGATAGGCTCCAGTACCTCGAGATCCCCGCCGAGTAACCAGTTCCCTGAATTCCTTATTGCTTCATCAACGTAAGGCAGTCCCGGGGCAGTCGTACCCCAAGTTCTCGCAATCCTTTCTTCTTTAGGATGCTTGTATATCTCAATACTGGAACAAAACGGTAAACAGATTGTGAGAAAAAAAGGCAAACAGAGAGAGAGAGAGTGACAAAGCCATGTGCCAACCAATATTTCACCGAATGTGGCAAAGACACTACAGAATCACAAACATGTAAAAAAAACAACATTCAGTTAAAGAAATCCAGGGAAGAAGACCACATCTTCCACATGCAAATCATCCAGCTTCGAGAAACGTATCCGAAGATAGTGAAACAGCATATCAATATAAAAGTCGAGATAGTAAACACAAGATCGTGTAGCTTCCCGACAGCTGGGAAAAGAATCACGACAGAATGATTCGTCTCCGTTGAATGAATCCGTAACAAGAGGTGACATCCCAATGGGCTACTGAGCACAACATTTTCATTACGATGCCCGACAGTGAACGTATAGCATGGTTTTCTACCAAGCCTCAGCCGGGCCATCTTTTTTTCTCCATGTATTTAGACTTTGAAAGACACCAAAACCTCGAGTCATCCCCAGTTCTAAAACAGTTGTTCATAACATTGATAAAGCACAAGTTGGCCAAGTGCCCAAAAAACATGCGAATATTCCAGGACCTGGTGGACTTAACCTTATCATCAACTCTACTTTAGCCAATTTCATGAAGCCGTACTGTGTGCAAATATTCAAATTATATCACGCCCTATGTAAAGTTTTGCAGAAAGTTGGCACGTATTTATTTCGTGGACTAAACTTTATACCTTAAGTTTATTAATCTAGCAGGGAGTTCACGACTAACAAACACGGCTTGACAACCACGTGAATCCTGGCGATCTCCAGCGATTTCAGCTCTAAATCAATTTACCAAAAACAAAATCTCGAACGGGGTGAAAATCATATGGAAAGGAGATGGTCACTCACTCGTTCAAGATGGCGATGGGATTGTCGTCGGGGTCAAAAAGGCCGACCCGGGTGGCATCCCCGATCCGCCCCTTGGCCTCGTCGTCGATGGCGAGCACGATGGGGACGGACATGTTGACAACGGAGCCGTCCTGGAGGCGGAGGGCGCCGAAAGGAAGAGTTTGGAGGAACTCGGACTGTCGCATGAACCCGGAGAGGGGGCTGGCCCACCCATCCGAGAGGACGTCAACCCACTGGAGGTCGATCCTGGAGAGCTTGACCCTGGGGAGACCGAGGCACTCCAACTTCCTGAAGTTCCTCAGGGGCTCCTCGACGACAAGGTCGACGAGCTTGCCGCCATCGGGCTCGATGAGGGAGGAGGAGGAGACGGAGACGGAAAGCGAGGGGAGACGAGTAGGGCAGCGGAAGCTCAGATGGCGGACGGGGAGGGAGGCGGGGAGGCGGAGTAGGGAGGAGGGCTTGGGGTGGGACGATGTGTGGAATGGGAGCCTGGAGAGGGCGGCCATTGTTGGTCGTTCTCCCTCTCCCCTCTGTTTTTCTCTTCTTCCTCGGGGGGAAGGCGTTGTTTAATTAAAATTAGATGGAGGTGGAAGTGATTGAATGACTTGGGTTTTTAATAGGAGGATTAATCAAAGTATTAATTTAGGATTTAGTAAATGATAGTGGAAGGTGGATGGGGAGGGAGATGAATGTGGATGGGTTTTATGGGGTTTGTTCATTTCCTCGTGGGAAGAAAAGAAAAGATGGGATTTTCTTTTCTTCTTGTTTTCCTTTATTTTTTTTTCTTTTCGGGTTCTGTCCCTGGAGCCGCCCCTCCACCTCCACCTCCCCTCCCATACCGACGGCGGTCGCATCTGAAAGGAAACGTGGATTTTTTTCCAGCATGAGGATCTGCTATTATTTCTAATTTCACGACACTTGCTTTAATTATTAAAAAAATATCTCAGCCTCTTGCGAGGGAAAAAGGTCATCACTTTCCACGTATATTTATTATTATTATTTTGACAGGTTTGTTAGTGATGAAATCAGAGTGTCCACCCCTCCCTCGCGCTATTTGGGAAGAGCTCTATGTTTCTCGTCGGAAATGCCTTTTTCATGCGTCGGCACTGACGATAGCCGGGGCCGACCCCTCGTCTTATTCGGTTCAATTAATATATAAAAATCGGTCGAGTGGTGGTCTCCCCTCCATGTCCCGACTAAAACTCTCAGGAATTCGTGAATCACGCCCATGAAGCCGTCCCCATTCGGATAAAGCCAGGAGTTTGGCGGTCCTCCCCCCCCCCCCCCCCCCCCCCCCCCCCCCCCCAAAATTTTTATTTGAACTCGTTATCTCGTGTTACGTAATGAGGTCTTTTTCTGGTCGCCGTCCTCGTATTCTCAGCTCGCTCAGCCCAGGCAAGACTCCACTGGATGGAACCTTCCAGCTTTTCAACGTGTCAACGTCATCTGCCTTTCCTGGAACTCGCCGGATAAAAACATTCGGTTTGACAGGTCAAAACCACCAATCCTATCCATTCGGGATAAACCCGGCTCCGTACTACTCCAGTTTATTTTGACCCCCCCCCCAAAAGAAAAAGGGAAGAAGCTGAAAACTTATCCAGGTATTATTGCCAAAGAGGTGAGGTCACAGCTCACATAACCACTTTAGATGTGTAGTCCATCCACGTCAGTTCCCAATATTGTTGCCACTTCATCCTTCATGTATTGTCGGGTAGAATGGCGATGCTGGAAAAAGGAAAAACAATTTGCTTATTAGGTCCTAAAAGAAAGCCCAGCACCAATTCATGGAGCAGCAGAGCAATCCTCACCTAAGCAGCTTTATCAAGAGGCCTGAGAAGATCGCGGTCTGTGAGGCTTCGGCGCTGAAACAGAAACAGAGGCTCATTGACACATGACCCTAGGTGTTACCCAATCCAACTGTAAATGTTAGCATTTTCTTGAGCGCCAGTTCTAAGTAAGAAAAGTAAGCCAGCCTTTGGTAGATTTTATGCAACTGATATACAAACCTTAAAGCATGAGAAAACAAAGATGTCGAGCTTAACTGTAAGTAAAATGTTATCTTTCGCACAGTTAAAAACCCCGAATGGCCATTTATGTGTCGATCGAGTATCTAAGAGGTGACTGCAGCAAAATGGAGCCATAATAAACAATATCACGGCGAAGAGTTATTTGGTCCCGCTTTTTGGTGGATGCACCTACTTTAAAATTACTAACCAAAGTTCAAGGTAATGCGTACCATTTGGGTTTCCCTGCTCATAGAAATCTCGCAAGAGAGAGACTGCTCCAGAAGCCATGATTCCCCCATAACACTTGAAACTCCCTGATTGGGAATGCCCATTACTACAGAGAGAAAGAAAACAAAATGCGTTAATATGGATAAAATCCAAACCTGATTTTCTAACATGTTAATAGTTGCTTTCTCTTCTTTAGCCATTGACATGCTTCTGAGGGTTAAAAAACGATCCTCCTAATCATTCATTAATAGTTTCACCAGATGATGAAACAAAAAACTGACCTCACTGCTGGCCCAATGCCATTTGAATGCAGGGACAGAATTGATCCACAACCTCCAAATTTATCATTAGCACAACCAAAATACACTTCCTTGATTCCTACAATCAGAAATCAAAGCAACTAATTTCCAAAACCACAATCACGAAAATACAGAAATTTTCTTTGTTTAGTACCAATGCCAATACCAATTATAGATAATGCGGATGCACACATAATACAAGGTTCACACGTAACAAAGAGCAAGCACTTTGAAAACTTTTCTGCAACTTCGGAAGTGGAAGACCCTTGCAGCTGCCACTGTTCAAGAAGAGTATCAATGGCTTCCATTTCTGCATGCCTAGTAGCCTAGAAAGAACAGTGATTACATTCAGTGGAAAGGAAACAGATTAGTGTTCTGTAAAGCAACAAATCACATGTTCATAAAGTTCTAGATGCGCTAAAAGAAAAGAAAATATCAAGCTTTGTAAAAGAAACTCCCAGAAATCATTGTAAAAGAAACTCACAGAAACTCCCAAAATCATTGTAAAAGAAAATATCAAGCTTCGTTATTGTTTTAACTTGGTCGTGCGCTAAAAAAGCCTATCGATGATATTCCTGTTAGGTGTAGGTGCCTCATAGTTGAACAGTATAAGATACACAGAAAATTTCAATTCATATAGAGAAAGAAACAAACTCACATTGCGTGTCTCATTAGTTCGATTTCTTCCGCTAGCAATTACCTTTCCCTCCTCAACAATCACACATCTGTCACTCAAAAAGAAGGCCAACTTGAAGAAAGCGCATTGCACTAAAGCTAGAAATTTTTTGAATTACTTCCCTGAATAGAGCAAAAAAAAAAAAAGGAGAAACTACACGATAAACTCTGGCTGCTTGGTGATGAAGAATTCAGGCCATCATTTCGTGGGAACCAAACCAAGTAAGCAATTTATAGTATTTCAATTCATGATAGTTTTAAGAGCCCATACTCATCAATGCTAATCAAAGCTCTAAAATCATCTAAGACGGTGGCTCAAGATTGGGCATTTAATATTACTTTGAAATATTTACCAACGGAAGCACAGATTAAAACGAAGAGCAAGATGAACATGCCTAATAAATGAAAGTAAAGTATACTTACCCAACGGGAACTTCCAGGTTGTCCAGTGCAAGCTTTGCCTATATACATACAAGCAAACTACAACAGGATATAACATTCAGAAAAAAGATATGCCAACATTCTTATAGCACAAACAAGATCAGAATAAAACCTCATGAATTTTCTCAACAAATTATGACGGGAGTTCACACTACGAGATCATGTTAATCAAACCAGATCCGACCAGCTTGAATCACATTGGTGGCAAGAACAATTGTCATCTTAGCCGTATAAAGAGCAGGATTCAATCATCTCAACACAGCAAAGACTTAATCAATTATCAAACATGAAAGTGAACAGATTCCTTACAAAGGATATCTAACAAAAGAGTACTAATCAGATACAAGAATCAGAAAACAATCATGGATTCGATCATTTAGCTGTTCTTTGACACAATTAGCAAAGACCTCATCAATAAGATACACTAAAATAAGTGCCAATTCCACGTGATGAATTCCAACAACCATTTATACACTAACTACACTTCAACTTATTAAATTTATATCCTAAGTAAATCTTCAATGCACTCTACTTGGAAAGAAAGTACAGTTTAAATACGCCAACTTCACCTGGTCTAATGCTAGCTGCATAAATGCACGGATATCTTCACCCCATTCTTTATCTGGAGGACCCATCTGAAAATAAACTGAATAAGTACAGTAGCCAATATTAGAATATCGGAGAGAACATTAAGGATGGATGACATCAAATCAGGATCAAATATAAGAACACCGCCGAGTCCATCCTTTCCTCTCTTTCTCACCCTCTCCGACATTTTTCTTAAATCCTCATTCTTTCTCAACCATCTCGTAACAAAGAAATTTTGCCCCCCACTAATTGGAGCACTCTCATGCAATTTTCCCCTCAAAATTCCCTCAATGCTTCAGCTGATTTTACAGAGATAGTTCACGAAGACAACACTATGTTCTCATTCTAAATCATAATTCTCACCGAGATCAAGATGAAATCAATGCACGTAAAAGGATTTCCAAAACTAATCAGATTAATAAAACTTGCCGCAACAGAAAGTAGCGCTGCTTTAAGGGAGACACAAAAGTTTGCGGGTTACATACAGGCAATGATCGCCAAATGCAAAAGAATTGACCGTCATAAACATAATGAGACCTTTCAAAAACTAATGCCTAGTGAAGAAATCACAGGTAGCGTGCGATGAAGGTGCTGGTGAATCCCTACGATGAGGAAACCCTTTCAGCGCATTTCAAACCTCAAAAGGCATCCCCTTTTTCCGACTGAAACAGGGCAAGGATGACGGATGCAATTACATCGAAAGCCCAACAAAAACTAGTAAAACGTGTTCATGAGTCATGGAGTGGCGACTCGATTAATGCAAGCAACCGATTGTCTACAAAGGCAGCAATCTTCCACTCAAGTTACGTCTAGAACTCAAGTCCAACCGACAAACAGGAAGCAACGGACCAAAAGAACCATCAAATCCACCACTAATATCGCAAAACCCTGACAAATACCAGCGAGGCAAAGAAGGAACGAAGAAAGACAACCTTGCGGAGCGGACGCCCGACGGAGCGAATCTGGTTGTTTAGAGAAACGGCCTTGGGTTGCTCATCTACGCCTCCGCCGTAGACACCGGAGGCGGAGGTCCCTGCAGAACCCTTGGAAGGGCCTTTCCCGTAAAAACTGTGGGGCCACCCTTGGGGAAAACCTGAACTGGGAAATGGCTGCCCAAGCCCAACCAGCCCCTTTCGCTTCGCAATTCCTTAATATTTCTTGCGCACTTCCGATGAAGTCGCGCCGCCCTTCAAATTAGGGCTTCGTTACGTCCTAAATTGGGCCTCAGCCCAACAAAGAAGCATGGTACATCCGAAAAGTCGTTGTACTCTTTGTCGTACATCATATATAATTAAATTATATTGACATCATCAACACGTCGTACCTGTGCACTTTATTGTTGATCCTAAGTTGCGAAAATCCTCAGAAACAAACCAAGACCGGCCTCTTCGACAGGTCTATGCTCACACAAGCCACCGAGACTTCCATCTCGGTCTCCACGCTCTCAAACAGGGAGGAATCCTCACACAGGCCCTCGTCCGTCCATGCCCTCAGCCTTCTTGACCTCCCGACCTCGGGTACTGTGCCGCACACCAAACACTTCAGTCGCACTCTCTCACAGGAACTTCCCCTCCTCGTAGATCGTCTCCTTCCCGGAAATGTGCTCAAGCAGGACGACCTTGAACTAGAAAAAGTTCATCCTTGCCGACACAATCCTGTCAGCCAAGGGCTTAACGACATTAAATCCATTGAAAAGCTTTTGAAGTCTAAGTTAAGCAATTAAACAGTAAGATTGGCATCTGCTCGCATAAAGCTGTCTCCTCTTGCGTTCGAGTTTATAAACAGGAGGATGATCCTTCTTTTCCCCTCATGGAAAAGCACAGGCAACAACAGTTTTTGTCCTTTGCGCCATGAGAAACTAATCTCGCTTTTGACACTTCCACTTTTAAGAAATAAGAATACACATATTGAATTGGCAAAATATACGATAATATCATAAACTATGCTCAAACTTTCTGTTTTGTCAAAAATTTTTTTTGGCTATACGATATTATCACTATCTTTAAGGTTGTAATTTTTTGTGGCCAATCTTGGATTTTATTGTTAGAAAACCAAACAGGTCCTAATCTTTAAATTTTAATTATTGACTAAAAAAAGTAAAAAAATGGATAATAATATTAAACACTTTCATGTGTTATTTATTATATAATTTTAATAGTTAAATTAAGTAATTTGAAAGTCGAAGTTGAACTGTAATTATTGATGCTGTTAAGAATCTGTAAAATCGATGAAGAACGGATGATGGATTTATTGTGATGTTACTACTACGCATAAACTGGATTGCAAAACGATGCAATGAGAGATTAAAAGTCAACTATTATAGGATAACTGTTAGACAGTATTAAGGCCTTGTTTGGTTTCCTCAGAGTAAAATTCAAGATTTGACAAAAAAAATTACAACACTAAAGATAGTGATAATATCGTATAGCCAAAAAATATTTTGACAAAACAGAAAGTTTGAACATAGTTTATGATATTATCGTATATTTTGCCTATTGAATTCAAACGTAAGCTAATCGTCGAAATTGGGATATGATGTTGAGCAGCGTGACGTGCTCTTTGATCACACGATCGTGTCCTTGAAACCGGGGGGGAATCTGGTTTGGGGAGTACAATATCAAAGAAAGGGACCATACGTTACGATGAGAAACTATTTTTGGCAAAAGGGCGAATGGCGTAGGACTCCCCCCTAAAATCATTTAAGTTCGCGGCAGCCACGAAGAAAGTCTCTCTTAGGATTTTCCCTCTGTTGTTTTTTTTACTTGGTGTCATATATATCCACACACACCCAGGAGATTTTGTCCTTTGTGAGTTCACGTGATGATTCCAATAAGACCAACACTGGATCTCTTGGCTAACGATGGGTGAGTTTTTGTAGGGTGATCTCTTTGTAACAGAAAATGCAGGCTTCACATGATGACAATAACTGCCTATATTCAGGAGGGCTCCTAGGCAACCCCCTCCTCTATAGATCTGTGTCGAGTTTTGGTCATGTGTAAGTCCCATGTGATGGCTTGCTTGGATTCTTTCAAAACCGAGGACCAACTAGTCATACCTAATGATTCTTAAATCCTCTTCTTGTTTTTTTTTCCTAATAATCTTGTCAGTTTTCAACCAGACTCGAAGAGATGCTCCCAAAGAATGCGCGGCACGACGAGTTCAAGCAACAATTCGGCCACGGAACCAAAACTTGGAAACAAGATCAGGCTCGCTAAACGGGAGATCTGATTCGGCAACATCGTAGGAGAGCACAACCCAATTGCTTCCGTGATATCCCATTTTCAGTAGGAGAGCACTCTGTCAAATCCTATCACTTGTCTCTTCCTTCTCCCGGTCTCCGGCCGCCTTCGTGCACTCCTGCAAACAGCCCCCTATAAAAGAGTCCGAGAATGTGTTTAGTGTTTGTTTAGCCGTAGTAAACTGCAAGGCACGGGACCGCGTTCTCCTTGGACCTGTCACGGTTTTAAAGGACAGATCTCAAGTTCTGTGAACCATAAACCCTAAATTACAATTAACCCTAAAACAACTAGAAAACGAAAAGACACTCGTCCTCAAAGAGGAAGACGAGAAACCCTAAAAGTGCTCAAAAAGGAAAAAAATTCAACAAGAGGAGAAAAGCAACCGGTTGAGCAAATACCAATACCTTAGTCTACCTTCCATTAAGAGGGTCGCGAGGCACGTCGGGGGTACGAGGATTTGGGAGCGACGACGAGCCTAGGGTTTTCTGAAATGGGGAGACCGACAACAGGTGAAGCAACCACATGATCTTATCCCTCCTCCTTTGGGAGAGGGAAGGGTTGAGATCATGCTGGCAGCTTCAACCGATGGTGGCGCCCCCACAGCTACTGCTCCCCTCCTTCATCTCCTCCAGCATCATCCCACCGCCATGTCCCCCATCAGTTGATGAGAGTCCACAAGGTAAAGCAGGAGAATTGGGGGGGAATTTCTGGCGTATATAAATAGGAGGGGAGGTGGGGGAGGGAGAACAGGGGAGTAGGGTAATAAATTAGGGTTAGGTGAAATGGAATTTAATTTCATCGTTTAATTTCATTATTTTTTTTTTATAAGAAATTTTTATCATGACAAAAACAATAAGAAAACTTATAAAATTTATACATAAGAATAGTTTAACAAGTAGTATTGTTTGGAACAAATTAAAGGGTCGAATATTGGAAAAATTTTAGGGGGTTGTCCCTGCGGATATGCAAAAATTGAATATTATCACGCCATTGGGCCGCCCCAGACAAGGTGCCCCTACGGGCATGAACAAAAAACCCATTCAGTTTATTACTATTTTATTATTGCTGCAGTTCTTTAATATAACGTATACTTTCCATGGGTCGTCTCGTTAGGAAACCATTCTTCACAATAAATTTCTCACCAGGGCCAGCAGAGCATCTGCATCTGCATGAAGCCCCCCTCCCAATTCGCAGGGTCCTCTGCAGATAGATTTACAGAGTCTTTTCTCCTCGCGAGAGTGTGTTTCCATATTTCGCAATTTGCATGGGGCCTGATGGAAGAAATTAACAAGATAGGGGGGGAGGGGACCCTTTTAGCATATGCAAACTCTTTCCATCTCCCCCACTCTCCCCCTTCTGTTTCTGTTCTATTTAGTTCTATGAAGGAGGAGGAGGAGAAAGAAAGAAAAAAAAAATAGAAAGTTAAAGCTTAAACAAGAGAAAGGTTGTCTGGTGGTGGTGGTGGTGGTGGTGGTGGTGAGGGGGGGGGACCATGGCATTTCGTGTCATGTGTACTTTTAAATGCATGTTTGTATTGGTGGGGGGGTTTCACGGTTTTGAAAATGCTCACAGCATCACACGCAAGGAAAGGGAAAAGGGCAAAAGAGCATCTCTCCGACCGAAGGGGAGGAAAAAAAAGCAAGCATCGATTCGAATCCCTATGCTGACGGTTCGATTATGTGGTTTCTTTTATCACTGTTCCCGCTCTTTTATTATTAGGTAAGGAGATGATACACGACGACGACGACAAGGCCAAGCAACTCGTGACGACTAACATGTTACGAACGCATCTTTGTGGGTCGTATGTTGGACTAATATTTATACTAAACCAACCATGTATTAGCAGCCTATGTTGATATTTAAAGATGTAGGAAAGGTGGCCCTGATATGGTGATATCCGTAAATTATTTCATTATTACATGAAATTTGTCCTTCAAAATGAAAGTTTTAAGATCTTTTTTTTTCATTGCGATAGTACACTTAGGAGTTCTTTTCCACCTTATTTATATTAAATTTAAATACGAAAGTAACGTAATAATATTTAAGAATTTTCTCCCTATCATTGAATTAAATATTATAATTTAAAGAATTAATTCATTTAAAAGACTTTATTTCGTCGTAATATACTATAATCAACGGATCGAGTAAGTCAGAATTATTAAAATTAGAATATGTCAAATTATGCGATTATTGAGATTTGAACATAAAATATTTCAATAAATTTTCATTGTCATCACCATTGAAATATTTAATTAAAACTATATAAATTAACTTTTTAATTAAAATTATTTCACATATATCAGGATAATCTGCCTTTGAAGGCAAGTCTAAATAAAATTATCATCACCGTTTCTCTGGTATTTTCGTATTGTTGTACCTTTCATGTTATTTATGTTATAAAAGGCGAAGAAATCCCTGAATTACAACGAAGCGCTCTCTCTCTGTCTCTCTCCCTCTTTTTTTTTTCTCATAGCCTGCAGGGTCAGGGTGATACAAGCAATTACTTTTGCGAATTTTCCTAAAGTGACGGAGCCTTTGGCATGGTTCCATCTACACCTGTTTTGCTGTAAAAGTGGGAGCTACTAAAAGAAAATGATCTGCTAAGCAAAGAATAGGCCTGCTGTTCGTCGACAACTAAGCTACGACCATAGCTCAGCCACATACCACCTTAGGGGAAAATGACCTACTAATGATAATCTTTACTTTTTCACTCAATTAATTACACGAGTAGGGGAAGGCAGCTGTAATGATGTGGACAACCCCCACCACAAAGCCAAAAGATCAGTTGGCTTTCCAAAGCTCCTACAGCGTAGAGCGTGTTTAGTTCCTGCAGCCCTCCCCCCTCCCTCTTTTACTCCATTGTTGGAGCAGTTATGGCATCCGAATGTAACTTTGGAACCAGCAAGTCCTCTTGCTTCTGGATTCTATGTGTAACGAGAAAGCTGAGTAAAGATCGTTATATATATATATATATATATTCCAGGGGGCTCAGTTTAAAGGCTAATATATAGGTGGTGGTCTGAAATGATGAACCCTAGCTAGGATGCCCATTTTTGGATTATTTCTTTACTATTTCCCTTGAGAATTTGGAAACAGGAAGGTGGTGGGGGTGGAGAGAAAAAAAAAAGAAAAGAAAAGCTATATATATTCCACGCTAACGTGGTCAAACAAAGTGCTGCAAAGAGGAAGGTGTGCGCTTTAGCTCGCTTTTCCTTTGGGTGGCAAAAAAGAAAGAAATGAAACGAACCTCATCGCTTGCGGGCTCTTTTTTGATACGTCCTAGGAACCAAAGAAGAAAACCTAAAGGTCTTTCCCGACCTCGATGTTGGTAGACAACGTGTCGTGATTATGTACATACCTGCATGCTTGTCATCATACTTTTCTCGCGGTCCTCAAAACCATACGGAACCAAACCGTGTCGCCCAGGATATTATATTATTACTCTTAGGGTGGGGCATTGTTAGAGTTACATGATGTGGGCCATGCAAAGGGCCTATTGAAAAATAATTGAAGTGTCATAAAGTGGACCCGACATGTTGCCCATGGGAAACGAACCAAATGGGTGCAAAACATCGAAAACCCTAAATACGCAAAATAAATTGTCTTTATACTCCAAATTGGTTATCACCAACATGTTAGTAAATTCTAAATTGTTTGATATATATACGGGCCTATGAGTCCGGCCCAAATGCGTGAATTCCACTTCCCGAATATGGATGGCCCATAATATTAGCCCACTTACCGCCCTTTAAATCGCTCCCAAAGCGAATCTGCCCAACGTCATTTCGCCTCTCCATTCCTCAATTCACTTTCGAAAAGCGCGCGCTCTTCAACGAATTCCGATCAAGCTCACTCCGATCACGGCGAAGATGATGCTTTCTTCACTCAAGTAAGATCAAAGATCGATGACCTTCAAGCATTTCGCTTGTCTTCCGCTGATGGTGACCGAATGATGTATCAGGACGGAAGATCAGAGCCAGCTGCAGCTCGTTGAGAGGGAGGAAGTCGATGATGAGGAAGACCTGTTCGAAGCGATTGACAAACGTATGCGTGAAATTTTCATCGATTCTTTTGCCTCCTGGATTCTGATGGTTTTCTTTTTTCGTTTTTCTTTGATGATGGAAATAATCAGCTCGTGATATATTGATTTTTACGACTGAAATGCCTGGCGGTCACTTCTCCTTGCTGTGTCTTAGCTTCTGGATTTTATTCTGGTGTTGTGTTTCGTTTCGGTCGCTGATAAATTGCCCTATCTCACTTCGCAATTAGGATATCACTTCTTGCTCTTTTTAATCACCGGTGCTATCATCTGGTTACAGGATGTTTTTATTCCTTAAAACACCTGTACTCATTCCTCCTAGCTCGCTTTTTTGTGGTAGCTGCTTCTGGCTTCCAGCTTTGTTCTGGTTTTATTTATTTTATTGTATTTCGATTCACTGATCGGCCGCTGCAGGAACTCTCTGATCTGTTGATTTATCTTTGATTTCAAGTACCTGAGATATCAGATGGTTACAGGACAATTTTGATGATGATGCTAGGCATCGTTCTATGAACTCATTTTGATGTCTGTGTTGTGGAGATGAATGAATGCTGCTTTGTAGATCTGACTTTTCCTTTGTTGCTGGATGATTAAAAGGAGTTTGTTACCATATGTTCGTTTTCAAAAGGAAAATGAAATAAAGAATCTAATGCGCCTAGTTCTCAAGGAAAATTTGATTCTACTGTATGTTTTGATTCTCTTTCTAGATTACGTTGTCTGTTGTTATGCAACCGCTAAGTGCTTTTGACATAAAATCTCGTGCAGTTATTTCTCATGGTATCAATGCTGGAGACGTGAAAAAGCTCCAGGATGCCGGCATTTATACTTGCAATGGCTTGATGATGAACACTAAGAAGGTCTGAACATTCGTACACACCATGTCCTGGTTGTATCTTCTTTTATGCTAATAAGACAATGTAAATTGTTTGAAATTCCTACAGCACTTGACTGGGATAAAAGGGCTTTCAGAGGCCAAAGTGGACAAAATATGTGAGGCAGCAGAAAAGATAGTAGTGAGAGCTCAACTTACGATGACAATTGCTAAATGTGCTAGTGAACTCTGTCTTCCTTTCACGCATTCGCTAGTCTAACTACTGTTATTTTAACAGAACTTCGGTTATATAAGTGGCAGTGATGCTCTTCTCAAAGTAAGTTGCATTGAAGGAAGTATTTATCTACATTCCTTTTGGTATACACCAAAAGATATCAAATAGTGATGTTGGCTTAAGCTTATTATTCAATTACTTTGCATCCTTTTCAGAGGAAAACAGTGATTCGCATTACTACTGGAAGTCAAGCTCTTGATGAGCTTTTAGGCGGTAATGTCTTCTGTTTGCTCCTTTTTGGAGTATTTATATAAACGATGACTTAAGGGATCACTTAATATGGACTTTGTTAAGCAGGTGGCGTCGAAACTCTTGCAATAACCGAAGCTTTTGGAGAATGCCGGTAAACTACTTATCATTTTTTGTCATTCTTTCTTTGTCAAGTTGTTGAATATACTTCACATTCATCATAACTACTTGAAAACAGGGCAGGAAAAACACAACTAGCTCATACGCTCTGTGTCTCTACTCAGGTTATCAGTTTTCTTTGCTTATGCTAATTTTTTAGGGACTTAAAATGTAAGCTTCTGGCAAAGAACACAGGGAACTTTTATGCCACAATTAGTTCTTTCTTATTAACTCCTGTACAGCTTCCCATCAACATGCGAGGCGGGAATGGCAAGGTTGCTTACATTGATACTGAAGGAACATTGTAGGCTGTTTCTTTCCCGTATTTCTACCTTAACGCCTCAAAAGTCCAATTTTGGTGAAGGATGAGTCTTGGTTTGATAAAATTTACTGACATTTGTCCTACAGTCGTCCTGATCGAATTGTGCCAATTGCTGAGAGGTTTGGCATGGATCCAGGAGCAGTTCTTGACAATGTGAGCTTCAGTTTAGATTCCTGAACCACAGTGCAGTCTTCTCCTTTTTCGTGCGCAGAAGTTAAGCTCGTGTTTTACGTGACCGGCAGATTATATATGCACGTGCCTATACTTATGAGCACCAGTTCAATTTACTCCTTGGTCTGGCCGCAAAAATGTCTGAAGAGCCATTCAGACTGCTGGTACCTGCGAGATCCTTTCTGTCTGACAACATTGTAAATTATTTCCTTCTTGGTATGCCTTTAGTAAATGTTATTGCTTCTCAGATTATTGATTCGGTCATTGCACTCTTCCGTGTTGATTTCACTGGCAGAGGAGAACTCGCTGAGCGGCAGGTTGGTTGATGTGACATTGCATCATAATCTTGACCTATTATCTTATTGTATGTATCTCTTAGTATGTGACACCAGAGATAAAAATTGACATGGGCAGCAAAAACTTGCTCAAATGCTTTCTCGCATAATGAAGATTGCTGAGGAATTCAATGTTGCAGTCTACATGACAAACCAAGGTGAAGCTCCTTTTGCGGCATTGTTATTGATTACATTGTTTTGAATAATGTTACGTCCACCTGTCCTGTATTTGAGTTGGGTTAAACTTATTTTACTTGATCCATAACAGGAGCTGATTCCTCGGATGTTTCTTTCTGCAGTCATAGCTGATCCGGCCGGTGGAGTGTTTGTCTCAGACCCAAAGAAGCCGGCAGGAGGGCATGTGCTTGCTCATGCAGTGACTATTCGCCTCATGTTTAGGAAAGGCAAAGGCGAGCAGCGTGTTTGCAAAGTTTTCGACGCACCAAATCTGCCTGAAGCCGAAGCAATATCCTTTTTGTTCCATTTAATGAAATCCATCTTGTTTTTTGTAATGACTGCCTTATCTAATGCTTAAGCCATAATCTGAATGATGACTACACTTCCTCAAGATATGTCCGTAATATACAGTTAAACATCCCCACCGGGCTATAAGAAACGTTTGCCTTGACACCTCCACGTATTTCAGATTACTCCAGGAGGAATAGCTGATGCCAAGGACTAGCCGGCACATGAAACCACGCTGGGATCGGTTAAGAGAATAGCGTAACATCTCCCTTTTGTTGAAGCATTCTGGATTTATCACGTCCCTCAGCATACTCTAGCAAGTAAATATTATCAGGTACTCAGCCCACCTAATCCATACTCGGATAGGGTTCACTTTGTCTCTGACTTGTAGGGCCTTGGAGACGCATACAAGTTACTTCCCTTGAAACTCCCAATTATTCTGCAGTTGTAATTGCTGGACGGTCAATGGTTAACGATAGAGAAGACATTACACATTAGCTATAAAAAAAGAAACTTTAATCCTGTTTCTCTCAGAAAACTAAAGGGGAAAGTACCACCCGTTAACGAATCCTTTTTTGCATATTTACAGGGAAAAACTCTGCAGAAAATGTTCCTCTTGATAATTGTTAGTGATTTACATTGCTCGACTGCTTCTGCAGCTAAAGAAACATGGTTTCCAGGAAAAGTTAGCCCATACCAAAGAAGCACCGACCTTTCAAAAGTTAGCACCATTGCTACATCCATCTGCATGAATAGCCACGGAAAGAAAATAAAGAAACAGTGAGTTACATTCAAAGCCCAGAGGGACAGAATGTTTGCAAACTACAAAGACGAAAGAAAAATTGCAATGGCTGCATTATAGGTAAAGATGCTTACATCTAGCCCTGGAAACGCATCAACCGGAAACAGTTTTATTGTACTGTCCTTAAAGCTGAGTCCGCTGATAAAAAGAACGTTAAGTTAACTCCATCAGGCCTACAGAAGCAGGATATTTTCAATCAAATACTTCGGGAAAAGTGATGAGATGTATAATGCGTTTATGGCCTTCAGATAAACAAAAGATGGGCCCCTTGTATTTGAGGTGCACTCTTGCAAACACCAGGCCAGGTGAATCAAAATCTTTTGCTAGATTTCTGGTGTGGACATTGTTTAGGTACTATTGTCACAGCCACCCGCTCGTGACCGGTCGTTGGGGTTCGGCCAGCGCCCATCCGTCCATGAGAACGGTCAACTCATTTCGTGAAATAACCAACTATGCATCCATTTGCCAGATTTGTTCGTGATGCATTCATTCGGGAAAGGGACAGATTATATCCATCAAGCATCGCACACTTCCATGAAGCATTGATTCACGTGTTTTGCATTAATTGTAATTATATATAGGACTAGGGACTTGTAATTTGGGATCACTTTTGAATACACAGATTTTCAAGAGATTAGAATATCCGTCTTCCTCCCCTACCTCTCGTTGACCAATTTTCTTACCGCGAGTGTGGGTCAGGCTGATTAGTTCGAGTTTGAGTGTATATTACGAGCCAGTGCCGCACGGATTCTCGTTACAGAAGACGAGCCCGTGACACTATGCGCTCTCCTGAGGCCTCGGCCCACCGACACGCGACTTAGACGGCCCTCTGCCCATTCTTAAACCCACATTCTCGGCCTAACCACAATCGATTCACTCGCAAACGGTTGGCTCCAATAACGACAATGGCAACTGTTTAGCAATAGAAATTATGGGCCACATATTTCGGTGTCATATGTGGATCAACGATTTAGAATGCAGGATCGAAGTACGAGAAGCCCAGTAAGGAGGTAGCTGTAGAAACACACCAAACGAAGAGTTGCGGGCGAAGCGGTTACCAAGCGACAATTTACTGAACGAGGGAAGATTTCGGACGATCTCAAGACATGAAAGGAAATTGTTGCTAAGATTGCTCAAATGGAAATGAGATATTTCATGAAGACGATCAACAAAGATACGTAATATATGTAAAATATTTCATTTCTGTACATGCATAGGTCTAGCCTAATATAAATAGTTGTTCAAGCATTATGTGCTCATGACATCCGTAAGTACTTTCGATTAAATGTGCATGTTTCTTGCCTTTTCGATGTGTTTGGATTCAACTTATTCATCGGTCAATTTCGGAACGAATAACATTTCGGATCGGGTCGTTGGAATTCCCACGGCATTGACCCCGCACCGCATCGGATATATATATCATTTCAGACCTGACACGATTCCATTTCAATCGGCCTATAAACTTTCTCCTGGTTGGGCCTAGGACGTCCCCTTAAAGCCCAAGCCCAGTTAGGGTAGGGAGTAGGTCCCGTCCCCACCAAGCTCGTCGTTCTAACACGTGTCGGGCTGTGCACGATCCTTGGGGGAGAAAAGGCGAAAAAAACGACGAACAGCAGTTGGATGGCGTCATCGGACCCAATTGCCATTGTACTAAACAAAAAACCAATAGTGCATAAATATCAGGGGCGGAATATACATTAATTTAATAGCAAAGACGTTGGAAAAGGAAAGCATCTCCCCACCCTCCCCTCCTTTTAAATGGAAAGAAAGAAACGTAGAGAAATCAGAAAAAAGAAAGAAAACTTAGGCAGCAAAGTAGTTGGCAGATAAGAAGACACAAGGAAGGACAGGATAAAAATTAGTAAGTTAGCGACGTGATTGACCGAATTAAAGGAATCCCACAAAAGGCATTGGCGAGCACCCAGAAGCCCCCCGGTTTCCTCTCACTTTTTCGAGATACACGTGGAAGACAATGACCGCCTTATGGATTGGGAAGTTGCCACTCTGACTTTAGGAAATGACCCTTTAAAGCAGAGCATAACCCAATTGACTAAAGACTTCGCCCCTTATTACAACATGGCATCAGCATCATAAAGAGGAGGCGACCCACTTCGAATGAATCATCAAAAGGGTTCTTATTGAGAACCACCGTAAATGTAATCCAGATTAGCGACATCGTAGTCTCCTAGTCCATCGATCAAAACATTCTCATCTTCAAACTGAGCAACATCCAATCCCAGTTCCACTTCACCCCTTCCATCCATGAAGTCTTCCCAGATTCCCTGTTGTTGATACTGTTTTTGATGTATGTTACGAGTCTGATCGTCCATGAATCCATTCCCGCGGTCATGGCTTGACCCCATCAGCCCCTCCACCCCATCGAGCATCTCCACTTCCGTGACCTCAAATTCGGGGGCCTCGCAAAGATTCAAGCCGCCCGGCGCCTGATCGATCGTCTGCCACTGCTTCTTCCTCCCTAGGGCCTCATCGATGCCCCTCCTCTTGTCGCTACGTTTGACCAACTGCCTCAAGAACCCAGGGTTCCTGACCGCCCTTGCGAGGAATCTCATCATCTGGTGCTGCTTCGACCTGGTCTTCTTCAGCCTTTTCTCCATGTCCTGGAGATATGTCCTCGAGTTCTGCTGCTGCTGTCGGAGCTTCACCAGCTCGGACATCAGCACCTGCTTGTCTCGCTTTAGCTTATCGATTTCGCGGTCGAGCCCAAAACTCCCGACCTCGACGCAAGGGTCAGGAGACTGCTGATTGTCGAGGACCGAAGTAGAAGAAGATGAACTGGGCGTCTTCCTCCTCTTGATGCTCTTGAGGAGATGCTTCTGGCCTCTCCAGAAACATTCATTGGCGAATTCCCATCTCTCTGGATCTACCTTTCTAAAGCCCTAAGATCCCAAAACAGCAAAAAAAAAAAAAAAATCAAGCCATCGACAAATCAGATCATATCGCCCCCAACTCCCACTGCCTAATTTTGAGAACACTAAAAAATAATATGAAAAGAAAAGGCAAGCTCACAATTTTGAGCTTGACTACTTTCTAATAGATGAATTATGACACGACCTCAATGCGTTAAACAACAAATTTAATGCCCAAAAGAAGGACGGCAACAAGATTGCAAGAAGATGAGATCTAGAGAACGCCCCTCAAAAGGGGTACTACTACTCATTTAATGATGATTGACTGGACATACAATTGAAATTTTTAAAAGCCAAGGATGTCTCACGTAAGTGTTGAGTTGCCTGATGAAGCTGGAGAAGTTGTTGTGCTTAAAGTACTTTGGGAGGAGCGTGGCTGAGAAAGCGTGGGCATCCCAGACCACGAGCCCGTTGCTGCCCGAGTTCCAAGAAACGACGGGGTCGGTGGAGGGGTCGTCGACGATGTCATAGGTCTTTGTAAGGAAGGGAGGGGGGAGGGACCGTTCCAGACCATCTAAGGGCTGAGGGGGAGGGGGAGCGAAGGCGATGGTGGTGGGGTAGGAAGAAGTTTCCCCGAACAGATAGTATTCTTCCTCCTTTACTTTCCTCCCAGGAGGAGGTCGATGGGATTGGGAATGCATCTCCTCTTTCCTCTTTTTGGTGATTTAATGAGTTATTTTGGTTTCTGGGTTTTGGTAGAGAGGGAAACGCAGGTTAAGATCAAAAGGGAGACGAGAACGAGACAGTGTGCGTGCGTTCGTCGGGCGTGTTTCGAAGTAGTAGGCCCCCCATTTATATGAATGCTTATACGAATCTTCTCTTGAAATGAGTGAATGTGACCTCTGGGTCGGTTGGGTGGGAAGGCTGCAAATTTTCGCAATCAAGAAGGTAAGTTCGTTTTTTTTTTTGGGGGGGGGAGATATTTTCAACCCACAACACCGCATTTATTTTGCCTCTCATCTATTTGGTATATATACATATTGAGGTGGCGGCGTATTGATTGGTATGGCAAAAAAGAAAGAAAATTCGTAACATCTTCTTTGGTCTCCTTGTCGGTAACCCTCCACCTGCCAGAAACATAAACAAACCAACATCCTATCTTTGTATTCAATTAGTTTTGTAAGGAAAGATAAAAAGAATACGTTAAAAAGTGAAAATATATAGTAATTTGATGATTTAAACTTTTTAAAATAATTAATATCGACGGATCGGTTGTACAATAATAATATCATATTATACTTTTATCTAAAAGTTCAGGTTTTTAAAACAACAGGAGTCGATTTTACCGTGTTCTACAACGATGTACTATTAAAATTATAAATCTAAAGAATGATCTCGTGATTTTGGGCGCGCTTTCTTCCCCTTTTGTTTAAAGAGCCTCCTCCTTAGGGGAGATATTTGTTAAGACGTAGCAATAGATTAATATTTGTTCCATAGATATTTGTGTATGGAGTGGACCAATGGAGTGATGTTAGGTGTCGCCCTCTGATTCATCCCAATCTTTTTTTTATGATAGTAAAAAGTGGTCCAAGGCATCCCAAAAAAAGCAAAAGGTTTAGGGTAGGCACGCGTTACCAAGGGATTTGGTCGATATTTATAGCAAATAGTGAAAGATTCCCCGTGGAGAATATAATCAATACATATGACACTACATAATCAACATGATTGATTCCTTTGTGTTATTTGTCCAATCCAATCCACCTCATTATGATGACGACAAATCTAATGCTTTTGGCTTCTAGAACGAAGACGGTATGCTACACCCCGATGTTTACGGTATTCTCTATGTTATATCGACACTGGATATTACGATAAAAGATTGGGTTGACCTTTTCCTATGTATGGGAACAAAGAATCCGACCTTCCAAATATCTTTTAAGATCAAACTGAAGCCCCTGCATAATCTCTGGCGGCTTTCCTATGTATGGGCGGACTTATACTCCCTCGGTTGTATCCTCACGATGGCCGGGAATCGTCAGAGCCCGCTTCACCTTGTACTCTTCGATTGAAGATATGGCGCCCTTACAACAGAAATCCTTCCAGGCGACGAGGAAATCTGCGAAGACGGTTCCCTGATGACGATGCAAGCGAAGGTCTCGTAGACTAAATGTCAGTCAGTCTCGAAGAGAGTGCCGCTGAGCTGCTCTTTCACGTGTCGGAATCAATGTCATAAGGGTGAAACTCTCATAGGGAGAGTATGGTATTCCATGCAACTTTTAGGGGTTCCGACGTAGAAGCCTTCTAGCGAGGGCCACATGCCCGACACATCTCCCGGCTCGACAAGAAGTTGATGGACTCTAGAAGACAGAGATCAGGAAATGTTTACACAGTAAATTGATTTTGAGCCTATGGACATAAGCTCCTAGGACTCTGTAGTCGAATGTGGTTACCCAGTTTAAGTTGTTATCGTTCAGCTCGTAGATAGAGGACATGACCCAATCTGAAGGTCGAGGAGTGGAGATTGTACAAACAAAGAAGTCAATTGTTGGGAACCAAAGAGGAAGATTGATGGCCGAAGGTCTGAAGCTAAAAGTGAGAAAGTCAAGTCATGTCAGGCGATGAAGCAACAGAGAGTTCGTAGGTTCGTTCGAGTGGAGACCCAAAAAGTTAAGTCGAAGGAATGTTACATCAAGATGTTGGAGTTTGTCTAAGGAGCTAGTTTTGGGTATTGTTGGGCATCAGTTCTAAGTGAACTAAGGAATGATGTTCCGCATTCGCTCGTGCTCTGCTGGATTAAAAAAATTGGGCTACCCAAAAAGGAAGAGCACAAAGGCTTTTAGAAGGCTGAATGGCCACATGATCTATTAACATTAGCAAACTATCTCTGGATTACATAACTAACACTAGAACTGCAACAATTCTTCATTACGGTGTTCCTAACAAGCAAATTATCTTGCCCTAGACTAGGATATACAAACAAAAACGAAGTCCCCCCGGAACTTGCGCATCGCTCTCTCTCTTCCCTTCAAAACTGAACTCTCTTCCAGAAGGAAAGCGTCCATTCCGCTAAAAACTCGGATCTAAGATCGTGCTTCTTCTCCTCACCGCTTATTTGAGGCATGCAAAGCCGACTAGTGCGATCCTTTCATATTCGTACATAACTACTGCAAACGCCCAATGATCACATATCAGCGCCTCTGACATCCCGCCTATACCATTAGACATGAAATCAAGGAGATATAATGCAGGGTATAATGAAAATGCAGTCTAATTATTGCAGAGTTGATGGTAACTGCACATTTCATTTCATAGACCGGGTGCAGGGTCAGCTTCCTGAAATGACACCTGATGGGATTACTTTAACAGTGATAATACATGCAAAGTCAGCCACCCAGCCGGAACTCAAGGGTTGAAGAAAAAAGACATGCACTGGTGATGTTAATAGTAAGATTATTGATCCAACTAACAGAAGTGTTAATCGCACACACAATATACTTTTGGAAGTTTCTGAATTACCACGAGTAGTCCCCCTGAAAATTGCATATGCTATACTAGAGAACCGAGCAATATTATACCATGTGCTTGAAGAATAGGATGCCTTCATGATACCAATTCAAGGAAAAAATGAAACAGATTAAACGGTCATGTAAGATAAAAGCTCGCTGACCTCTATCGGTATCACCTCAAGAGAAAGACAGGCTATCCTTGCCATGCACACATCCCCGAGGAGGGGAGGAGCCTGTGGTGCTCCTGCTCAATTGCCCATCAACAATGGGCACTCTGATTTGCGGGTTTACGAACATCTCCAAGCCCGAAGAAGTTGCTCCCAACTCTTTCCTGGACTTAAATTTTACCCTGGGAAACAACATGACTTACTGAGAATAAGAACACATTACACGCAACGAGTAAAGAAAACTCGAATTGAAATATACAGAATCTTATTTGAACTGCTCCACTTCACCTATCCTTTTTTTTATCGAAATATTTCTGCAGCAATACTTTCCGATTATGTTGTCCCTCCAAATCAGGAGAAATAACGCCTGACAACAAGAAAATCAGTGTAAGAAGGCAGGATGACTCATTAAGTTTTTGCAAGCTTTACAGCAAGAATCATGAAAACACATGCAAAAACATCAGACCATATATGTCCAGAGAGATCCAAAGGACACCGTTCTATCTGTATTAAAATATGGAAACTGGCAAAAGAAATATATGGGCGTTTTCATATTTATGAACGTGACTGCAGGGAGGAGAAGTATCTCAAGATTTCAGGGTAATAACACAGAAATGGCAAGATGTAATGAACCCTAAAGGTGGATCACGACTAAGATAGATAGAAGATAAATGGACGGCCTGGAAACAGGTACAACGGAAACAGCACCGAGAAAATGCACATGGGCTTCATCATTGCCAAATGACGGGAGACGAGGCGAGAATTAAAGCCTTTCAAGCTATTTTGGTTTTGTTTCCAATCCCATTCTTCAATTGAATATGACTTCCTTTTGACAGTTTATTTCATGTGTTCCTTTGTAGGTGTATTGAGTTCTGTAGAGAAGGGGGTATATCATCCAATTGCCACTAAACTGGATAGTAGTGCTACTAAAGACGGTGAGCAAGTTCAAGGAGCCAAAAAGGAATGAAAGTTTCTTTCGTCTTCTTATCATCAAGAGTCCTGTTAATGTAAGCTTTCCAACACTTGTCAGAACTAGTGGTTGAGGAAGAAGTTGGTTTAGATTTTCACTAAATGTACCAAATATATCTCCAGTCTCTGCAAATGTCAAGAGGTTACTGGGTGAAAATATAAACCCTAACCAACTGGCTTCAATTTTCATCCCCCAAAACACAAACAAAGCCAATGAAATATAGGATCCTAATTGTTATATCTTAAATTACCGTAATCATGAATATACCAAAACTTAAAGCTCTGAAACATACTCCAGAAGAAGTGCCCCACTGTCCCTTGGAGACCTTTAAATGTGGGGTTATGGACACGAGCTTGTGCTTGAACTTCGTTTTTTAAATATTTTAAAGGACAATTCCCTTTGGTCAAAGGTGAAGCTTCTATGCATGCTCTAGCTCTATTACTTCATTCAGGTTCAACCACTGATGCCTCCAGAAGGATAGCATGTCTGAGTAGATCGGATCATACAAAACCTACTTATAATTTGTAAGGGTTTAAATGCACCTGCTGACATGCCATGAGCAGTAGTTGCTCTAGGAGGCAAAGGACCCACTTTCTCATGCGAAGCTTGCGTGTGAGATGAGAAAGACCATACTGCCATACTTCCGCTTAATGGTTCGTTGTGAGGTGAAGGTATCGGACTGGCAGCGAATAGCATGATAGCCCGGGCCTGGAAACCCATACGCAAGATGAAAAACAGCGCTGTTAAGTGCAAACCACAGGAATGAATCCATCATTACCTACCTTGTCTGGAGACACCTTTTCATAAACGTTGACCTTTCCACGGTAGAAGATTGTCATTTGGCTGAGTGGATCCTCCGGAGCTATCTTTCTGTAACCATGTTTTCCACAATGAAGAGATTAATCTTCTGTATTCATTTCCATCTATAGCCAGAAGCTATCCAAGTTCATTAAACGTTGGAAAGAAATCCCAGAACGCTATATATAAAAACATACTATAGGGAAGAAACAGGGAAGCTACCAATCACTGCAGCCACCGAAGGTATATATAAACTTTCAACAAGTAGATATAACTCTTATATTTTTTTCCCAATCTAATAGTGGGAAACACAAACTTCAAGGGAGGGGAAACCCATAAATCTACGTCTTTTATGGTAAAGCAAAAACGACGATATCTAAATCAGACCTCAGAAAACAGTCAATATGAGTAAAACCACTCATAAGAATTGAACTAAAAAGAGAAGCTAGTCGTGACCTGGGGCTAAGAACATTCTGTGCCGGCTCGGCAGGCGGTGAACCTACATCTATGTGCATAGCGGATTCTCCTGAATCCTTCTGCCTTGAGGGTATAACTTCCTCCATATCAGTGCCACCTCCAACACTTTGTTCTTTCCCCGACTCTGGAGAATCCGAGTTCCCCTGAAGAACAAAATGGGATAAATAACCACCCACATACTCTGAAGATTCTCCTTCGATGGATCACGAACCAAGCTTCATTGCCAAATGAAGAGCCTACCACCATTGTGTAAAATACTAAAAAAATCCAACCCTACTAATCAAATATCGATGGAGCAAAATATCTATAAGTGGGACAATATGCTTCATAGACGCCTTTTGACAAGCAAGTTAAACACCAAATCTTAATTTAACGATTAACAGACGAGAAAATGCTCGGCAATTGGGCCCTCTTCAAAACTTTAGTTAAACTAGACCATGCCTTACAGATAAACACCTTGTCTCCCAGCCTAAGTAACGTTATCAGATTCCTCAGTAGCAAGCAAATGATTTTCACAGGCAGAACGGCATGGAAGAGAACTTTTCGCTCCAGACAAGACGCCCGAATTCCCCCATTACCCAAAATCTATTCAAGCAGCAAACATCTCCGCAGTACATGCATCTTGAAGTAGGACAACCAGGACCCTCTTTATTTAAGTCTTACACGAGGCAGCGGATTCTCACTGGGGGAGGAGGAGACGACGACCCTCTTGAGGGTTTCGCACTTGGCGGCATCGGAATCGTCCCCGGTGCCTTCCAACAACGCCTTGAGCGATATCATCTGTTGGATCGCCTGAGACTTATTCCACGACGGTCTCCTCATTCCTAAACCCCCCGACCCAAAACCCATAAAGGAAAAAAAGAAAAACACATCAGCCCGTCATCCTCGGCAACCCAAAAACGAAAGGACCCTCCTTTTCTTCAACTAGCCAGGCAGCACCACACCTTTGTCCTTGAGGAACTTCCGGCAGTCCTCCCGGGTGAGCTGGGAAATGTCATCCTCGGTGAGCTGACAGAGGGGTTTGTCCAGTATTGACCGTACCGACGACGTCATGCTGACGACAATGGCCGTCCTACTTCAGATCCTCCCTCTCCCCCTCTCCTCCAACTCTTCTTCAAGAAACCAAAAAAACCCAGAGGAAAAGGAATAGACTTTCTTAAAATACTACCGATTTCGCCTACTGGGTAACTTGAGAATTACAGGGGAAGTGTAAGAAACCGACAAAGGTGAAAAGGGGGCGGAAAATGCACCCTAAGCTGCCACGTAGGACTGTGGTTATCTCGGGGGGCAAAAAAAAAATACAAATATTACTTATGATGGCGGATTAAAGAGGCAAGGTAAGACAATGAACCCCCAACTGGTCAGATTAAGTATGGGGGAATTTAAGGTTTTTCTTCCCTCTTGGGGTTGGGGCTTGGTGGGGGGAGGAGGGGGGTGGAGGGGTTTCGTCAAATTTAATGTAAAAAGCTTCTTTTTTTACTAATTGGGAGGTGGGGGGTTGTGCTTTGGATTGTATGGCTGGGATAGGGAATGAGAGAGACGGAGGGGGGAGGGATCTTAAGGCGCTTTCATTGGATTAGGACAAAATAACTTTTGATGGATGGGAGACAGGGGTGCGGTGGGTGTGGGGATGAGATTAGGCTCACCGGGCTGCTCCAAGAATATAGTCCCCAACCTTCGGATGAGGAGTGTAGATTAATTAGAAGGATGTTGTTTAATTGGGCAATGATTCAAGGTTAGTCTTATTAGTAATTTGGGGGGCGTGGTGGACGAAGGACAATCCCCTGTTTTTTCGTTCATATGTGGAAAACAGTCTCTGTTCCCCTTCGGACCACATTATCTCATATTTTGATTCTTTTCTTTTTTTTTTTGTGAGCATGCCTCCATCAATAATGGAGCCCCCACCTCCCCCTCCCTCCTTTCTTGCGTGCAATGTTGAGAGAGCTCCAATGAAACCTAACAGGAAAAAAAAAAAAAAGAGTTCTTTTACCCATGTTCTGCCCTCCCTCCCCCCACCATTAGGTTTTGTCTTTTCCTCTCCGAACACTCACTCCCCTATTTCAAGCAAATTCCAAAAACCCAGGAAAAATGTGACTCTGAAACTACTTTGGTTAGGGATGGGGAGGTTTGGGCTCGAATTGGGCCTAGAAATCTGCAATCCGATTCAACAAAATGTGTTGGTTTTTAACTTTTGGGGAAAGGACAGGGGGAGAGAAAAGGCCAATTAGAACCTCCCCCATGTGATTCTGGGCAAGGGAAAAGGAAGAAATAGGACAAGGAGAGACAGGAAATTGCGAGCATGGTGGTGTTGGTGTTAACCTAATATTGCTTTCAGTGCAACAAGGATGAAAAAGGGGTTGGGCAGGGAAAAAATGTTCTCGAACCCCTCTAATGTTCCTTTCTTGCTTGCTAACCTTTGTAACAGACAACGACTCCTACCAACCGTCTCCCTTTTTCCTCACGCTCAAGGTAAATCTATATCTGTTGATGCGGGACTCTGTAAAAAATTCAGAACTCCTTACCCAAATTTCTGTAGAACGACTTTTCAGTATCACTCGATGAGAGTAAGTAACATCTGATATGTCATTTAGCTGCTTGGAAGAAACTGGGTTGATTATTTATTTATTGGTGCTTCTTTTCTACGTTTTCTGTCCTCCCACAGTCTCCTCATTGAATGCAATCGCCAACCGTATGGAGAAAACACGACTCCTCTGTTCTGTTTTCTTATTTTTTTGTTTCCTCTTCCAGACAGTGTCGGGTCACTGCTTTCTATCTGTATACATCACTCCCCATACAAAACAACGAGAACCACCTAGGATTGCCACGTGTGTGGGGAAAAGGCAGCTGGAACGTCAGCCCTTGCTTAGGCATACGACGACGATGGTGGTAGTGGAGTTGTTGTTCAAGGTGTTTTGTACCTCAATTAGCAGAATAGAGAGAGTGGGGGCAGACCCACGTTCAAAAGGGATCCGGAAGTAGGAGATGATGATTCCAGCGGAAGCCGGAACACAACCAAAAGAGTAAAGAGGGGTCGTGGCCATATCATCGTGTTGGCGGTAGCGTGTTGAACCGGATCCGATTGAAACTTTAGGTCGAGAACTCTCTAAGCCCGAAGTGTTTTTCATATTGTTTCGACACACACCCTTCATTCTTTGCCCCCAAAGTATGCTCTCACTTATTTATAGAATAAATGTCTCGTGTCTATCGAAAATTTGACAAGTAAATATATCATGAGATATAATCTACTATCATTTAATATATAACCGACTTCACGAAATACTAACACATCGTAATCATTTTGGAAGGCATTTCATTGTACTTTCGCTACAGGGGGCCAACAGTACTGACCACGCTTCCAATACATTCAATGTGACATCCCCATCCCCAACCCACCTCTGCATATTTCCTAATACATGGTGGTGGCGTAATATCCAGGACTCAAACCAAAACGCCACAGAGACAATTAAAAACTTAAAGCTTTGCGTTTCATTTTTAGCCTGCTTTTGTCAGGTGATCCCTAAGCCTATGAAAGAAAGCAACACCCCCCCAAGACAAGTAACGATACTTCAATTTTATTCATAACCAAAACACACCATCCACCTCCCCTCCCTCTCGTATGATATATAATAAACCTTTTTATACGTACACACCCCCTCTCCCAACACAAAAACATCAAAACCCCCCCCGGCAAACCAACCTTCCTCTCGACAGGCTTCCCTCTCACTAAATGGGCTCGCCCCGTCACTCCCGCGGTCGCCACCATCGTACCTTGCCTTCCCCATTGATCTCCCTCATCCCCGTGCTCGCTCTCCTGCTTTTGTTCTTTACATCATCGTCTGTGGCACTGGAACGAGGTAACCCTCCCTCGCCCGAGCTTTTTTAGTTCGATCGAGGGGGAAAAAGAATGCGTGTAGGCCCGTCGCGGACGCGTTGTTATCGCTCACTTACTTTGGTCCGGCCTTTATTTTTCCTTCGACTTTTCTGCTTTTGGGAATAAAATGGGCGTTGAAAATGGCAACCGCGGGGGAACTAACTTTCTTGATTTGGTCGAAAATGGAGTTTGATCCAACCCTTTGGTTTGGCGACTGGATTTGTTCAATTTATTTTCAGGCAAGGACAAGGTTAGCGGTGGAAGAAACGAGATGTCCCGTCATCATCATCGTAGGCGAGGGGCAGATCACGGACGCGATGATCTTGGGCACCGGGGCGGGTGGGAGTCGAGCGGGGTGCTGTGGATGAGGCTGGGGGGTCCGGGTTCGTCGCCGCCGACGTGCAGGTCAAAGTGCGGGAGGTGCACGCCGTGCAGGGCGTTGCACGTGCCGGTTCACCCAGGGAGGGTGAGCGTGCCAATGGAGTACTACCCGGAAGCCTGGCGTTGCAAGTGCGGCAACTCCCTCTTCATGCCCTGAAGAATGACAAGTCAGTGGCTTCCGCGACCCCGATCAATCCCCCCGAGCTTGTTCCATAAAAATTTGTACGTAGTTGAATTAAACTATTGATGACAAAAGGAACCGCAAAATGCCCCTTTTCATTGAATTATAACCCAAATCCATTTCGAGCAAAATCATAAAAAAAAAAGATAATAAAATATTAGGGCTGTAAATATTTGCATGTTGTCGGGAATCGGGACGCCAAAATCATTACATTTCCATTCACTCACTGACATCGTTGGTGTTGTTGTACAGAGATAAAGATGCAATAATGTAGATATAGTACGATCACGTGAATCTAAGAAAGAGGACTTCAAAATTCTTCTTTCTTCTTCTTCCCCTTCTTTACTTCCCGGTAGTTATCATTAAATTATTGGGGGGTTGGGATTGGGATTGGGATTGGGAGGGGGAATGAAATGTTAAAAAAGAAGACGACTTTTTTTTTTTTACTCAAAAAATGGATATATGGGCTGCTAATGCTAATGCATCAGGGTTGGAATTACCACACCCCAATTTGTCTATGTTTCTTAACCAATTGGCCCATCCACACGATTATTACTTTTTGCCAAATAGGGAGGGGGAGTGCCAGAGTGCCGACCAATCAGCGAAAATGAAATATCCCTTGTGGTGTGTTCTTTGCTGTGAACGGAGACTACAAAGGAAGACCGAGGAATCCCCGGTCAGACTTGCTCCTCTGCCCATCCCTTTCATGACTTGTACAAAATACTCTATATATATACAAATAGAAACAAGTTATAATTCCAAAACCCGGATAAAATAGGTGGATCGAAATCGTGTTCCCGAAAAGAAAAAAGGACGATTTGTCTCTCGCCGTCCACTTTTTTTTAATTTGTCACATGTTGCAAATTTCTTTGATAAAATTTTCTTTTTTCTGGCAGGCACTGTCCCGAAGATATGACAGCATTAAAAAACTCTGCCACTTTTTTTGATTCTGTTATTTATTTAATACATATTCAGGAAAAGGAAAAGGAAAGAAAGAAAACCGTCGTACGCTGTCCTGAACCGCTTTTACAGACGCAGAAGACAACAACATCTTCCTCACATCTAATCGTTTTATCGAGTGTGCTGTGGGTTTATATATTTATTGGCTTTGCAAGTCTTTTGGAATTTTTTGAAGTAAAAGAAAGGAGGACGACGACGACGATGGAGAATGCTGCAGGGCAGCGCACGGGTGGAGTGGAAAATACGAGGAAAATATAATATATGAAGAAGCCTGCTGCCTCTTTGTTTTTCTACCTCTCCTTTCTTCCTCAGTTCCAGTTGACCCCAGTTTTTATGTATGCATCAGTTCTTTCGAATTATTCCCAAATAGTAAAAAAAAAAAAAGGGCTATTTCTCTCTGCCAAAGAAAAAGGAGGAAACAGTGAAGGGGGGTTTGGTTTATCTTTCTTTCTTTCTTTTTTAAGGGGGAAGCAGAAAGAGTGAAGAGTTTTATCATCCCAACATGCCTGCCTGCGATGACTAACTTACGTGAACCTCTCTCCCTGTCCTACAAGATAAAAGATTTATTCAGAAAGTGGTCCTCTCACTACTAGACCCTGACATCACTGGCATGGAGTATTCCCCACCATCTTCTGTCGATACTTCAAAGAACCACACGCGTTTACCAGTCTTTGCTGGATAAATATTTTCAAGCTTTCCATTCAACATTTTCCAGAAAATTGGGGTCCCAATTCATATAGCCCACTCCCTTCACTGGCTTTTGATTTGGGAAATTATTTGAAGTTGATGTTTGATAAGACGACACATTTGTTGGGTCTGATGGTGGACTAGGTTGGGTGGTGTGAGGTGGGCAGTGTCCTTTTGTTGTCCTTCCTCATTTGAATTCCGATATATCTTCTCATTCACAATCTCTTTTTATTGATATCACGACTCAACCCAATCATCATGCCCTCCTGCTGAATCTCACAACACTTTTGAAAAAGCTTAGAGAGTGTTTCTTGTACCTGCATGTGCTCACCCTATCCAAACCCAGACTGAATTAATCGGGGTCATAACCTCTTATATCACCACCAAATCAATCCACCCAAATACTTCAGGATGGACTCCAACACTCCCCCCCTGTTACAACTTAAAAGAAAACCAAGGACCCCTTCAACAGATGGGGGGACACATGACATATGCCCAAGACTCAGGCTCTGCAGAGTGAAGGGGTGGAGAGGTGTTGCCAATCTGCAAATCCGTGCAAATAATTTTTTCTGTGTCTCCTTCGTCAGCAACCTAAAACAAAAATCCCCCCAAGGAAACACCAATTATTACCCAGAAGATGATAGTAACACCCAGAGAAGAAAAAAAGGACTTGAGAGGGGGGGGGGGAGTCTTCCTTCTTCCTTTTTTTTCCTCAGGCAAAGGATGACACACGACCATTTTACAGTGTCCACAGCAAGAGGCAATAGAACGTGCAACTCGCGTGTAGGAATAGAGCATGATGTTAGTAAAAAGAAACTTTTTGTCAAATCAGACTGACAATGTGGATATGATTGTTAAGTTTAGAGAATCATTATTGAGACCCACATGGAAGGGAAGTTGTGTGCATGGGCCAATTGGTCAAGAAACATAGACAAATTGATGGGCAGGCATGTGGTCTGTGTTTCTGTCGTTTGTGGGACTAGAAAGGAGCTATAGACAAGGGAAAGTCATGGGGATATGGAGATGTCCTCCTGCTTGCCCTCTTATGATAACGAATTTAAAAATCTGGGGAGTCAGTCTCAGTGGATTCACATTCCAGGGGTAGCATTGAGTGAAATAGCACCGAAAGAATAACATGCACAATTCAGAATGATCTTCAGTCATGATGGACTCGTTTGATGAACAGAGAATCCTGAGGGATGCTTTGACACAAGGGAAAAACGATTAGCAGACAACCATAAAGAAAATGGAGAGATATGGGCACAGCAGGGGAGAAATTTAGGGCATGTTTGTTACATGAAAACTTTTCAATTTTCAGTTTTCTGTTTTCAAGAAATTGGGAAAAGTTGTTTGGTCTATGAAAAATAAAAAACGAAAACCAAATTATGAAAACGTTTTCTTATTTTCTCTTGACTTTTAGGTGCGCCCGAGAGCCCGGGCTGAGGCGCGTGCCTTTCCGCGCCTTTCTGTGCCCCGCACGCCTTACTGCCTTAGGCGCGCCTTTGATAACACTGACGTGTTCCCGAGCTCCTCCTTCTCCCAATCTTTCATCACAACTCTCCACAATCTGCAGACAGATTAAGCGGACAAAGCGAACACAAACAGAACAAGATAGCAATATCAGCCAGTCCTGTAAAACTGATCGCTAAGAAAGGATTATGACCATGCGGGAGAGCTGCCAGAAATACATTCCATGAAGCAACATAAACAATTATTACAGAAACTCTATGCAACTAAATGAACAGTATTTTAAACCATCATGTGCAGAGGCTAGTCATTGATACTAGTATATAACTGAAACATGCAGGATTAGTCCAACGACGTCAGAAGCTTGGGAATATATTTAAAAGGGGGACAATGTCTACAAGCTCATCCATCCTAAATTGGTATAGTCAAATAAATATTATGTTATCACTTTTCAGAAACAAAAAATTAAATATCATCACAGGAAGAGAAGATGAAAAGAAAGAAATAGATCCTACTTACTGAATATACCCAAACAGGTAATGTTGGTCAGGTAATGTTGGTCTATGATTGATAATGCTAAGAAGTTCAGCTTTGGCTAGGTCATGCTTTTTAAGTCTATCCATTAGAACAGATATGCTTTCTGTAGTTTGATGAGCAGCAGCAGTGCCAATCAAGTACTCAAAAACCTGAAAGAAGGCACAATGCTTCATTTGAACACACGGGGATACGGTGCCAAAAGTAAGTTCATGGCAACTTGGCATTTCCCTACAAAATTCAACCTTGTATTCTGATGGTGCAATTGTAACAGCAACTTCCATGGAAGCACCTCTAGATTGAAAGAAGTTGAGTATCTCAACGTTGGTAAGACCACCAGCATTGGCATTCTTCCTGCATCAGGTAAAAGTGGATACATAAACAGTCCCTCCAGGGGGGCTGAATCCAGTTTGATATAACACAAGATCATATGAAATAACACGCAGAAAGTAAAGAAGACAACTGCTTAAATAGCAAAAGCTTACAGTGACTAAGTAATCTGAGAATAAAGGGGAAGATGATGACCTTCAATGAATAAAAGACCTTCCCTAAATTCAACTTTGCACGAAACGCATGTCAAAGAGAAAAATACAGCATAAAGTCAACCACTCTATTATAAACTGCTGCCCAAAACCGAGCGGAAGTCAAACATCCAACGGCAACATAGTTTCAAAGGAACTATAGAAGTATGATGATGCAGGAGCATATTATTATTTTTAGATTTTATAATATTAGGGTTATTTTAGAAATATCACATTAGATTTATTTTCTAGTATAAATAAGGCCTTAGGTTTTCTAAGGAGGATAATTATTATTTTTACCATATTATTTTATTTTCAGAATTTCTCGAGGCTTTCTTACAAACCTTAGAATTCTCTATCGTTCCCTTCATCCTATTCGTTTTCTCATAGTAAGTTCGCGACTCCGGCGCGAAAACTTCGACGATCTCAGTATAAATCTCAGGATAAATCTTCTTTAATTCTTCTTCAGCTATCTAGGTACTTTCCGTTGCTGGCTTTCTCAACTCTTTGACATCATCCTTCAGAATTGAGTTAAATTGGCCGTATAAGCAGAGAATATTTAAGGAATATATGCATTGGAAAAGAGGTCACTTTCAAAGTAGATTATGTAGTGTCATCGGTCGAGAGTTGAGCTCTGTCTTTCTAGATGACAAAAATGTTGCTTTATTGGTCAAATCCGAAGGTTGGGCAAATGCCAGAGAATATTGTCAACAAAAAGGAGATGCAGGTCCCTTCCTAACAGAGCTCATTCGTCAGAATTTCTTGAGGTTTTCTTGCAAACCCTAGAATTCTCTATCGTTCTTTTCATCCTATTTCCGCTAGGTTACTCCATCATATGACTAGGATTTCATGCTTTTATTCAGAATAAACCTGGATCCCTCCACTTCTATGCGTCAATATTCTCCAGGTTAGACAACATGAAAACAACTTTGCCTCTTAAAGGTAACATTTACATAAACACCTATATTCCTCTTCCCTAGCTAGTTGGTGAGCATTCTGCACAAAGGGGATGCCTACTTGCTTCCCAATGAAACAACACTACCAAGTCTATCTACGAAAAAAGTGTAAACTAGAAATAAAATGTGAGACACACAATAGTCTGCAACTCTTATTCATTATTAGAGGGAATTGTCAGCATCCCTTCCATTCGTTCGCATTAGGCAGGGAACAAATATTTCTGCCGTACTCCTTAACTAAGAAAGAAGAACATTCGCAAGCCCTCTAGATAGACCACAAGTACAGCACTCGTGTGGTTTAATGTATAGGTAGACATGTATAGGGAGACATGAATCCAACATCATCACGTTCTCAAAGAAATCTCAAGACTCGTACAAGCAAGGACAAGAAAAACCTAAACTAAAACCGAAACAATCCTCATTACTAGAGATAATACGACAGCTCAAAAAGACGACAACCCATCATCATATCAAAATCAACCGTATCTTGGGTCTTCTCTTTTTCTTGCTCTTGATGAAAACAGCGCCGACGGCGGATTCCTACAAAGACCATAGCCCCTAAATCCGCGGGAAGAACTAACACCCACGTCCCGCCCAAACTAAAGTTATGATCTTTTTCGTGCCCTGCGCCAACCCAATAAAACGAAGGGAAAACAAAAGCACAAGAAACGGATAAAAGAGAAAAAGCTGGGATGGTTCTCAAGAACGACCCAGTTGTCTGAAAGAACGTGACTTTCTCACCTCCGTAACCTGGACTCCAGTTCCTCGTTCACTCGTGTTCTCCTGTCCTGTCTCTTAAACCTACCCAGGCAACTTTCATCTATAATACCTGAAGAAATGGGATCTCCTGATTATACTTCCCCAAGAATTAATCCATGCCTCGAGAAGATTGACTTCGTCTTCTGTACGTGCGCAAACAATGAGAGAATCCATAGGCGTAATGGCAATGTTATCAAGCTCTTCAGAATCATCATCCTAAGAAGAACAATTCATCAATGTACAGTACATAATTGGTGATAAAATTCAAAATAGTGACAAAAGATGCTAACTTCATCGTCATGCTTGAGGTAGGGGTCCATCTCATTGCTTGGATAGTAAAGGTCTCCAAGCCCAGTACTGAAAAGCTCAATGTCTGCGGAACAGGAGCAGAAAAAATGTTCAGATTAGACAAATTATCAAGATATTGACTCAAGGGAAGGTGCACTTTTTCCATTTAAAAATTTTACATTCAAAGTGTGCGTTAATTTTGACTAATATAATGCCTATCGGATATATGAATACCACTGCTCGTACCCTACAACCACTTCTGCTCCAATAATAACTCCTACTGTAGTAAGCAACCCTTGCCTCCCATGGCCAAGCAACCACTTTTTCCATTAAAAGGACTCTACCAACAGGACATGAAAATGTACTTGCCTTGATCCTCTTCATCATAGTTGTCCACGTTAAGCTCCCTCAAACCATCGGCAATAGCATCAAAACCAGCTTTATCATTGGTAATTTTAGAAGCTCTACCCAGAGCATCTGCAACAGCTAGTGCTTGAGAAACTTCATTGGCCTTTTTAGTATTGTCAAGCTCCATCTCTTCTTCATCTTCATCACTGCCTCCATCTCCACTGCACCAAAACCAATCCATAAAGGAAATCAATCCCATATCCATACGCTTGAGGAAAAACATCCTGTGACTGAGATTTCAGAACTATCCAACATATAGCCAGTTATCACCAAAGCAGACCAACTCACAGAACCTTCACTCCAATAACATCACGTAATTCTAAAAGCAGGCAGGAAACACGCTTGACTAAGCCCAGGGGAAGCACAGAATCAACTCGCAACCACTTCATCATCCACTCACAGCACTTCAACAAAAGACCAAAACCAAAACACGAGGCCGACCTCGGAAAGCCGCCGTTTTTTAGCAGCTCCTCGATTTCTTCCTTGGAAGGAGGCTCCGCAACCTCTGGAACCGCCCTGGAAGCACCTTTGGGAACCCAAGAAACCGAAGATATCAGCGCCTTCGCCGGGCCCTCAAATTATCGATAAAGGATCAAACTTTGAGGAAAAAACGAGATGGGTATCGATCAAAATCGAGATAATCCACGCTCGGGGAAGCAACCGGTGGTATTCTTCCCGGAGCCAGAGAGGAGGCGCAGCATTCGCTTGGGGGGTTTACAGGTTTGGCACAATCCAATATAAATAAGTAATATCAGAGAAATTACTTACCAAAAAACAAAATCATTTCGATTCTTATTTACAAAGAAAATCTCTTTAGCGACAAGAAATTGCCCGTTAAGATAAAATAACGTAATATTTTTCCCCACATGAACAATATGTTCGGGGATGCCAAACCACAAGATCGACGTGGTTCTCTGTTTATACTTAGAAAAGATTTTGAACCGAATTTTCACCGTCGCCCAGAACGTCTCCATCTCCGTCTCCGTCCCTTTCAACGCATCAATCTGCCGGTTTTTGACCCAGGAACGATGGGGAAGCACGACCACCACCATGACCTGGAATCTGGGTACAGCAATAATGCCCTCTACCCCAACATGATGGAGAGCCCGGAGCTCCGCTGGGCATTCATTCGCAAGGTCTACGTGATATTATGCATGCAGCTTTTGTTGACGGTCGCCGTCGGGACCGTCGTGGTATTCGTCCCCCCAATCGCAAGGTTTATCACCGGGACCAGAGCTGGGTTGGCGGTCTGGATCGTCCTCCTCATCCTACCTTTCCTACGTAACGGTTTCTTGTCCTTTTGGTTTTTCTTGATATGCCGAACTTACGGAAGGATAGTCATTTTCGTGGATGCTGAGTTTTCCGGGTTCTGTCGATGAATTTTGGCATTGGCGTTTTTTTTATGGCGTGAATGTACGATATGTCGAGCGTGCTGTTATTATTGTGATCGATGTTGAATTTTCATGCGCTTCTAGTGCTGTTGCCGCTATATTTCTTCCACAAGAAGCATCCGGTGAACTTCCTCATCCTCGGATTGTTCACCATCGCTTTTGCATTTGCTGTGGGCCTATCCTGCTCTTACGCCAGAGGTACACCATCTCCCTAGATGTCCGTCGTGTACTACGTGACTTTTGCAAGATGAACATGAAGGATCATGGCTCGGTCTTTCTGTTGAACAGGGGAAGTAGTCCTGGAGGCGGTGATCTTGACTGCGGTCGTGACGGTTGGGCTCACCCTCTATACCTTCTGGGCTGCCAAGAGGGGAAAGGACTTCAGCTTCCTCGGGCCGTTCCTCTTCGCAGCTGTCCTGGTGCTGATGGTGTTTGGGCTCATCCAATTCTTCTTCCCTCTGGGGAGAATCTCGCTGATGATCTACGGGGCATTGGCCGCACTGATATTCTCCGGATACATCATCTACGACACGGACAACATGATCAAGCGGTACAGCTACGACGACTACATTTGGGCTGCCGTATCCCTCTACATTGATGTCATCAACCTCTTCCTCTCGCTCCTCAGTTTACTGGAGGCAGCGGAATGATGACCGTCGAGAATTTACGCTTTGTTGAGTTATGCATTACTAATGACAGCAATAAACTATTAGAGATGTTCAGAGGAAAGAAACGTCAATTTGTACCAGCAATAAACTAATGTCATATACGCGACCAAATTACTCTGCTATTTGCCTCAGGACATCTCCTTTGGGGTCCATTTCACGTCCTTCGCATATATAGTGGCTTGCGTTCATGGACAACGGGCCGCCACGAGGCGTGGACATCTTTGAGTTGGACTTGTCCTTCGCGTCTAGGTTAATGTTGACTGTCTGACTCGTGCCTGCCTGGACCTCTCTGTCGAGTTCTTCAGCTCATCCCTGGGCTGATCCTTGTGAAGAAGGGAAACACTTTCACTTACAGGATTCCTCAATCAGTCATGTACAGTGTATTAACTGAGCCCGCGGTCTGCGGGTGGTGAGACTCGTGGCCGCAGCACCTGTGACTCATATAGTAAGTAAGCGATCCCGTAGAGGAAAACGGCCCGCTAAGCCTGTTTGTCGATGTTGTCTATCAGCAGGTCACACAGGGCCAAACACATCTTGACCCACTTTGTAACGCAACTTCGCTACTTGATGGAGGTTGATTACACAAGGAAGCATAGGGCGGCCATCGATGGCCCATCGTTCATCTGTAGAATGATATTTTCTCCAAGTGAACGTGACATAACACACGAACACGACAGACGTGAAGGAAATTATTTATCCTGATAAGGTGTTTGTAGAGTATATCATGATGAGCCTTTGGAATCGGTGAAGGGGAGATTGAAGCTCACTTTGCTTCGTCTTCCTCGTTTCAGATCCATGGAAAATGAATGAATAGTGTCCAAAGTATATCATGATGAGCCTTTGGAATCGGTGAAGGGGGTTGCTTCGCTGACTTTCGTTGGGATCATTGCACCACAGAAATATCACACTCGACATGTTATATGATGAAAGATCCCACTTCGGCTCAATTATTTTGGCCACTCTCGGCGTTCCTCGACTGGTTTACCGACATTACATGTTATGTAATAACATCGAAAGGAGAGAGTCGTATCTGAAAAAGCAAGAGAGGAGGACCCGACCCCCTCCGGAACACACGGTTCTTGCCCCCATAACAAGCCCCACGCCCACGCCCAAGCTTAGTGGCAAATAGCGACCATCTCTTTCCCCTTTTTCTTTTCCTTTTCTTCCTTCCCAAAAATGAACAGTGCTTCCCACGATCCCGACCTTTCTCCTTTAATTTCGAGATACGAGAGACGAGGACCCGACCACCTCCGATACCGATTCATACGCTGAGGATTATACGTCCGTACGGTTTCGTTGAAAATAAAATTTATAAAATACGGTAGAGTTTTTAAAGTTACGTGACTAAAGTTATTTGAAACAATGATTTTAAATTTATAAATAAAACGTTATCCTGACTAAATTTATAAAAAATGGATCGTCTAAAACTAAAACTACGGGCGTCATAAATTTTTTATTTTTTTTATTATCCAAAATCGTTGTTCGAAATCGAAAGACGTTGAAATAACTACTATCCTTGAAAAAGTCATTTCAAAAAGCGATTTCGACACAAACCAGAGGAATTCTCTTGTCCTCCAAAGTCTATAAGCTGCTTTACCTATTTTAACCTCAGTCAATTTCCCATATAGCGATTTCTCTACAAATTCAGAATTGTCGGCTGATACAATGCAATATTCAATTTATTTTAAAATTCGAATCTATCAACACCGGAAGGTGGTCATTACGGCGATGTGAGGACATATTGGTTACTCTTTATTCGTCACTTGTTTTGGTGTTGGTGCGGGGGGGTAAAGACAGAAACACCCGTATTTCCCAACAGCCCTTTCTTTTTTCACCAAGAGGAAAGGACAGAGGAAGCTCGCCCCCCACCACTGACCGTTTGTTTACCCATCACCTTTCAGCTTGTCCTAAGAGCGGGAACAAATCATGACAGAGATGGAGGAGTTGTATTGAAATCACAGGTAATAACAGCGAAGTAGTCCCACACGGAACGACCTTCATTGTTGTAAGGGAGTAGGAAGAGGAGGAGGCACCCTCGGTTTCCTGCGCCGCCCTTGTCTTGTCGATAATTTCATGTCATCCTTTCCAAATGGAGGGTTTCTTAGCATCCGGGTTTCATCCGGGGAAGGGAGAGATGTGTGTGTGTGTGTGTGGGGGGCTACTTTTTCCTCCCTTTAAGATGTTTCTTTCCATCATCCTTCCTCGGCCATTCGATTAGCAGTGACTCACAATTATTGAAGCAATTATTGAAACCCTTTCCTTTTTTGCCAAAATTATCTTGTATATTATAACATGAAATGATTTAGGGAGGGGGAGGGGAGGGTCCCTCTGTTCCTTTAGCTTGCTGCTTCTTATACGCGGAAATCTCTGGACTGGACTGGCGGAGGGACGCGTTTACACGGAAGCGGCTAATGTGCCGTGAACGGCATCTTACGTGACGTGTACTAATTTTGACCCCGATTTAGTACAATGTACTAACTCGATTAGTACATTTTGAAATTACTAATGATGTACTAACACTGTAGTTAGTACATTGTACTAAATGGTACTGTTCTTGTACTAGTAATGATTAGTACAGTGTACTAATGAGAACTGTTCTTGTACTAGTAATGTACAAGTGTACTAGTTGGTACGAAACAGGAACAGTAATCGTTAGTACAGTGTACATATGTACAGTGTACTAGTGTACTAGTTGGTACGAAACAGGAACAGTAATCGTTAGTACAGTGTACATATGTACACTGTACTAGTGTACTAGTTGGTACGAAACAGGAACAGTAATCGTTAGTACAGTGTACATATGTACACTGTACAAGTGTACTAGTTGGTACGAAACAGGAACAGTGACGGTTAGTACACTGTACATATGTACACTGTACTAGTGTACTAGTTGGTACGAAACAGGAACAGTGACGGTTAGTACAGTGTACATATGTACAGTGTACTAGTGTACTAGTTGGTACGAAACATGAACAGTAATCGTTAGTACAGTGTACATATGTACACTGTACTAGTGTACTAGTTGGTACGAAACAGGAACAGTAACGATTAGTACACTGTACATATGTACACTGTACTAGTGTACTAGTTGGTACGAAACAGGAACAGTACTAGTTAGTACAGTGTACATATGTACACTGTACTAGTGTACTATTGGAAAACAGTTATTTATCGTACGATGTACTAACTACAGTGTTAGTACATTAGTAGTAATTGCGAAATGTACTAATAGGTACTGACACGTACGTTCGCAACTCGTACGCTTTTACGGCCGAATTGTAATCCTCCAAGTAGTACTAACAGTGTACATATGTACACTGTACTAACTAGTACTGTTCCTGTTTCGTACCAACTAGTACACTAGTACAGTGTACATATGTACAGTGTACTAATCGTTACTGTTCCTGTTTCGTACCAACTAGTACACTAGTACACTGTACATATGTACACTGTACTAACTAGTACTGTTCCTGTTTCGTACCAAGTAGTACACTAGTACACTGTACATATGTACACTGTACTAACGATTACTGTTCCTGTTTCGTACCAACTAGTACACTAGTACACTGTACATATGTACACTGTACTAACAATTACTGTTCCTGTTTCGTACCAACTAGTACACTAGTACAGTGTACATATGTACAGTGTACTAACCGTCACTGTTCCTGTTTCGTACCAACTAGTACACTTGTACAGTGTACATATGTACACTGTACTAACCGTCACTGTTCCTGTTTCGTACCAACTAGTACACTAGTACAGTGTACATATGTACACTGTACTAACGATTACTGTTCCTGTTTCGTACCAACTAGTACACTTGTACACTGTACATATGTACACTGTACTAACGATTACTGTTCCTGTTTCGTACCAACTAGTACACTAGTACAGTGTACATATGTACACTGTACTAACGATTACTGTTCCTGTTTCGTACCAACTAGTACACTTGTACTTTACTAGTACAAGAACAGTTCCCATTAGTACACTGTACTAATCATTACTAGTACAAGAACAGTACCATTTAGTACAATGTACTAACTACAGTGTTAGTACATCATTAGTAATTTCAAAATGTACTAATCGAGTTAGTACATTGTACTAAATCGGGGTCAAAATTAGTACACGTCACGTAAGATGCCGTTCACGGCACATTAGCCGCTTCCCGTTTACACACGAAAACAAAATCTGATGGAGTTATTCTGGAATCAAAAAACTGTTTTTGAATCAGTAGAGAGACAAGTGTTAGGCCATTTCCCGTGTCAGCGTGTTCTTTTTGGTCCCTCTCCCTCCTCCATTGGAGTGTCGCGGATGAACTCCTCCTCCATCCTCGGTGTGATTTGTTCCTTGCCAGAAAGTAAATTATGCAGGGAGTGAGGTTATTTTAGGCAGACCGGACTTAATACTTGCCTATTCTTTTCTACATGGAAAGGGACTGCCTCCGACTCCGTCCACCACATTTGAAAGACAAAGAAGGGAAAGTATATAATCTAAGTTGTCCATATACTTTTGTCGTTAGGGAGTTATGTAAGGAGGGAGGTTCGTTAAGTAATATTGTTCGATAGCAAAATATTTTGTCTTTTAGTTTTAAAATCAAATAAATAATACATTAAATCATTATTACAAACTCCGTGTTTGATTGAAAAAAAAAATCACGAGTTTTAGATTTTATAATTAGTTACGAATTATAGAAAAATGTTATTAGGTAAGGTTTGATCATACCTTTGACCTTATTTTTTGGATTTTCACGTGCAGATAAATTTTACCGTTTAATATAAATGTTTAAATTATTAAATGAAGCTCAATTATATTACATACATCTGATTATGTTTGTACACCATCATCACCTTTTTTCGTACGTATTTTATTATTATTTTTTCTTCCCTCCATTTCATATATCGATTTTTTAGATGGGATATAATTATATTTTTTATTCATTTATTGTACTTTTAGAAATTATTGACAGACATTAGATAATTTTAATTTTAATTTTTAAAAAATCAAAGTATATCTTGATTAATAAAATTTGTTTATAAATTTTTCATGTGAGGTTACAAAATATTCGAATTATGAGAATATCCCCCACACAACACTTTTTTTTTTTTGTTGCGTGTGAAATGGTGTGAACATAAAAATATGTGGATTCAAAGCTCACGTGCAATTTTGGGACTAAAAAATTGACACTAGGTGTGAATGGATTTGATTGGATTGGATTGGCTGAGGGTGGCAACACACAGTGTGAGTGTGATTTGTGATTAGCCCTCCTAACACACGATACAAGCAACCCATCCCATCCCATCCCATCCTCTTCCTCCTCGAAAACCCCCCAACAATAATGTCAAAACGATGGGAAACATATAATATAACGTCCGCCAATCATAAATCAAGATTGAAATTTTGTTTAATATCTTTACCTGTGTATATATTTTTTATTTTTTTCATGTTTCCTTTTTTGAAAAAAATATAAATTTAAAGTTAAAAAATTTGACTTAAAATTTTTAAAAAACTCGAGTGTTTTTGACAGTTTTCTTTTACGAACGGAAGAAACCTCGGTGGGGGGGAGGAAGTTGACTAACGTTTGAGTATACAAGACATTAAAAGGGCAAACACTTCCCGAGAGAGTTGGTGATTGGTGCGCATAATGACCAACAACATTGTCGCATCTCTCTCTCTCTCTCTCTCTAGCCCTTGTTCAATCTCTATTACCAACCATTTCTTTACGAACTACTACTACACTTATCCATAATGCACATAATCCATCACTCGAGTTAACTAAACACCGGGGACAAACTGAAACATACGCACATCACCAATACAAAGAAACTCTACAACACAATTTCCTTAACAGAATTTAACTTCCTAAAAAACCATTTTGAAAATTTTTAAAGAGTTCCCGATTCTCCCGTCCCCGGCTCTCTCTATATAAACATAAATGTACATAGCCTGCTGCATCTACAATCAATCCTTCCAACTACTTCTTCACTTCATCCCTAACTCCTCCCTGTTAAGTTTAGTTAAAAAGCAGCACTCGCCGTTAATCCATCTGTTAATCCCCCTCCCCCCACTTCCTTCCTCATCATTAACTTCCTGACTACTACTACTCCCTCTGTTGACCGACCACCAACACCCCCTCCCATCTGCCCGCTACAAGAACCAAACCATATCCCCGTTTCACTCTGTGGAAGGAACATGGCGAGTGGCAAGCAAGAGGAGAAGCAGGAGTGCCTCCACCGAGTCGCCATCCCTCCCCCTAAGCCCTTCCTCGAGTCTCTCGCTGCCACCGTCAAGGAGACCTTCTTCCCCGATGACCCCTTCCGTCAGTTCAAGGGTCAGCCCACTCGTAAGAGGTTCCTCCTTGGTTTGCAGTACTTTGTCCCCTTCGTCGAATGGGCCCCTCGCTATACCTTCGACTCGTTCAAGGCCGACCTCATTTCTGGGATAACCATCGCCAGCCTCGCCATACCTCAGGGGATCAGCTATGCCAAGCTCGCCAACTTGCCACCCATCGTCGGCCTGTGTAAGAAACTTCCTTTTGCCTTGTGAAATACAATTTGTGGACTGGTGGGATCCATGTATTCTGTCTGCGGTTTATTATGGATATGCGGTCAATGCAGATTCGAGCTTTGTTCCGCCTCTGGTGTACGCCATGCTGGGGAGCTCGAGGGACTTGGCGGTGGGTACGGTGGCTGTCCCGTCTCTCCTCATAGCGTCCATGCTTGGGAAAGATGTCAGCCCGACTCAGAACACGAAGGAGTACGTGAACTTGGTCCTGACCGCCACTTTCTTTGCGGGCGTCCTCCAGGCTGCGCTTGGCTTCCTAAGGTCGTCAGCTTACACCAGAACAAAAACTATTTATGCATAACCACAGTTAAAAAAATTTTCAAGGTGGCAATCTCTCTGTTCGAATTGGAACTGATGCATGCACGCTGAGAGTGCAGGCTCGGGTTCATAGTGGACTTCCTGTCGCACGCAACAATAGTCGGGTTCATGGGCGGGGCAGCCACCGTGGTGTGCCTGCAGCAGCTGAAAGGTCTGCTCGGCCTCAGTCATTTTACCAACAACACCGACCTTGTCTCGGTCATCATCTCCATAGCCTCTCAAGTCCATTCGGTAAGATATGCCAGCCCTGTCGATTCGGCCCATCGTTGAATAATTAGTTCTTGACACGAAATATTAACTTTGATTGATCGTTCTTCATCTGGTTTTGTGCAGTGGAAGTGGGAAAGCGCCTTGTTGGGATGTTGTTTCCTTTTCTTCCTCTTGCTCACCAGATACTTCGTGAGTTCCCTTACATCCTTCGTATCCTTTACAAGTTCCATAAAGGCGAACGGAATACTGACCCGTTACTTAATTTCCATTTTCGTTTCGGGTTTTGACGTGAAGAGCAAGAGGAAGAGGGTGTTCTTCTGGGTCAATGCCATGGCTCCATTAACCTCTGTTATTTTGGCAACTCTGCTTGTTTCTCTCACCCATGCCGAAAACCATGGCGTTCAAGTGGTACTGTATTACGAAATTCGCCTCCCTTTTCATAAAGCACTCCAGTTTTCTGTTCTTGTTTTCTAAATCGCTTCCGTTGTCAGATTGGGCGGCTTTCGAAAGGGCTGAATCCGCTATCAGTGGATGATCTTGCCTTTAGGTCGCCCTTCCTTGCAACTGCCATTAAGGCAGGGATGATCACTGGAATAATTGCCCTTGCTGTGAGTATATATGATCGCACCATTGTCGATGGATTTGGTGTCAACTTGACATGAAAGGGTGTTGATTTTCCATTGACGAACTATGTATAGGAAGGAGTGGCGGTAGGCAGAAGCTTCGCCATCTTCAAGAACTACCACATCGACGGCAACAAGGAGATGATCGCGTTCGGTCTCATGAACATCGTGGGTTCCTGCACCTCATGCTACCTCACATCAGGTCCCTTCTCGAGGTCTGCTGTGAACTTCAACGCCGGTTGCAAGAGCGCCGTCTCCAACATCGTGATGGCGGTCGGGATCATGATCACTCTCCTCCTGCTGACTCCTTTGTTCTATCACACCCCACTGGTGGTGCTCTCCTCGATCATAATTACTGCCATGCTCGGCCTCATCGATTACCAGGCGGCCATCCATCTCTGGCAGATCGACAAATTCGATTTCCTCGTCTGCCTTGCATCCTACGTTGGTGTGGTCTTCGGCAGTGTTGAGACGGGCTTGATCATAGCTGTAAGGACAAGCCAACTAATTATTCACTCCAAATTCTACACGATTAATACGCATTATATGCTGTAGATTCTTAATGGTCGCATCTGCTGTGCAGGTTACTTTGTCCCTGTTAAGGGTGTTTATTTCCATTGCCCGACCAAGGACTTTCGAGTTGGGGAACATTCCGAACTCCTTGATATACAGAAGCGTTGATCAATACCCTAATGCAGAGCGAGTCCCAGCAATCCTCATCCTTCAGATCGATTCCCCTATTTACTTCGCTAACTCAAACTACTTGAGAGAAAGGTAACCAGAAGTTCCATGCCGTGGTTTTCTCCGAGTTGTATTTAACAGCCAAATTTAGTCATCCGGGTTTTGGAATTCCTTGTTGCAGAATTTCGAGATGGATTTACGAGGAAGAAGACAGGATCAAGGCTACAGGGGAAAGTAGCTTGCAGTATGTCATACTAGACCTGAGCCGTACGTTCTTAACATTCTGTAGACAAATTCATCGTTGTGGACAAACACAAAGATAAACCAAAGAGAACAAGTAATGGCATCGATACTTATATCCCTATTTCAACATCTACAGCTGTTGGGAGCATAGACACAAGTGGGATCAGCATGCTTGAAGAAATCAACAGGAATATAGAAAGGAAGGGACTCAAGGTAAAGAAAGCTAGGATACAAAAGTTCCTCATAATCTAATTTCGAAATGATTTTCATCTTTCTCCTCACCTGCAACAATAAACCTAAGATGGAGCCTTCCATCAATGTTCAGCTTGTTCTAGCAAACCCGAGAAGCGAGGTAATAAAGAAGCTGGAGAAGTCGAAATACATCGAAAGCCTTGGGCAAGAATGGATCTACTTGACAGTAGGAGAAGCTGTGTCAGCGTGCAATTTTGCGCTGCACTGTTCCTGGCCAAATGTGAACTCAGTGGAGTGTGATGCAGGACCAGACAACAATGTCTGATTCTCCAATGCAGTTGTAATATATGTAGTAGTGATGAGTGAGTGTCTGTGTTTGCAAGTGTGAGGAAGAGGAAAATGGGTTTCCATGTTGGATATCTAATTCTGTAACAAACAGGAAATCAGAAGGAACAAAGTTCTTTCTGATATGGAACAAACTTGGAAAGAAGTAGCAGCATCTGCTCCAATATTTCTAATGAACTGTTTCTACTGAGATGTTTCTACAATCTGTTGCTATGCAAATGCGATTGAGGGATTTACTTATTTGTGAGGACTACAAGGCTTTGCTGGCACGCGCAGACCTAAGGCATTAAGATGTTTTCATATGTGTAGATGACAACATGTATAGAAACGCAAAAGAATGAAGTCATAGTGGATGATCACTCCCAAGAATTTACATCTGCTCCGTTCCGATTGACTCTGCATGCTAACCCGACTCCACCAGCTAATAAAGTAAGGCTATAAATCTTTAGCCAGTTTACCACTAGAAAACAGCCATCTGCATGCTAACCTGACTCCACCAGCTAACAAAGTAAGGCTATAAATCTTTAGCCAGTTTACCACTAGAAAACAGCCATGAAATCGAAGGCTTTGCCAAACAGATGAGTCCAGAAAGACTTCAGATCAACAGTTAGATGTCAACTGTCCAATGCCAATGCCCAATAGCATCATTAAATATGGTCATTGCAAAAGTGAACTTAGAGAACATAAAACATTATCACAGATAACAAGAATAAATAATGGGCTCTCAGCCATAAAAGTAAGACACAATGATACAAGCACAAAGAAGGAAACTTCCGCAACTCCCCTGAGCCAGAATAAACCACATCATCCTAAGAATCAAACAACCCACCAAACAAAATTCTCAATGTGCAGATGAAGCCAGGCAGATTGATGACAGTTGCAAAGGTATTTACCAACTCTTGTCCGTCATTGGATCATACCATTTTTCCTCTTTTCGATAATGGTATAACTCATTGCTGCCCCTTCTTAACTCTGAAGGCTCAACCGGGAATAGGTCGGATCAAGAGCAACCAGAAATGCTTCCTAACATCACTGCTTCTCCTTGTATATTCTTGGAACCAATTCATGAGCACTAATATCAACAGCCACTGGATCTCTGGCAAATGGAAAAGACAGAAAGTAAGCCCATGTTTGGTTTGCGAAAAGAATTTTGTTTTAAAGATTTTTTTTTTTAGAAAAACTGAAAGCATATGTAGTTGTTTTTCAAAATCTTGAAAATTAGTTTTCGTTAAATCATTTTTTATTTCATAAAAAAATGAAAACAAATTTCATGAGTTTTCGAGATTTTATGGAAAAAAACCATTGTCATGGAAAATTTTACGATCAAATGCACCCTAAGGAGCTGTCACAATAATCGTGGCCACACATTAAAGACATAGAGAAGAGCTAATGATGCTCTGAGTAAATGATTTTATTGAAAAGACAATCAACAAATTACCAAGTTTTAGGCAATTTTTTGGGCGGTCAGTAGAAGACTATGAAATTGAAGGAACAGATTGCCATATTACTGGACTAATAGAAGGAAAAGAAAACCTGCACAAGGTTTTTCCCTTCTCAGTGGAACTGGGAATAAACCACAATTTCCGTAAGAATGGGGATTCAAATAGGACAAAGAAGCCATCGTGTCGTCCATGTTTCCACTTCCTAGATCCTTGGCCTTTCCACACCTGGTCATAACATCATAAAATATGCATAAGAATCAGAAGCACCACAAGCCAACATGCAATTCCAATATCTAAAAGAGCCTTTCGCAGAGCTCACAAAAATAGGGAAAACTATCATGAAAAGCTAAGCAAAACCTTCAGATTTCGAGGAAACAGAGGTTTAAAGCCATTTGCATTCCAGCCTCAAGAATCAGCCTATCCTAGAAGTGCCTTTCACATTATTTGGAAAGATGGGAAGGCCTGAACATTTTCGTGTAACAGCAAAATATTGAAAGCATCCGGTTGTTGGATCCATCACACTTACCTGAGGATATGAGATGATGCTTTTTGGAGAAACTAAGCAAGCTGGCTTGGAAAAAGAATCTTCAGCATACCTCCTCAGAAACGTAAAGCACTCACTGTGTGTTTGTGGTGATTCAAAAGCCTGTCATGCCAGAAACATAATTTGAAATTAATACAACACCATTGGCCAATACAGCCGTTGTTCGATATCTAAGCAGAATATCTCTTGGTTTATCTACATTCTGAATATGATTGGGCATAAACAGAGAAAAAATAGAAGCTAAAAGCACGCCGTCAAACATATTGTACCAGCCTGATGTTGGGTAACGCTGGTTTATAAACATGTAGGGTTTCCAGACTCCAGTAGAAATTTCTGTGAACTGCAAACTGAATTAAACTAACAGAATGATACCCCTACCTTGTCGATATTAACAACGGGAGCATATTTATTGGTCTCTGTCCTTTGCATATCAATAAGGAAGTACACTCGAGGATCAACTTTAAAAGCCTCATGCCAGGATCTCACAGTTTTTTCCATCGTTTCGGTGACAAAGGACATCACTGCTTTGGATTCTTCTTGAAGAACATATTTAGCACACTGCAGAATGGAAAGGACCAAAGTTTTGATTGAATGTATAAATTGCAAGAACAAGCTTTCAGCAATAAAAAGATAATCAAGAAACCTGAAGTAAGATATTTTGACGTAAGATGCAATGATAGTGTCTAAGTTCTTCTGCAGTTAACTAGGCAAAATATAAGTCTTACCAGTTCAGATTTGAACGTATCCAAATGCTTTTCCATCTGTACATTTGATCTGAGTTCCTCAACCTCATCTGCTCGCTTTTTATCTTTGACTAACTGGCTTACCCTTTTAATCTTCTTCGCCACTTCAGAACTTTTTGTGGATTGTACTGCAATGCAACCTCAAAGGGGGACAAGCTCTATACCAAAAGAAATTGGCATTAATAAGAAAAGGTAGAATAAGCTTACACTCTCCTATGTTGATCCCAAAAGTAAAGGACAAAGTACCTCTTCATATCGTTCCATGGCCTCCAAAACACATCCTTTCCTAAAATAGCCCTGGCATCAATACACACGACAGTGGTCAATAAAAATTTTAATGAACATCGGGCTAATAAGTCAGTACGCGCATTGTCTACCTTATCCCAATGGGGATTCAAATTGATTGTAGTCTCAGCATCAGCAAGTGCTTGCTGAGCTTGACTAAATGCAGAAAGGCAGCAGCACGGTTGCTGAAATAAACAGCAACGTTAGAGACGATATCGTGGAAGCATGAATAACTAACTCATTTGAGGTAGTGTTTCAAGCGATCTAACGATGACCACTTCATGGGCTAATTCACATGACTGGTTCGTAATTCATAACAGACGCTGTTTCCACCATTCTAGTGTAGGTCTTCATGAACCAATCATACAGCCAGTGTTGTAATCAATTTGAACAAATACACTACGATAAATAGACACCATTGAACAGAACCACACCAAACAAAGTGACGCGACTTTAACGGAAAATGGCAAACAGAGACCACTCACGGTTAAAATATGTGCCGGAAAGGATAGCATCACTCTCCCTGTAACAAATCGGCGTCATACTTAAGAAAGCGACATTGTCAGAAGCACCTCTAGCTTTCTACTCGAGCACTACTTCAAACATTAACACCTCTCAACCACACAAGGCCCGTCACACGGAATTCCACCACTAAACCACTAACAACCAAGCAAAGAACAAAACTTTTACCAACACAAACCCATCTAAGGTCAAGAGCGACTAAAGGAGATCTCCACAAAATTGAAGAACTGAGGGGAACCTGTAAAGGGCGGCATTGTTATGGTCCTTTTTGATGGCCTGAGTATACAAGGCAGCAGCTTTGAGGTAATTCCTGGTCTTGAAGAACTCGTTGCCCTTCTCCTTCAAGGACGGTTCCACCCCGCACCCAACTGCAGATGCAGCCTGCGCCATCTTCGTTATCAGCAGTCCCCTTATTTCCTTTCTTGGGTTTTCGATGTCGACCTCTTTACTGTCAACAGAACCGGGAGTCCAAGTGGAAGGTGAAATGGAAAGAGTGGCTTTAACATAACTGGGGACTTTCCTCGGCCTTTCTAGTAAATCAATGAAACGGAACAGAACCGCAGTTGGGGACGAAACTGTCCTGTCGGAATCGGACAACTGAAGGCCCATTTTAATTTGGGCCAGACTAATTGGGCTCTTATGCGGGCCCATTTTGTCAAGTAGAATGATATTTAAGAGGTGATAAATTTCGTTTCGGTTGGTCCCTCGGCTAAACCTCCAGAACTTCACCTACTCAGACAACAACTTATGCCGGGAGCCAAAGTCGTGCCTAAAGCTGCCGTCGGAGGATGATACAAAGAACTGCATCCCCAACAGGCCACTCCAGGGGACTGAACAGGTCAATTCACACCCGGTCGACCGTAGCTCATACAGCTGCTGGCCAAAATCCCTTTCACCGTCCACGTCACCAATGCCACAACCTTCCCCTGTCCGCGTCACGTTTTCGCCTGCCAAGGCCCCATCCCATCCGCATCCATGCCGATAAAAAGGGGCTGTGTCTTGTCTTGTGGTTTTGGTGAAAACCATTTCAAATGTCAAGATAATTCTTCCTCTGCTTACGCCAAACAGGGAAGGCGATAAGCGAGGGACATAACTACGACATGACTCCCTTTTTTCTCTATATGTTGTGATTAGAATAGAATAAATCAAATGGGGTCGTTAGTTTAAACTTTGCTCTCGATCTCAATCTCAACTGGCAGGCAATGGACCGGACAGACAGGTGGAGTGAAACAACTCCTTGCGTCGTTAACGCAACAAAAATAAATTCCTATTTTGACCTAACTAGAATAGCAAGGGTAAGTAAGGGTCGATCCCATAGAGAATTGTACTGACAAAAACACTCCTAGCGTCGTTTTCGGCAATCGGTCGATGTCAAGCAGAAAAGAAAGTTGATTTTAAGTGAAAACGAGAAATAAAAGAAAACAACTAAGGTTTACCAGTGATAATAATATCTAGGACATCTGACTTCCCCTCGTGTCCTATGCATCCGATCCCCTTCTACCGAATTATTATAATTACTAACATAAGTTGTTAAACTCTCCCCGTAGTCCCCCCGAACATCCAGAAACGTACCACCATGTATCGAATTCCCTACTATATTCCTAGGCAAGGAACTAGTGATGGCCCGTTATATTCAAACCCTATATAGTTATCTAAGGTGTCCCGGTATATCCATATCCTTCACACTAAGGCCCGGTTTCCCAACACATAGACTTCTTAGGCTATCCAATTCCTGATCTAATCTAGACTACCCTCGCGAGTCTCCTTAGGTTATCGAATCAATATTAAAGGATGATCAGTCATTTAACAAGCATTAAGAACATGATTGGATAAATAATTATTAAAAATCAGAATTACATAAAGGAAAAAGGTTCACGAATTATATATGAACACGAGGTTTCATCATAACCCTAGAAAAACGATTTAGTTCATAGCTAAAGAAAACGAAAACAATAAAATCGACATAAAGAAAACTAAGAAAAGTAAACTAGGTGGAATCGTCTCCGTCGTCGGCTCTTGTCTCCAATAGCCTCCAAGGTCGAATCCCCCTCCAAAAGAATTGAAAAAGTCTATATATATGTCCTAAAAATAACCTTAGAGAATCTAAGAAAATCTGAAAAAGAAATATTTTTTGCGTCCGTACGTGCAGCTGCACAGACCAACTGTTCTGACCCCTGGCTGACCCTTCGCTACAGCTGCACTGACCTCCGTTGCAGCTGCACCGACCATCCGAATCCACAACTTCTTCATGGCTTCTCCTTCCATCTCCAACTATTATTCCTCTCATTTAAACTAGCAACAAAGTATATGGAAATGATGAGACATTAAAGAAACCAAATTACCTAACAATTAAACGACTAAAATGCCTAAAACTAACCAAAATCAAATCTAAACATGATTCCTTAATTCTATTTTCATAGAGTTATCACTTGTCTCCTAAAATTTACAAGAAAACATCCGTGCGATGGCGATACAATGCCTTTTTCTGATATGAGATATAGAAATCAGTCGAGAACTTTCCTTCTTCTCGATTAGATTTAGTGACAATGGATAATGATTGGATGAACAAAGATTTAGCAAAAGATAGAGAGGGCTCAAGCCCAAATATGCCTTGATGCTTGAAGAAGGGCCTTGGTTTATGAAGAGAGGTGAAGGGATGGAAATCATCAGGGGATTAGGGGAGTTATTGTTGCCGGCATTAAGTACTACGAAGTAGCAATCAGTGCATATACAACTTTTTAATCCCCCCCCCCCTTGGTTTGTGACAACCAAAAAGGGGCAAGGTCTTACTGGGTTTTGTTTTTTAACCTTCCTATTCGCCCTTAGTACGAGGCGTCGAGCAGCCGCAGAAGCACGACTTCTTCTTCTTCTTCGTCTCGCCGCCTCTTGACACACCACTGTAAATGAAGTCCCTTAGGATGACACCGGTTCCACTCCTTGAGAGCCCCATCTTTGGCCTGGATTTCTTCTGGTCCTTCATCTTAAGCAGGACAAAGTTGATGTTCTGTACTTGGAACTGCAACCGGCCAATCTTCTCGGACTCCTTCGTGGCTTGTTGTTGGACTTCCTGCCTGTTAGTGTCACCCGAGCCATTTGCGTTGGCCGCAACATTGTCATCCGCCAAAGAGAGGTTCTTGTCAACGTTTTTCACCAAGTGGTCGTTGATGATTAGCAGGTGTTCAACCGCGTCTTCTACTTCCTGCAGCTGCCGCTTAACCATCTCGTATTTAACCAGCTGGGACTTCTTGCTCCTCTTCTTCATCTCAGCCTTCCTTTTCAAGTCGTCCACGCTAGCTTGAAGGCTTGTCAGTTTCTGAGAGTCCGAAGCGAGCCTTTCTAGTATCTTCCTCCTGTTCATCTCATTATCCATCTCGGTAAAACTCGAAGTCTTGTCAACGGCCAATTCTTTCGTGATCTCGGCTTCCCATGAAGGATTGAGGCTCCTCTTCCACGCACCTTCAAATTGGCGAGCAGAAGCCACGTCAACTGCCACAGATGGAGTCTTCTGCTCCTGAACATCATCCGGAGTTGGATTGGGGCAGTCCCGTCTGGCTGATTCGAGCTCATTCACTTGATCCTCGGGCCTGCTGTTCCATCTACTAGTCCTTCCTCGTGGCGAAGAATCTGAACTCCGATCGAGAGGGATATCCTTCATCAGCAGAGGATTTCTCAAATGAATGCTGTGTGCCCTCGGTTCCTTCATCTCATGTTCATCTACAGATGCACTTCTGGCTTTAATTTGCTCCGTCTCTTTTATAACATCAGTCATGGCCGCAGGGGCGTCCTTGTACTTTTGCCCTTTAAGCTTCCCCATTTCTTCCATTACAGCCTTCTCGATAGCTTCAATTCTTTCCTGCATCTTCTGCAAATGTGACATTTCAGATACCGCAATGCTTTCACAGTCTTCGAGCTTCTCTGTCTCACTTTCTTCTACAAGATTCTTGGCCTCCACTACCTACAGGCAAACCATTCGCATGTAAAGTCGACCATTAAACTGACACACCAAAGCAACAGGTCTAAACCAGAGCACCAGGAGAGATGAGAAGACATGGAATTCCATAAGCAAATTTATCAGCTCAAACAAAGAAAATCTTCACCGTGTAACAGCAGTTTTAAGAGAGTCACGAGAATGACGAAACTTAAGCCTTCATGACTGAATATGGAAACATTACCTCTGCTTTCAGATTTGAAGTTTGCTTAATCGATGACATGCCATCGGCAAGGGAGTATATGATGGGAGCATAAGCAGAGAGTTTACTCTTTAACCCTCCTATCTCACTCTCCAGAAGGCCAACTCTTTTTTTCATCTCAGCAATATCCCCGCTTTCCATTGCGCTTCCATCCTTCAAACCAACACAAGCTTCCGTAAGTTCCTGAACTTTACTTTCGAGTAAAACTTCACGAACAGATGATATTTGGAGATCGAAGTAAAAGCTTGCGGCCTCAGCTTCCCACAGCTCAAATTCATTGCTTCTCTTTTGAAGCTCCATGCTCAGACTTTCTTCTCTGATCCTACGTTCTTCGATCTCTTTACGTAGGATACCAACCTCGTTGTCCAGGTTCTCGTTTACCTGGTGAAGGGCCTCAATTTCCTCCTTGTATCTATCCCGTTCTTTGAGCAAGTCGACCCTCTGCTTCTCCACATTGTCCACATTCATTTTCGACTCATCGTGTTCCCTCTTCAGCTCCTGTACAGTTCTACACAACTCAAGCGTGGAGAACTGTGAGAACTCGAGTTTTTGGTCAACTTCTGAAAGCTCCTTTGCCTTCTCTCTCAGGAAGTCATTGCCGATCAAGATTTGATGGTTTAGCTGATCATTCAAATCCTTGACCCGATCCAGCTCATTGGCCATCATCTCGATTGACTCAATCAGGTGCAGATTTTCTCTCCTTTTAGATTGGAATTCTTCTTCAATCACATCCAAATTCTTCTGAAGTTCGCTCTTACTTGACTGTATGCAATGGATTTGCTCGGAAAGACCTTTCAATGCTTCATTTTTCTCTTCTGCAATAACCTGGTAAATTAAGCAAAGATTACCGAGATAAATCACTTCATGTATCAATGCAAAGTTTTCTTCTTCACTGTTCTGCATTTCGTTTGCTGCAATCACAAGCCTCTTTGATAAAACTTCATTGTCAGTTAGAGTTCTTGAAATTTCCTCCTTCAGCACCTGGTAAGCCTGCTGAATCCTCACCAACTTCTCATTTACATCTGCTAGGTCATTCTGTAATGCTTCCCTTTGTTGACCTTCCTCAATCAGCTGTACTTTTAAGCGTTGAGTTGTCTCATGAAGCTCATCCTGATCTTTTTCCAACTTCTTCTGTCCTTCGCCCTTGATTCTGTGCTCCTGTTCGAGTAAACTTTTCTCCAAAGCAAGACCCGCACAGTCTAATCTAATTGCTCCAAGTATAGCAGATAACATCGAATTCTCAATCTCCAATCTAGCATGTTCATCCTTGTTTTTACTGAGAGAACTTTTTAACTGTTCTATGCTCTTCAATATGTGCAGCACCGGGAGTTGATCGTGATACGAAGAAGAAAAAAACACTTCTTTTACCCCAGACTCAGATATAACTTGAAGAGACTTGAAGATCTGAATGATCTCAGCTCTTAGCCTTGTAACTTCATCTGACAACATTTCTGTTTCAATCTGCTGCTCAAGATTCTCACTTTCCAACTCAGAAATCAGCTTCTTCGATATTTTGGAGGCTTCTATATGTCTCTCACACTCAACCAACAGAGAAAAGTTCTTCGCTTCCAAATCTTCAACAAATTTTTGCAGGATGAATGTTTCTACCTGTGCATTTACAGCTTTCTCTATTTCTTCCTCGAATTCTCTCTTCCTCAACCTTATTTCATCTTGAAGGAAGGACACATGGCTTTCCAATACTCCCAAACGAGCCTCACTTGACTGTATATATGTTTCATGTTCCTGTTTCTCCGAACCAAGGTATCCCTTTAACTCCTCAACATGACATAGAGTGGTCTCCTTCTCCTTCTCTAGTCTAGTATATTTTTCCTCCAAGTCAGTCAACCGCTTTTCCAAAGTTTCAAATCTCTTTTCGACATTGTCCAACTGAAGAGCCAGAGAACTCCTTTCTTCGAGAACATGGGATTTTTCCTTGATAAGCAAATCAGAAAATTCTTGCAGTCTCCTCGAATTGTCCTTCAAGCTTTCAATTTCACACCTGGCAGCTGACAGAGAGTTCTCTAAGGATGAGTTTTTCTTCAGAAGGCTCTCCATGTTCTCAGTGAGTGTATGTAACCGTGAAAATAATTCTATCTTCTCTGCAACAAGGCCAGATTTTTCTCCCTGCAGGACCTGGCAGGATTCCTGCAAAATCTTGACGTTCTCCCTCGACTCTTCCAGGGCACCATTCAACTGAGACAAGCACATTTCAAGAATGACATTTTTCTCTGAAATCGGATTGACATTCTCAAATTTATCTGATAGAGCTTCCTGCTTGTGCTGATCTCTTCCGTTTATTTCTTTTAACCTCAAATTTTCACTCTGCAAATCCTTCACTGTTGTAGCTAAATCTTTTGGGTTGAGACCGACAGACTCTATTTGCGATAGTAATTCTTGATAGCACTTATTCAAGCCCTTAGTTTCTTCTCTCAACTGATGTATCTCTAGCTCCAGAGTCGTGTTCTGTGTTGCCTGAACGACGTATTCTCTTTCCAACTTCTCCTTCATAACATTCAAACTAGATAATTCAACCTTCAAATTACTTTCAGAGATCAGGAAAGATGCATTTGCTGCAGAAAGGCTTTCATTGTCCTCCCTGATCAGCCTGATTTTTTCCTCCAGACCATGCTTACATGTCTCAAGCTCCTTTAACATCTTAAAACCACTTCTGATTTCAGAAGTGAGAGCCCTTTGCTCTTCCTGAGATTGGTTATACAGTTTCTCCAATGTCTTGAGACTTGCTTCAATGTCCACAAACCGCAGACGTTCATCTTGCATGAGGGATTGAAGATTCTCCATCTCCTCTTGCTTTCGAGACAATTCTTCATCCTTCACCGAGATCTTCAGGGCCAAAGTTTCCGTCTCGCTTTGCAGAGCTTGGTTTGACTTCTCTAAGACAACACATTGTTCTTCAGCACTCTTCAGGTTTGCGGCACTCTTTAGAACTTCATTATTCAATCTCTTTGCTTCCTCTTGGGCACGAGACAGCTCACCTTCCATTCTAGCAAGAGTCTCGAGACATTGCTTATGCAGGTCGGAAACGCCTTCTTTTTCTTCATTCGATTTAGATACAGCTAGTTGTAACTGTACTATTTCACTTTCGGCCCTCTTATATTGCTCGGATAGGCATCTTGCCTCTGACTCAAGAACTGATATCTTTTTCTCTAACGCCATGATGGTATCCAAGCACTGTTGGTACTTCAGGAAATCAGCTTCTTTCTCAGCCTCTAGTCCGGAAAGTTCATCTTTGAGTTTAAGATATTCAACCTTTTCCTTCTCTAGGGCCGAAGAAAGCTTTACTTCAAGGGAAGATATCATCTCTAAACTCCGATTGTAATTGGAAAGACTGGCATCTCTCTCAGATTCAAGTTTAGCGAGCGCCTCCTTCAGTATTTTAATTTCGATGTCAGCTTTGCTTGCCTGTTCACCGAGTCCTCTGGCATCCTCGCGAGCATCATCGAGAGCCTTCTCCAGATCGGTGACTTTCTCCACGTTTTGCTGGTATTTAAGCAGCATGGAATCCTTCTCATCTTGAATCTCTGCCAAGATGCTTTTTAAGTTTTGAACTTCCATTTCTGCCTTGCTTGCACGCTCAGACTCAGAGATGACTTGCATTTTGAGATCTTTAGTGACATTTGACAACTGTAACATACCATGCTGCAGACTTTGGCCGCACCTATCTGCTTCAGTAATCGTTGAGCTTCTACTCGTGATCTCATCCGTATCCCCAAAATTCTGGGAAGTGACTTCCTCAAACTCATACATGTCTTGAACCAGTTTTAGACCCTTCTTACTTGCACCACCATTGTTGGTTGAAGAAGAATTCGGTGCAGCATCCCGATCATATAGGTCACGTGAATTGAGCCACATGTCCGACAGATGAGGATCAGTCTCACCTACTGATGAACTGGAGGCTGAATCATCTACTACTGACTCGGGGACTTGCTCAGGGAATGCTTCTGCCATTGTTCGATGAGCTAGGCGGAGCTCAACCGTTGCATGATTATATCGCTCCGCCAAAGCACGATAAGCACGGTAGAACTCCTCGACCAACTTCATCAGCTCGGGCCGCCTCTTGTAATACATTTCAGCTCTCCTTGCAAAGGAATCTGCATCTTCTTCAATCAACTTGATCATGGCTTTTACTTTGGCATCCATATCTGAAGATTTTGCAAAATAAGAAGAAACAAAGACATCCAAAGTTACTTCATAATATTCCATCATTCATTATGCCACATCAATCTTAGATATGAAAACTGAATGAGCTTGTGCACCCCAAACTTGAGGTGTTCCACCTGAAGAAAGTGGAAACCTCATAAACATATCAAAATAACTATCCCATAACGTGCTTTAACCGTGCTCTCATCTTATACGTGTAGTCCACATAATTTTGTACCATTTCATGGAGTTATGAGTAGCTTTGCTTACAAATGTTTTGCCCACCAGTAGCCATCAAACATGAACCTCCAGAGATGCAACTAAAACAAGAACACTAAAATAGTATTTCCAATAAAGAATCATCACCTGTAAGATTTTCCTGCAGCCATTTGGAATTCTTCGGGCTGATATGGCTACTCCACCACCAGGAGTACAAGCGCTTCGAATCAGAATGAAGCAAGGAAGCCATCAATCCCACAAATAAGAGCAATGCGAGTCGTTTCGACTTATTTGCAGATGTTCCACCGGCCGACCACTGGAGAAGGCTCAAATAGTTATCCCAGGCCAGAATAGCAGCTTACGTATATATTTCAGAGCCCCGACACCTCCTGTGTGGCTACAGAAATAACTTTTTCCCCAGATTTTGTAGATTCTGCAAAATGGTAGCGTAATTAGCAAGCTGCTTAGCCTGAGATGACCATCGACTCAAACAGATCAGTGGTCCCAGACACCAAACAAAAGGGGGTTTCGAAACATCCATGAAAACAAAAAAACATATCCCCAAATGAGATACTTCTTTGGCTTCGGATTGGTTGAATCTAGAACTTCTCCAGTTAAGGGTACTTTAACACAACAATTGCATTGTCCACGTTGATAGCAGACAAATCTTTCTTCTTCCAATGATGATGAAAAAAATCATAAAAACAGAAATGTAAAATAGCAGATTACACAATCTACCAGAAGAACCCGGAGAGGAACAGATAGTAATCAACTTCAGAGCAAAAATCTTCCCCTAAAGCAGATTCACGGGTAACTCCCAGAAAAAAGATGAGATCTTAGAAAGTTAAAAGGGAAAAAGAAGTACCCACAACTCGCCAAATTAAATACAGGCCTTCTCTTCTGCGCGATGACCTTCTGCAGAATACAGAAACCAGCGGATCACAGCAACTCCGGCAACACGCCTAAAAAAAGGAATCAACTTTAATCAAAACAACCCAAATCGTGCACACCCCACTAAGCACAGAACCACCAAGATTAAAGCTTTCCACAATGCAAGCAAAGCAAAGCACCACCTTTCGAACTAAAACAGAAGCACGAGCCCCCCCCACACCCCCCCCCCCCCCCTCCAACTGGTCAATCAAGACGCAGACTTTCCGGCAGCAGCCAGAAGCTCCTCCTACCCCATTTCTCGCCCTCTCTTCGCAACTCTCTTTCAGGGAAGGAAATCTGGGACTTGTTCTTAACGCTGTCGAGGCAAATGGGTTGCCTCGCTTGCATTATGGTTCACGGTTGTGGATAGGGGGTAGCGGGAAGCGGGTGAAAGTGCATTACTACTAAAGCAGTGTCGGTAATAATAGGATGTAGGGATTAATAATTATACGAATACCGACAATGATGTGACAGAGAAAGACAGGAAATCATCCGAATGAAAATGGAAAAAAAGATCTTTGGGGGGGTATTCATCCCTCTAACGTATTCCTTTATATGATCTAACCACGAACAACTCCATATTTGATTTCGAACTTTGACGGTTAACGTTAAGGTAAGTGAGTTTGATCACAAATGCTTAAGATTAACAAGCGAAAACGAAATCGTGGAATGGATTTCTTTTAAGACAAACATTTCATTCATTCGAAATGCATCCGTAGGATACAACTACGCCTTCAAGGCAAAATAGTTATTTTTTTCTTTTGTCACAGGGCAGGGAGGAGCTCGTTCCCTCCCATTCCATGTGGGGGAATCGAGATTTGGAGGGTGGTGTTGGAGGACGATTCTATCCTCTCCAGCCCCACTTTTCCCATTTAGATTTTCCTTTCTGGGTTTGTAATGATTTGTCTCTTTTTGTCAGCCTTGCGGTGACTTTCACTAGATCGTGATAGATCACCCAACAACAGGGGAGGGGGGGAGACTCAGTTTTTCACCCCTGCCCATCTCAAAATACGAATCAAGTATGAGAAAGGCAACCGGCATGAGTCATGACATGTCCGGATGGTTGTAAATTATTTGGCCATAATTGCTCTCCCAAGTCCAACATTAGCATAAAGATTAATCGAAAGATTCTGAGGTTGTGAGTAGTTGGGCGGCGGCAGAGGGAGGCTCCACTCATATTTTTCCAACTATTGTTGTTGTCCTATGGATCGAAATAACACTACCCTTTTATGACAACATGAGAAAAACTTCAGGGCATGTAACCTTTTACTTTTTTTCTTTTCCTTTTTAGTTGCGAAGAAGCAGTCGTTTTCTCATGTTGTCTTAAAACACAAGCAAAAAAAGAAACACCTTTCCCCCTTAATTCCCCCCCACAACCACCAAGAAAACAATCCATCAGATCGAGGGGATTTGTTTTCACAAACTCGAGTTGAGTTGCGGTGTACATAAAAATCGCAGACGACGATGATGGTGGCACTTCACCGAAGACTATGCTTTTAAGGCAACACGGAAAAGCAACCCCCTCCCCCACAGAGACACGGACAGGAATAGATACTGTGTTGATATCAAAGACAACATCATCGTTTTTGTATGTTCATCCGGATTGTGTTTGCCAATAAAATGAGATCCCTCGGATGATGCGAAAAGGTTGACCAGCAAATAGACAGGGGGGCCGATTGGTTTTGCTTTCTTACACCGTCCCCATTCCGGCATAGGAAAAGAAATCCTCTTCTTAAATGTGAAGAGGGGGAAACATTGACGGCAAAGCACCAACCTCCTCACCTACCGAAGTGATTGTCCCCCCGAATCACACAGATATTGCTTATTCTCATTTGTAAGGTAAGGTGAAGGTAACTCGATCCACGGGCACGCAATTGAGATGTGATAATATTCGGACAGTCTGATGCGCTACGAAAGATGCACCGATCGTATTGCGACCGTTTGATGCCTAATAATTGGTATCTGATAAAGTGGGTGGGTTTGAAGGAAGGGGTGTTGGAAATATATGCTTAAGTTAAAGAGATGAGATGGTTTGATTGGAGATGGGACCCCATTATTGAGGGGGATGAAGAAGAAAAAGTGACAGATGGTGTTTTTGTTATCTAGTGAAATGGCCAGCTATGGACCATTTGGCAATGGCACATGGGGGGCATTACCCTCTTCTCCTCTCCTCTCTTCTTTCTTCCTGTTCTGAGTAGTTTTTGTCAAAGTCGATGGCATGGTTGCATTGCATTTAACACTTTTCACATATTTGTTGGGTTTCCTTTTGGCTTCTTTTGGGGAGAGCACATGAAAAGTACCTTAAATCTCTACAAAAACACAGAGGTAGTAGTAGTAACTCTAGCTAAGAGAAATATCTTTTATGGGCTTCATCCATTGTCTTTCGCTCAGGCCCAGCGACTTTTGGGCTGAAGATTAAGGGAAGAAACTGGCAATTATTACACCGAGCCAAGCCCGCCACACATACATAATCAAGCGCTACGACATTCCCTAACACACCATGCGTGAAGCTTATTACAACTCACGGGTAACCGAACAAAACTGGCAGAGGCGACGAGAATGCAGTCGCTCGGCGTCCCTTAAAGTGAAGGGAATGAAGGGATTGATTTCAGCATCATCCTGCGGCTGCCGTCGTCCTTGCCCTTGTTAGGAGGAGACACCCTCTTGCTATTAGGAGACGACGTCTTAAGGCCGTAGTTAGGGGTGTTGGTGCAGTTGCGGAGGATCCTTGGGACTTCGTCGTCCGCCAATCTGGTAAAAGGATGATTCTCCAGCTTGGACCATGATCCTGGAAAATATAATTTCCCCAGCAGCCTGTTGGTTTGATCCAGAGCGGTAGGCATGACAAGAGACGAAGATCGTGGGCGTTTGCTTATCGACGTGAACGCGGCTTGCGGAAAGGGGCTGATGCAAAAGGAAAAGAGTGAGAGGTCTAAGTCAGAAAAGATCTAGCAGAGAATAAGTTTATTCTGCCGGTGAAGGCAGAACCGTTTGAATACCTAAGGCCGGATGATGTCCTTGGATATGTAGGATGCACTTCCTTCTTCGCATGCTTCTTGTTATCTTCTTCTGCTGCTTGAGACGCAGAGTCTGTCACTTTATCACAAGATCCAAAGCTTCCTATAGAACAACAGAACAAGAAAAATCGAACTTCTGTCATTGATATACAACTAAATCATCGTGAAAACAGAAACTTGGGATTTGGCCGACCAACCATCTTTTCTTCCAAATGAGTTCTTACAGCCCTCACATCTGCAGTTGAACGAACATCCGACCCCACTCTTTATCCAAGAAGTAAAGAAGCATTTTAGCGGATTGTAGAATTAAAAAAAACCACAAGCAAACTTGTTTTGTGAGGAGAATCTGAGAGGGAAAACCTGGTAGCATTCACAGTATTTCTTTGAGCAACCAGACCTTTTGCAATTACATCCCTTCTTGTGCCTGGCAGAAGCAGGGGTTTTGCTTGATTCAACCTGCAAATACAAGTAAATCCAGTCAAAAGATCATCCTCACTCAATTGGCGTTCTTCACTCAGATATATGACCCTCGCCTCATTGTTGTCCATAGAATTGGAGTCTCTCATGACTTTTGGAGCAAATGCAATCGGATTACGAGACTCAATCTGTCTACGAGTTTCGAGAATGATGTTGCAATGAATCGGCTTGTTGAGGCATTGTTGACATGCACATGGATCCGTGCAGAAAACCCCAGCCGCAAAGCATTCACAGTAACTGCAAGGCAAGAAAATGCACAATACCATAACTTACGCCCAAATAACATCCTTGATATCCCTGACAAGTTTTTTTCGGAACGAAATTGTTTATTTGAATTTACTCAGGACAAGATAGAAAGGAAAAGCATGGTACATAATTGGGAGCTTACAGCTTCAGACACTTGGACTTCTTACAGTTACAGCGCTTGCAGGCACTCTTTTCTCCTGAGTTTTCTCCTTTATGCCTGAAAATCACAAGGACCTGTCATATTTTCGAATCTTAAGAAGCATAAGGCTTTGAAAGAAAAGTGCGACACAAAAAATAATAAGCACGACAAAACCTGCCTCTTCCATTGGTGGCTGCTTTCATTAAGCTCCTCGCCATTAGAATCGACATATGGTGGCGAATCATCTTCTACCAGTAGAAGTCCCTCTTTCGATACGTCTGACACGAATGGCCCACAAGGCGGCATATGAACGTATTCAGGGAATTCCAGGGGTACTGGTGAGATCCTCATAGTAGAGTATCGTGTTTCAGTAGGGAGATGCTCGCACTTGTGGTTGTTTGGGCTCATTGCTGCTGCGTTAAGGTGCAATCCTGTCCCAGGTGCAATAACCCTTAGGGATGAATCATCTCTAAGATGTCTGGGAGTTTCTAGCTGCATAAAGTCAGAAGCAGCCCTGTCGGCCATCTCGAATTCTAGACAACGTCTTAAACTGCGGTAATGTCCAGGAATTGGCTGCAAATGGAGAAACAGTGAGTAAAACAGGCTCTAGATAATGATGAAAGAAATGGAAACAGAATGTAACATGATTTTTCCTTTTGATCAACTTATTACATTATTAGGAAAGTCCTGCTCCATCTTCATGGCAACGTAGTCCTTGGGATATTTTACAGGAAGATGATCTCCGGTCGTGCTCATATTGTCCATGCAGTCAACGACAGAAGACGAGTCCAACAAAGAGTGCTGTTGGTAGGGATTCATTTGGGCGATGACCTGTCCTTTTCCAGCTTCATTCTGCAAAAACCTGGGAATCAAGGGGTTAAATAAAGTCTGATTCAGATCGGGTGATCTTGAAGCAAGGCCCCTGAGAATCTCTGCACCATCAGGGGAGTTGAATATGAGCATATCGCCTCCGTCAAGCATGGAATTTCCGCATTCCCACCGAAACAGTTCTTTCTTCGGCTCAACACCGCTTTCGACTCTTGGAGACTGCTCGTGATCTTGTCTCACTGTGGGCAGGATTATATGTGCTGACATGGTAGCATTTCCCATGCTAGAGCCAGACTCATTGGCCCACTTCGTGATTACTGGGGCGTCAAACTGATGAACAAGCTCCTCACATTGTGTTCTAGAACTCATGCGCTCGTCCAAATGAGCAACAACGACTGAAGGAGCGTGACTTGTACGACACATTCTCTGATTTTCGGATTTAACTTCTGGCTGAGGAAATGAATCTAATCCGGAATGCCTGTAAGGGAAAGGGTGGTGAATTGAAACCAAAATGTGTGTTTTACAAGAGGAAAACAAAGAAATAAAAAAAAGTTTTACCCGTTTGGAATCCTCTGCCCGTGCTTCGAACTAATTTGCGGAGATGTAAAAACCGAAGGAAGGGAACCAAATGTAAGAGAGGTTACACAAACAGACTTCACTGGTTTAATTGGAGAGAGACTTTGGATGAAGCCGAACAACAGTGACTCCTGCAAAGAAAATCGCGACCATCGTCATGAGTGACTCCCAGCGTAGACAACTGAATACGACTAAAACCAAAGGGATTCATGAATGGCGCATGGGTTTCTGGTTAAGTCTTACTACAGACAATCAACAAAACACCATACCGCATGAAAAGAGGCCCGACGAGAATCATCAAAGCAGAAAGAAACATTCTCAACAACAAAAAGAATGCCAAATCATCGCCGTCTTACCCCAAACAAAACTCGTGCAGGAGCCCTCACAAAACCATAAAAAGATACAACCTCTAACCAAAATTCACCAAAACGAACTGGACTCGGATTAATGGGTCAACGCAGGCGAGCTATCCGAGGATAGAAAAAACAAGACCTCGTTGTTGCCATTGTTGTTGGCGGCGCGGCGATTCTTAACGGGACTGCCAAAGACACTCGTACTCTGCATAATCCTTCTCCTTACGTGCCTTATCCCGTTTATTTGTTCGCAGGGGTGACGGTCAGTCAGTCAGTCAGTCAGTCCTCCGGGCCTCGAAGAGTGAAGGATGTGGAAAGGCGAGATGAGGGTGACGGGGAAAGAAAGTGACTTCGGTTTGCAATTTGTGGCGACCGATCAAAGAAAGAGAAGAGAAGGAAGACCTTCCCACACACACAGTCATGTCCATAGGTTTCGGAGTGTCCGATGTATATATATCGTCGTCAACCCCCCGGACTCAAATCTTTGCAACGTCAGTACCATAACACATAATAAATAATAATGACGCATTCCGAGGAAGTTGCACACATAATTATCCTCTTCGATGCATTGAATTTGAATCCCCGTGTAAACAAAAAAACACAAACTCACTAGTCTAATAAATTAAATTAAATATTTATTCAAATTTTAGTGCATCAAATTAATCGGATGAAGACGAATTACAAAACAATGAAAAAATCGGATGATATATCGATGTTTTCCTTAGTGTAGGTTCTGTCTACCTTGTTGATGCTAGGAACATTAGTGGGTCTATAATCCACTTGCGTACGATTAGTTGATATTTTTCTTTTCTTAGACTCGAGGGCAAAAATTCATGTTCATACGTGAATGATCGATCTGTCGTTGGACCGTTTTCGATTCCTTACGGAGATGAAAACGAAAATACTTAAATATTTTTTTCTTTTGTGGGGGTGGAGTTGGAGTGGTAGAAGGTTTGAGAAATATCCACAATTTAATGCGTCATAAATATTTTCGTGAATTAAAAAAAAAAGACCATTTAAATCAACCACGATATTCCCCGTGAACATACCAAAGTGCCAATTTTTGTCCCATGCTATATACTAACGATTTGAAGACAACCACCAAAAAAAAAAGCGAATCATTTATTAGAGAATCTAACATATTTTTTTTTATTCAAAGATGCATTCGAACAAATGGAACGACGTGCATTTATTAAGTGATCCGAATACGAATATGAGGAAAATGTGAATGCCGTGTTTGCATGGCTCGTCATTTACTAGGCACAAAACAATTTGACGTGACCTTTCTCTTTCTTTTTCTTCTTCTTCTTCCTTTAAGAAAAAAAAAATGGAAGAAAAATGAGAGACTTCCCCGATGGCGTTCGAAATATTCAAGGAACTGTGGGGGCACGTACATGTACATTAAAATTAGGGTGACGTGCTAGAACCGGCGTCGAAAGATGTTTACAATATTGCAATTCTATTTGTTTTTTCTTTTTTTGTAGGAATCGAAGGAGAGGATTTATATTTGATCGAGGTGTTTGCATGGGAAGTCGGGGGTATCTGACAACGGAGTTTTTTGACGTTTCGATGGAGGAGGAGGAAGAGGAAGAGGTAGAGGTGGAGATGGGGGGGGAGAAACCCGAAACATGCGGCGTTGTCGATAACAAACACGCGGATAAGTTCAGAAGACTCGGGAGAAGCCAAACCCTGGTTGTGAGTAACGAAAGAGTTGTTTTTTTTTTTTGAAACTGGGTTTTAATATTAATATTAATAAGGGGTGAAGTTTAAAAAGGGTTCCGAGTTCACCAACTCCTTTTGGACACACGACGATAGTTGTCGTCTCCCGTCGTGACGCTGTTTTTGTTTTGCTTCGTCCGGGAGGGTTGTGATCCGGGTTTGATGCTCTTTGCTGCTTCGCTACCATCCAATGGGAGATTACTTGAGATAAATCCAAGGTTGTTTGTGCTAATGATTGGAGGGGAGTCATTTTGACGATTCGACTCTCATTGACATTCATGTTTCTAATTTAATATCTGGCCATGGGAAAGACCGCGATTTGGGTTTTCAAACAAGGAGGTAACGTTCACCGAATTAAGAGACCAAAATTAAATAACATGATGCTAGTGAAATTCCTTTCATATATATAATTAGTAATATATAACTAAAAAATTGTACAAAGTAACATATTTCGAAAATCCAAAAACTACTGAAATTTTACTTATATACATAAACTCTACTAAAATAATCTAATGGCTACTTATTTGGCAGTGATGTAAAAATAATGGAAACAAGTGTTCGGGACAGTATCGAACGCTAATCTATTTCATCTACGGGTAGTAGGATCCACGACGAAGGAGAGTCGTTGCTGCAATGAAAGTTCGACCTAGAAGAATAATATAAAAAAATGGCATTTCAAGTCTGTGGAAACCGCTGCGAAAGTAACTGTCTCGATGTACATATTTACACCTTCCTCGAATATGAGCATGGAAAGAATAAATGGTAAGTTGTTTTTTGCGCGATTCGTACAGTGCACGCATAAGAAAAGGAACAACTCCAAGACGAAATAACATATCCAACGCATATAACTTCCATTGTACCACTAACCACAGAAGTACTGAGAAACGAGGCAGCACAGCCTTGAATTATACCCATCCAATTCAAGGAACAATCTAAGAGATGTCTCAATACAAGCACAACTGCAAAAACTCCATCAGCACGTAACGACCAAACAGTTCGATTCGAAATACCTAACAATACGTAAGAAGTTGCCAACTGAAAAGCTCACGTAACCAATCAAATAACATTCGTCGAGCGGACTCGGTTAAAAATTCCGGCAATATTTTTGAACGCCCTCACCAACGCGAGTTCCCGTAAAAGGGAGTTAGGTACACGTAAAGGACGGAAGTCAAATAATTAATATATGCATGTCATTACAAGGCTACGATTATTTTAACTTGGCGTTTTCTTACTCGTTTTGACTTTGGTTATAAGGACAAATTGATATATATGTTATATATATATTTGCATGGGAATATTTGGTGAGTTTACGTGTGAATCCTTTCCCCCCCCGCTGAACAACAGTGCGTTGTCGGGGGATTTTATCATTTTCCGCTTGTCCCCTTGTTGTTCTTTAGATCAAACTGACTGGACCGAACTGAACTGAACACTCACGGGCGTTCACTTGATGCGAAGATGCGTGTCTTATTATGTCTGTTCGGGTGTAACAACAAGCGGGTAATTTGCAAACGCTAGACGCACAAAAAACATTTGATTTTTTTTTAAGATCCCATTGGCGTGTAGCGATCGGCAATATGTGTGCTCCACAACCCCACCCCGATTGGACAGGACAGGCGCCTGTCAACTTGTAATAATCGTAATTTCAAGCCATTCGAATTTATTATTTGAATGCTTGGGCGAGTTTCAGGCCTTGACGATTGTTGTCTGTTCTGTCCCCAAGAGAACGGCCCACCCCCTGGTGGCGTACGACATTGGTTATAGATCATAAATACGAAAAGACTGGTGATTTAATTCTTACTACTAATCATCTAATTGGGCCCATCGGCTTAATTAATCAGATGGGCTTTCAAGCCCAACAATCTCGGCCCATCTGCTTCTTTTCCATGCCCTGTTACTTCTTCACAAACACAAAGTGCTAAAAATTTTCATGGGATTTGCCATTTGAAAGTCCGAATCAATGCAAGCGGGACGTACAAAAAGAGCATTCATGACCACCGGGTCACACGACATTGTAACAACATTATCTGATTCTCTCTGGGTGTACTTATGCTCCGTCCGGCTGTCCCGTTCGCCCACAGAATATTCCCCACTCCAATGCTCCTAACTTTGGACCGGGCTTGATTAATTGATTTTAGTTTTAGGTGGGTCAATAAAGGATTCTCCCTCGTTTACGTTGTTGTTTACGATATCGAGAAGAATTTTAAAATTTGTTAAATAATATTTTAAAATCAAAAATTATGAAATTCAATTAGGAAAGAAATTGTAATTTTAAACTGAAATAAAAAACGGCCGAGAATCGGGGTGAGTAACCACGGAAGCCTCAACCCCCAGTCCCTCGGAGAAACGGGTGAACGACTCTGGAAGACATCCATTCATATAATATAGGCCAAATTATTCAATTTATCCTAAACTATTCCGGTTTTTTCCGATTTATCGTATCGTTTATATAATATCACCATATATCCGAAACTTCCTTCGCTAATCCTTATTTATCCTCCGTTAGTCGGCCGACTAACGGAGGTTGACATGGCGCTGACATGGCACTAACGCCGTCAGTCGTCGCGTCGTCGAAAGATTAAATGTTAGATTAGTCCTCAAATAAATTAGATCGTTTCAATTAGGTTCAAAATTGGCCATAATCCTAAACCCCGACCTCCATTAGATCGTTTCAACTAGGTCCAAATAAGCCCCAACCCTAAACCCCGACCTCCTCTTCCACCCCATCCCTCGACCTCATCTTCCTACTCAGTGATCGACCTCCTCCTCTTTAGTTCCGAACCTCATCCTCTTCCCCGACCCTCGACATCCTTCTCTTCCCCCACGTCCGACCTCCTCCTCTTCCCCTACACCCGACCTCCTCCTCTTCCCCCACACTCGACCTCCTCCTCTCTCCCCCGGACATCCAATTCCTCCTCAGTCCCCGACCTCCTCTTCCTCCCCCCCCCCCAACCTCCTCTTTCTCATCAATCCCCGACCGACTTCCTCGTCCTCAGTCCCGAACGTCTTCGATAGTGAAGTTGTGTGGTCTGAGTTGCCGTTAGGTAATGGAGGACACTCGCGACGATTTGATTCTACATGTAGGCGGTTAAGCTTTGTATGAGGGGTATGGTAAGTTAAGTTGGTGGAAAAACATGCAGAATAGAAAATGTCGACGTGAATAGAATCGGATATTTTACAGTGAAGAATTTAGTCAATAGAGTTGATATGATCCCACCAGGATGTGGTTTGTTAGGCCTAGAAAGGGTTTGAAAAACAATTTAGTAGAGATTTATTGGTAAAACTATTACTGGAGGTGAAATCGATAGATATATATGTTGAAGGTGACAAATGTAATGATAGTGATCCTGAGGAAGGATGGGCCGAGCTGGAAAGGGACGATGATTCTGTTGAAGGCTGCCCAAATTAGGTTGTCCCTAACGTTCCCGTGGAAATCGAAGCAGTGGAATCAGAGTATCAAACTTCAGAAGCCGAACTCCATGGAGGGTCAGATGATGATGCAGGTACCTCTCGTGCTCGATCTGATGGAAATGTTTATGATCCTGATTGTGACCATAAAAATTTGAGATTTGAGGTGGGGTTGTGTTTTGTTTCCCTTGATTAATTTAAAGAGGCAATTCAAGATTATGCTGTAATGAATGGAGTGAATGTGTGTTGGGTTAGAATGGATAATAGGAGGATGGAATGCGCATGCGTGGTGGATTGTTCTTGGCGTGTATATGCGGATTGGTTGCAAAGAGATCGTACTGTTTTAGTGAAGTCTTGTTGTTTAGATCATAAGTGTATAAGGGTGTTGATGAATAGGCAAGCTCCACTGAAATTGCTAGCTAGGGAGTTCATTAAGCAAAATCGGCCTCTTGATACGATGAGGGCTCGGGATGTTGTTGCTGATCTAATGGAGAAGTATTCCATTAAGGGGAATAACTTGCAAGTTTATAGAGCCAAATGACTTGTTCAGAGGACGGTGAATGGTTCCATAGAGGATCATTATAAAAAGCTTCGATCTTATATTGACTACCTTGGGAAAATGTCTCCTAATAGCACCTTTAAGTTGGATGTTGACTTTACTCCAAGTGCTGATCTGTTTAACACTTTCAAAAGACTATATGTGTGATTTTTTGAGTTGAGAAAGGGATTTAGACTTGGTTGTAGAAAAGTGATTGGATTCGATGGCACATTCTTGAAAACGAATGCGAGAGGCATATTGTTGTTGGCGGTAGGTAGTTTGTTATTCTTGGACATATGTAACGTTTTTTTTTCAGGGGTTAATACATTCTGTGGCTGAACTTGCACCCCTAGCTAAGCATAGAAATTGTGCTCGTCACATGTACGCCAATTGGAAAGCAACTCATAGAGGGCAATTCTAGAAAAGATGTTTCTAGGCTGCGGTTAAGAGCACAAATGAAGCCTCTTACAATCTTGCATTAAGGAACTTGCGTATAATATCAAATGATGCTGCAGAAGACTTTATCAAGCAAGGGCCGGAGCATTTTTGCAAGTTCAGTATGTTGTTTGACGGTGTTTAACTTGTTTGACAGTATGTAATATTTACCTGTTTTACATAACAGGTTTACTTTGACACATCGGTAAAGTGTGATGCTACCGATAACAACTTGTTTGAGACATTTAATTCTTATATTGCATTAGCTAGGACCAAACCTATCGTTGACATTTTAGATGAGATTAGGTTGAGTTTAATGGAGATGATGTATCACAAGAACCGGCTTTTCAATGACCGAGAAGATGTAGTCTGTCCTAAATTTAGGAAGAAAATTGAGAAGTTGAAAGTGACTACCGGTAGATGGGTTCATAGGCCTTGCATTGGAGAGAAATTTGAAGTTGTTCGTAGGCAAGAAAAATATGTGGTTGATTTAAATGTTAACACATGTAGTTGTCGGGAATGGGATTTGATAGTCATCCTGTGTTGCCATGGTGTTGCGTGTATAAATTTTATGAAGCATGATGTAGATGCATATATGCATGATTATTTCAAGTGAGACTACTACATGAAAGCATATCAGTTCCCGATGGTTCCTATGGAAGGGGAGAGTGCTTGGCCTGAAGATGCTGGGGAACTAATTCAGCCACCTCCTTATAAGGTTCGTTCAGGAAGACCCAAGAAAAACAGAAAGAAAGAAGCTGCAGAGGAACCCAAAAACATGTCAAAGATGTCGAGGACAGGACTGGAAATGAAGTGTTGCCGCTGTAAAACTTATGGCCATAACAAGAGAGGATGTAAAGCTGTTCTTCAAGATGAACCTGCTCCTCTTCAAATAGCTGCACCTGAAGATGCTGTAAGTAGGCCTTATGAACTATGTATTTATTGCGTCTTACAGATTCTGAAAGTTCCCGATTGTTGCAGGGCCGAGGAAGAGGTAGGGGTAGAGGAAGAGCTGTGGTTGGAATGAGGAGCAGTGGAGGAAGAGGAAAAAGAATGGCTGGAAGGGGACTGGCGGGACCCGAAAGAAACTCTATGCTTGAAGATGACAACTCTCATGCTCAGAGCAGTTTCAATGTGGGAACTTCGGGAACACAAGAAAGCTCGATAGCAGGCCCGAGCATGGAGGCATCAACGACTGGGAATTTGTTAACTTGACTGCTGAATGGGATTTGGTCAAATTATTGTATTTGTTGTTGACTTTGCATGAAACAGATTGTAGAACTTGTTAACTTGTGTCCGATTTGTTCACCTGCATCGATCTGGACAGTTTGTTGTTTAGATTTGGATGTCCAGTTTTGGATGTTCAGGTTATGTACCAGATTATTGTCCAGGTTATGTACCAGAATTATGTCCGGATTTAGTCAAGAATATGTACTAATTTGTCCAGATTATGTACCAGATTGTTGCTACCTGAAAATCCTACCAGTTTTTCTAGATTATTTCCAGTTTGTACAGTTTGTACATAATCCACACAAAATCCAATTTTGTCCGATTTGTACAGTTTGTCCAGATTACCAGTTTGTACACAATGCAGATTGTTGCATTTCCACACAAAAATCCGACACTAAAATCCACATTGTTGCAACTTCTAACAACAAAATCCAACAACAAAAAACATCATATTGTTGCAATTACAGATACTCTGTCATAAAACAAAATCCAACAACACAGATAACAATGATAAAAAATAGTCTAGACACAATTATATATATAATAATCTCCAATCTCGCTTCAATCTTAATCAGTTGTATCTCAACCTTTATAATTCTTTCCTCCAACGCATTGTTAACTAAGTTTTCCTTCCTTGAATGTGATCTTGCATTTTCAGATTCCAACCACATAAAAAACCCACAACCTCCATCATCTTCTTTGTAACGAGGACAACCCACATACATTCTACCTTTGTTCTTCTCTGTTTTTGCTACTTTAGGATGACAGACAATCCCACACTTGCAGTGAACCCGAGACTATATGTTCTCATGGCTGTCGGTACTACTCGAGAAGTCCTTCTTCAAGTTTTTTTTTTTAAACGACATGATTCACCAATCCCTTCATGGAAGCCATAATAAACAAATCAACTACTTAAATAACTTAGAAAATGAAACCATACTGTCCACTATTAACCACCAACACACCACAAACACTGGCAGCTAGGAAAGCCGTAAGCACTAGCAGCTAAGAACTGAGATCGGGTCTAAACTGATATCCAACACCGGACTCAATGGTGTAAAGTTCCAGCAGAAACAAGCAAGTAAACCAAAATGTTAAAAAGAAATACCAACACCTCGCGATTTGAGGGTGGGTCAGGGGGGTTGGTGGATAGGTCGGGGATGGCTGGCGAGAAGAGGCAAGGGAAGAGGAAAAGGCTGGCAGAGATGGTGGAAGAGGCAAGGGGTGGGGTAGAGGAGGAGGAATTGGAGGTCGGGGGTAGGGGAAGAGGAGGTAAGGGGTGGGGGAAGAGGACGAGGTCGGGGACTGAGGAGAAGAGGAGGTCGGGGGTGGGGGAAGAGGAGGTTGGAGATGGCGGGAGGAAGAGGACAATTTGGAGGTTTAGGGTTGATGGGGGCCGATTTGGGGAATTAGGTTGAATTGGCCGATTGTTTAGGGCTGGGGCCAATTTTGGACCTAATTGAAACGATCTAATTTATTTGAGGACTAATCTGACATTTAATCTTCTGACAGCGTGGCGACTGACGGCGTTAGTGCCATGTCAGCGCCACGTCAACCTCCGTTAGTCGGCCGACTGACGGAGGATAAATAAGGATTAACGAAGGAAGTTTACGATATACGGTGATATTATGTAAACGATAGGATCAATCGGACAAAAATCGAAATAATTTAGGGTAAATGGAATGATTTTGCCTATAATATAAGATATTATGACGATATAATACATTAAGGAAACACTTTTTAAATTATTCAGGTGTCAAAAAATTTTATTATAATAATAATAATAATAATTTTGAAGTATTTTAAATGTCAAGGCGTATGGTAAGAATCTATCACAAAAAAAAAGAAAGAATATGAGGTGTTGAGAAAATAGACAAGGCGGAAAAGGAAAAAAAAAAGAATGAAAAAAACAGATCCTTTTTTTTAGGGTTGTCTATTTTTTCCTAAAGTTAATGTGTTTTTCTTTTGTCCGATTACCCACCCGTCGCTGTCGTTTATTCCATTCCCTCACCCGCCAAATCCCCCGTCCTTCGTTTCCGCTGATTCCCCCCCACCCCCTTCTCCTTCCTCCTTCGGCTCGTTCAAATATCTGAGTTCTGGGACGGCGACGATGATCGACGAATGATGTCAGGGTGGGGCAATTCTTACATCGTAAAGATCGTTGCTTTCGCTTGTTTTGTTCCTTCCTTCAACTCCCCCCTCATAAAAGATTAAACATCCGCGGGCGGAGGTAAATACCCACTAATTGATTCGGCCCTCTTTTCCCCCGCTCGGTGAAAGTTCCGGACTTTTTCGTTTTCAAGGAACTGGGTATTCGATTTCGCTCCCTTCCTGAGGTTTTAGTCAAGGATTCGTGCTTCGGGGGCTGTTTTACTTATATATATATATATAATTTTTTTTTTTTTGGTTTTAAAGTTTTGGTTGATTAGAGTTTCGTAAGGTCCTGGCTGGGATTTGGGTTACTTGTTCCTTTCACGTCGAAGTTTTTTGTTTCTTTTGCTTTTGGCTGGTGTGGTAGAGCAGCGGGATCCTCCAGTCCTTCATCTTTTGTCCGAAAGCTCGTTGGAATGATCGTCGTCGATGACATTAAAATCTGCTTCTCTGTGAGATAGCCAAGAGAGGGAGATTTTCTTTCTTTTTTGCTAATAAAAAAACAATAATTTGTATCTATTCCTTTCTGCGCTTCGCTTTCGTTTTGGAGAATGGAGTTGGGGAAAAATGAAGAAGTTGAGAATGGGGTGGAAAAACCAGAGGAGGGAAATGTGATTTCCAAGGGGAAAAGCACTGGGAATGTGAGCAGCAAGGATATGTTCTTCAGAGCTGATAAGTTTGATTTGAAGAACTTGGATATTCAGCTGGAGAAGCATCTTAGCCGGGTTTGGTCGAGGAGCATCGAGAACCAGAAGCCGAAGGAGGAGTGGGAGATTGACCTGGCAAAACTGGAGATTAAGCATGCCATTGCTAATGGTACCTATGGGACGGTCTATCGCGGCACCTACGATGACCAGGATGTCGCTGGTAAGTTCCTCGGTTTGATTATTTTCATCGACTGTTCTTTGATATATGATGACGTGGGAATATTAATTGGATGGACATCGGTTATTCTTTCATTGTGCCTGTTGGAAGAACTGTTTGTGCCAACCATGGTCTATTCCCTGCTTGGTAATTGTGGTGTTATGTCGTCCTCAGGGATCTTTCCTGCATTTTTTCTTTGTGCGATGTGTGCTGATGGACCTGCTATTTTTAGTTTCCCATCAGACGCCTGAATATTTTTGGTGAAACATTCGTTCTCTTGCTTCTTGGTGATGGGAACGAACATGGATCGGAAGGTTTCTGCGTGCAACCTTTATTTTTTTGTCTGTGTTCAGCTAAGGGAAAAGGTGCATAATGGGTTTGGAAGATGTCAAATTTTTTTTGGTTACTTTACTCATGTGCTGCTTATCTCATCAAGACTTAATAAATACGAGCATGAAACCGATGCGTCCATCAATCGAATAAATCTTCCCCAGATCAAGCCAATATGTTGAATTCTATTAAAGGTGAACAGGCCTTTTATAGGATGATGTAATTACCGGCAATGATAAGTTATTTATAGTCCTGTGGCAGAAACCAGGCAGTTCCTATTTGTCACCAAATCCTTGATATTTAATTTTCCACCTTTCAACCCTTTGACTTTCGGATGTGGTATAATTTTCGACTCATTCATGAAATGGTGCGTAAAATCATGATGGATGCTTGCAGATTAACCTTGGGCGGTCATTTTAATATTTCATTTTCTTAATACCCACAAGTCTACATTTTCCTTGGAATTTTTATGCTGGAACATGCCAATTTTATGGGGGAGGCCATTTATTGTCAATAACTAATACCGCATCAGTATTATTGTGAAAATTGAACTTCATTGAAAACTTTTTATAATATTCCATTTTACATTCGATGTATACATAACTAGTGAAGCATGGGATCTCTTATATCTTCATTAGTTCCTTTTCCTTGCATAATACAAAAAGCAAATTTATGGCATGGAAAATCCATTTCTTGTTTCTTATAGGGTAGAAACAGGAAAATAGGCACTTTTGGTTCCTTTCCTGAAGTTGCATCCTATCGTTAATGCAAGTAGCTCAAGTCCTCGGGTGACTTGAACTCATGAAATAAGTTCCTTCTTTCGTGCGCCAGAGTTCTTTTACTTGTTATTTTTTTTATTATTTTGTCTAGTGAATTTCCTCCTCTAGGTTTTGAATTTTTCGTTTTACATTTTCTTTTGCTGAGTTTATAGTGAAGTTGCTAGACTGGGGTGAGGATGGCCTTGCAACTGTGGCAGAAACTGCTGCCCTGCGGGCGTCATTTCAGCAAGAAGTTGCTGTGTGGCACAAGCTCGACCATCCAAACGTCACTAAAGTATGATTACGGCTCATCATTCTATTATATTGAAGTCATTAAGTTCATTTTTCCGCATGGCTTTTAGACTGTACTATGACTTTTGTCCTAATTCACTTGTGCAATAATCATATGTGCGAGGAGAGCATTGTTTTGTTACTTCTCCTCTTATACATCATTATGTGCTGTTATGATCTTGAATGCAGTTTGTTGGAGCATCAATGGGAACCTCAAATCTTAAGATTCCATCCAAGACTCCTAGCGAAACAAATTGTTCCATCCCAGCTAGAGCATGCTGCGTTGTTGTAGAATATCTTCCTGGTGGGACACTGAAGCAATATCTGATAAGAAACTGCAGGAGGAAACTTCCCTACAAGGTGGTCATTCAGCTGGCTTTAGATCTTTCAAGGGGGTGGGTTTTCTTTTAATGTAATCATACTTGTGAACGTCCTTCTTTCAACTTTGCCAGCAACAAACACCGATGGCTGCCTTGTGCTATTGACTGCAGCTTGAGCTACCTACACTCAAAGAAGATAGTACACCGTGACGTTAAATCGGAAAACATGCTGTTAGATACACGCAGGAATTTGAAGATTGCCGATTTTGGAGTTGCACGTGTCGAAGCTCAAAATCCCAGGGACATGACCGGTGAAACTGGTACTCTTGGATACATGGCTCCAGAGGTATCTATACCTGTCTGTGTCTATGCTAATATCTGAGAAATTCCTTTTGTTAGTTCAAAAAAAGGAAAGGTGTCTTACTTTTTAGAAGGGAAATTTGAGTATCTCTGGCTCCCTGTTCTATTTGCTAAGCTTAGCCATGTGCTGTGCCTAGGAATGGTCGGTATTGCCCATTAATATCTGTGTTGTATGTTGAATTCCTGTAGGTTCTTGACGGTAAACCGTATAACAGAAGATGCGATGTGTACAGCTTCGGTATTTGCTTGTGGGAGATCTATTGCTGTGATATGCCTTACCCAAATCTGAGTTTTGCAGATGTTTCGTCTGCTGTCGTGCGGGAGGTAAGTTAGTTGGACATTATTTTATTAAGTTGGTTAAGAAAGGGTCGGACTTTCTTTCCCTGAGACATTTCATTCATCCTTCTTTCAATCTCATCGACAGAATCTGCGTCCGGAAATCCCCAGATGCTGCCCTGGAGTTCTGGCGAACATAATGCGGAAATGCTGGGACAAGAACCCAGAGAAGCGCCCGGAGATGGAGGAGGTGGTGAGGATGCTGGAAGGGATTGACACCAGCAAAGGAGGTGGGATGATCCCGGATGACCAGAACCCGAGCTGCTTTTGCTTTGCCCCTGCTCGCGGTCCTTAATGGACCCTACTCCCTTCAGGATTCAACTACTGGTTGGAAGGGAAAAGAAATGTATAAATATATGTCCCCGGTTTAAAATAACTCGACATCCGTGCGTAATCTACTCTAGTAATGTCAAGCCCTTATTTTTCCTGCATTTTCCTCCAGGAACACGTTGCCCTCATTTGACCTTTAGAATAAATGCATTCGCCCGCTTTGTGCCACTCTTCTGCTGGATTCCCAATATTCCACCGAACATGTCATGCTTCTGGAAGTGCGACTCCAACGCTGCATACACGTTGTTTTGCCGCCACCATGCGAATCGTGCTGATTTAGTTATTTCACCTTTGGTCGCTCGATTTCATTCTTATCTTCTGCCAGCATTTCTGTCCGAACGTTCATCATTTCGAGGTTGATCGTGTTCACCTCCTACTGTGGAAAGAACAGATAAGTATTAGCCTAACATGGGGAATGAAAAGGGTGGTGAAGGTACGGAGTGAACTTGGACTTAAATTAAGGGGAGGTTCGTCAAGGGTTACATTAAGAGAAGACCATTTTTAATAGGTTGTCCTAGAGTTATTTGTTTGCTTTTGTCTTCACGCTTGCAGTTACTTTCCGCAACGACACCAGGCAATGGAAGAGATAAGAAACCTTTTGTCCCTTTTGTTTTTGTACGTGGCTTAAGTTTATAAGGTAAGAAGGGATTGAGTCGAGTACAACGAAAGGAAGTGGAGATTACATTAGATATGGGAAACACAAGAACATTGTGAGCCTCTCGGTGGCATTAATCAATGCCGTCTTGAACTTGGGATTATGGCAATGAAATAATTTTGCTCCCTTATATTTGTAACTACATATAGTTTAAGTACATCCAGGTCTGCCTCTCCAACCTATAAATACAAGTAACGTCGCCACCTGTGTGAACCCAAACCCTCTCTCCCACCTGCCTCCCTCCCTCCCTCCTGTCTCCTGCCTTTCCTTCCAAAATCTCGCCTTTCCCCCTTCCTTATTCATCCCTCCTCATTTGAGGAAGACCCAGGAAGCCCCCCCGGGCGGGGTGCGTTTCTTAGATGGGGGGTTTCAATCCCGACGGAGATAACAATGGCGCCTTCATGTGGAACTTCATCAAGCAATGCGGGGGTCACGCCGTCATCGACGGAGGCTTCGCCACGGAGCTAGAGCGTCACGGAGCGAATCTCAACGATCCCCTCTGGAGCGCCAAATGTCTCCTCACTTCTCCCCAGCTCGTCCGGAAGGTAAGGAAGGCGGCCGCTTCTCTTCTTCTTCTTCTTCTTCTTCTGCTCCTCCTTTGTTTTCTTTAGAAATAATTTAAGATTCGATTCCTTAATCCTAAAGATTCTTTATGTGTGTGTGGTTATATTAGAGCTTCATTTTCTTGCTTTTACGGAGTTCTTTACCCGGATTCCGCTGACGGATGGGAGCATCCTTTTGCTCTAGAATCCCGTTTCGATTGTGCCATAAATTAGATATCATCTACAGAGAATGATGTTTATTTGGAGCGTAGTAGTTAACTTTGTATTTTTGTTGGGCTGGTTTATCGTCATCTTCAATATTTCCTTCGGGGTACAAGTGCTTTTGGGCACTAGTTTTGTCTTGTGTGTCGGCGTTCCATGACACCTAATTGGGTATATTTAAGCACTTGGCGCTGGACTTTTCTAGACAATATCAGATCCCGGGGGTGGGGTATTCTCGTTTGTAATCTTTGCCGCTCTAATTCCATGTAGAAAGGTTCACTTTCACCTAAAGTCAATGTGGGACTATTTCCCAAGGTGATGCATTCCGTCCTGATGTTGGATTTGGTGTTTGGCATCCTGTGTAGAATACAAACCGAGTAAAGAAGATTACTACACCACTCAGAATAATTGAGGGTGTAGTTGTTAGTTTCTGTGAATTAAGAAATTTTATGGGATGAACAATATGGGGATACTTTCGGGTAACAATATCAGGATGGATGTGCACTTGATTTTGTCTTACGAAGGCAAGAGATTTTAGAATAATTTGAAAAAGTAAGTGTTTGCTCAGTCAAATTCGTTTCATCTTTAGAAGAACCACCGTCCGTATTTTGCTAGTTTCTCCTCACTAACTGGATCTTACAAGCAGGTGCACTTGGATTACCTTGATGCCGGTGCTAATGTCATATTAACGGCATCCTATCAGGTGCTCACACTTTCCTCCCTGATAAAAGATATGGATCTTTATAATATCCTGGATATTAATTTTTTAAATTATGGTTTTCTGGTCTACTACAGGCCACAATTCAGGGGTTTCTGGCAAAAGGGTACTCGAATGATGAAGCCGAAAGTTTACTCACTAAAAGTGTGGAAATTGCATTAGAGGCCAAGGAGATATATAACGAGAAGTGGACCAAGGATTCGTTGGATTTTACAGAAAATGGTTTGATCGTAAAGCGTCCGGTTTTGGTTGCAGCCTCAATTGGAAGTTATGGGGCTTACTTGGCCGATGGATCTGAGTACAGGTGAAGCTTCTAAATGATGGACTTCATATTTTCTATTCAGCCTTAGTCTTTCTGGTGAATACAATTCTAGCTAAAATTATGTGCATCAAAGATTCAAAATATCGAATAGGAGATTTCTCTACCACCTCTCTATGTCGTGGGGAAGAGTTTCTAACTCCCCATAATAATTATTTTACTTTATTTTTTCGGTTGCTATGCGGCAGTGGGATCTATGGAGATGAAATCACTCTGGAAACTTTGAAGGATTTCCACCGAAGAAGGGTGAAAGTCCTAGCTGTGTCAGGGGCTGAACTACTGGCCTTTGAAACAATACCTAACAAGATAGAAGCAAAGGTGATTTATACTCTGCAGTAGGTGCTCTTTTGTGTGTTGCATCTGATTTGCACACTTTGATGCACCAAAAATTGTTTCTACTGGCTTTGAAGATGTTCTCTTTGAGAGAACCTATTGGAAAAACAAAAAATAGACCTGTCCTGAAAGACAGTTGTTGCTTCTTTTGTTACTTGATAGTAAATCCGAGGATGCCATTGGTTACTTTTATTTGATTTCTCAGCATCCTTATGAGATGTATGCCACAGGCTTTTGCTGAGATTCTGGAGGAAGAGAACATCGCCATACCATCATGGTTTTCCTTCAACTCCAAGGATGGAATAAATGTGGTTAGTGGGGATTCGATTTCAGAGTGCATTTCTATTGCGGACTCATGCAACCATGTGGTTGCTGTCGGGATAAATTGTACACCTCCTAGATATATCCATGGACTTGTATCTGATATCAGGAAGGTACACATTTTGCAGCACTGCTAGGTAATCTAATTGTCATTAACTTCTCTCTGCCACTGGTTACAAACCTAACGCTTCCTATACATGACAGGTGACATCTAAACCTGTGCTGGTTTATCCAAACAGTGGGGAGACTTACGATGCTGTGCAGAAGGAGTGGGTGGTAACCCCTCCACGCTTTTGAACTTATCTTTCTTTCGCTGCCGGTCTTAAGGTGACTCAATAGGTAAATGAAGCATCTGTTCCTTCTTTCCTGATGCAGCCTTCGACCGGGGTCGTGGATGAGGATTTCATTTCGTACATTGGCCATTGGCGAGACGCCGGGGCTTCGCTCTTCGGGGGCTGTTGCAGGACCACTCCCAATACCATAAGGGCGATATCTAGGGCTTTGTCGAGCAAGTGTTCTTCAAGTGCCACCCTAAACTCTAATACTACTGTGAACATCAAGTAAAACCATTGAAGATGCTCCCGGATGTTCGTTTTGCCTGAGAAAGCGATGGCTAGCACCTCAGAAATGAAGTTGTGTCTGGGTTAGTGGGCTGCAAATGTCTTATCCTCCAGAATGCAACTTGAATAAGGATGAGGGCAGTTAGTTACCGATAACCCCATCACGGCCCAAAACAATTCATACATTCGGACAAACGTGGTCTCATCAACATTTCCAGTAATGACCCATGTCCTTTCTGGTTCTTTTCGCTGTCATCGGTTGCGTATGCAACCTTATCAGAAGTACCGTGAATGCAGCGAGTTCTGGACAAGGGAGGGGGTGGGGTTGGGCTGCATGTCCTCCCGCAAATCTAAAATTGAATGCGAAAGCGAGGATGGTAGGAAGCCTCATGATTTTCATGAGTTTGGACCATATGGCAAGAAGAAGAATGAACCAAGGGCTGCCAAGGTGTGACAGGATTGATGGACATCTTTCGCTTGTTATAGGCCTCCCCTCACCCTACTACTGCTCGAACAGTGTCCAGTACACGTTCCCCCCCCCCCCAAAGCCTTACTATAGGACCATCTTTGATTTTTGGACAACCCACCCACAGGGATACGACGAGTGCCGGTCAATGCCCCGTTTCATCATTTTTCGCATCAAAACTTCCTGGCTGGTCACGATCGACTCCGACGGCGATCTCGGTTTTAGTCCTAAGAAAAAGGGCTCATGAATTAGATTACATCAATTATTTTTGTCATGTAAACTTCCATCGAGTACAAAACGGCGGTAGTATTTCGTATTATAATACAAAAATACACACGTGCTATCTACTGTACTTGTAGGAACCGCTTCATATCTTCATAATTGTGGCATCGTTTCGTATTCCATGGAAGCTTCCGTGGTGTAATCTTACCCTTCTTCGTTTGAGTTTCTATGACATGAGTATTCATTGTAAACAATACGTCAATCATGGGAAACAGCAAGCAAGAAACGTTTGACCGGCAAGGCCAAGAAAAAATAAAACAAAAAGCTGAAAAATCCCCCCGAATCCAAATCTTCATCGAAATTCCACGTGGTATTTTTCTTTTTGTGCCTTTTTGACTCATATGATTTTTTTTCTTCTCTTCATCGGTGAATTATTTTTTGGGGAAACCCCACCCAATTTCCTTTTTTTTTTTCCAGACAACAATTACTCACCCCCACTTTACTTTTACTTTTATTTGAAACGGCCGTCAATAGTTCTTTTCTTCTAGTGCTTTTTCTTTGCTTCGGGACTGTGAAATGATTAGCTGCCCTAAATTCAAGGAGATCTTGCTTAGGTTAGCCACACTCCATGCCATCATCATGAACACAACAGTTTAAAAGACAGGCTAGGTTGGTTTGGTTTTGCCGAATGTTTTGCCAGCAACCAGATATGGTAACTTTTTAATCAAGTCTGCCGGAAGGTCGTCTCTCTCTATCTCGCGTGACATGATTGGCGCGCATGATTTATAAGCCGAGCACTGTCATTTCGAAGGGTAGAAGAAGATGCGAATTCCTCTTCATTGCAATATAACGAGAACGAACCTCGAGATAACGATGAAAACATGCGGGCCGTTCCTCTTTATTATTCCCAGAGATGTCGAGCTAAGGGTTTCGCTCATTGACGGAAAGCATCCCGAATGGAGCTCAACGTTACGCCAGGTCCTGATGAAATGGGAATATTCCATTTCATTCGATGGCCTCGCACTATGAAGGGTGCCAGTTGAATCCCTCTAGGAAAGACTAAGCATTCTGGCACTGGGACCTTCGAATTTACTTCCTCTTATGGTTAAAAGAAAAAAGGGAGTCTCCCAAATGATGAGAAGCAAGAAAAATAAAAAAGATCGGCATCCCCGTCGAAGGCGCTTTCGTTGAAAGCTGGTGGTATTTAAATGTCGAAAGAGACGGACGACAATGGCCAACTCGACAACGAAAGGATGGATGATGATGATGATGAAATATAGGAAGGATTCTAAACCTTCATCGCTGTCGAAAAATCTAATTCTGGCAAAGCGTTGTCGGCCGAGGAAACTAAAGTTAAAACGGCCGGCCTTTGCTCCAAATTTCCTCCCCCTTCTCCTTTAACCATTGGTCGGGCATAAACTATTAGCATAAAGTGGTGTTGGGTTTTATGCTATTAATGGTTCGTTGATGTGAAACTAGACAATGATATCCCACGTTTCGATTTGATTGGGAACCGATAACAATATTACACATATCGAGTTCTCTCTTCTTTTCATTAGTTAGGAAAACAAAGAGCCAATGGTGATCGCCACATCAATCTTAGGGCGACACGTTTGAAGACGAACCATTTTTTTTTTCGTTACAAATTCATGCGCATTCGGTCTAAATAATTTATGGAAAATGAAGGAAAGGCACACTAATTTTAGGAGGAGTTACTTTAGTCCACTTGTTGTGGAGATGACGTGGATCATCCTCATTGTGTTTTTGGAATTATATTGTTTTTTGGGATGTAAAGGATTATTGCCATCGATGGAGGAAGAAGAATATTAAATGAAGTGAAGGGCAATGAAAAAGGGATCCGACTGTTCGAGATGCTCATTGATATATTCCTTAGGTAATTAATATATAAATATAAATATATATTTCTCGGCAATAACCTCCTTTTTGTTTACCACTGATGAGGCATCTTTCTTTAATTAAGTCCACTTGAAAAATTATTCCTTTCTTTAATTGTCAAACTAATGCGTGTATTTGGTGGAGGAAGGAACGAAAAACATTAAAAACAATTGAACAGAAAACGAATGGAATGAAATCAAAAGGTAGGATTTGAGAAGGATTTTATGGGAATTCTTATTTTTTTTAAAGAAAAGATGAGATCATATTATCATGTACCGGGTTTCTATTGCTAAACCATGCCTACCCCATCCATGCTTTAAGTTTATTGAATATTAATCCAACGATGAGGAGATAAAGTATGCTTTGATGTAATCAAATCTGTATAACTTAATGGAAAAGGGAAAACCCCCCGTTTTGAGTATGCACCGCCGTCAGCTTAATCGATGACTCGGGCCCAACAATGATCAGAGGTCTTTCGGACATGCCTACTGATTATCTTCTTTTTGTAAAGAATTTCTTTAGCAAACCAAAGTGCCTTGTTTTGTGGGTAGTTAGAGAAATCTCTTCTTCTTTTCCTCAGTGACATTATTTTATCAGTATTATTCCCATTGAAAGAGTTGCATCACCGTGGACACTGTCTGAAGACAATGAACATGACCGGCACACACCACCTTAGACTTATGGTAAGAAAGGTCGGGGTAAAATAACATCGTTTGAGTAGAAGATTTGGCTTCGTCTTCACTTTGAAGCATCAGGGATTGAAAAAGCTTTTTTCCCCAAATGGGAGCCCAAGGCAAACTCACCTACGACCAGACCACTAAACAGTGGGGCTTGTGTTAAAGGCGGGGAGGGGGGTCGGTCGTAAAGGAGTTGCCCTAAAATCGGGAGAGATCTGCACATTTTTTTCTTTGGTTTCGAGATTCCCATGTGTAACCAGTTCTGGGTTGCAACGAGTTTTTGATTAATCAAGAGTTAGAAGAAACCCTCGATCAAATCTATATAAGCTTGTGGACCAAATCACTTTCACGGAACTCCACGAAGACAAAACACAAAAAGCCAAAGAACGAGGCGGGTTTGTCAGCAGACAACAACAACCCACCCAAGATTTTCGTTATATTTTTCGATCCATAGTTTATTTTTCGTTAAACTCGAAATGGGTGACATTTTAGAATTGTTCCACAGGCAAATGCCTGGCCAGGACGGTGTGTGGGGTTCGATTTTCTTTCCTGGTCTTCGGACAAGTGAGACGATCATTCAACCTTTTACTTTATCTTTTTCGCTTTCCTTAGTTTTAATGCTACCACCCCCACCTCCCTCCCTTTGAATTCAATTGTTGGTTCTCTCTCTCTCTCTCTCTCTATCTCTTTTTCTTTTTCACTTTGACGGGAAGACCAGAAGGAATGACACTACGAACAAGCAAGTTCCTTCGAGGAATGGAAGTCGGCCACGACGACGTTTAGAAAAAATTTTAGCAAACGAAGTCTAGGACACTGTATGAAGGAAGTCGGCATTTAATGTAAGGCCGACTTCCCTCACTTAGGCATATTTTTTTTTTGTTTTTTTTTTAAATTCAGGAAGCCGACTTTTGTAAGGCCGACTTCTTTTAAGATCGAAATAGGTGTTATAAAGGCCGATTTCGGTGAATTATTACGTGAATTTGGAAATTTAATGCCATTTGACGAAATATTTTGACAAATGATGATATTAAGAAACAAAACTCCCCCCCACCCCATAAGGAAAAGAAAAAAAGGCCCCTCAATTTTGCATCAATCAAATAATCCTATTTCCTGGTGGTCAGCCTGTAACTACGACGAGCAAAAGGGTTTCCGGGAAAAATTAATCGCTGGGAATCAATTGAGATAACGCCAAAGGAGGCGGTCTATTTGGGTATTTGGACAAATTGTAAAAGACGAACTTTGTCATTTCAACAACCACAGCCTCCCCCCATCCTCCTAAAGACTATCTATCCAACATCGTTTATTACAAATAATAAAACAACCCAATAAAAGGAGGGAGAGGAGAAAAAAAAAAGCGAAATAGGAAGGGGGAGGAGGTTGGGCTTACAAAATCAAGTCAATCTCCCTCTCTTCTCTTGTACTAACTGCACTTTATTCCCATTCAAATTACCGATGCTTTTTATCTTGTCTGGGGTGGTGTGATGTTTGTTTGATGATGATGAGGAGGAGGAGGGCTGCTGTTGTTTGTCTTCGAACGCCGAGAAAGCCAAAAAGCTCCTCCCTAAACCAAACCACCACTCCCCTCCCCAGTAAAAACAGAACGACCACAGTGCTGCTAATAACCCCTCCCCCCCCCTCCTGCTTTTCTTTCTTTCCTTCTCTTTTTTCGTTTTTCTTCCTCCTCCTTCAGTTCCTGTCTGCCGCATTGTCTTGCTTGCCTCCCCTCCCAACATCCATCTTAAGAAGGAAAGAGGGAGAGGAGAAGAGTGGACAGGGACGATAAGTGAATGTCATATCCTCCTCCTCTTCCCCCTCTTAATCCCACCCCCTCGACTCAGGCCAAACCTTAAAACGCCCCCCCCCCCCCCACCCTCTTCTTTTGTTTTCACACCGTGATCCGAGGTAGGGGTCGATCAATCCCCACCGCTCAAGACCCAGTTGCTCATTCGGGAAAATTTTCCACCTTTTCACGTTGTGGCGACGTGGGTATTCCGGAATTTCCACAAACGAGGAGTTTTGAAGGTGTATACGAGAGCTTAAGCTGTGATTTTTTGGAGGGGAAAAAACAGTTGTTCTGGATTCTCTGTAATGGTGGTGAGTATAGACAAGGAAGAGAGCAAAATCTGGAAGGAGCTGGGGAATTGCATTCACTGCCGGGGCACAATGGCGGAAGATCGCATCCCCAAGAAGTCCAAGGTTCCCCCTTTCTTTCCCTTCCCCACCCTCGATCCCGATCGATCTTTTTCGTCCTGTTCGGTTTCTGACATTTGTATTCGCCTTTCTGTCTTAATTCCGAACGGGAAGCTCTCGTGGTCGAAGAGGATGGTCAGGAAGTGGTTCAACATCAAGACCAAGTCCGAGGAACTTCAATCCGATGAAATCTTCTGTTGCGGAGGTGTGCTATTTTTTTTTATTCAGTCGTCTTCTATTTTCCTTCTTCCCTTCTTCTGTTTTCCCAGAAAATCTGAAAGCCACGGTAAAGACAAACATTTTTCTGTTGGGTCCGAAATTTGTTGTCTTGGCTTCTGGCGAGGAGGGCTTTTGCACTCCGTGGTCGTCTGTATGTATGTAATGTCTGAATGTGCTGGCGACTTGGATGACAAAGTTTGATTTTGATTCGGTCAAGGGGTTAACTGGGATGGGATTTTTCCGAAGGGTTGACCAACAACCTGGAGTTTTTCAATAAACGTGCAGTGCTCGTCTACCTAAGGCTGATTTTTGAAGTCTGTGATTGCACTTACGTGGGTTGAATTTTTCCCAAGAGTTTGGTGTTATGCTTTGTGCTCTTCTGCTTATGTTGAGTTGACTGTTGTTGCCGTAACTGGACTTCTTCAATCGTCAGGTGGTGGCGACGTCGAGTTTCGACCCAGTTTCTCGGGGAGGGAACCCCGCACCATCAAGAAAAGCCGAACAGGTTCGATCATTTAGAACAACTTATTGAGTTATGGTAGGCATCACAGTCGACTTTGGTCGCCCACTCTGTTTCTAAGCCGTATTTGGGGATGCAGAGAAGTTTGGTAAGAGTGCGGAGCATCATCACCGTCATCGGAGAATGAATCTCGACAATCCACGCATCATAGATGTGCAGAACTATAGGTAAGTCCGATGTCAGTTGTTCACTTTTGCTTTGTGTTCACACGCTGACGTCACTGGTTTCCGGTCACGACGTTGTCGCAGCGTGTTTGTGGCAACGTGGAATGTTGCCGGAAGATCACCCCCTGAAAATCTGAATTTGGACGAGTGGCTTCGTGCTGCCCCTCCGGCTGACATTTACGTCCTTGGGTAAGAACTTGGAGATTGATTATGGAATGTAGAAGCCTTCTTGACTCTATTCTCCCAAAGTGATCAGTGCATGACATGCTCGTTGCCTTTCATCCTTTCAGATTTCAAGAGGTCGTCCCTTTGAACTCCCGTAACATTCTCGTGGCAGAAGATAGTGGCCCGGCCAAGAAGTGGCTTGCGCTTATTCGGAAGACTCTTAACAATCTCCCTGGAACCAGAGGGGGCGGTGGGTTCTACACTCCGTCTCCCATCCCTCAACCAGTTGCGGAGATAAATGCTGATTTTGAAGGGTCTGCAAGACGTAAGGCTGCATCTTTCTTCCCTCGACGATCTTTCCAAACAACCACCCCGACCTGGAGAGACAATGACCCTTCGGTCGGTCAGCCACGGCTAGATCGACGGTATAGCGTATGCGACCGTGTGTTTTACGGACACAGGGCCAGTGATTTCGACCCAAGGTTGGGGTACAGGCCGAGTGATTATTCCAGGGTGAGTGACTATTCCAGGGCTAGTGATTATTCTCGGCGAAGCGATTATTCAAGGAGAAGCGACTATTCAAGGAGAAGTGACTATTCCCGCCCTAGCGACTACTCCAGATGGGGATCTTCTGATGAAGATAATGGGCCAGATGATTCGCCGAGTACAGTGTTACATTCCCCAACATCGAATCATGGATTGCCTGATGGGGAGAATGGATATAGGATTCCTGGGCATTCGAGGTATTGCTTGGTCGCAAGCAAGCAGATGGTTGGAATTTTCCTGACTGTGTGGGTGAGGAATGATTTGAGGGATCATGTCCGAAATATGAAAGTCTCTTGCGTGGGCAGAGGATTGATGGGCTACCTCGGAAATAAGGTAATCATAGTGCTAAAAGTAAATACTCTGCTGCTGCTTCTTTAACATAAGTCTGATCAAACCAACTCGGTGTTGTTGCAGGGGTCTATTTCGATCAGCATGTTGTTGCATCAAACGAGTTTTTGCTTCGTTTGCAGCCATCTCACTTCGGGACAGAAGGAAGGTGATGAACTGAGAAGGAATGCAGACGTCATGGAAATTCTAAAGAAGACACGCTTTCCTAAAGTTAACGGTACTGGCAATGAGAAGTCTCCTGAGACGATACTCGAGCACGAGTAAGAAGTTCCACATTTTTGCCTAGTTATTCTAATCTATACTTTTTCTGGGGCAGTGTCATAGGGATAATGGTAAGCGCAATCATCTAATGTTTAATTTTCATTTCAGCCGAATAATTTGGCTTGGAGATCTGAACTATCGGATTGCTCTTTCATATCGAACTGCGAAGGCTCTGGTGGAAATGCAAAACTGGAGAGCCTTGTTGCAGAACGACCAGGCATGTTTGTGCAAATATTGTCTCTTTAGTCCTTGAGAAACAATCAGGAATTACTAACAATGATCTGTGATATTTCACCATGCAGTTGCGTCTCGAACAGAGAAGTGGTCGGGCCTTTGTTGGGTGGAATGAGGGCAAGATATATTTTCCTCCTACTTACAAGTACTCCACGAATTCAGACAGATATGCCGGTGGAGATACACACCCAAAGAAAAAGCGCCGCACCCCGGCTTGGTAAGCAGTTTCTGCCCTTATTCTGGAGTCCTTTGGATATGAAACAAATAAGTGAAAACTCCAAGCATTGACAAGCATTCTTTCCCTTGTAAAGGTGCGATAGGATCTTGTGGCATGGGGATGGTCTCCAGCAACTTTCCTATGTCCGCGGCGAGTCCAGGTTCTCCGATCACAGACCTGTATATGGCGTCTTTTCTGCCGAGGTCGAATCCACCAATGCTCGGATGAGGAGGAGCATGAGCTATTCTAGTTCGAGGGAGGATCTACTCCCTTATTCGCATGGATTCACGGAATTAAGCTTTTTCTGAGTCTTTCACGAAGCAGCCCCCATATTTCAGGTACACACTGAAGAATCTCGACGTAGCTAGCCATATGCAATCCTTTTGATGATACAGAACATGATCCAATACATGCTTTCACGCATCACCAACATCTTTACATCGTAATACAGACGTTGGACATGATTACTTTTGAGGAGCTTGTCTCCATTGGGAGAGTGATGCAGAGACATTACCTTAGCTTTTAGCCCGCCAAATTGGAGAGATGAAAACAGAAAAAGGAAAAGCTGGTCTGCCAATCCTCCTCCTCTCTCTCCTTCTCTGTAAGCTTTTTTGATAATTATTTTGTCCTGTGTCTGAATAGTTTATTGTTTTCCCTTGCTTTGAGCAGAGATAAAGACTTGTCTCCCCAGGCAAAACCAGAAGACTCCCATGACTGACTAATTGGAAAAAAGCTTAATTTGTTTTTGCCAAACCAACAGTTTATAAAAAGGTAAAAACACATCTCATTGAGTGAAGTGAAGCCAAAGATGTGACGATGACTCTATGTTTTGCTGTGGCCTTATCCTTTCCTCTCCTCTTATTGCAGGATGACTCATAGCTGGTTAGGATCTTCAGATACCACGTCTCTCACCTCTGACCCCCTCATTCCTTCATATTCTTTTGAAAGATCTTCATCTCCCCCCCTACAAAGGAAATAGAAGGACGAAGAACAAAAGCTAACAAGGGTTGAAAGTGGAAACCCTCCCTTTTTTGTCTTAAATGCAGTGTAAATACAGCAAAAAAAAAATGCTTAGTTTGGAAAATTAGAGTAGAGAGGGGTCTGTAGCTTGTCGTCCTCTTCCCCGAATGTGATTCTATATACTGATAAAGCAGTTCAATTCCTCCCCGGTCTCGTTCTTCATTTTCCTCTTGTCCCTTTTCTTCTTTATGGTGTATGAACAGAATCATAAAGCAAAAACAGAAGGACGGTGCTCCCCAGCTTTTGGCAGGTTTTCTGTTATTGGATTTCATCATTGATGCACCAACGCTTATCCCAAGAGCGGAGATGTTTCCTCTGAATGCTATACCTCAAAGGGAGTGCATAAAACCCAGTAGGCCCCGCAAGTTTTTTCTTGTAATATAGAAAGAGAAGAATCATCAGTGTCTCTGACCCACAATGGCTGGCATCTGCAATCATATGGTTTACTTACTGTCTTTGCTTATCATCTAATGAAGGCGTGGAATTGGAAGCACGCCTTCTTCTTCTTCTTCTTTTGGTCAAATGCATGCTGGAATCTAATCCCCAAAACCTTTGTTGGTTCAGCTCGGTGCTTCCCTTCTTGAAACTGTGATCATCAATCATGAGGAGCGTAACCGCGACGACCGACCACATGTTATCCTAGCAGCAGCCGACAAACTCAGCATTACACAAGGAAAAATGGAGGAAGTGCTGCTGCTGTTTCAGGACGTGTCGCCCGAATTCCGCATGCGGGTTTAATCTCCTCACTTGCTAAAAGCTGGGTGCACGGAAATTCATTAGACGGGTGATTGTCAACTTGCTACCGCGTCTTAATGGTTTGGTTTGGTTTCGATCCAGGTTCGAAAGTGGTTCTTCCACAATTGGCACTTTTGTAAGAAAGCTTGAAGAAAGTGAACATTATTTGTCTCTCTTTCCCGCAGAAGCGGGGTAATCCAAATACGTTGGCATATGGTCCCCTCCCTCCCTCCCTCCCTCCCAAGTTGGCTTGGCAGTGGGAGGAGATAAATAATAATTGGGGAGGGGAGAAGCCGGGCATATAGATAGATAGATAGATATCAATCTTTCTGAGAAGGACGGGACAAATTCGCCATCATGGTGTCCCGATCGTTTTGCTTCTGAAATGGAAAGGGAAGTCCCCATGGCCAGACTTTTTATATCGACTTCAAAAAGCCTTCTGATTCCACAGTGTCTTTTCCTGGTCCAAGCCCGCATAACCGATGCGGTCCGACATGGGCGGCCCAAATGTCTTTCCTGGTCCCTGACCCTGGCTGGCACTGGCTGGCAGGCAGACAAGACAACGAACAAAGAGGAGAACAAATTTAACTAATGTTATCCACAGAGGAAGAAAACAACAACATCCATGCAGTGGTCGGAATGAAATGGTCAAAGTTGGGAATTTAGCAACACTGACATTCGGCTTAAACTTGCCCCCCCAAAAATTTTATGATAACGACAACGGTTTTCTCCTAGTTTACGAAATATATATAACTTTTTTTTCTGTTTACGTAAGTTCGGACAGAAATGGATCTATTTCACGTGACTTATTTTGTACATAAAAAGCCCGTAATTACAAAATATATATTTGTTAATACGAAATAATCGTACAAAGCCACGGTTATTTCTTACTTAAAGATTACAAAGCCACGAAATAATCCGAACGTGACGGCACCCCAAGATGAAGGAAGGTTGGTTCTTCCGTCTCCAATGCGATCAGGGGGTTTTCTCTTTTGTTTACGTAAAGAGGAGAACAAATGGATTTGAATCCAGGGAAGGGGAGAGGAGCTCTTTCCTCCTCTTCTTCCGCTGTAATTTGTCGCCATCTGATTCTTTCCTGCATGATCTCAGACCAGTCCGCACAACAACAACACCCGTCACCATGCATGCCCTTCTAGCCATCCACATGTACTCCTCGGAACGCCTCTTCTTAGGTTGTAAGAAGAGGCCATTTTAAAAGGGAAAGGGGCTCCCAGTCACTCTGCATTAACTTCCCATCGATTCAGTTTGGCATCGGACTAAAGCTTCAGCGATGTCTCCGTTACATGCCATCTTCTTGGCCAATCTCCTCCTCGTGTCATTGTTCGGGTTGTCGTCCTTTTCCCAGGTCGGAGCTCGACAGCACAGCATCGAGGAAGAGGCGTTGCGGTGCCTGGACGGATGCAGTGACACCGATGACGTTAGGGAGTTCCTCGCCTGCCGCAAGGAATGCGAGCTCCGGTTCCGCAAGCGGGAACAGGAGGCAGGGGAGGGCTCCCGAGAGGTACGTCCTTGGCCCCGGTACCCGCCGCACCACAGAAGAGGCGAGGAGGAGCGACCAAGATATGGCGGCAGAGGAAGAGAGGAGGTGGAGAAGCCCCGACCCCGTGGCCGCGGTCGAGAGGAGGAGGCTGAGAGGCCGAGCCCTTGGCATGAGTACCAGGCATGTCGTGCGCATTGCTCGGCCGGGGCACACCAGAGGGGTTACAAGGAGGAGAAGCTCGATATGTGTTTGGGACGGTGCAAGGAAATACTGTCGGCGCGGGAGAGGAGGAGGGACTGGGAGAGGGAGCGTGAGGTAGATGGGAATGGAGGAGACGATCAGTGCACCCGAAAATGCGAGAGGTACGGGAAGGGGCAGGAGAGGCAGCTATGTAGGTTTAGGTGCAGCCGAAGGGGGGGACCAGGAGGGAAGCCCGCCTTCTTGAACAACAACCTCCTCACGAATTATTATGGAGGCAGAGGCAGGGGAGAAGGCCGCATGAACCCATATTACTTTCCTGCCGATAGGTTCCGGACTTTGTACGGGAGCCGAGAGGGTGAGGTGAGGGTTCTCGAGAGGTTCGATGAGGGATCAGAACTGCTGAAAGGATTGAAGAACGTCCGCCTGGTGGTGTTGGAGGCTGATCCCGGGACTTTCGTTCTGCCACACCACACAGATGCTGATTGCGTCTTTGTTGTACTCAATGGTGAGTACTACGTAAAAGATGATCCGATCTATGCTTTTGTTGAAGATCAACCAAATGCATTTTTGCCTTTTTGACAGGAAATGGAACTATAAATCTCGCATGGCAGGAAAAGAGGGAGTCTTACGAGTTAGACCAGGGAGATGTCATCCGAGTTCTGGCCGGAGCGACCGTGTACTTGTCAAACCCCGAAGGAAGCAATCAAGTACTGCGAATCGCCAAGCTAGTCCTCCCTGCAAGTATTCCAGGGTCATTCGAGGTTGTTATACTCTAACCTAACCTTCATTTGAATCCCTACATTATCATGGCCTCTTTCTATTTGTTCATTCTTCTAACTTACCTTGCATTGTACTTTCAGGAATTCTTTCTCGCAGGAAGCGAATATCCAGAATCATATTTTGGTGCCTTGAGCACTGAAGTCCTTGAGGCTTCTCTAAATGTGAGCTCTGATCCCAGTCAACTGTGACGTTGTTGTGATCGACCTTGTACCACGGCTTGCTCATGTTGTTTGTCATATCAGACGCCAATGGAAGAGATATGCAGGGTGTTCGGTCAGCAATGGGAGGGTCCGATCATCAGAGCCTCGGGAGGCAACATGAAGGAGAAGAAGGAATTAGAGAAGGGTAAGCATGGTGGCTCAATAAAAAAGGAGGCTCATCCTGGCTCAGAGGACCAATCCAAGGAGAAGAAGGGCCACCAGAGAAGGACAGGACCTTTCAACATGCTAAAACAACATCCCATCTACTCTAATGGCTTTGGCCGATTCTTCGAAGCCTCCCCTGAGGATTTCGAGCAACTTGGGGACTTGGACATTTCAGTTACCTTTGTGGAAGTTAATCAAGTTAGTTCTGTGGAGCAGTGATTGAATTTTGGTACCCTTGGTTGGCTTCTAACAGCCTTAGTACTATCCGGGTGATGCATGCAAAAAATGTGACATTTCCACCGTGTACTCTTGCAGGGCTCCTTGATGGTACCTCACTATAACTCAAGGGCAACAACAGCAGTGCTGGTGATCGGGGGGAACGGGCACTTAGAAATGGCTTGCCCTCATCTTGCACGACAACGGGGGAATCTTGAGGAGGAGGAAGTAGGAGCTGCTGCCCAGTACCAAAACGTCGAGGCCCAGCTATGTCCAGGCGACGTGTTCGTGATACCACCAGGTCATCCTATCGCGATCGTCGCGGATCGCCGTGAGAAGCTGAGAATGGTGGGTTTCCGGATAAAGGCACGGAACAACCGCAGGGTATTCCTAGCAGGTAAAAGACATTGGTATCAATCTACAAGCACGGGGATCGATCCGAAGGTGACAATGAATGGGGACTTGCGATTGCAGGAAAGGAGAGCATGATCAATCGAATGGACCGATGGGGTAAGGAGATGTCATTCAATGCCCCGGCGGACGAAATCGACCGGGTATTCACCAACCAGAAGGAATCATACTTTGTGCCGCTGGACCGAGTCAGCTATCCTAGTCCTAGGACAGATGAAGGTGGAGATGAAGCCGACTCCCAGGAGGCTTCGCCTCCCATGGACGGATGAAGTTTGGCATTTTCAATCGAACTACCTTTTCGTTATCCGCGAAATAACCAAAAATAAGGACAACAATCCGCCCACCGTTTGTTTCCGTCTCTTTAAGTTTTAGCTGCAATAAAAAGCTATTTGTTTTCTAAACATTATTAGTAAATAACAAAACATGGGACAGACACCACAGCGAGGTTAATGGCTCTGAGGGTGATCAGTAAAATACAATACATTCAAACAAAAAGAAGCGATAAAAAATAGTGTCCCGATCCACCGAAGAACACTTGCTTGAGTGTTTCTTCCCCTTTGAGTTTTGCTGCATAAACCAGAAAAAATTGCGATATTACATCAAGGGCTTGTTGGACAAGGCAATCGGTATCGCACTTCATCTCACAGAAGGCAGGAATGGGCCCAACTATGTAGCCCATGGATATGTGGGCTATTTGATTAATGGGCTAAACATGTAGGCCCGACGTCCTCTTTCACAAGTCCAATGAGGACAAGATCATGATCCTCGACTCCAGCAAGCTCGTCGCTGCCATCGGTCAACCCTCTTCCCTCCAGGGATCTTTCTTTTCTGCCTGGTTATCTATTTTTTTAGGAAAACTATGGCTTTTTTTTTTGGTTTGATGGAGGAAGACCATTAACAACACGCAATTTGCTTGCGATGGACACTTATAAGTCATCAAGATTAGAAATTTATATTTTTTAGAAACTTTGATGGCGAGCCTAGGGAGTTCCTCATATTTTTATGGTCATTTCAACGAGAAACATCGTAGAGTTGATTCAAAAGAGAATTGAGGATATGATCGCGAACATTTCGTCGTATTTATATTTCTTCTTTATAGTAATAAATACAAGGTCGTTACTATTTAATATTGAGGTATCCGGTGTCACTTTTAAATCAATCACTTATTCATTCTTCCGTATCATTGACAAGAACATCGTTTTGTCCTTCCATCGCATGTAATTGGTGTCGTTGAATCATTTGAGTTTGGTGTAGTTGGAATACATTACTTTCATTCTAGTATCATATGATGAAGACATAATAATTCCTTAAAAATATTAAGAAATTTCTCACAAAATCGTGTAAAAGCTTCAAATCCGAATGACAATTGAACACACATTAATATTAGCAAAACGATCTCCATCGCACAATTGCAATCTTATTAAGGAATTATTCATTGAAGCTGACATGAAATTCCTTTGTAAGTTATGAAGATTGATTGTGCAAAATCGAGTCTTCCAACAAGAAAACTCATAAGGTTCGTGTTTTTCCAAACTTAATCGATATCTCTTTCCATAAGTATTGTCTTAAATAAATACAAAGACATCAGGAGCATACACATTATTTCACAAAGATTTATGTTCAAATAAGAGGACATGACTCCTAATGAAGTAATTCTTCGAAAACGAAGAGTCATCATTGTTAGCTAAAATGTGCCAACTCCAAACAGAAAGGGTCACAGAGGAGGAGGAGGGAAAGGATCATCACCCGACAGACGACATTGGAAGAGAATCAAGCCCAATAGAGCTGACCCATGCTGGGTATGTAACGACCCGAAAACTTTGGTGTTATACTTGTACACGTGTAAATGTTTTACTGGAATAATAGTTCGACGAGGTCCAACTTTGACTGTGTGTCAGAAATCCGACGTGGATACGAGGGGCCTAGGATTCTTGTGGTTAACGATGTATTAACGGGCATTATCAATAGTTCGAATTCGATTACGTGTGATTATGTCACGCAAGAAAGGGGACGCCCTGACCTAAATGTAATCGGGTTCGGATAACGATTTTGTTCGCGTTATACGTCGAGGCTTATGAGACGATAATGAATGGATGATCCTAGGTGCAATAATTATTAACTTTTTGGAAGATAAATTTGTTACTTAATTTATGGTAACATAAGTTAAACGAAAATGATTTATAAAGGAAACGAAAAGAAAAGAAACAAACCCATGTTTCTTCCTGGTCGTGTATCTTGGAGGAGAAGGTTGACAAATAAAAGAAAATAATTATAAATCAAATCAGGAGGACGCAAGGGGACATTCTAAACCCCAAAACTTAGTGGAGAAGTCTCGTGGGCACGGAGTTGGGGGTTCACCTTTTTCCCTCTGTGAATAGGACAGCTTTCCCCAATTTCTTCTTTATGCCTTAGACTGAGAGTGGCCTCTGTCGCCGCGAGAAAGACGGCTAAATCCCGTAAGAGGAAGCGCAGAGCAGGAACCGTGGACACCAAGGAAGAGGGTAGTTCTCGACTCGAAGGGCTCGCAACGGCTCAGTACGTCTCACCCCCTTCCCCCTGCCTTTTATGTTTGTGTTGTACTGTCTTTTGCCGTGTTGTCGTTGGGAGAGTGATATTGTGGCTCGGGGAGAGTTTTGCGCTGGGGGAAGGTCGGGTAGAAGAGTCGATCGGAGTGCGGGGGTCTGGTCTCTGTCTCGCGTCGAGGTAGACGGTTGTTGTCTGACTGGTCAACGAGTACGACGATTCTGGTTCTTCGTTGTTCTTGGGCGTGGGAAGATGTCGTGACCGAGGGGTTACCGGGAGGTTGATGGTGGGTGGTTGTCGCAAAAGATGACCGGTTGCCCTCTTCCGGACTATATAAGCTGATCCTTGACCTTGTTCATGTGAGCAAAAGCTGTAGCATTTCCCTGACCTGGCACAACGTTTGAGCCGCGAGATAGATTGCGTCTTCCTCTATCTTAGGCGTCGTGTGAAATTTTGGCTGGTACCCTGCCTCGTTCATGGTTGGATAACGGAGAGGAGGTGAGGTGGCCATAAGACCCGTTGTCAAGGGTGGCCGCCCCTCAACGAAAACGTGGTACAGCATGGTAATTAGAGAGAATCGGGCAACCCTGTGTCTTCTCTTATCATGATTTTGATCAATTGAGTTTTCTGTCCACTATTGTCCTCAATGAAGTTGTCTAGCAGCTTTTATAATTGGGTTTTTTTTTTTATGGCTGGCGTCTCTCTTCCCTCTCTTACTTTGGAGAGTCAATTAGAATCTTGTTATTGGAATTTGTCACGTGAAGCTATTTGGGCAGAGTTACGGACAAATTGTTTATTGAGGTTGCCGTTGAGTCAACAGTTGAGAATCATGGGATCAGATGTCGACTGGCCGTAATATTTTTATGTCCGATCGCAAGCTTAAGTTATGTTTGTTGTACCCCATCTGTTAAGTATGAGTGTGAGGAATATTTGAGAAATGTCCTGAGGTCCTACAGGAGAATTGCTTCTGTACCTCGGGTATACAAACAAGAATTACCCGGGGTCTTACAGGAGAGTTGCTTCTATGCCTCGAGTCCGTGAGAGGGACTGTGATGGGGTATTGTGGTTTCCCGACTGTGTGTCGAGAGGAGAACGGGGAGGTGACGACCACCCGCGGTCTGTAGCCTGCCGCCGTTATGCCCGGGGGCTCCCGGAGGAGAGGGTGGGGATGCACTGAGGTGGTCCTGGCACCATACGAAGTGTTGAGATAGGAGACACCGGTGTTATGAGGGAGTCGCTTATTTATTTACTGCTTTCCAGCGCGTTACATTATTTATTGCTTAGTTATTTGTTTATTATTCCGCTCCTACCGCTATATATGCTCGCTAATTATAACTTGATATATTCTGTGGTTTGATAGTTGCATCTATATGATTTGTTGTATTGCCGTGGATTCAAATGTTCGTGTGCCTAAGACTACTTCAAAGGTCCACGATAGGATGAGTCTAGAATCTCAGTGTTTTCCTTATACTGCTAGGTTGTGCCGTGTGTTTGCATAACTGATTTATAAATGTGCACGAATGGGCGAGTTAGTAGTCTCATGGTTTTCGCATGTGCATGGGTGGGGCGTAACTCGGCGATTTATCGCTGACCCCAATTTGGGGAAATTATTTCAGTCTTGCAGAGGAACGAGAAACACGTGGCTCAGATTTACAAGATAAAGCTGTAGAGGATGCCACGGTGGAGGTATAGATTTTGTCGTCTTCCGCGGTTTGACCGTCAAATGACGGGAGAACTACTCTGATAAAGTTTGAAAAATTTTGTAGGTCGTTTCAGGGTAACCTCGGAGAAGTCCCGGGAGCAGAGAGGAAAGCAGAAGACGATGATGAGGATGTCTGGTCAGTGTTTGCTGCTTGTCCGAACAACAGAGTACAAGCTCTGTTTTATCATTCATTGACAGAGAACAAGCTTCTATTTTTATTTATCTCCGAGACGTAAATTCCCGGGAATACAAATACTAAATACAACAAGCAGTTCAATTCTTTTTTTTACTGAGTGCGATATTCCTCGTGACGCAGCATGAGTTGTTCTGCTACATCCTCAATGCTTCCATCCTCTACCTCCGTGTTGAATGTCAGGAGCATGCTTTCGTGCAGGAAACTCTCCAATTCCTCCACGCATACACCCCCTTGAAAAATACAGACACCAACTTATTTTAGTCAGATTAAGCGAAAGATGGACTGGGCGGGATGATTAATGGATTGATTATCATCTCCGACTTCAATATTTTACCTCCTGAAAGGTTAAACCACGAGAAGATGTTGTCCACGAGGCCAGCGTACTTCTGGGCGGAATCCCTACCTCCCCACTTGTTTTCAACTGCGAGCCTTAGGCCATGCCACCTTGACAGGACAGAGTCGATCCCCTCCCGGAGCTGACGCACGGCCGCGCAGGCCTCACGGGGGCATGTTCTGACTGCGTACTCCATACAGGCGTGGTCTCCCGTGGCAGCCAGAGGTGGAGACAGGCAAGGCAAGGCAGAGGGAGGGAAGGAAAGGAAGGGGGACGGAGGGAGGGATTCCAATCAAACATCATGCGTGATGGCAATGGGGGTGCTTCTGTTGGATTGAGAGTTTTGCGGCGTAATAAAAGGATTACCAATATCCAACAATTGAAATTTTATTTCATACAACGTCGGAGTATTTTCCTCGTACCAAAACTGGTACTGAAATAACGGTCATTGTCCCCAACCCAAGAGAGCAAAGCGGTTCTTCAATGCTGCGCCATGCCCTCCCTCGTACCCTTCACCTGCCTCATCTCTGTTGCCCTCATTGCCATCGGGTATTATTCGCTTGAAAAGAAAGTACGATCGTGAATATCTGGTGACAAACTGCAGGATTAATTTTGGGGACCGTGGTCATTAATCTCTCGTAGTGACGCAAAATGTTTTTATCAAAAAGGCTTACAAATGAAAACAAACGGGGCTAAGAAGGGGAGCTGTCCCGAAGGTCACATCAGTGTGTTTCGGTCCATGAGGAGTAGATACGAGATTACGCCTTCCCCCGAGCATTATGCGTGTGGTGGACTTGTTGGGGATGGCTGGACTGGTTGAATGTACTTTCCAGTTCATTCAGAGAATGCCTGTTCATCAGACAATATCCATATGGGGTTGCTCTTTTAGATGCTTGTAGGAAACATGTGTATCAGGAGCTTGGGAAGCTTGCTACCATGAATTTGTACGAGCTCGACCCAAAGGACAATGGGGGGCTTGTAGTCCTTTCAAATGCGTATGCAGCAAGTGGAAGGTATATGCTTCACTGGCGCGATAAGATGAAGTCCATAGGGATAAATAAAAAGGAGGTACAGGGTACAATTGGATCGTCGTTAAGGGAGCCATCCATATTTTCCAAGCAAAATATTCCTCATGTACAAAACCCCGAGATCCAGGGAATGCTATCAAAGTTAAAGATGGAGATGGAAGAGGCTGGCTACATTGGTGACCCTCCTCATGCACTCTACGACTTCGAAGAGGAAGAAAAATGACCGAAGTTTGGCACTGCAGCGAGAAGATCACTCTCGCATTTGGCCTCTTATCCATAACAACGGGGTGCCAGTCAGGATAACAAAGAACACGAGAATCTGCGGTGATTGCCACAGTGCCTTCAAGTTCATCTCCGAGTTCACTGGGAGGGATATCATAATGAGAGACAATGCTAGGTTTCTTCTCTTCAAGTTTGGCGTCCGCAATTGCAGAGTTTTTTGGTGATGGCTAACTCCTACATTGACTACTTGCCGATATCCTAGAATTTCTGCCATGTTAGCTGAGAATTGAATTGATGGGATGACCCGGTCTTGCATTATCGGCAGACTTTTATCAGCATATCCAGTTTTTCCATGCCGCAGCAGCCATTGCGAATGGTATCAAGATACGTGGGATATGTACATCTTATTATCTTTGCAATTTTGCCGTTTCAATGTTTTTGACATAAACAATGCAGTCCAAAAAACGTGGCAAGAGAACGGGCTCTCAATCAGGCCGAAGATCTAGCAGATGAACAGCTTAGCAAAAGTGATGCTGCTGGTGTCGACTCAGCATTTACATTGCCACCTGGTCATGGAATCAACAGCCACGTACACACGAAAGTCTCCTCGGCCGCTTCTGCCAGTGACGTGTGCCCCCAGTTTCAATAATATGTTGATTGATATATATTTGACCCTTTTGGATGGCGTTCTGTTTTCTGACTTTGAGGAAAGTCGTTCGGAATCATATTTTGGTTGGAGGAGTTGGCGATCAGCTACAATGAGCCAGGAACAGCCTCAGAGGCCTGAAGAGCCGCGTCACGATGATCGTGACGGGCAGCCAATAAAGTATGGCGATGTGTTTGATGTCTCAGGTGAACTGGCTTCTAAGCCAGTTGCACCACAGGATGCCGCCATGATGCAGACTGCCGAAGCCAGAGTGTTTGGCCAGACCCAGAAAGGTGGGCCGGCTGCAGCCATGCAGGCTGCTGCCACAAGGAATGAAAGGGCTAGATTTGTTGGCCATGGTGATGTCACCGATATTGCTGGCGACCAGGGGATTGCCATTACCGAGGCAGAATTGCCTGGTATGCGCATGGTCACCGAATCCGTTGCAGGACAGGTGAGGATTCCTTCAGATGCTGCCTTAGCTTGTATTATTACTCCCATTACTGTCATTAGACCACTCTCTCTGTTAGAACAGGTCGTCGGACAGTTTGTTGAACCCACACCAGCAGAGCGCAATGTCAACATCACAGCGGCAGGGATTCAGGGTTCGATCACAATCGGCGAAGCACTGGAAGCAGCCGGGCATACCAGGGGTGGTAAGGCAGTGGACCAAAGTGACGCGTCGGCTATACAGGCCGCAGAGGTGCGAGCGACCGGAACCAGCGTGGTAGCCCCAGGCGGCCTGGCTTCCACCGCACAGTCTGCAGCCGCTCACAATGAGACCGTGGATGGGGACGAGGACAAGATCAAGCTAGGAGAGGTGCTGAAGGATGCAACGAGCAGGTTGCCTGTGGACAAGGTGGCGACTAGGGAGGATGCAGAAGGAATCGCAAGCGCAGAGGTGAGGAACGACCCGAAGCAGGTGATAGAGCCAGGTGGGGTGGCGGCATCGGTGGCGGTTGCCGTGAGGCTGAATGAGGGTTTGTGGGGCGGGGGAAGCTGATGGTGTGGAACGTGGGTGTAGCAGCAAATGGAGTGGCGTGTTGTTTTGGCGATCTCTGAATAAAAAAGGAGGATGGAAGGGTGTGTCGTCTTGTGCTTTTGTCCTTTTGGATGTAGTAAAGCAATCGGCCCAGCCTTGTTTATTTGGGTCAGATGGTGTGAATGGAACCCGAAATGCCTTAAAAAGATAAAACCCAAATGCGTCGGAATCGGAAATGTATGAAGTCCATTGGTAAGTCATCTTATGAACTTTGGCAGCCACTACTAAAAGAATAAAAAAGGAAATGAAAATGTGCCTCCCTCCTATTCATTTTTCTTTTAAATGATTTCCCAGTAGAAGGTGATGATGACTCCATGATGAGCTACGAGGAGACAAAAAGCTCACATATTGTCAACTGTCGCTTCGACTGCAAAAGAACGTGTCTCCTCTTTATTTCTCCTGTGAATGAAGTGAAGTTGGATCAAAAAAGGTAAAAGATCCAAAGGATTTGGGAATAGATTTTTGGACAAATAAAATATCGTCTCCAGGTGTTAGGAAAGGTCTCCCTCATCTCATGGGTGGGATAAATTCAAGTAACCTACGCACATTTATATTATTGTAAGGCCCCACAAATCTTTTCCTAGTTATGGAAAAAAAGGGTATGATGGTTCGAGAGAGTGTGGTCAGGTTAGTGGTGGGTGGATGTTGATTTTCTATTGACTTTGTCTTCTACTAATTCCTAATCTGTCATTATAATGATGCCCATGATTAGTTTGAAATCCGGCTAATCACTAAACAAAAAAAAAACAAAAAACAACCCTCATTTTGTCCCTCTTAATCTTCTTCTTCCTCGTCGCGGCGGCCGGCATGTCAAAATGGTCCGTTTCAGTTGCCAGAAGCTCGACTTAGTCCCCACTCGAACAATAATACTACGCTAGTCACATGGCTATTACCGGGCTTCTTTCTTATTCTTTGTTGAACAACGAGAGGGAGTAGGCCAACTTATTAAAGTAATACACAAAAAAACAACATCAACCGGGGTTACGTTGCTCAAGGGCTCACCTTTTGTCCATTTGTTTCTCGCTTCTCTTACAAAATCCAATCCCCGATGAATGTTATATTAATTTGATTATGTGTAATGTATGATATAGGTTTGAGAGGGCTGTCTGTCCTCTATCCCATGCCACGACAAAACCAAGCACGGTTTGGTTCCCATTTCATCATTTTCTAATCATGTAATCCAAGAACCACATCTCCTTTGAAAATCTTAAAACCCCATGTCACCATCAACAAATAAGTAGAAAAGAAAACATGACAATATATTTTACCCATGAACATGTGAAGATGGTCCAAATTTATGTGTAAATATAAAACACCAATGGATTCAATTCATGCATAATCAATATGATTGCCTCTCACTGAATGAAATCAATTACCATATCCTCCTTTCCCTTCACTTTTCTGCTCATTCCCTAGCATTTATACCCCCCCCCCCCCCCCAACCCAACCCACCCACCTCGTTATTACAACATTGAACACATCGCAGTGACCATGTCGTGCTTCATGAGGAAGAACTTGTACCTCTGCTTCTCCAAGATCAAGTGCCTCCCCCCTTCCCACGACCTCGACTCCTCCGAAGAAGACCACCATTCCCCTACCTCTACCCCAACCTCGGTCCTCCTCCCCACCCCATCGTCTGCTGCCACCCCCACGGCCTCCAACTCCGACAGCCCCTTCTCCCCGTCCTCATCCTCCTCCTCGTCGTTCGACGACCCTGACTTCCTCTCCTCCCTGCCGGACCTCTCGACCGTGTACGCGTCCCGGCGGTTCTTCTTCTCCTCCCCGGGCCTCTCCAACTCCATCGTGGAGTCCTGCTCGGAGGACACCGGGGGGTCGGCCACGGCGGGGGGAGTGGCGGTGAGGAAGTACTCGCCGGACCCGAGATGGGATTTCCGGAGGTCGATGCAGGAGATGGTGGAGGCTAAGGAAGCCATGGACGTGAAGGGGGACTGGGAGTACCTGCATGAGCTGCTGCTTTGTTACCTGAGGCTGAACCCGAAGCACACTCACGGGTTCATCATTGGTGCATTCACTGATCTGATTGTATCATTGATGTCACAGTCCCGTTTGGACAAGGATGACATCGACCTCGACATCGATGTGGGCGGGAACATGAACGTGAACGGGAGACAAGGGAAAACGTGGGGTTAATTCAGGTTCTGTCCCATTATTATGAACTACAACAACTTCGGTCGCTGTTGATGAATCAAAACCCAATTATTTTTTTGTTTTAGAGATATATTTTGTATACTTTTTAAGGGTGACTTACGATGTTATTGCATGGCTTGTTGTGTGTGTATTGCCCCGGGGGGGGGGGGGGAGTTTGTTTTCTTATAAATAGAAAAAGAAAGAAAGAAAAATATTCTCGCGGAGACCGAGAAACGCATATTAATGGGTCTCGATGATGGTGGACATTGGATTTGTAGATGATAGATTCGTGGGTCTTCATGAACAGTGAGATTCTTTGTCTTTTGTAATGCAACTTGGGGCAGCTCATAAATAATTCTTGATGTATCAGCAATCAACTAGTAACAGTGGCGGGGTGAAGATGGAGGTGGGGAAGGAAAGAAGGGATGAAACAATTAACAGCAACTACCGCAAACCCAAAATTACCTACACACACACACACACACAAAAGAAAAACCATGAATGAACGAATTGATTTGTGTTGAGGACAGGACGAAAAAGATAGGAGAGAATTGAATGGCGGCGGTGGGTCCAGTCGTCTGGACAAAGTTCATAATAATAGTACATGAGGTGTAGAGATGGTTGGTTGGAAAGGGATCTATGAAGAGTTAAAACTCCTCCTCGGGTTCGAGAAAAGCTTGTTTGTCCTCCTAAAAATGGGGGTTATAATTCCGGTTGGGTCGTTGTTTCATGGTCGTACAAAACCAACAAAGAACAAACAGGCTCTCTCTCTCTCTCTCTCTCTCACTGTCGGAGATAGATCTCTCATCAAATGAAATCACCCGACAACCATCTATCCTCTCCTGATTCATGTATTCTTTTTGCTCAACTACTAAAGATTGTGAAACATTAAGATTTTATTCCATAAACAACACTCTGAACATTGGGGAGGGGGGGGGGGGGGGCTGCGTGTACAGCCATAAACCGTTCACAGACGATGAATGCGGCATGAAGAAAATGTATGGATGAGTTGAAGACTCTGGAAAGCCAGAAAATGTCATCTCAACTAACAAGATTTTCTTAAAAAGACTTGATTCCAGGAGAGCTGTCCCTTGAAGGCGAATAAGACATCCGGTAGTAACTCACTCATGGCTCAAACGTCATGTTCTCTGCCTCCTTTCTCACCGACTCAAACAGCACGGACGACAAGTACCTCTCCCCGAAGCTGGGGAACACGACCTGCGATGCACCAGTTTGCTGTCAGGAAAATAATTCTGCCAAAAAAAAGAGGATGCTGCTTCTAGCGCACCTTCCTTGTATATCATGCAGCGATCTCAAATAAATATGGTGATTGGATATTTGACCAGAATAAAAAAGAAAGCTGTGAAATTCTCAATCAGAGTTAATAGAGGGAACTTACGACTATCAGTTTCCCAGCAGAATCCGGCCTCTTGGCAAGCTTGATTGCTGCAGCTGCAGCAGCGCCGGAGGATATTCCCACCTGCATTATAAATTTCTCCTCGCTTTCAGTTCGATCCAATTTCGTTTAATGACTAGAAGTAGGAGAGGTACAGTAAGCGAGATTGTTTATTCTTCTTCGCAGCATGCAGCATGTCGCTTTCAGATAAAGTTCCTTCAGAACTTACGAGTAAGCCTTCCCTCAGAGCAAGCAGCCTCGCAGTTTCAATTGCTTCCTCGCTTGATACCTGTAGATAACAGAAACAGTAAAGTCTAGCAGACAGAAAGAATCCCATGCTACCAATGAACCCGAGAGCAAATTTCCACGATAAATGAGACACGAAAATCTTTCCGCGACACTTGCACACCGTGAAAGTAAAAATTCACTGCATTATGCTAGTAATAAATGACATTGTATGTATACAAACATTGTCTGAAAAAGAATCATTATCAGAAGAGTGAAGAAGGATGATTGTTACTTGGATCACTTCATCGATAAGGTCAACAGCCAAAACACCAGGGATAAATCCAGCTCCTATCCCTTGGATCTTGTGTGGTCCTTCATAAGTTGAAAGCAGGCTTGGTCAGACCACACCACAGCACAAATATCAAAAGGGAAAATCACTTGAAAGTAGATAAATAAATAAAAGCATTAAATTAGCCGATTATCCATATTGCATCCTCTAACAAACACTACGCAAGGCACCAGCCAACAACCAGTACAGTTTTCTTGTCACTCATAGTTTTATATATTGAAAAATTGATAATGGCTTGCTAAGAAATTATATTGTGGCACATGTAAAGCAGGCAATATATTTGGCATGCCAAGGATCGAAATGGAAATTAACAACAAAGATAAGGGTGTTCAAAAAGCTGAAGCTTCTGTACCCGGCTTTCCTCCGGATAACACAGGGCTTTCAACAGGCTCAACACCAATAAGCTGACAAAGGAAAAGTTCACTGATAAGAAACTCAGCTGAAAAATTAAAAGAGAGGACTGGACAGATAAAATAGACAGGCCATTCCTGCTCAGTGCAGAGAGCTACACAATTGGGGATTATACCTTCACATCAGGGTTTTGCTCCTTCAGATACTTCCCAGCACCAGTAATAGTCCCGCCAGTACCGATACCGGAAACAAAGGCATCTACTTTGCCACCTGTACCTTGCCAAATTTCTGGTCCGGTGGTTTCATAATGAATCTACAACCAAAAGGCCAATTGAACATTTTCCTCCTATTAGAAACCAGCAGAAACCAAGGTGAAATACAAACCTTGGGGTTCGCAGCATTCTCAAATTGTTGAAGGATGTATGCATTCGGCGTCTTAGCCAAAATTTCCTCCGCCTTCTGTACAGCTCCCTTCATTCCCTTGGCAGGATCTGTAATTACCAATTCTGCTCCAAAAGCCCGGAGGATTACTCTCCTTTCTAAACTCATTGAAGCAGGCATCGTGATGATGAGCCTGTAGCCTTTGGCAGCCGCCATGAATGCCAAACCGATTCCAGTATTTCCACTTGTTGGTTCAATCAACACACTCTTCACCAATTTCAAGTGCAAAAACAAGACCAAAAAAGAAATCAGTATAAAGGCTTAAGTGCCAAAATATCTGCTCCCAGAATTGGTTTGCTAAGAACAATAATCCCATGGGACAATGGTGATCACTGCCCTAAACACCCCTGTCAGGTTAAAAAAACATCTAAAGAGCAAATTGTCACTGCCAAAATGGAAAGAAATAAGCGATATGACAACAGTCACACTGTTTCAGAAACTGACACAAAGAAGGTGGATATTGGTCTTCGTTGAAAGGATAGTAAGTCCATGCACATAACAAATTCACCTGGCCCGGAGTTATCAATCCTTGAGCCTCAGCATCAGCAATCATGCTATAACCAATCCTGTAAAGTGATAAATGCCAACATCAAGCCTCAAATAATCAACTTGCAACATCACATCCTAAAACAAACTTCGACCTAGAAATGGAGTAAACTTCAGGGAATCAAAGCTGTACACAACATCAATGACCAAAACAGACCTGTCTTTGACACTAGAGCAGGGTTCCATCATTTCCAGCTTAGCCGCAACCCGACCAGCGCATCCCTCTGTGACATGGTTCAGGTAAACCAAAGGCGTTTTACCAATCAGCTGCACAACCACAAAATCCCAGAAAATCAACTTACACTGCTTAACACCAAAGTGAACGACTACCAAAAATGAAAGTGAAGAAAACCAAGAAAAACCCCGAACCTCAGTAACATCCTTCGCAATACCAGCCTTCTCCACCGCCATCTCAGATCACCTAATAACAGGATTAACCACAAAGAATAGAAAGATCACACCTTAAATATCAATACAGTCGGTCAAATCCGAGGGATGCTGCCGGAAAGCAAGAAACCAAGAAACAAGCAGGGCATGCAGACCAAAAACCAAATCCAAAAATTCCACCACGGACGATGAGAAACGCTTTGTGGGTTCCGGAGCATTCGAGTGACGATGATTTTAAAGGGGCTCATGGGCGTCCTGTTCGCTTAATTTACAGAAAACCGGCATCCAATCATCAAAGCTTAAACATATAATAATACATAAACTAAATTCCACCAACTACTTGACAAAAAAGCCCATTGGATCAAACGACTGACACAGCGACCTTAACCAAAAACCAGATGTTTTGGTCAACCTCGATGAACGACACACGTAGGGTGGGAAATAATTCTTCTTGGGAAGGGGGTAGTCAACGGGTGTTTATCTACAAAGCAGGGGGGTTATGGCAATAGTGGGGAAGAGAAAAGACTAGAGATTTTTATAATTTGCCTACTGGGGATGGGCAGAAATGGGGATAGGGAAAGGCCACTCCTGCCAGGGAGGGCTGACAACGGCTCTTGGCCGAAATAGACCAAACCATTGGCTTCGGACAAAACTTGCACAAAGGAAAGATGAGAAGAGGGGAAACTACGATACCAGCAAGGGAATTCTTTGAAAGACTGAACCTGGACTGGGTTTTAGTCACCGCTAACACTGGGCTCTGACCTCTCCTCCCTATCCTCAACAATCACATACAATCCCCAATTTCTTTATTGGAACGATCGGCATTGGTTTTTTCCAGTTTACTGCCAGTATTTTTTTTTTTTTTTTGGGTGTCGTTTTATGGACTCTTGACCTTTTCCTAAAATCGGCCTTTTACTTGCATCTTGGGTCATTTTCATCAAAGCAAATGAAAAAAGGGAAACGACTGTGTGGTAAAAAACGAAAAATGTTAGAAAGATTAGAGAGGGTGTACTGTTGAGGCGTAGATGCAAAAAATAATTGGTCAAGCTTCCTTAGCAGAGGATAGATTCTCATTGTTTTGATCAAAGTTTATTGAGTTGAGTGCTGATTCCATGGAGTATGTTTGAATCCAAGCAGTTCAAGAGGGCCTTGTCCAGAAGCAACACATTGAATGGATCCTCCTGCCACTAATGTGTCCCGTGAGCCTCGCCTCATCCCTATCTACTCAAAGACTCACAAGCACCACACAATCCTCCCCGCCCTCCCCCTCATCATGGCTACTCTCCACTTCTCATTCTTCCTCCCCAAACCCACATCCCATCCTCGTCCCTTCCTTCGTCGTGTCCGACTGGCCCCTTTGCCCGTCAAAGCCTACAAGGTGACCGTCGAGCACGACAACCAGGTAACGCACCTTGAGGTCGAGCCTGACGAGACTATCCTATCCAAGGCCCTCGACTCTGGGCTGCCTGTCCCCCATGACTGCAAGCTTGGCGTCTGTATGACCTGCCCCGCCAAGCTCATCTCTGGCTCCGTTGACCAGAGTGAGGGGATGCTTAGTGACGATGTTGTTGAGCGAGGATATGCCCTCCTCTGTGCCTCATATCCCCGCTCTGACTGTACAATCAGGACCATCCCTGAGGAGGAGCTGCTCTCGCTCCAGCTCGCCACGGCTAATGACTGAGCTTTACTAGCCATTCTTATCATTGTTCTTGTTCTTCTTCTATATTTTGTCGAGGTTAGTGAAAAGTGAGATTGAGGTGCAATGCAGCACAACAGCCACTTCCATCGAGTAAATGATACAATTGAGATGTTTAAGGGCGAGCACTATGCGAGAAATTGAAATCCTTCTTGGGGCCTTCGTTGCTTGAGTTTTACCTTGACGTTGACTCCACCATTGATGATTGCCTGAAGCGCGACCATGAGCTTCCCCTCCAACTTGTCGCCTTTCCTCGGGATGTACAATACGTCGTGGATATCATCTTCCAAGGCCCTCCGAGCAAGGATTTCACCTACAGCCGCACAAGAAGCCGTCTTCACGTTCCTAGATGAACCGAGATCGAACTTCATATCCTTGGAGATCGAGTGCGCTACTGCAACAACCTTACTCGTCACCCGATGAATGATGCAGGCACGCACCGACGCCTTTGATATGTAAATGTCAAGGCAGAATGGCTCGTGGTAGGGGCCCGTGAGTTGGCTAAACGTGGGACTTCTCAACTTCTTGCTCTGATGTTCTCTCGGATCAGCAAGCGCATCGACTTGATTCATCGAAGAATTCTTCTTAATTGCCTCGGGAAATTTTGCAGAATCGGACACCAGACTCTGGCGAGGCCTTTCTTTCCTTTCCATTTCTTTGGGATCTTCCTTGCCCGTCTTGGGCTTCCTCCGGTGAAACTCCAGACTGTACTCCTCGAATTCCTTGGACGCTTTCTCGAGCTTGTAGAACAGGTTTCCCTTGACCCTCATATCATCTATCCGATCAAAATCTTCCTCCGCATCATCGCAGGACGTAGCATCCGCACCTAAACCCACCTGATCTCCTGTTGGGTTGCTGGCTCCCAACCATGACCTCGACAATGCGGCCGAAACCTTCCACGTCTCAGCATCCACCACTTCAATGCGCTTAATATCCAACGACGCCGGCACGGTATCGTCAAACAGCGGGGACAGTCGAACAGCACTCGAACGGGAAGCGAAATCTTTATGACCACCATTGAGCGACCTCAACTCGTCATCCCTGGCTTTACCGGAGAAAGTCTTCGAGGAACTTAACCGAGCGAGGAGGAGCATAGAGATTGACGGTCGGGGAGCTCGCCTCAACAAAAGCAATGCCATTTGATGTTCTTTACGCGGGGGTGGGGAGGGAAGGAGGTGCGAAAAGCGGAGGAGGATTGAACTGGAGTGAATCAGAAGTTCAAGCGTTTGCTTGTGGGGAAAATCATCGAACAGGTGGTGATCGTGAATTACGAACCCACATTATAGCGTGGTGGCACTAACTACTAAGGTTCCCGCTGCTCGTGTTTTAGAGGGTTCGCGTTCAGGACAGAGCCCATAATTCAAGTTCTCATGGGCTTGTTTTTCAATAGTTACCCTCCCCCAACCAGCCTTCTAACCGACCCGCCGATATTTATCGATAGATGGATATTAAGGGACAAGCACCAAGACAAAAAAGTAAATGGCTTGCCCTTCCGTGAAGCAACCCAGCGACAGCCCACCAAACATTGAGGACAAATGTGTCATCACCACCACTCTCGGGACATAGACACCTCACTATTTGCCAAAACACATTACCAAGGAAGCAAATATGTGTATCCAGAGAGGAAGAGAGGGAGGGAAATTTAAGTCTTCTAACAGCTATTACCATCAGACAAAGGGGCAGCAGCAGCAGCCATTAGTCTTCCAACATTCTTCTCGTGATGCCGACCATAATTACTTACTTTTCACAATAACCTAGTTGCTACAGTTTTTGGTCGACATCAGAGATACATAATGACGTATTCTCACCAAAACTGGGCAAGAATGAGGGAAATTAAAGTTCTCACACATGCACAGCGAGAGAGAGAGAGAGAGAGAGACTGGCTACCCATCATCATCAACAAGGTTAGTGATTTACTAACAAGACAAGTAGTAGTAGTAGTAGTAGTGGCAGAGATAAGAAGGGAAATTACTTCAAACAGATTATGGAGTCATCATATCAGTGGTTACCGTCTTCTCCTGTTTGTCAATTTGATCCCTATCGGTAGTAAGCCGGCTGATAAGCTGCTTGAGCCATCCCATTGCCGTAGCAACCATACGTGGGATAATTCATTGGGGGCAGGGGAGCAGGGTACGATCCACTGTGGGGAGGCATTGCCGCTTCCGGTGAGTACGCGTTAGGGTTTGTCGGCAGGCTCAAGCTGCCAAACATTGGGGCCGGGGGATGGAATGGGGGAATAGCAGCAGGGTACTGTCCGTGCAACGGAGACCTGACAAATGCAGGAGCTACCGGGAAAGATGACACGTATGCATTCGCCAAGCGCCCTGCCTTGGCAGGAGGCATAGGTCCGGCGGTGTTGACCCTCGTTCTCTTGTTGACAGGGCCAGCAGCCGCTTGCCTCTTCTTCTCGTTCTTCGCCTTCTCCAGCTGCTCAAGACGCTTCTTCAAATTTTCTGGAGGGAACTGAGCCACCAGCTTGTACTCTTCAATGCACTTGATGACAGCCCGCAGTGCGGATTGCTCCTTACGAGCGGCTAGGTTCTGCCCATCAGACACGAGATGCAGATCAGGCATCACACAAGCTTTTGCAGTCACAGTTAGCACAGAAAAGAAAACGAGAGGCTAATTTCCATTTCACAAAACAGCAGGAGGGAAAGATAAAGAAACCTCTTGAACCAAGTAACAAACGATATAAAAGCTGCAATGGACACCGAAAATGAATAAACAGATAATGTAAACATGGCCACAAAAACTCCAGCTGGAATCCAGGGTAAACTTTTGAGAATTGGAAAGCAACCGATACCAAAATGACTCCGAGACATCCAGGCCCTTTCTACCAGAAGATCATAAAAAATTTAATGCAACAACTTAACCCAGTCGCCATCATCATCGAGGAATCTGCCGAGCTATTTACAGAAAGAAACAGTATCACATAATGCCTGTTAAGAACTATGTTAAGGAAGTCATGAGTACCGCAGCACGGCCAGCATTGTTGGGATCCTCAAATATAGTAGATGCAGCTTTCTTTGCATCTTTAAGAAAAGCCTTCAACAGAGGTACAGGGGGGAACTTGTCAACTAGACCAACTTCATAGGTGAAGTGCACTGCATCAAGATGTTGTCCCCTGCTGATGAGCTCCTGTATGATATCTGCCCAAAGAAAAATGCCAAGAACAGACGCGCATTAATTTGGTTTCACTGCACCAAGATGAGAAATTTTATATCTCCCAAGACCGGACCAAGAAATCGAAAGTCTTGTGCCATGGGCACATAGCCCACGACTAATGCTAGCAAACTGAAACAATAAAAAGCACGGTACGTCACATGGCCATCTGCCCACTATCCATACTAATTTACATGGGGAGGGATGGGGTGTCGCAATGCGATCCAAGACCAATATGCATGGAGAAGGTATAGAAAAGGCTACAAAAAATATCGCCTGACAGACCCAGATCCCAACAACGATGTCAAAAGATGTCCAGCCCTCTTTGCTACAACTTCCATCATCTAATAAATCATCCATACAAGAAAGATCATTGCACAATTTAACATATCCATGAGAAGGGCAACAGTAGGCCATTAATGTAAGAATTTAAGGTATTCTTTGAACAAAATAGCAGGAACTCCAGAATCATCAATCACATAAGAGACACAGAGGACAGAAACTAACAAAATATGTCATATATGTGCAACCATCCCCATGGTGTGGTGCAAAGTAATGTTAAGACATGTATATATTCGGTATTACCTTAGCAAAACAAAAAGGTTATTTTTACACTTCAAACTAGGTAAATTAGATATTATAAAAAATTCAATCAAACACTAACTGCCAAGTAAATATAACTCCAGAAACAGTTCTTCAATCTTATGATCCGCATATCTGAGGGTCGAATTTAATTCGCACTAGCAAGAACTGTGGTCAAGAACCATGAACATATATATAAAAACACTCCAAAGTATGTATAATGCAAAATCAAAACTACAGCAACATTACCAGAAGTAAAAGTTAATTTAGAAAACTCTCCGTAGAAACCAATGTCACATAGTTATCCACAAAAGCACCTAAAATTTACCAACCAGTCAGTTGAAAACACAATAGCAAAAAAATAATTCACCAGCTTCGCACCATCCAATGCATTTAATTCTACAGAGCTAATACAAAAAAAAAATCCCATTTGTAGTCTCCTTCACTCCTTCTCCATTCTTCACCATGATTCTACTCCACATTCAATCAAATTCAAACATAACCCAACAATCCAGCCATTTTTGTTCATTCCACCTAGCCCTTACTCCTAACACTACCTCAAGAAGTCACTGAAATCCAAGATCCTTGACCACTTATAACCACTACAAGTGGAACACAGTTTCCTCTTCTCTAACCTCATCAACAACCTAAGGTAAGCAGAAGCAAACCTTCACAATCATCACGCTACTGAACATGGGGTCTATATACCAGAAAAAGACACATTCTAGGGGTTGAAACCTATGGGACACGACCTCCTAAAAATTAAAAACTATTTGCGACAGTAACCATCTAAAAGTAGGGAAAACTTTCCTTCAGGCCGTCAAAACGTGAAACAACTAAATCCACCACCTAACGCAAACCATGGTATTTCCAGGAATAGGCGAAAAGGAAAACGATAATAAACTCTCCACCAGCCATACCGGGCATCATGCTCCCCAAACCAAGGGAAACAGCTAATTTGGGCATCTGTTTCCTCCAGGCAGACGCAATCACCAGCTTCCTATAGAAACCCAAGTCTTGCTTCTTCACAATGCCGAACGTCACCAGATGCTGCAAGAAAGAATGAACATCAGGTGTACGGACATTTTCTATCCCACCCCGCTCCTCCAAGCTCTCCTTCCAGGTCTCGGCGATCTCCTTCGCTTTCTCCCTGACAGTTGGGGTCACCATTGTCCTCTGCTTCCCGATCACGGGATCAATCATTACGGGGATCAAACTCTCCAGCATCAGTACGCAAGCCCACCCCATGTCATTCACACCACAACTACCCATACCCGCAGCATTTCCCCCCTTGTTACCGAACTCCTCCCTCTTATCAACTGGAAACACCTCCGCGATGGCCTCTAGCACAAACTTCGGCGGATCCACGCACTCTGCAAGGGCCTCCGGCATCTTCTCCCTCAGCAAATCGATCTCCTTCTTCTTCCCAGCCAAGAACCTCAGGAACTCCCTCGCCTCCATACCCAGGCAGAACTTCCTCATTAGCGTCAACAACCCTTCCCCATCATCAACCTCGCCGAGCAAAACCACCTCGGGCTTCTCCTCCTCTTCCTTCTCCATCTCCTTCCTCTTCTTCTCGATGAAATCCATGGACAACCTAGCGTTACGCTCGACCCTGTCTATCTCCCAGGAGATGCTGTCGTCTATGGTGGTCTCGCGGCGGTCGAGGGCCGAGAGGGAGGTCTTGGTCTGCTCGTCGAGGTTGCGGAGCTTGAGCTTGAGGGACTCGGACTTCCGAAGGAGGTTCTGCTCGAGGGAGGTGAAGTGATCGGAGAGCTCCTTCCAGAGGAGAGTGCAGGAGGTCATGAGTGAGGTCTGGCGCTGGAAGTCGTCGAAGGAAGGCGGCGGTGGCTGGGGCGGAGGAGGATCGGGATCGGAGACCTCTCCGGGGTCGGGGACGGATCCCATGGTGGGGTCCGGGAGGGAGGCGAGATTGGGGTGGGGGGGTTGGAGAAGAAACCCTACGAGAGGGCTGTGATTAAAGAAGAAAAGATAAAAAAGCAAAGCAAGAGGGAGAAGAGGAGGAGGAGGAGGAGGAGACGATGACGTGGAGGCACACGGCGTACGGACCCAGAGTGGGCGCACGTTATTCTCTACCAGCCCGGATAAGAAGACAAAAGGCAAGTGTTCTTTTAAGTAATAAAAATGGAAACGAATATTCAGGAAGTCACTAATATTTTAAAAAAATATATGCTTATGAAAAGAATTGATCGATTTGAGGCAAGACTAATTGCCCCTTTGATTAGTTGGGGATAAATTGATTCGACCAGATCAAGAAATTCCCCACCCCCAAAAAAAATTATAGAATTTAGTACAACATTCCTCTCTCTTTTTTTCCCACATTCGCACTCCTTAAATGCTCCGAAATTGTTATTTTATTTTATTTTATTGTTCTCTTCCCTCTGTACTATAATAAGTATTATATGTGAATCTTACATAAAATGTTTGATTTTTTTTCGCTTTTTTTGGAGCGTGAGTGCTTTTGCATAGCATCTGAAGTAAAAATAAAATCTCAATTTTGAGCAAACTTTTATTTATTTTTATCATTATTTTAACTTATTATATAATTTTGTCACAAATTTTCACTTCTATATTAATTTTGGCAAATCTTGAATTTCTTCTAGCGAAAGCGAAACAAGCCCTTAATAGAGTCTGATCAGTGTTTTATAATAGTAGAGTTTCAACCTCTCATTTATTCGCCTCATAATTCACTTTACTCGTACCAATATCCTCCCATTAGAGCAATCATTTGATCTACATCAATTTTTTATTTTTGATTGCATCAGTAACTATCGTCTAACTCCGACTTTAAACTCACTTGATCTTGTCATCGAAATTTTAAAATAAAATAAAGGTTTCAATTTTATTTATCATTTTTAAAATTTTTTTTCTTTTTTAGTCAATAAATAAAAATTATGTCTTAAGGCATGTTTGACTTTCGCGCGGTAAAATTTAAAATTGATTACATTTAAAATAAAATAAAAGTTTGGTGATAAAATTATATAACAAAATAAATTAATAACAAAATAAAAAATTAATTCAAATTTAAAATTATAAATTGATATTTTGTCAAAATAAAACGTGTCGCTTAAAGTGAACGTGATAAAATTTATATCTATCTGTTTTGTGAAAAAAAACCATGTGCTTAAAAATATAACATAATTGAGATAGAGGATAGGAGACAGTAATATTAGTCGTATTGTCCGAGGGAGGGAGAGTGGAGTTGAGTGGTGGGTAACTGACGGACTACTACTCTTTCTTTCTTGCTCACATGGGTTGGTGTCAGAGTCTACAGTGAAAGTTGAAGCGCAGTAGCACCATCCTCCTCTTTTCTTTCCTTTGCTTTTCTTTTCTTTTTTTGGTTCAAGGCTGCACCGCCTCACTGTCGTCGTTGTTGTCCATATCAACACCCCAATTTATTTTTAACCAATTTCAAAAAATCGGGCAATATTTCACATTGATTCCCCCTCCAGCCAAGTGCACGAGCTGGGCTGCTTGCTGCTCACTCTCTCTATCTGCCTCCCCCTCCCCTCCTCATCCTCCTCCACAGGGCAGGCACTTGCTCTCTTTCTCCCACTTTTTCCCTCGGCCTTGTTGTCTTCCACACCCTTCCGTAGAAACAGGTTATGAGTGCTAAATATCAGCTCCTCCGATACTAACTATTATTTTAGTTAAGGAGGGAGGGGACATGATTGGCACGAAAACCGGCAATTAAAAAAGAATCAGAGGGGGTTAGGTTTTAGGTCGACCTTTTCCTTTTTATTACGTGGTTCGTCAATGGGCGCGGTGCACCCATACTCATTTAACGAACAGACGTGACGTGTGTCGTGCTTTTAATAATGTAATGTTATCTAGGTAGGCATCACGTGGAGAGGTAACAAAGCATCAGCAAAGGTAGGGTTCCTGTTCCTCCCTCCCTTTCTTCTTCAATTATGTGCTCACCTAAATCCCTTCCCACTTGTCACTTGGAATTTGGCTGTCCATGTGCTGCTATACGAACGCAATTCCGTCCGATTCCTCTAGCGCTAACTTCTACCCCCCACCCGCGTAGAACGTGACCTCAGATCCCGATAATACGTGCATGTACAAGACGTTATGCCTTTTGGATTAAACAAAAGGGTAGAGATACAAGAGGCCAGTTTTTGCATGAGTAATTGTAATGACGATGACGTTTCCTTTTGGGTGGTGTGGTTATGGTTGTGGTTGTGGTTGTGGTTCGGGGGTAGGGGGTGTCGCGTTGTGTGTGTGTATAAGGTGACATAATTGCGGGGGACAAGGTTAAGAAAGAAAGGAGTCCTTATTCTATTTTGGCTATTGGGTTGGGGCTGGGGGATTCGGCAAGATATTCAGACGGACCAATCATGGAATGGGTGTGGTGCGTGCGGTCCGGTCCACCAAGCGTCATCATGACTGATCGTCACTCACCACTCTTTCTCTCTCCCTGAACCATCTGAGACTCCAGCCTAGGCTGTGTTTGGAAACGTAAGAATAAAAAAAAAAAAAGAAAAGTAAGAGAAAATTTTGAATGTTAAGAGTGGAATTTTTTGGAACGTGTGTTTTCGCTTACTTTCCGGTGCTTTTCTATGCTCCCAAATACAGCGTAAATTCCTGCAGCAACTTTACGCTGACAACACGAGTTTACGCTTCCTTTGGCCCCCCTTCCTTCGACTCTTTGCCGTTAATAAGTTTTTTTTCCATGTATCAGTTGTTTTTTTAAATACATATACGTATACTTAGGGTACTTGTGCTTACTAAAAGAACAGAAGATAGAGTTTGAGTTAGCACAACATTGGAACTGTAGCCTCGTACTAACTGAAGTGCCATGTTGTCCTGTCTCTTTCCTCGTCGTTTGTCTGCGTTTCGTCGATGGGGTTTGTTCTTCCGTGTCAAATACGATAATAAATTTGAAATTTCCTGAATTACGTCGCGTCAACAAATAGATCGAACACTTCCGTCCCGCACCCAGCTCTCCTTCTCGCCTTCCCAAACAAACCCCATTGTCCCGCATTTTCCCTGCTCGGTGTTTCTCCTCCGACGCCCACACCCAGTTTGTGTCGATTAACTCCGGTAATTTGTTGGTTGGCCTAAATTTCGCAACTTCGCTTTGATTCAATCGGCTTTGCGGTGTTTCTCAAAATTCGCCGAATCTGGATGTCTTGCTTAGATGATCTTCACCTTGTTTGAAACATCATAATTTATTCTTAGGTAATTTTTAGATGGTTTTATTTGGAGTTCGTTTTTGATAGAATTGGTTTCTGATTGATTCTCATTGTTATTGATTTTCATTTCGCGGATACGAAAAGTTCAGAGAGTTACCATTGAGACCAACATGTTTATCTAAGATTAATTTGTATGGCACGGGTATTGCGGGCAACCACACTTTGGTTCCCTTTCGGAGACATAAATATTTAAAAAGTGTTGTTCATAATTTCTGTCGCGGAGAACTTTGAAAAATTTCTTTTTTCTACAGCAAATTGCATATCTCGAATTGAATGTGAGAATCAGGACGACCTTCTCATTCATTATCATCACACAAATAAAAATGACGCTCTTGCAATTGGAGATGGTTGTGGAATCCTCCGACCAACATCTTCAGCTCTTTCATGTCTGAAATATGACGATGGATGAAGAAAGGGCACGACTTCACACATCGCTGTCAGCGCGGATGTTGGAAAGCACGCCACCTTGTCCATGCATCTCATCTTTCCTAGATAACCTTATAGCTGTGACTAACAAATCTTTGTCTTTAATGTAACAAAACTTCTGTTAGCCCCATCTTATGGCCCGAGGTGTTGCCAAGTAACGTTATTAAGTTGACCATGACATCACTTGTATAATATAGAACAGACGCCATTGGGCGATTGACTAATCTTAACATCCTCCTATATTTGTCTTGGGAAAAGAAATTCAGGATTTTTGAAAGGCACTTAGATTAATAATGTTTGTTAAATTATATAATATAAATTAATTTCAATATTAGAGCGGGTTTATTTTTAGATTTAGCATGGTATCAGAGCATATTTATTTTTATGTTTAACATGGCATCAAACGTATTTATTTTTAGGTTTCAGCATGGTATAAGTTTAACATGGTATCAAAGCGTATTTATTTTTTAGGCTTCAGCATCGTATCAAAGGTTATTAAGTCAAACATTAAACAGAACATTAATGCATGTCGGATTAAACTAAACTATGTTTATCTATCTTGACCATGTTCAGCCTAGCCGTACCTATAAATTCTTGTGTTTCAATGAAATAAACAGAAATTGTTCCATAAAAAATATGGAAGTACATGCAAAAGACAGAAAGACCCCTATCTTACTTGTCATGTCATCACTAGTTACCTTCAGGTAAAAGATTTAAAGTCCTATTTATTTACCTTTGTACCATTAGATGTTAGTGATCCTGTTATACTGAACAAAAAGCTCATTTTTTACAGAAATTTCGAGGGATGAAATACATAAGCGAGGTGAATCACCTGCATCGAATGCACCTTATTGGGGAGATACTATTCAGCATACCTCGCGTTCGATGTATTCGAGAACACCATCTCCATATAGGATGCAGTTGCAGACCATCCTACATCCCTCAACATCCATTGATCAAGCTATCTTGTACAGGGAGTTTTTCCATATGAATGACTATGAGCCAAATCACATTGGAATCTCGTATGATGTATAACCACCCTATTAGTTACCACTATGATCAGGGAGGGACCAGATAAATAGACACGAGTCCTGCAAAAAGATATGCATTATATTGAGTTCACGTTTTAGAAAATTGCAAGTTCATTTTAAATTGCAACAAGCAGAGTGAAAAAGAAAAGTCGGACATAAAAATAAAAGGAAACAGAATGCCTAAACCATCCTATAAAAATCACATAAAACTGTAAAACCAAGCTCAGAAAATATTGGTGCGACGGGACATCAAAATCCCGACGGGATTAAAAAGCTTGACAGAGAGTACACATCGCAACTTCGACATTAACGCAATGACTGACTAGTCAATAATATACGACGTTACATTCAACGGTTACGTAGCTCTAAATTTGGTCTAGACAGGACACTTCTTTTACAAGAATTGTATAAGATAAGATTTATTATCTATCCATCCACCCATCTGCAGAAAAAGATTGTACCAAGGAATGATCCCAGAATCACATGACAAATTGCCAAATACCAACAAAACAGAGAAGCCGATAGAATGAAATCAACAAGCAGCGGTTTCCAAGATGAAGAATTTACCTTTCTCAGCCATCAAGTATCCACATTTTTTCAACCAGCTGAAAACTTTCATCAAGGATGATCAAGATTACTTCACCCTCTTCTCCTACTAGAAGATGCTAAATCTGCCTGTTAATGTGACAATGCAGCACTGTTACATAGCGAAAAAGGTTAGTTAATAGTATTCATTCATGTCTCGCGATCATTCTCATTATTCAAAGCAATCCCAAACTAACAAAATGTGGAAAAGGATCCGCACGCAGCAAGATTATTTTCACGATTCCACCACCGTTCGCCGCAATCAGAGATACCAAGAACTAAAGACCAGATCATCACTAAGAACAGTCTCAAAACAAAATCACGGCATGAAATCAGTCCGGAATCATCCAGCACAACCTGAATTGCTCGAACGAGCTATCGCTCCCTCCTCAGTAAACGCTCAATAACAGCAGAGCGGTCACCACTTCCCCAGGGACTAGCTTTAAGTTAACGAACATTGTAATAAGAATTGGATGAATAAAATTAAATATGATTGATTTGAAAACTATTGGTTGTGGGTAGAAAATAAAATTAAAAAAAAATAATTTTGTAAGAAAAAATATATATATAAATGAATGGAAGAATTTTCACATTATATTTTGCAGTTACCTTAAAGGCCTAAATTTTAATATTAAAATATTTGGACAAAATATTTTGTCTGTAAGTTTTGGTAATTTCTTTTCAATATATATATATATATATAATTAAACCAAACGCGGCCCGACTGGCCCAAACCCTAACGCTTTTCCGCGAAAACCCTCTCCGCTGCGCCCTCGAGCTGTAATCCAAGCCACCGAGCGTCCTTCCCACCCACCCCTCGAGCCGTAATCCAAGCCATCGAGCGTCGTTTCCACCCACGCCCTCGAGCCCTAATCCACGCCCCACGTCCTTCCCATCGCTGCCCTTAGCCGTAATTCAGGTATGTTTGTGATCGAATGGCTTCGAGTAATAAGCTGACCCTTTTCTCTTTGTGAAACTAGACTCTTAATTTTTTTTTTCATTTTTTGATTTGTATTCTTTTGACTCGGACACTCTGATTCTTGACCTTGCCAATGATTCGTGCAGATGAGGGTCAATAAGCAGAAGCGGCATCGCAAGGCCGTGAAGTTTTTCACAGCATGCTTTCGCTTCAGACCCCCATTCAAGATTCTGTGTGATGGAACTTTCGTGCATCACCTCGTCACATATAAAATATCCCCTGAAAAAGCTCTGTCCACCATACTTTCTGATACTGTCAAAATTTTCACCACAAGGTGCTCTTTCGTTTTATACCATTTTTAATGGTTGATTGATTTCGGTTATCCATGAGTCAATAGTGCATTTGGATCATTGGAGGAATTACTGTGTTGTCTGTAATGAATTGGCATAGATGTGTTCTTACGGAGCTGAAGAGGCTGGGGAAGTCTTATGCTGAATCATTTTCTGCTGTGAAGAATCTTGCCATTGCAAGGTCTGTATTTTTATCTTTTGCTAAGTGTATATATTTAACGTGCATAGCTAATTGCACGATGTTGCTTGACTGCTGAAGGCATAGTACAACTGGAAGGGATTTAGACTGGCTAAAAGATTGTGATGCACTTTCTTGTTTCTGAATCCTCTTGTTCCCTTCCCTGAACATGAGGTAGCATTCTTGGGAATTGGGATGGTGTATAACTAAGGCACCAATATGGTTTCCTTGTGTTACGCTACGTGAGTGAATGCGGACATAAAGATGATACAATCCTTATTACGCCTTTTCTATTGTCATTATTGCCTAGATGCGACCATGATGGTCAGAAGAAGGCAGATAGTTGCATCTTTGAGATAATTGGGGAAAATAACCCCGATCACTTTTTCGTTGCATCTCAGGACTTGGACATGAGAAAGCGTCTTCAGGAGGTTAGTTTTTAAACTCCTAGTTGTTGTTACAAGTTTGTGCAGTGTTTTGAAGGTCTGAAGATGAGTGAAATGTTATACAATGTTCATCTCTCTGAGAGCTGGGTTTGTTTGAACCAAGCTTTCTAGAGAAACAGATCTTTCTGGAAGATTGAAGAAAGTGTCCATTTTGTAGATAAAACGACAGCCAATAATTAAATTCACAATATTTGATTGTGCAGGTGCCTGGAGTCCCTGTTATTTTTGGTCTTAGAAATGCTCTTTTTCTCGAGAAACCATCCAAAGCTCAACATGATTTTGTGAAAAGTTTTGAAGAGAAGCGCTTGCATATGACTCTGGCTGAAAAAACACTACTGAAAAAGAGAACTAGTCGCATATTGGGAATCCATGAGCAAAATGACTCAAATAATGAAATGGAAGACCATGCAGATGGTGGGTTGGAGACATCTACTTCAAGAAAGCCAAATGTTGTCAAGAAAGACTCGGTTGTAAAAGATAGACCCCGGTTTAAAAGGAGAAAGGTAAGACCTGTGGCGCAAGCCTTGTTCCTTGTCTTCTTTTACTTTAATGATTTGAAGCTTGATTGTTAAGATGAATATATGCTAATTACATCAATTGCCACTATCCTTTATTCCTCTGATTTTAACGTGAGTTTCTTTTACTTGAAGGCTCCAAATCCGCTTTCTTGTCTGAAAAAGAAGACCCGTCCCAATGTCAACCCTGTTTCAGAAAGGGTTTGTTTTCCTTTATTCACTTCAAATCACATGCACGTTAGATTTCTTCTGTCCACAGTTATCACCTCTCAACTAAATGTCGATGGCACATGCACATTTTGCAGGATAACAACGAGAAGGATGGCGAGCCAAGGAGTAGAAGCAGGAAGCGGAAGAGATCAAGAAAGGGTAAGGATCCTCAGCATACAGAAGCTGAAGTTGCATGACCAGAAAACTATGGAAAAGCGGAGGACATTTTATTTTTATGAAATATGGAAGCTGAACTGAGGTACAAAATCTTTTGGTAGGATGTCCTAGTCAAGGTCATATTGTTTGGAGATCACACTGGATATGAAGGACTGGTGAAATGTATCTCTTTCCTTGATCAATGGTAACAGTAGCATCAGTTCCCTGAATCATTTGTCTGCATCACTCGTTCCATAATGTACATTGTTCTTTGAAGCAAGACATAGATATGAATATGAGAAAACGAGGCGAGATGCACGCAGCTGTATGTAATCCATGGTTACATACGGTTTGCGCGTTGATTCTTTGACTCGAGGTGTCAAGCAGAAGGAACCGGATATAAACCATCATTGGCAAATGCATATCCATTCAAGTGCCGTTACCTGTTATGTACCAAGCACCTGATAAGTAATCAGAAATCTGTGGCATCGACCGGTAGAGAGGTCACCCTATTTAACGGTTGTGGAAGCAATGATGTGTAGAAACTCCTGGCTGTCATCACGTGGTCGGGACTGGGCAATCCACAAGCTGCCTTCCATCTAGGCGCTTTTTCTGTTTCTGTCATCGTGTAGGGGACTGCTGATCTGACATTGAAACTCCGACTTAAGTTCTCGTCGAGCTTTAACTGTTGGTCTGTGAGCTCCCTCAACTGCAATTTGAACTTCGCTTTCAGCCGTCTCAATTCTTGCCTAATCTCGTTCTCATAATTTTCACTTACACGAGCAGCGGGGTCATTTTTGATACTGATCTCTGTTTCCACATCCGTGTCGATTATCTGTACTCCCTCGTTAGATGTATCACATTGAATGTCCCTGCACTCTGACGGATTTAGCTCTTGAATGTTGCGTCGGGCCCAACTATCAGTGTACTGAAGATGGGATGGTGCGTTTGGAAAATCTTTCGAATAGTCTGTCGGTTCAGACGCTTTGACTTGGTATGTGATTTCTTCGAAACGGCCGTGTGTTGCCGCACATCTGTGATTGGGACAGTGAAGGACTTGCAGGCACTTGGCTGCCGAGTCAAACGAAGAAATGTAATCCAAAAGCAAGTCATTTGAAGCGCAGTTGTAGCATACGTTTGGCGTCGCATCACGGGGGATCTCACTGACCCCTGGTTTCATATCCCACCCAGGGACAATTGCAGCAATCTCACCCTCGATCAAGTCTGCAATGTTTTCCACATCTTGATTGGTCATATCGAGCTCAGTCACCATCTCGGTTGCCACGCTCAACGCTGTATCTGTCTCTACATGGAAAGGAAAATATATGTTTCGGACTCGCCCTGCACAGAAGAGTGTGCACTTTGTGAACAGATGAACCGATTCAAAAGCTGGTTGAGATTTGGAAGAGAACTCTCACCTTCCTCGTCTGCAATTCTCAGGCTCAGAAAAATTTCATCATCTGCTTTTCTCTTTCCCTTGATGGTTATGTCAACATTTGGTGTATAATACCACTCCTCTTGGCCATGCGGATCCAGTCCCCGTGTTTCAAAGTCATTCACATCCGGGTGCAGCTCGTCCTCATGGTCAAAAGAAAGGTGTGCAGACCAACTCCCAAGACTGCTGTAAAGCGGTGTGCACCTCAAGACAGGACTAACTTCCCTGAAGTCACAACAGTACTCCGATATCCCCATTTCAGAGCCACATTCGTCGATCTTGAGAAAAAGGTCCCTTAAGAGCTCCTTTGCAGATAACCTCTGGGAAGCAGTTGCCAAGCATTTCTCCAAAAATTCCCGCACCTCGGGATCGCGGACTCTGTACAGTGCATCCGGCTTCTTTCCCTGCAAGCAGTAGAAAACATAAATCTATGTTACAACATGAATTGTCATTCTAGAAAGACAAATAACATTGAATATCAGGTCGATACCGATATGACTTTCTTGTAGATTTGAGCCGGGTGCGTGCATTCACTGTAAGGGTACTCAAAAGTCACCATCTCTAATATGCACATGCCGAACGAATAAATATCACTGAGCTCGTTGTACTCTTCCTCATACACCTCTGGTGCCATGAACTCTGGAGTTCCTGTAAAATTACATCTGAGTACTCGACCAGCAGAACCAAACAACGACTTTGTTTTGGGAACGATTGAATTACACGTGCAGACCTACCGACACAATGATCGGCATGGGATTTCTTTAGGATAGCAGCGAGGCCAAGATCGCCAATCTTGACCTGACCTTGGTTCCCATTAATGAAGATGTTGTCGCACTTGAGGTCCCGGTGGATTACTGGCGGGTCGCGGCTATGGAGGTAGACCAACCCTCTCAGAATCTGCTTACACCAGTGCTTCACGGCTCTCATATTGACCGTCCTATGTTTCATCCTATACCTACATCAAAGAAAACAATCACCCCTCAAACCAAGTAACCAGAATTGGCCGAGACATAATTACCGAATACCAGGGTATCGTGCCGAGCACTTACTGCCTGAGCGTGCCGGAGGTGAACAATTCGGTGACAAAGTTGATGTTACGGTTGGAAGCATCTACCCAAGAAGTATAAAACTTCATGATGTTATCATGCTTCAAGGTCTTGAGGAGGTGGATTTCGCTGTAAATGCGCTCGAGTTGCTCAGGGCTCCGGAGGAAATCATGGAGCTTGACCTGATTCCATGCCACCTCGATCCCTTCGTATTCATCAAATGCTCGGTAACTGCAGGGAAAAGAAATAAGAATCCCATTATCTTTAAACGCGAGAGCACCTCGACAAAAGGAGGAGAACAGGGGAATATGGGATTATGATGCCATACACTGTCTTAGATGCCCCTTTGCCCAGTACCTCATCGTACTGCAATCAAAATCAATTAAACGACAACAATGTGAGATTAATCCCAACAAGAAGGAAGGACAGGGAGAGAACAGGGCTTACTCTTCCATATCTTCCTGTAGGATCGACCTCGACATACCCGCTGCAACAGCCCTCTTCAGTTACAGACATTCCCTTCATCTGCAGCATTCTCTCAGTCATCAATTCCAGAGATGAAACTTAGTGGTGTGGCGTTTACGGCAAATTCCTTCCTCCCGTCATTGTTAGTGTCGCCACCACATGCTTAGCAACAAACGAAGGTATGGGATCGAGCAGTTTGTCGTATTTCCCGATCACAAACAAACAGGGGAAGGAGTAGGAAGGGAGATGAAGGGTAGTACTGTATGTACGGTTATTCTTGTTTCAAAAATAAGCTACTCGCTTCGGTTTCTCCACCATGCGAAATTTCTTGTCTTGTCTCAGCTCATCCACCCTGAAGCGGACCCTCTCGTGCACATAATTTGGTCATTTTGAAAAACAACAATTCGACAATGACCACAAAAAAAAAAGATTTCTTATCCTTTTTTTTTCCTTATGTTTACTTTTTTTCTCTTCATTCGTCACGAGCAAGAAGAAACGAAACTCCGAAAATTGTGTGTCGGGTATCCGTCACCTAAAAGTTAGCAATTATGTGAAGGGTCCTAACCATATATAAACCCTTGGCTCAGGCCTCCGTAATCCCACATCGGATCTTTGTCCGGGGGTCGGGTGCCCTTGTTCGGAATCTTTGTCCGACGGGACGAATCTGTTACTGATACCATGTGGAAATTGTGTGTCGGGTACCCTTCACCTAAAAGCTAGCAATTAGGTGAAGGGTTCTAACCATATATAAATCCTTGGCCCAGGCCTTTTCTAGGCAATGTGAAATTATTTTCCCAACATACGAGATGACAAACGACAGGAAATGGTTGGCACACTCGCATCTTGTCAATGCAATTCACGGCCTTGCCAAGAGCAATGAGGCCACCAGATTGACTTAAAAGAGGGTATCGGTTTTGATACAAGGACGGTCATCGCTTCACTCGCATCCGTCGCTTCGCCTGCATCTCAACTAACATCGCTTGCTGGAGGCCTCAATCTGCTGGTCATCGAGTAAGCGATGCGAAAGGAGCTCCGAGCGACACGATTCTCGGGCGACGAAGGGCAACCATGCGACGAGCAGCCCAAAGGACGGTTACGATCTGACGGCTCAGGTCTGACAACTTGCACACCAAGAGTCGCGCATGCTCCACTACCTTACTCTATTATCTTTTCAGATCTTGTCGGGAGGAAATAATATATTTCATTTCCTCATTTTCTGGTCCTATCCTTTATTTTATTTCCTTTATCTTTTATTTCGTTTCCTTTATTGTCTTTCCATGGGCAACCTATATAAGCCCTTGCATTGTAAGAGTTGAGTAATCAGATTATTCAAACTTTTCAATCCAGATAAGACTTTTGTGTTTCTATCCGAAGGAGTGGATTCTCTTTCAACCTCGTTCTTCATTTGGTGGATTCTAAGTGCAGATTGAGTAGAGTGTATCAACCGGTGGTGGTGTGCCTCCATCCTCCGTGTTGTTCCTCGCCCTCATTCTTGTTCACAGTGGTGTATCTGTATCTGTGTGACAGGCGAATTCTATTCGAGTCTTCTTTCACGGTGGTGTATCTGTATCCGTGGAGGTTGATCTCAACATATCCTCCATACCCCATCTATTCAGCCATCCCGTTTCATTATCTACCCTTGCCAATCCCGCATCATCTTGGTATCAGAGCATAAGGTTGTTACCGTGCGCACAAGGTTGTTGTACAATCCACGGTTGTCAATGGTCGGAAGAATCAGACGCGGTATGACTCTTGATGAAGCACATGTTGCTTGGCTTGAGCAGCAAATTACTGATCTTCAGCAACAACTTCAATCGTTGCGAACCCATAATGGATCGCCTTCCCACAGTTGATTAGACAGTGACGAAGTAGAAAATCCATGGCGTGATGTTTCTCAATGAGATTCGTCACCAGAAAATCGGCGACCCGAAAGGAGAGCCCAAACGATTAATGTCCAGATTCTGGAGTTTGAGGGAAATCTTGACCCTAAGGAATTCATCGATTAGATGCATACGGCCGAACGCATCTTCGATTACGAGGAGGTGCCTGAGGATCGAAAAGTTAAGATGGCAGCGTTACGGTTGAAAAAGTACGCCAGCCTATGGTGGGAGAACACCAATCATCAACGCCGTAGAGATGGACGTGATAAGATCCGGACGTCGTAAAAAATGAAAGGGGCTATGACTAAGAGATTTTTGCCTGAGCACTATCGGCGAGATCTCTATCCCAAGTTGCAGTCGCTTCAACAAGTCTCAACAGTGTCGGAGTACACGAGGGAGTTTAAAAGACTCTTGCTGCAGTGTGATGTCCAAGAAGCCCCCGAGCAAACTATTGCTAGGTATCTTCAAGAACTTAAGCCACAGATTGCGGATGCTGTAGAGCTCCAGCAATATTGGTCATTTGATGATGTTCGAGCGCTTGCCAAAAGGTTGAGCAGCAGCAAGCAAGGAAGTCAAGTACCCGCCCATTTGTGATGGCTCTACCTTTCAACAAGGGGAGTAGTTCCCAGGCAAAGCCACCGTCGATGATGTCATGGAAAACTCCACCATCGACTACTAGGCTTGAAGCTAAGACGAGCGAGCGGGATCCTGTTCGTCGTTGTTTCAAATGCCAAGGGACATGACACATGGCGTCGGAGTGTCCGTTAAGGAGAAATGTAGTCATCAAGGAGTTGTCTGATGGAGAAGAGGAGTTTAACGAAAATGTCGATCCTAATTGGGATCAAGAGGAAACTGAGGAGTACCTGGACGAAGGAGTTGCTAGTCGTCCGTAAGGCCTTGAACGCAACATCAGTTTGCGAGGAAAAACCAACGTGAGTGCATCTTTCATACCAGGTGTACCGTTAAGAATAAAGTTTGTTTGGTGATTGTAGACAGCGGAAGTTGTATCAACGCAGTCTCTAGAATCGTGATAGAAAAGCTCAAGTTGCCCGTAGCACCACATCCTCTTCCTTATCGCCTACAATGGCTCAGTAAGGACAGTGATGTTCGTGTGACGCAACAAGCGCGAGTCCCTTTCTCGATTGGGAAAAGCTACATGGATGAAGTTATCTGCGAGGTGATTCCGATGGATGCATGTCATTTGCTCCTAGGAAGACCATGGCAATTCGATTGACGTGCACAACATGACGAAAAGAAGATCACTTTGACGTCATTAATCGCCCAGCCAGGTGAAGCACCTATCAACCAGTCGCCTGCTCAAGTGATCAAGCGAATGGACTTGATTCGGGCGACGCCCGAAAGCGAAGATGTTTACTTTTTGGTTCTGGTCGAAGCAACCCAGGATCGATCGTTGGAACATTCACGCGCGAAAGCTTTAATCAAGGAGTTTAAGGATGTGTTCCCAGAGGAGTTACCGATTGAACTACCACCCTTGCGAATATCCAACGCCAGACTGATTTGGTTCTAGGAGCCTCCGTACCCAACCGACCAGCTTATCGATGTAACCCCGAGGAAGCGAAAGAACTTCAAAGGCAGGTCGATGAGTTACTGGAGAAAGGTTTGGTATGAGAGAGCTTGATCCCTTGTTCAGTATTATATTGGTACCGAAGAAGGATGGCACATGGAGCATGGACAGTCGAGCGATCAACAAGATAACGGTGAATTATCATTTTCCTATTCCTCGATTAGATGACATGTTAGATGAGTTGCATGGAGCGCAGGTGTTTTCAAAAGTAGACTTGCGAAGTGGCTACCACCTGATCCGAATGAAGGAAGGTGACGAGTGGAAGATGGCTTTCAAAACCAAGTACGGGCTGTACGAATGGTTGGTGATGCCCTTTGGTTTATCGAATGTGCCTATCTCGTTCATGCGACTAATGACCCATGTCTTGCGACCATTCATGGGGAAGTTCGTGGTTGTCTACTTCGACGACATTCTCATATACAGCTGCAGTCTCGATGAGCATGTTGAGCACCTTCTCACAGTGTTTCGCACACTTTGCTACGAGAAGCTGTACGAAAATCTCAAGAAGTGTGAGTTCTTCCAACCCAATATAATATTCCTTGGTTTTGTAGTGTCAAGCGAAGGAATCAAGGTTTAGGGAGTGGCCAGTGCCAAGGAGTTTCCACGACGTTTGTAGCTTCCATGGCTTAGCGTCGTTTTACAGGAGATTCATTCGAGGTCTCAGCTCGATCGCAGCCCCTCTCACTGAGTGCCTAAAAGGAGAGAAGTTTGAGTGGACTTTAGCCGCACAAGCTAGTTTCGAGCGACCAAAAGAGTGTCTAAGCGAAGCACCCGTTCTCGCCTTACCTGACTTTGGAAGGATGTTCGAAGTCGAATGCGACGCATCCGGAGTTGGATTAGGAGGAGTGTTGATGCATGAAGGGAAACCCATCGCTTACTTCAGCGAAAAGCTCTATGGTGCGCAACTCAACTACTCGACGTACGACAAGGAGTTCTTAGCTATCGTCCGAGTTTTGGAGACGAGGAGCCACTACCTGCTGCCTAGAGAGTTCGTGCTACACACCGATCTTGAAGCTCTCAAGTACATCAATGATCAGCACAAACTCAGCCGGCGACATGCCAAATGGGTAGAGTTCCTTCAATCTTTCACTTTCGTGTTCAAGCATAAACCTGGAGCGAAGAATGTAGTTGCTGACGCCCTTTCAAGGAAGATGGTTTTGCTGTCCGTAATGGAGACCAAGCTCATTGATTTTGAGTACCTGAAGGATCTATATAAGGGCGACGAAGATTTTGGAGGAGTCTTCGCTCAATGCAGCACTCAGACGATTGATCGATTCCACCAGGTGAATGGATTTCTCTTTCTCGACTCTAAGTTGTGCATTCCCAGGAGCTCGACGCGAGAGCTACTCATTCGAGAAGTCCATGGAGGAGGAATCGCCGGACATTGTGGCGTCGACAAGACATTGTCGATGCTTCAGGAGAATTTCTATTGGCCTCAAATGGAGAAGCAAGTGATATGTCTTATCTCGAGATGTGCCATCTGCCATCAGGCGAAGAGCCGAGTCCAACCCCAAGGATTGTATACCCCACTTACAGTTCCTGAGCAACCATGGGAAAATGTGAGTATGGATTTTGTGTTGGGACTGCCCAAGACGCAGCAGAGGAAGGATTCGATCATGGTTGTGGTTGATAGATTCTCGAAGATGGCACACTTCATTCCATGCCAGAAGACAAACGATGCAACCAACGTAGACTTGGAGTACCCAAGTCGATCGTATCAGATCGTGACGTGAAGTTTCTAAGCTACTTTTGGAAGACGTTATAGCACAAGTTGGGAACTAAGCTTGTATTTAGCACGGCGTATCATCCGCAGACCGACGGACAGACAGAGGTTATTAATCGAACCATGGCTGCAATTATTCAAACATTGGTCTCGAAGAACCAGAAGGATTGGGATGTGAAACTTGCTCATGCTGAGTTCGCCTACAACAGAGCCCCGAGTTCAACAACCAAGTCCTCACCCTTTGAAGTAGTCTATGACCTCAATCCTATGATTCCTGTCGATCTAATGCCTTTACCAAGTGTGAAGACAGTCAGCCGAGATGCCGAAGAGCGCGCTAAGGAAATGAGATTGCTCCATGAGAAGATTCGTGCTCAGATCGAGAAAGCTAATCTTCAATAATATGAGAGAGCAAATCGTACAGGAGAGTGAAGGTTTTTCAGCCAGGAGACTTAGTGTGGGTTCATCTGAGGATGGAACGATTCCTCGCAAAGAGGAAGAACAAGCTGATGCCTCGAGCAGAAGGACCTTTCAAGATCATCGAGCGCATCAACGACAACGCCTACAAGGTTGATCTCCCTAGAGAGTATGGAGTCTCTGACACTTTCAATGTGAAGGACCCCATTCCGTTCGAAGACGATGATCCAACGAGTTTGAGGACAAACTCTCTTTAATAAGGGGAGGATGATACAAGGACGGTCGTCGCTTCACCTGCATCTGTCGCTTCGCCCGCATCTCAATCAACATCGCTTGCTGGAAGCCTCAATCTGCTGGTCATCGAGTAAGCGAGGCGAAAGGAGCACTGAGCGACACGACTCTCAGGCGACGAAGGGCAACCATGCGACGAGCACCCAAAGGACGGTTACGATCTGACGGCTCAGGTCTGACAACTTGCACACCAAGTGTCGCGCCTGCTCCACTACCCTACTCCATTATCTTTTCAGATCTTGTCGAGAGGAAATAATATATTTTCTTTCATCATTTTCTGATCATATCCTTTATTTTATTTCCATTATCTTTTATTCCGTTTCCTTTATTGTCTTTCCATGGCCAGCCTATATAAGCCCGTGCATTATAAGAGTTGAGTAATCAAATTATTCAGACTTTTCAACCCAAATTAGACTTTTGTCTTTCTATCCGAAGGAGTGGATTCTCTTTCAACCTCGTTCTTCATTTGATGGATTTCAAGTGCAGATTGAGTAGAGTGTATCAACCAGTGGTGGTGTGCCTCTATCCTCCGTGTTGTTCCTCGCCCTCGTTCTTATTCACGGTGGTGTATCTGTATCCGTGTGACAGGCGAGTTCTATCCGAGTCTTTTTCACGATGGTGTATTTGTATCCGTGGAGGTTGATCTCAACATATCCTTCATACCCATCCATTCGGCCATCCCGTTTCATTATCTACCCTTCTGACCATTCCCACATCACTCCATTCCGTACCCACAGTGACGTTCTCATCATTTTGGTATTGGAATCATTTATTCCTTGCGAATCCCGTATCGAGTTTCATTCACTCGCAGGAGGAGGAATCGAGAGTAGAGCCATCTCCTTGAAGTTGGAAACCGGGACACTGACAGAACAAAAGCAGAACAGAAGTGAACAAGTCGCTTTTCTCCGGCCGATTCGAGTGGTGTAATACAAACGCAAACATCGTAAAGTCGAATCATTCTCGGGGGCTTTGTTGGAAGATCACATGCTATGGTTCTCATGTTTTCAGTTCCATTACCATTGATTTTGCCTCCCCGTCGTATGGCGTTGCATATTAAGTAATTTTCCCTTCATCTTACGAACGAGCGAGGGAGACGAGTTGGGGCCACGACGATTCGTGGCGTTTCACGCGGTCAGTGACTGAGAGTTTCGTGAAGGGACATAAGGTGAGGAAAAAATGAATGAGCTCCACGCGGGATGATGCCTCTCGACCTTCCATCTCTTTATATTTACAGTAACTCAACCCTCCCCGAACTCAAAGTTTACGGATGGGGCGTTTCCATTCTACGGATTCTGGTCGGTCAACGGAATCTTGAGATCAACTAAGAACGAATGGGCTGGGCTTGCCCCCCAAAAGCATTCGCCTATTTCCCTAAAAACTCAGCCCATAATAAATCACATCATAATCATACAAACAAAAGCTTTCTTTTATTCGTCTCTTGGTTTGATCAGGCAGGGGATTTTGAAACAAAGAGAGGCCGAAGGAAAGAAGAAAGGGAAAGAAGGAATAAAGCTGTGTTGGCAACGGTTACCAAGGGAGGGAGGAACAGCAGCATCAGGAACCAAGAAGAAAAGGGAAAAAGCCCACCCCCTCCCCCAATGTAATGCTGCTTGCTGCTCGATGTACATCCAGCTCACTCTCATCGTCCGTCAACCCCCCCACCCCTCCTTTTTCCTCATCTCTTTTCCACAACGTTTAACTACTACTACTACTACTACCACCACCCAAAAGAAAGAAAAAGATTGATGATGATGATTTGGTTCCTGAAAAAACGGCGACGGCTAGATTTTCAAAATCCACCGGGGCAAAAGCTATTCCGATCTTTTTTCTTAAGCACGCTTTATATTAATTGCAAATACCGACTGATGTTCCCCCTCCCTCCTCTAAGCATGATGGCATTTTACCAATAGATGATCGTAAAAACAAAACAAAAAAAAAAGAGAGGTTCCTCGAGAACTATCGTGTGTTACTGTGTCGGGGGAACATCCACTCGACGGGGACACTTTTTCATTCACGTCTTCGTTTCTTCCACGGCACAACACGGATCATTGTTGGAGCCCCGTTTTTGGCTTAAATCATTTTCCAAAAGAAAAAAAAAAAAGAGGACGAGGAAGAGGGACGTAATGATGTGGGTGGGTAATAAAACATTGGCAGCCAAAGGATGATGCATTTTCTCACACTTGTAGGACCGAATGCTGCTTCTTGGGGTGTGAGGGTCGAATGATGAGGAATAATTAGTAGTTGTTTGTGGGTGGGTGGGTGGGTGGGGGAGAATGGTAGGGTTAAAATTTTCAAATTTTGAAAGGGAAAAAAAAACAATATTAATCTTCTTAGGACAACTTGTATCGTTGTTCGTTAAGGTTAGGTGAAAAACAAGAGAAAGAAACCTGTTAAAAAAAAAGGAAAGGGAAAAAAAAACAACGACTTTTACCCTGGAGGAGGACAATGTATATTTTGATGTTTGATGAAAAAAATCAAAATTCGAATCTTAGGACTATCTTGGATACGGACAAATGGGAACAAAACAACGACCAAGCTAGAACAAGGGGGTGGGGAGGAGTAAGTACTGGTTATACACCAAGTCCTCTGCTTGCTTGCTTTACTCAATTATTATTCAATATATTGATTCCTGTATCCCACACACACGTCATGTGAAGGAGGTGTAAGTCCCCCTCTTGCCATCAAACTTGGACTTTTTTTATCCCTCCCTCGTTTGTTTATTGTTGTTACTGTTGATGGGGATTGTGTTCCTCGTGACTTTACAAACATGTGTCGTCACGCTTTGCATGTACTATCTTGGTTCATATCATACCATAACACCATGCGTTATTATCGGTAATTGAAGGTGAGTCTGCCGAAAGGGATTTACTTACACCATTGCCGGTGCATGTCTGTCCGAAGAAGAAGAAGAAGAAGAAGAAGATTACCTTTTTTTCGAATCCTGGGTAAAACCGCATCTAATTTCCCCTCACAACAAGTCCCATTTTAGTTACCGAGGCCGCAGAAGCTCATTTAATAATAGCTAAAACTCAACACTGTCATGTCTTCGTTTGATCTCATCGAAACCAAACTCATGCAAGGCATAAACACCCTCCCTATATTCTCATTTATCTCGTGAACCTACCTTCTTACCATCTTTATTTCCCTTTTCCTGACGAACCAAGCTGCAACGTGAATTTAGTCGTTTTTTTTTTTTCTAGCCGACCTTGCACGGTTAAATTTTAAATAACAACAATAATAATAAATAAAGACAAAGAGTGGGTACGTATTATTATTATATATGATGTTAAGTTAAAGTTGCGCCCTTTACGAGGAGGAGGCTGCTTTACGAATGTGAAATGAAATGAATTGGGGGGCCTCTCGTGAACCAAACTCCACAAGCGACAATCAGGACGATGCTCAAAACCCCCTTTCCCTATTTCTTCACACAAGCATTGACTTCCACACCAATCTTCACAGCTAATAATAATCCCAATATATTTAATTTTACACTTTGATGTATATCTCATATTTACGAAAACATAGGAATGGCCTTGGCGAAAAGCACCCCCCCTCCACGGTTTCGTTCCTATAAATAAAACGCAATCTCAAACACTAGACAAATCTCTCTCCGTGCTCTTTTGAAAAACAAACTACATACAAAAACCTCCTCTGCTCCCTTCCCTTCCCTTCAAACCACAAATCGGAGTGGCAATATTTTCTCTCCTTCCACACACACCAGAGGATGGGGAAGAAGGATGTGTCGCCAAAGATGACGAGAGCGGAGGCCGTCCTCCGTCACCTCGGCAAGCAACCTCCTCCCCTCACCTTCAAGCAGGTCTGTCCCCCACCCCTCCTCCCCACGCTTTCGCCTTCTGTACTTCCTCCGTGACCGCCAAGGAGTTCGAGCGCAGCGTGGGCTTATTACCATCTTTTTTTCTTTTCTTAAATTCCCCAGGAGAAGTTCTGTGACGAGGCTTGCGTCGAGCGGTTCCTCAAGGCGAGAGGCGATAACGTCAAGAAGGCCGCGAAACAGCTGAGGGCTTGTCTCTCATGGAGGCAGAGCATCGGAATCGGTAACTAAAACGTCCCCCCCCCTGTTTCGTATCGTCTCTTTCGCGAGGGAAACAAGTATCTCCCCAACTCCCAACTCAGTTGTCCAGTCACTGTGTGTTTTTCAGCCTTTGAATAGATTCGAAAAGAAAAAAAATAAGATAAAGCCGAAGTCGCCACCCTCTTGGGAATAACCAAATTCAAAAAGGAAACTCGCCATCATTTCCTTCTTCTATTCCCTTCATGTGGCCTTGCTCTGTTTTTGAGGCGGGGAAAAGGAAATACTCTGGCTCTGATTTCGGTTTTTTCCTTTTTTGCGCCGTCTTGTCGGGACAGAGAGCTTGATCGCGGACGAGTTCTCGGCCGAGCTCACGGATGGCGTCGCTTACGTGGCGGGACACGACGACGAATCCCGACCCGTCATGGTACGAATCTGGTCACCCCCAATCAACTATACACCACTTCTAAACATCAAGCAGAAATCCCTTCCGGCGTCTCATTGACATCTGCTCTGGCTTGTGTTAAATTTTTTTTCCACAGATATTCAGGGTGAAGCAGGATTACCACAAGTTCCATTCTCAGAAACTGTGAGTCCGCCATAAAATAACTCCAGTTTCAACTTACCATTAAGAATGATTATCATTATTGTTATCATTCGTTGTTGGGGGGACTCCATGTTACAGGTTCAACAGGCTGCTGGTGTTCACCCTGGAAGTAGCAATAGGGACGATGCCAAAGAACGTGGACCAATTCGTCCTCCTCTTGGACGCCAGTAAGATTTTCTCTACTTTGTCTTTGTAGTCTCTCATTGGGGAGTGGTGGGGAGGGAGGGTTGATTGGCACGCCGTAAAAGCGGGTTGCTCGCATGAATCCCCTGAGTTCAGGGAGACAAAAGGAAGTGTTGTGTCTGAAGGAAACAGAGGATATGCAGAACCAACCAACGTCTCCATCTCTATGTTCCCGAGAATGCCCCCGAGTCGTCCAAGTCAATGTCCCCAGAAATCGTCTGTAGGAGGAGAGGATATATCGGGAAATTGGGTTGATGTTTGGATTTGGACCCCGCATTGAATGAGGTTCCAGAAACGAGGTCAATTCACTTGGGAAACATTTATTACACAACGAATTCTCTGCTGTTCGTTGTTTGGCTTTCCGATCACAGTTTGCTGCTGAAAAACGTGACAATCCACTGAGCAACCCCAAACCCCCCACCCCCACCAATCAAAAGTCTTTTTTCCTTTTTAATGCATGCTCGTCTATGTGTGTTTGTTGGCAATGATGGGGTTTAAGGGAGTTCATTGATTGATGGCATGCCATTTTTGCAGGCTTTTTCAGGTCGGCCTCTGCTTTCCTGAACTTGTTGATGTCGACCCTGAAGATAATCGGGGATTACTACCCGGGACGGCTCCACAAGGCCTTCGTCATCGACCCGCCTTCAATGTTCTCTTACCTCTGGAAGGTTTGCCCTTTGTTCAAATCAGTTTGAAACGTTTTGTGTTTGTGGGTGTGTCCCCACCACGCTGGACTAAAAGGGGAGAGAGACTCGAAAAGTGAAGTGACGACCACTTTTCAGTTACCGGGTTTTGAGGATGTTCGGAGTTGTTTTGACTATTACCACCACAACAACCTTCTGACTCTCCTCCTCGTCCTGTACTTTTTGAATGTTGTTTTTTGTTTTTTGTTTCTGAAGTGGGACATGAGTTTTAGTTTCGTCAAAGCGGTTGTCGGGTTTTGAACATTTTGTTGTTATTTTAATGTTTTGGCAGGGGGTTAAGCCTTTTGTTGAGCTGTCTTCGGCCACCAACGTGGTCTCCTCCCTTGACTTCCAGGACGCCTTGGATTTCAAGGACTTCGCGGCCTATCCGACACGGGCGTCGTCCCTCCGGTTCGACCCCTCGTCCGTTAAATCCACCGCCAAGGTTGGGTCTTGCTCGTCCTCGCGATTCTCCTTCACCGTGTCCCACAACTTCGACTCCCTCAAGCCTTGGTACCTTACCCTGACCGACACGCCGTCATCCAAGGCGAACCCCACGAGCCCCTTCTCCATCGGCCTCGGCCCCGCCCTCGTGTCCCCGCTCAATGCACGTTCCCTATCATTCGCGTCGCCGGCTGCGAGGGGCAGCGGGAGCTACTACGCGGTGAACCCAAGGAAGGGCCTCTTCCCGTCGACGCCGCTGCCACAGCGCGTGACTGCCCGGAGCGACCACGTGGCCAAGGCCGCCCAGCATCCGAGGACCCCGGGGCCGTGCTTCCTGCAGTCGCCAGCCACGTTCTTCGGGACAAGGAGGGAGTCCCACATAGGGAGCAAGTCGGAGAGGTCAAGGGAGTCGTTCGGCCCGTTTGTGAAGTTCTACGGGAGGCCATACGACGAGATGGTGTATCGATCAAAGATGAGGCCGCCGCTCGGCGGTCTCATCTCCATCGTCTCCCCCCACATCCGACGACGGCACGTGTCGGCATCGCAACGTTTCTAGACATACGAACCAATGTCACATCTGTCGTAAAAGCGTACATACGAAGGACAAGGGGGTTGATCTGTCAAGAGTGAAAAGAAATGTATGGGACTGAGACACTTGCAATTACAATTTACCTACATTTTGCAACCAATAATCGATTCCATTCATTTCGATTTCGATTCTTTCATGAATTCGCGTGAGGACAGGAAGAAACCCGAGGAGGGACTACGTGCTGAGCGGGACGTGAAATTTCGTGCATTACTTACTATATATGAGATTGCCATTAGTTAAATCAAAGTCGTCGTCATACATGGGGAGATGAGTAGCGTGGTCGAAACGGAGAACAGCATTCAAAAGAACACGTCACACGTTCAGCAAGACCAATGTGGTTGACGAGAAACAGGGGAGGGGAGGATAAAGTCAGCAATTATCACATGATCGTTGCTCTCGTTGCCGAATAAAGAAATCATCCCTGGGTTTTGAAAAAAATGATGCTTTGGAGTGTTGTTGGTTGGACTCTGGTTGTTTGGATGTTTCATTAGCTTCGTACTTAGGTGTTCTTTCGCGTTTTAGGAACTCATTTCGCTGTCGTCGGTCCCATCGTATTCGTAACAGCTCCATCCCGCCCCCTTGGCTGCCGAATCTGAGTTTTGTGGAACCAAGGCCAGCTCGGTGTCGGCAAGACGAGGACAACGGAAGTAGGATCGTGTATCGTACCGCGATGTCCTTACGTGGATGGACAGGAACGGAAGGGCATGAAGTGAAATGTCCCTGGGGGAACAAGGCTTGTGGGGGCGATGGTGATACTCGGGAGATTCTGAAACTGCAATGAAATTGAAAGCATATGCTGCTGTCAATCTTTGCTCACGTTATGTTGTAATGAAGCAGGGGAGGATCATCGATGTGGACAAAGACTGAAGTCCTGTCCTGTCCTGCCCTGTCCCGTCCCTCTGTTTGGAGCTTAATTCTTTGTAACCAAGCGGGTTCGAATACGTCCCTTCGCTTTCACTTCTCTCTTCTCACGTGGCAAGGTTCGATTTTTTCAATGATGTCATGGTACAGCCCATGAATATTAAAATGAGACCTTCTCCAGGACTTTCCTCCGACCATTGTCGGACCCAAAAGCCCGTGTTCGTGGTCCAGATAGTTTCGATGTCGCACCATTCACACGGTCAGTCAGGCAACAAACAGTGTCCAAAGTGATTTATTGGTTACAACTCACGCTGCCTTCTTTCAAGTGAGACCACGTCTAGGGAAGTCCCGTAGGTCCTGTTCAGTGCATCCCGAGCACAGCCATGGTTGTTGTCCACCGTCGGCATCCTCACCTCCATTACTGGGCCTGTGGGCTGCCGTGACCCTGGGAGGAGGACACCCGCCGAGACCCTCAGGATGTTTGATGCGTCTATGTCCATGCAGACATTGATCTCTGGTCGGTGGTTGTTTCAAGAGGTTGCCAGAGGAGGTAAGAAAACATACCATGGAAAGGTGGCGATCGTATCGTCCCTTCTTGACGGCCCAATAACTCAAATGAAATACCGATGGGCCCAGGATTCGCAAAGCTTGAGCCCATCCAAAGCCCGTAGTATACTAAGAAAGTCCCTGTGATTGTCTCCCTCCAGGAAGTTGTGGTCTTCTGCAGGTCTGTCTTGGGTAGTAACCAAAGATGCATTCCGGGATCTGGGGCTCAGACCTCACCTGACCGTTGACCATGGCCACACAAATTACACGTCTGTTCTTCAGGGCGGAGCTCAAAAGCCAGATGGAGCGTTTTGACGTGACAATGGATGATCGAGGTGCGCGTGGTTGTTTACTACTCTTATGGATATGAAATAAATCATTTGTTGTACGTACGACCAATGTTACAGGCATCGGATGTGCCATTTGGATCTGAATATCTTCCATCGGAAGGATCTTGATGGGAAGACCTTTCCGTGCACATCCATCCTACGCTAAGCAAAGCTCTTTAAAGATGGTAAGCTTGGATCACTGCTTTTAAGTATCATTAATATTCAATCCTGCACACACTAAAAGGCCATGCATGCTATTTGGCTTTCGCAAGTGGGAAGATGAGACGCAGATCCACACTGGAGGAACCATGAGGTTTGTCGATCGCCTTACAGCTCAACCGGGCGCAGAATACTGGTGGTCATGTAAACCAGAGGACGTTTAAACTACTTATCGAATTGAAGGAATGAACATCAATCCAAAAGGAAATAACAACTTTTCATTTCACATTTCCAGTTCTCATCATAAGACACAGACTTAGGTACACAGATCGATCGACCTCGGGATTTACAAATCGTAGACTTGTTTCCCAGAGAACTTAACCTCGATCGGGTTGATGTTCTTCCCAATCGACCGGAAGTTCTGCCCAACTCCCTCACGTCCTTTGTTCACCTTCTCCGGGTACACTCCGTCCTTGGGGTGAAGGTACTGGACCTCACCATTGGGGAACACACGGTAGAACCGGTAGTTGATCTTGTACTTGGACCTAAGCCTCGTCCCGAGCGCGAGGCACTGCTCCTTCCTCGCGAGCTTCAGGAGGTTCGGACCTTCCCTCATGATCGCAGCACCCCCCGTCACCATCTCGAATACCTGCTCCTTGGGCGATTCCCACGTGATAACATAGAACTCCTCAACCTATGAAAGGCTAACGTCATTTATTTATTCGAAATGGTAACAATAAGCACACCTTATTATGAAATTTTCAAATACCGACATGCTCTTCCTACCTGAGCCTTGCGCAACAGGCCGCCAGTGCTGCCACCGAAGATTGGGGACGGGGTGTTGGGGTCCAGTTGCGGCGGGGTGAAACCGACAGGGGCCTCTGTTGCCCCCTCGGCCGCGGCGGCCCTGATGGCGGAGCTCCTGGAAGAGAGCCTACCCGAATTGGAGGCGCCGATCCGTGAGGACAAGGCGGTTGAAGGTTGTTTCCAAGCGAGGTCGGCGGATTTCGGGGCGGAGAGGGTGGCGGTGAAGAGGGAAGAAGCCTGAGACGCCATGGCCACACTCTTGAGGATGAGAAGATGGATGGTACGACGAATGGCTTCTTGTGAAAGTGGTAACGGGGGCGGGAAGAAAATGTGTGGAAGTAGAAGTCGGAGGGGGAGGATGGGTATTTCGGATAAGGTGTTGGGAATGCGTTGGACCAATTAGATTTTCAGATTTTGATACGTTTTCTTACCCACGCGAAGTATCTACTATCCCTTCGCTTCGTCTGAGGCGGCACACTTAAGTCTTCTCACACTCACCGGACCTGTCGAAGCAGGAAGGCCTCTCTGGAGGCTTTCTAAACCCAGACAACATCGTTGACATGTTCTGTCCTTTGACTTTTGAGGAAGTATGGGCGTCACTTACCATATATATCAAAGCAGGAAGACTCTTCGCCATTTCCGAACTGAGCCTTCGTCACACTCATTTTCCCTTGAAATAGAAAATGGCAACATCTTCCGGATATTCTTACGCCTGATGATCATCTCCCCACTAAAAGAAAAGGAAAAGGAAAGGGTCATAGCCCGAATTCAACGTAGCAAGACATCTACGAGTTATGCACCCAAGGTTTCGGACATATTCTACTCTTATCTCGCTTTCCATGATATCATATTCGTGCACGCTTTGTGCATATAATGAATTATAATCCATTATCACGTTTGACTGATCACCCGAAGGGGGGCAGGCAGCCGGCTGACCGAGTTGTTTTCCAGGTCCCAGTTCAGAAAGTTTCTACATTCCTTTCCACTTCTGAATGGGTTCTTCCGACCAGCCAAGTTCTTCTCCAGGACAACTGCGTGATTCCTCTATCTCAGTATCAGGCGAGTTGGTTTGGACTGTTTGGTTCTTTTGCTTCGCCTTTTCTTTCCTAGGATGATCATGAGAAGGTTGTTAGTGCTGATGGCTATGTGAAATTCCTGCTTCAGGACTCCGACAGAAGCATCGGCAAGAGCTGAGTAGGTTAAGCCTAATAGCACAGCCTTTCTCGACCCTGAAACTTTTCGTTCTAGCCCTCATTCAGCATCTTTGGCTTTTGCTCTCCTATGTGGTGGGAAAATCTGCATTTCTTGTGTTAGGCATATCCATCATACTGGCGATTGGTCTGCTGGGGAAGAAAGCAGACGATCCTGATGAAAAGGTACTTTACAACATCACTACTTGCCTTTGATGGGTCCGTCGTACTTATACTTGTGATTGTTGCTGCAGCATCTGGAGGAGCTTAGCAGGTACATTCGGTTCGGAATATGGTGGTTGGCTCTCGGATTGGCATCCTCGATTGGCCTTGGTGAGCAGTCATATCTATCAGAAATTACTGGATGAGCACAGTCGCATCTTCTGATAAGCTGCTTTCCCTCTCAGGGTCAGGATTGCACACCTTTTTGATTTATCTCGGCCCCCATATTGCCATATTCACTATGAAAGCAATGCAGTGCGGGAGGGCAGATTTGAAAGCAGCGCCATATGACACCATTCAGTTCAACAGTGGCCCTTCGTGGCTCGAGAAGGATTGTTCTGAATTCGGCCCACCGCTGTTCACTCAAGACAATGGCTTATTGTTTTCCCTCTGTTCAATATTGCCTCGGGTTCAAGTGGAATCTGTTTTATGGGGCATCGGAACTGCATTTGGGGAGCTTCCGCCCTATCTTATCTCCAGAGCAGGTGTGGGGGCCGAACGCCAGGGACTGTGTTTGCTGTTGTTCTTGCATTCTTTTAGTTTCTGACTTTATTCCCGTACACAAGACATCAAGAATCCAACTTCTTGTTTGTGTGGTGGTTCATTGCTACGATCTATTTTATTACAGCGAGGCTGTCTGGTAGAGAGAACGATGCTATGCAGGAGCTTGATGTTCCTTCAACTGAAGAGAGTGGACTCATTACAAGCATTATTAACCAAATCAAACACCAGTTCCTGGCTCGCTCTCGATACTTAAACTTCCTTACAATTTCGGCTCTTGCATCCGTAAGCTCCTATATAAACAAACCATTGGCTTTTTTTACCATGTCTTACCGGAACGATCACTGCTATTTTGGAATAATCTCAGGTGCCGAATCCGCTATTTGATCTTGCTGGAATCATGTGTGGACAATTAGGGATGCCGTTTTGGAAGTTCTTTCTTGCCACGTTGATGGGAAAAGCCGTCATCAAAATTCACATCCAGGTTTGAGACGAACAAACGTCTATATTTGTTTACTTCACTGATATTTGAACGGTGGAAACTAATGCTCTCTGCTTCTATCGCAGATGGCTTTCGTAATATCCATATGCAATAACCGTTTTCTGGACTGGATGGAGAATACTTTGATCTGGGTGCTTGGCTTCGTACCCGGATTGGACCCAGTATTGCCTGATATCACCGCGAAAGTTCATGGCATAAGAGACAAGTTTCTCGGAGCAGCTCCTCCTCCGCTGTCTGATACCAAGGTAAAAAAATGGGGCGTCTCGTGGGACACAATGTGGAACATGGTGGTAATGCTCATTCTCGTCAACTTCTTCGCAACCATCATCACCGAGTCCGCCAAAAGTTACCTCAGGAAGCAGCAAGAGAAGGAGCTGGATGCACTGCACGAACGCAACAACAGTTCTCGGTAAGACAACGTGAACCTGATTGGAGGGCTTGGATCTCATAAGTTACATCGTCTGCTTCTGTTGCTACTTCTAGAACAAAGACAAACGTTTGGACTGCAAAATAACTAAAACCAATTCACCGACATGGGCTGGTCCAAATGGTAAGGACCTTGGATTCGCTTAAGGAGGTCTTGAGTTCGAAACCTATAGTACGCAGCTACCCCTGTTGGTAGACTCACCCACCATAGCCAGGTGTCCTACCTGGGTCGAATCCGAATTAGTCGGAGCGAAATTCCGGAAATAGGACGGGCATAAAAAAAAAACTAAAACCAATTCAAAGTCACGTTTCACAAAACAGTAGGAAAGGACATTTGTTATTGCAATTGGGAAAAGTAGAAAAGTAAGACCCCGTGAGAAGGGATGGCCCCCACCCCCACCCCAACCCCCACCGCCAGGCTGAAATCCAAGCATCCCCTGAGCTTCATTCATTACTACCATTCATCCATCCATCCCTGTATGTTTAGATGTTCGGGAATGGCGAGAGCACTGATGGGTGTTGGGATGTCCGTTGTCCGTGTCCTCGTCTTTGCAATGATCTCAAAAAAGGAAAAAGGAAAAGGTGATGAGAAATTTACCAATACCAGTGTACCAACCTTTTAACTATTTACCGACAAAGGAAAAAGGCAGACAGACAGCACTTATTTGGATTTTGTCAAAGGAGATTCTTGAGCATCAAACGTGTTACATTTCCTCTATCTCCACACTAGCAGTGTCATTCCCCCCCACCCCCCCCCCCATCTAACTTTCCAGATGATGCTACTACAACCCAACGGAGTGGGGTTATATAGTGGTTGGGTGGTGCCACCAACCAGAGCAAAACGACAACAAATTCGACAAATGGAGTTGGAGTTGGAGTGGGGCTGCAGTCTGCAGCATCAGCAGTCTCTGTTCATTCAAAGTGGTGCTGGTAGTGAAGATACGAGGATGAAGGAGGAAGGATAGGTTGGGATGTTGTTAGTTCTTCCCCAAGTGAGCGAATTTCCTTGAGGAGTTGAGGATTGGTTCAAATGTTTGGTTGCAAGTGAAGATTCCAGCATTGAGGGAGGGGAATGAAGAGATTTGGGGTGAACATCTTTCTTTTTCTCCTTCATATTAACATATTCCTCCTACCCTTTTTTTTTTTCTCTCTTTTGGGGGTGATGATGGTAGGGATAAGGCAAGAGGCAAGCCACCCTTGAAAAAGGACATTCTTTAGTCTTAAAGATCAAAATAATTCCACCTCCTCCTCCACCCACTTTCCCATTAGTCTCTTTTATCTTTTTTCCTTTTGGACCCCACCCACATTCACAAGTGCATTCATGCATGATTAACGATGACATAGTTAAGTTCCATACATGGCAAATCCAGAGCATTGATTGGCTCCCCCTTCACTCCCTCCAAGTGAAGGGCATGATGAGGTACAGATAATGTAATAAACACACTGATCTAATCAACCTTGTCATAATGCCTCCTACCTTCTGCCCATCAGATCACATGGATATATTTCAAAAGGAGGTCTGCAAATAAATAAGACAGAAATTTTGAAGGGACTAACTTCCTTTATAAACATGTGACAAACAGGAATGTACATATTACATCCACATACCACCCAACACCATCTCATATTATCTAATGTAAGAACAACGCCAACTCTTTAGCTCTTCTTTTTCTCCGCTAAATGACTACTAAACCCCAAAAAAGCAGAGAGGAGGATGTGGAGACACTTCCCTTCCCTTCATCACCTTTTCATACCACAAAAACAGAACAACCCCCAACTTTCCCCTTTCTTCCTTCCCATTATGCCTGACCCACTGTCTTCCTCTGTCTCTGGCCTTTTTGCCCATAACTTCATCATGATGTTCGGGTGGGTCATCCAGTTACCACCATCCACAACCAAAAAACCAGTCGGCCATTCTAGATTTACACCCATCGCTGGCCAATCGTTGGTGGGGTCAACACGTTTTCTTGCCGACAAGGGGAACCAACCATCATTATCAAACGACGGGACTCCCAGCCACCACCACTGATCATTTCACCAGAAAAGCAAAACAGAAAGGAGAAAGAAGTTTGTTATTACTGTCTTGCATTGGTTTGTGTGTGTGCGTGTTTGTTATAACGCACAAACTTGTAATTGACGGACTTTTACAAAATTATTAAGTTGTAAGCCCATTTACTTAAGCCCAGTCTTCATCTCTTCTTCTTTTTTTTCCATCTTGACAGCAACTTTTGTCCCTCCTTGTTCCTCTTCCTCTGCTTCAGACAAGGAGAATTCCTTTTTTTCTTGACATTCCCCCTTAAGAGGAGCATGAACATCCTTCATGCTCATCTTGCCCTTTAACCAATTGAATCTTGGACCAGAAAATGCCTTTGTGAACAAGTCAGCCACTTGTTGTCTTGTAGTCACATACTTCAATCTAATTGTTCCATTTTGTATCTTCTCTCGAACAAAATGACAGTATATTTCAATGTGCTTGGTTCTTTCGTGAAATACTGGGTTCTTCGCTATGTGAATTGTTGATTGATTATCACACCAAACTTCAACTGATTTTCTAATCTCAACTCCATATTTCTCCAATAGGGACAGCAACCAAACTACTTCACATGTCACCATTCCCAGCGCCCTGTATTCAGCTTCTGCTGAACTTCTAGCTACAGTGGCCTGCTTCTTTACTTTCCAACTGATCAATGAGTCTCCATAATACACATAATAACTTGTCAACAACCTCCTTGAATCAATGCAGCTTCTCCAATCACTGTCTACAAAAGTAGTGAACTTAAGTGCCTCATCAGAGCTGAAAAATATGCCAGCACCAGGACATCCTTTTAGATACCTCAAAACTTGAAAAGCAGCTTCCAAATGTGAAACTCTGGGTAGTGCCATGAACTGTGACAACACCTGTACTGCATAACTAATGTCTGAACGAGTGAGAGTAAGATGCAACAGCTTTCCAACTAGCTGTCTGTACTCTGTTGGGTCCTCAAGCTCTTCTCCCCCTTCTTTAGACAACTTGTGATTGGGTGACATTAGCACTCCAGCTGGTTTACTCCCCAGCAGTCCATGACTCTACACCATTTCTAGAGTGTATTTCCTTTGAGAAAGCAGTACCCCTTTCTATGGCCTTGCCACTTCAAGCCTGAGAAAGAACTTCAGACTTCCCTGATCCTTTAATTTGAAAATACTGCTCAAATACAGCTTGAACTTCTCAATTTCAGCTAAATTTGGTCCACCAACAGCTATGTCATCCACATACACTAGTAATGCTATGAAATCAGGTCATCCTTTCCCTTTAATAAACAAGGAATAATCTGATTTTGATTGTACAAAATCGTAACCCTGCAAAGCAGCTACAAACTTAGAATTCCATTGTCTTGAGGCCTGTTTCAATCCATATAATGCCTTTTACAGTCTACCCTTTTCTCCCCCCTAAACTGCAAAGGATTGACTTAGAGCCTAGGAGGCTGCAACATGTATACTTCTTCATCCAAATCACCATTAAGAAAATCATTATTGATGTCCATTTGACAAAGATGCCAATTGAAGCATGCAGCCAAGGCTAAAAACATCCTAACAGTTGTATGCTTGGCCACTGGACTGAATATATCAGTGTAATCAATCCCTTCACGTTGTGTGTACCCTTTAACCACCAACCTTGCTTTATACTTGCTAATGCTCCCTTCTGCATTGTATTTGGTTTTAAAAACCCACTTACAGCCAATAGGTATCTTCCCTTCAGGTAATTTAGTCAAAACCCAGGTTTGACTCTCAGCCAATGCATCCAGCTTTGCAGCTATAGCTTTGTACCAATGTTCAGAACAAGCAGCCTCAGAGAAGGTAACAGGATCAGTAGACATCATGAGATTGACATCAAAGTGTTTGTATCCAGGAGAAAGATAAGAATAGGAAAGAAAATTGCAAAGTTCATGTTTAGTAGAGGAAACTGAAGAGATGACAGACCTGGTAGGAGAATGATTTAAATCGGCTAAAGTCATGGCAAGAGAGCAGTGATAGTCTTGCATGTAAGTTGGAGGTTTCCTCTGTCTACCACTGGTTCTTAAAGAACCAGAATTATCATGATGCGATGTAGATATGTTATGTGAAGGAATGTTCTCTGATGCATTTAATATTTAAGATGCTAATGTATCATGATGTATAAAATGTTCTGAAGTAGGAATATGAATGTCAGACTGAGGTAAAGGAATGCTGGAATTAATATTCGATGTGTCATGTGAGCATAAATCAGTATTTAGACACTTGATTGGAAAGATATGTTCATAAAATATGACATCTTTAGATACAAAAACTCTATCGTCCTGCATGTCATAGAGTCTATAACCTTTGGTTCCTACTTGATAACCAATAAAAACACATTTTATTGCTCTTGCATCAAACTTTGACTTTCCATGTTGTAATGTGGAAGCAAAACACAAGCATCCAAGCACCTTTCAATGTGTATAATCTGGTTTAACACCCAACAACAATTCAAGTGGACTTTTGTTTTGCAAAACTGAAGTAGGTAGCCAATTAATAATATGAACAGCAGTTTGAACTGCATCTGCCCAAAATTTCAATGGCAAGTTGGACTGAAATAACAATGCTCTTGCAACATTTAAAATGTGCTGGTGTTTTCTCTTCACAATGTCATTTTGCTGAGGAGTTGCTACACAACTTGTTTGATGCATAATGCCTTTGCTTTTGTAAAAATCTGTCATCATGAATTCCTTTCCATTGTCTGTTCTGATTATTTTGACACGTGAATGGTATTGAGTTTCTATTAAAGTGCAGAACTGTTTTGTGTATGTGCTAACCTCTGATTTATTTTGTAACAAAAACACCCATGTCACTCTACTATAATCATCCACAATCGTTAGAAAGTATTTATATCCATCTATGGACAAGGAAGAGACAGGACCCCAGATATCACAATGTATAAGCTCAAATGTGTGTTTGGTAGTTTGTGTATGAACTGGAAATGGTAATCTCTTCTGTTTAGCATAATGGCAAACTGAACATAAACTTTGATCACATAATGCAGGTGTTAATCCATTACAAGAGTGAATATACTTGAGTTTCTCCAAAGAAGGATGTCCAAGTCGAAAGTGCCATACATCAGAAGTTTTAAAAGTAGTGTCATGCATTGCAGATGCAACATGGTGGTTGACAAGAGTATCTCCCCAACTTTCCTGCAAGATATATAGTCCTCCCACTTCCTTAGCCATTCCAATCATCTTCCACGTGATCAAAACTTGTATAAAACAAAAGTGTTTAAGTAAAAGAACACAACATTTACTGGATTTCATCAATTGACTTACTGAAATTAGATTCATATGAAAGGTTGGTATGTATAAGACATTCTTGAGGATGAAGTCAATATGAAGTATTACTTCACCAACATGAGTGACCTGGGCTTTCTGTCCATTTGGTAGGAAAACAGACAGATTTTGAACTGAAGAGTGTTTGGACGAGAAGTTTGGATTGCTGACAATGTGGTTTGTTGCCCCAGTATCAACAATTCATTTTGCAGAAAGAGTTATATTATTTTGATTACCTACTGTATTAGTAAACAAGTTTAAACTTTCAGGCTCATTGGAAGAAGAAGTTGCAGAAAGGGTAGTTGCAGTAAGTTTTGGCTGCTCATTCTGAACACTTAGCATTGACATTAGCTGCTGAACTTGCATCTTAACTTCATTGAGTTCTTGATTGCCCGAAGACTTGACTAAGTTCCCATCACGTACAACAGCTGCTGCTCTGTGAGGTGCAAATCTTCCTTTCCTCACTCCAGTGAAAACTGAATATCCAATAAGTTGAAAACACTTCTCTTTGACATGTCCTCTTTTACCACAGTGATCACAATATACTTTTCTACGTTGCTGTTGTAATTTCTTCTTGAACTCAAACTGTGTATTAGCAGGTGCCACAAACGCCATTGATTCCCCCTTCAAATCAGACTAAACTCCTCTACCTTCTCTCTCATTCTTATACGTCCCTTCCTGTAGTGCTAAACCATAAACTTCATCCAAACTAAGAAAAGGCTTCATTGCCAGTACCCTAGTTTTTAAAAGGTGATAACAGTCATTAAATCCATATAAGAACCTATATATGTGATCTTCCATGTGATTCAACACAAATTTTTCAAAACACTTCTCATCACATTTCCCGTATTCACAATGTGGCAATGGCCTTACATGCTTCAATTCTTCCTAAAGTCCATTTAGTTCTGTGTAATATTCATCAACAGACCTAGTTCTCTGTGTCACTGCTGCCAACGAAGCCTGTAACTTCCACATCTTGTTTCAATCTGGCTGAGCATACCTTCTTCTCAGAGTTTTCCAGATATCCACAGCAGTACTAATATAAAATATGTTACTAGCTATAGTCTCATTGTCAGATTTGAGTAACCAAGCAGTGACCAGCGTATTACAACGCTTCCAGGCCAAATATGCCTCATGGCTCTCATTTGGCACAGGTATACTTCCATCCACAAAACCTAGTTTATTTCGAAAGACTAATGTCATCTCAAAGGACCTGCTCCAAGTATAATAGTTAAGACCATTGAGAGGAGGTGTTACCATCACCGAATTGAGATTATCTGTCTACTGAATATAGTAAGGCGACGTATGATCGTCCACGAACCCAGCTCCTCTGTTTATAACTGCTCCCTGCATCTCAACTCCGCCTTCTGGGTTCGATGCTTCTGCTCGCTGCTGACCTGACTGTCCCGCAACAACTGCAGCGAAAGAGCGCCGCTCTGAATCCATATCAATGCCGGGACTCCCAACCACCACCACTGATCATTTCACCAGAAAAGCAAAACAAAAAGGAGAGAGGAGTTTGTTATTAATGTCTTGCATTGATTTGTGCGTGTGCGTGTTTGTTATAACACACAAACTTGTAACATCGGGCCTATTGACAGACTTTTACAAAATTATTAAATTGTAAGCCCATTTACTTAAGCCCAGTCTTCATCTCTTCTTCTTCTTCGTTTCCATCTTGACAGCAACTTCTTTCCCTCCTTGTTCCTCTTCCTCTGCTTCAGACAAGGAGAATTCCTTTCTTTCTTGACGATCATCCTCCCACGTTAGTAAAACTATGGTCCCGTGCATTGGCAAGCAACGGTGCTGGAGACACCCAGGACAGAATCCTCCAGCAGATTGAGGGGTCGGACAAAAATGTTTCACTTGTCTTTGCAATCTGTCATAGTTTACACGAGTAATTTTTAACAACAGAGCCCGACCACTCAAACCAGAGAAAAGATCGGAGTAAGCTTTCCGTGTAGATATTATTCCAGGAAGATGAGCTAAAACATAAGAAAAAATCTCAAGCATGGGAGCGTACCTCTACTCACCCGCAGGTTGCTTCTGTTCCGCTGGTTTCACCTGAACAATGCCTGGAACAGAATGAACATAGGAGAATCCGGCCGGAACAATCTGATGCGAACCACCAGAAGATTGTGTCACGGAAAACTGCACGGCATGAAGAATTCCCTGCGACTGTAAATTACCCCCTTTCATGTTGCTAGCCTTGACTGCTTTGACAGGATCGCAGGTGCCCGAGGTGGTAAGTGTCACAGGGGGACAAAGCGACAGCTTTGCCGAGGACGAAGAAGAAGCTGGACCTTGAGAGTGCTGCTGTAGTTTTGGTTGCTGCTCGGATGGGCGTCTCTGCATATAATATGCATTGGTAGCAGAGACGGCTGACACTGAGTTCATGGACGAGTGCGGAGCCGGAACCGGGACATAGGGATGAGAAAAGAACAGTTGGGCCTGCGGCAATGTCTGCTTCAACAGCTGCTGCTGCGGCAATTGATGTTTAGCTCCCTGGCCTGAGGATGATGTCAGGGGAGAATTGCCAAGAATTGATGGAACATTCCCACTCCCAACAGAGGAAGACTTGTGCGACTGAGAAGAATTCTTAACATGTTGCATCTGCAACGAAGATGCAGCCTGGACTGGTTTATTGCCGGTTGATGATGTGGTGGTCCTCGGACTGCCACTCTTGGAAACAGATGATGTCGTGGGTGATCCGGCAACCACTGCCGGAGAAGGAGACTGTTGGTTAGTGGTAGGGATCTGTTGTTGTCCTTGGGCAGCGCTACTGGATTTGGAGTTCCCATTAGCAAAGGAGATATGTGTTTGACCCTGTGGAACACGAACAGACTGCTGGGAGTGAAGCTTAACAGAGGTTGTCGTAGTGGTCAAAGGGGCAAGGGACGATGGCACTGAAGAAGTAGCAAGCCTGGTGGAGCCTCTCCATTGAGATTGAGTCTGGCCATTACCACTTTGAATATGGTTCTGTGGAAATGAAGACGAACTAGGATACTTGGCTGCGGCAGAGGTTGAAGCACCAAGGTGATCACTGTAGACACTTACATTGCTGGCTGCTGGCGTCTTGCTTCGTGCAGCAGCTGCTGCAGCTGCAGCAAATTGATGCTGCTTCTGGAGATGGAACATCTGTTGATGGCTTCGCTGAAGCTGCTGTGGAGACGGCATTACAGAGGCTGAAGCCCGAGAAGAACCTGATCCGAGGTTTAATGTCCTGATGGAGCTATCGACGACGTTGCTTCCAGGCAAGGAAGAAACAGAAGCATCCATCAAATCAGGCCTTGAGAATGCAATTGACTGTCCCCCAGTTGTCGAAATTTTCCCACCAAGAGGCTTTCTATCTTCGTCATTCGAAGCATCATTTCCACCCACTTTGCCATCGTCAGAGACTCGGGCATTCTTCTTCTGCTGCGCATTTTGCGCAGCAGCAGCTGCAGCTGCAGCTACAGCCATTATCTGGTAGGTCTGTCTGGTAGCTTCAGGCAAGCTCTGAAGAACAGCATGACTTTGAGCGAACGAGGAGATGTCAAGGCCATGAGTAGATGACGCAGAACTGCCCATGTTGGCAAACGACATTGCAAAAGCTGGAGATGGCAAGGAGTCGGCAGCAGACGGCTTCGAACCATTATGATGGGATGCCAACTGTGGCTGCTGCTTCTTCTCGGCAGTATTGTTGCTGCTAGCACCATTGGCACCAGCAGTGGGAGCCTGGGTCATCAGACTAAAGTTCGGCGCATGCAAAGCCGATGGGAAGTTCTGCCCATATATGGTGGTCATATTACCACGAGGGATTCGATTATCAGCCGTTGAAGGATTATCCTCCCCAGCAGCCTCTGATTCTGAGGGACGAACTTGATGTGGTGGTTGCTGATTAATTTGTGGCTGCAGGGTCAGAGTCTGTGGCGATGGTTGATTTTTGCCGGAAGGGAAAACCTGCAAGCTTCCACCAGAGCCACTGCTAACACCGCCGAGCGGTCCATGCTGATGGCTCTGTGAATGCTTCAAAGATGTCGATGAGCTGCTTGAATTACTAGCGTTCTGATGACCCTGAACTTGTTGCATCTGTGGAAGATTAGACAGAAGTTGCTGCTGAAGCTGTGTGGGATGAAGCATCTGAGGGGAATAGAATGGCCCATTAAGGAACGGCATCGCCTGCGGATGGGTTCCTCTGTAGGCCGATGGTGCAGCTCCCACATGCGCTGGCACAGGAAATGGATAGGAATTGTTCGGTAAGATGGCCAGATATTGAGTCTCACCGCCGGGAATATTTGGGTAGCTGAAGCTCATTGCAGCAGCAGCAGTAGCAGCAGACGTCGCCAAACTGCTTGCCGATGCAGAACCTGCAGCAGTGCTAGGCACCGGTGCTGCACCATTGCCATTGGTAGACTTTGAGGGGCCAGAACGAGCGGAAGCAGCAGCTGCCGCAGCCACCGCCTGCTGCTGACTCACAGGAAATATAAATGCAGGGCCATGCTGAAAAACAGATAGAACAAAAGATAGATTCAACCTACCACCCAGAAATAGAACAAGTGATACAAGCCATACGAAAGAAGATGCGCGCACCAAGATGTTGCCAGGAGCTCCTGGAGGACTTGCCTGCTGCAGCAGAATCGGCTTCCTCTGAGATTCGAGGCCATTTGCTGCCGGAGAAGCCTTGTCCTTCCCAGAATGGCTGGGAAATAGGCCAAGATTCTGACCCTTATCTGGAAGTGCATTCACACATCTGGCGGACGCATTTCCATTCGGATCAGCGGAAGGCATCGCATTCACATTGCAAGGCTTGGCACCGTAGAGTGTAACGGGACCTGCAGCTGCAGGCCAGAACGGAATCCTGGCCATCTGCTGGTGATAGGATATGCTCCGTGCGATGTAACAATGCGTCGCGCACCTCTCCGGACGTGGCTGGCTGAAAAGAAATTGTGGGGGCTTCACAAACACAACACCGAATCAGACAAAACCGCAAGACACCAAATACACATGCCCGATATACAAAAACCACAAGCTACACAATCACCTGGAGAGCTGCAGGAGCCACAGCACTCCCATCCATGGATACAACTCCAGGCAGCGGCGGCATGTATCTGCAAAAATATTCAGGCAAGGGAGAGGTTAGAGGAGCTCATTCAGACCCGGAGAAACCAAAATTAGCCGCAGATTTTCCGGGGGGGGTGAGGGGATCCAAATTACCCAATAGGAGGAGGAAGCCCTCCATGCCAGCCAGCTACTGGAATTGGGAAAGTCAAAGAACTGGCACTGGGAGCTGAAGAAGGAAAGATCAGCAAAGTCCCACATTCACAAAACTAGCAGTGATGAACAAACAAAAAACCTCACAGAGAGGGATATATATATATAGAGAGAGAGAGAGAGAGAGATGGAGGACAAAAAGGAGATGATGATGATGACGATGATAAGGCCTGCTAGGTGATGGTAAAAGCACAAGACAGCTTTTCTTTTCTCAAGCTGAACAAAAGTCAAAAAAGAAGAAAGAACAGGAAAAAACACCCTCCACTCCCGTTTTAAAAGATATTAACTCCCCCCAACAACCCAAAAAAAGTCAAAAATCTTGTACAGGAAAAATTAAGAAGAAATTGGGGGTCTCTCCCTCTCTATCTCACAACCTCACCCACCCAATCTATCACTAACCCAGAAAACAATGGAAAAGAAAACGAGGGTACCATCTTCTGACATAAAAAATCAGACGGCTTTTTCACAAGGACCAATACCAAAACCAGTGGAAGGAAGAAGAGGGAAGAAACCGAGGGTGAGGATGATATTAAAAAAGCAAGAGAGAGAGAGAGAGAAGGGGACAGAGAAAGGGACAGAGAAAGGGCACAAAGGTTGTAATAAAAAGGGGGGAAATGAGATTTACCAGATTTATCAGCCACGGGTTGCTGCTGCTGCTGCAGCGTAGGCCCAGGGGGATTCCCTTTGCTACCGGCACTTGCGTTTGCATGTGGACTCGGGTTCCCCATCACCATCATCATATTCACCCCACCCCCAGCATCCAGCTGCAAACTCACGCTCACACCCTTCTTCTCCTTATCACCACCTCCTCCCGACTTCCTCCCTTCGCCTTCTGCCTCCCTCTTCACTCCCTCCTCACCGGCCTTCGCTCCTACCTCCTTGTTCGAGGTCGTCACGGAACCCACCTTCACCGCAGTCTTGCCGCCTTCCTCAGCGCCTGCTTCCTGCACGTGACGCGAGAACCCCACCCGAAGAGTCTTAAAAGGACTTGTCATTCCAAGACAAGTCCAAGGTGATGAAGCAAGAAGATTACTCACATTTGAGGAGATGGACTTCTGATCTAGGCCACCTGGGAAATTACCCACGAAATCCCTTTCTGGAGATGGTCTTGCCGGCGGAGGTGCCTTTTGAAATCCCCCCCCCCCCCACCCCAAACAAGAAAAGGAAAGGGTCCCACAAGATGAGAAAATCGGAGGAGGCTACGGAAGAGAAAGAGTCAGGTTAAAACCAATTTCAGGTTATGTAAAAATACCATCAGATCTATCTTGAACTTCTCCTCCTGATGGTTCTCCGCTTCAGCATCAGCTGGGTTTCTGCACACATGTATCCCATCAACACAACACCCCTCCAAGTCAACAAATTGGACAAAAGAAGGGAGGAGAGAGATCTCATTCCTCGAGGGAGCGAATGTGAGGAGGATTCTGAAAAAAAAAAAAAAAATCATAACTTCACCCACCGTTTTGAGTCGATCTTTCCATCTGCACGAACATCACTGCCAGACAGCAGCATTCCAGATTCCTTCTTTGAGGACGTGAACTCCTCCTTTCCATCTCCCACAGCCATGGATCCTTCCCTCTTACTCGATCCAAGAAAGCCCTCCATCTGCGGCCCCTCCTCGCCGAGATTCTCCGACAGAATGGGCATTCCTTGCGTGTTACCCGGTTCGTATGCTCCCCCATTCTCGATGCCCGACCCTCTTGCTTTCTCACTGGACAGGGACACTTCATGCTTAGCCATCGCCATCGTGTCCATCTCAAGCTTGGCCGTAATGGGGCACTTCCTGACCGGATACATCGACTGCACCCGAGTATCTTCGTCGTACTTCATCTGCCTGGGCTTCTTTCTCTTTGGTGCTGCAAACAGAGGCGTCCCAAATTGGTCCAAAAAGAAAAAGAAAAACAACGCTCTAAGTTCAACAAACTCAGAAAGAAGCGCGAAAACCCACCGACGGCAGCCGTGAGAGGGACGGAAGTGCTGGAGTTCTGTGGAGGCAACAACGACCCAGAGTGGGAAACCGGCAACAACTTACTGTTTTCGTCTCGTGAAATTTCCATCTTCACAGATTCACCTCCGTAGCTTACTTCGCTCTTCAATGATGGCCCTTGTGGCTGCCTCATCATACCATACAAAACCTCCGCGATCTCTATCTCGTCCTGAGTTGCCGACGATGAAACTGGCTTTGAAACAGACTGCGGCGGCCGCTGCTTGGGACCGTTTGGCTTCTGAGTAGAAAATGGAAAAAAAAAGACATTAGCTTTCCAATCGATTAGGAGGCATACCTTCGTATCCAACAAACGAATACTCAAAGAACCAGGCTTTTACGAGCTTCTTGCGAGCTGAAGCATTTGACGATGATGGCGACACCGGACGATTATTCACTGGTGACCCGGCTGCAAGGCCAGTTCTGACTGGTGATGTTGATGGCTGCTGGAGAGCCTGGTCGCCGCTGACACCGCAAACATAACTGGTGGTCGCACCGCCTCCTACCCAACAGTCATGTGACCTCTTCGTTGAAGCTGCGACCCCTCCAAAAAACCCAGAAAAGGGTAAAGTGAATTTGAAAGCCCAAAAAATCGGCGTGGTTTGAACCACACCAAATTCAACATAGCCTCACCTGATCGAGCCTTTCGAGGCACCGATACCCCAATCATCTCATCGGCAACCTTCCAAGCCGGCCTGGCAACCTTGGGAGCTGCAGCTGCCGCCCCCATCCCCGAAGCCAAAGGAGGGTAGCTCCTCCTGCTGTTGTTCAACAACGCCGAGGCCGATGATGTCACGGCACTCGAAGGCTGCAACAACCTTATGTGCACCTGCTGCTGCTGGTGCTCATCCTCGTCGTCTTCCTCGTTATCGTTGACGCTCTCCTCTGAGCTATCGTCAGCGACCATACCCAGCTCATCCCCCCGGCCACCAGACCCGCCATGGTGAATCGACCAATGATTGTTGTTCCCATCCCCTCGCCGACGCTTGTTCCTCAGCATCCGCTCCCTGTCACGGTCCCTGTCCCTATCAGGCCGGTCCAACCGTTCGATTCGATCCCCCCGGTCCTTCTTACCCCCAACATGCCGGTCCCTCAACCCGTTCCTCAAAGTATCCGGTAGCTCCAGAGGGCCGTCGTCCTCTATGAAAGAAATGAACCGAGTGAGTCGTGGCAGGAAAAAGGAGGAGGACAGATCTGAAAGAGGCGGAGGGACAAGAAGCCCAGAAGAAGAAGAAGAAGAAGAAACCAAATGACCTGGAGAGTCCCTCAGGCTGGTCCGGTGGCGGCGCCTCGGCAAGCCATTGGAGGAAGGGGGAGCAATCGTCGTGGAAGCAGTAGGGGGCCTTCTGGCGTCCCTGATGTTCCTGTCCATCTCCTTCTCATGAAACTCGGGCAGTGTCCGATTTTCTCTCCCCTTTCCCCTCCCCCACCTCAACCTCACCTCACTTCACCTCACCATCAAATTATAAGGAAAAAAAAAAAAGAAACCGGGTACAACGAAATCGGCAGAAAGCTCTCAGATTCGGGCGAAATCCTCGGGAAAAAATGGAAAGAAAAAACCGGATCGATTCCCTTTCCCCTTCCCCTTCTCCTTCTCCCACACCACTCCCAACTCCGTAAAAGATCTAAACTTTTTCCCCTTATCCACAGCTGGAGCTTAATCTCCGTTCTTGGGTCTCTCTCTCTCTCTCTCTTATTATTTTTCTCTTCACCTTTGGGGGGTGGGGGTGGTTTGGAGTTGCTGTGGTGGTGCCGAAGAGTCGTCTCCTTTATCTTCTTGTTATTTCACCCACCCGCCCTCCTTTCGTTTCACTATCTATCTCTCTCTAGCTTTTTGTCTCTCTCTATCTCTCTCGCTAGAGAGTATTGCGTTGAGGTTGTCCGTCCTTTCTTTTTTTTCCTATATTAATTTTTTAATTCTAATATCATTTAGGGAGGAGGTGGTGGTGGTGGTGGACGCGGGGGGGGACGGGGGGGGGGGTGCGTGTGTCGCCTTCACCTCCATTCTCTTTCTATCTCAATTTTTGTCTCCATCATGTGGGGGTGATGATATCGCCCACTTGTTTGAGCATGGCGTGGCCCCACCTCATCGGACGGTCATCATCCTCCCTACCCAGCATGGCATGATCTCCGCCATTGATGCTGGGTCCCAACATCTAAAAGAGACCATTAACTCGCGGTGCTCTATTTTGTTGCGTTGGAGTTGGGGTTTTCCCCTATCCCTACTTGTCCCCCCAACCCCACATCGACTTTGACACTTTCTCCCATATTTCTTTTTTCTTTTTTTTTTCTAACTTAGCCAAAAAGAAAACCCCTTTTTTCCATTTCTTCTAGATTATTAAAAGAAAGAGTTCGGTGGTATTGAGTAGGCTAGGCGCCCATCTCTCCATTGTACAGAGAATTAAACTAGATGAGATGAGAGGACTCCACTTTGGCCTAATCCCGCCACGTGTCGCGTCCTTGTGCGTCCATGGTGACTAAAAAAAACTTTAATAATGATCGCGTTTAGTAAGCAACAACAACCCTAATAATAATCAATGAGGAAAAAAAAATCCTCCTTAATCGAGATGGTGGGGGGGTTGATAAGTGCGATGTTAAGTACTTGTGGGACCCAACCCAAACAACACAGTATTAAAAAAATATAAATATATCTAAATTAATTGAATATGGGTAATTAATGAAGAGATGCTTTCATACTTTAATAAAAAGTGGCGAGGGACTCGCCTATCGCCCGTTGAATACAAAACTGATGTACCCAAGACCAAAGAAATCTTTTCCCATCAGTCGTCATCACCAACCCTCGTCCCCCCACCTCTCTATCTTACATTTAATTTTTTGTTTAGATAATTTGTCCTTTGTCCAAAATTAAAATAAATAAAAAAGACCACCCAAACTCCTGTTGATAGTTAATCATACACCTAAGCACGTACCGAAGGAAGGAGCGGGTAATGTGGCCACGTCCTCAAATAACCAATGTACACTCCCCCCCGGGTGAAAACGGACGAGTCTGACCTGGCACGCAGTAAACGGACAGGCGGCACGTAATAAATGTTCTTTTTTATACGTCTCCACCCATCTCGTGGAATCATGTTCCCCCCGAACTTCCTTTAACACCCCCTCAATCCCAACTTAAGTTACTTTTTTTACATCGTTTTAATTATTACTTGTCAAAGAGATTTATTCCCTCCGGATCCCAAATTTTGTCGCTTTCGGCTAGTGCGATGACGTGGCAACGACCCATGCCCCTTGCCTCCAAACATGTTTTTACGGATAGTTAGGTTTTCTTTTGGTAATGATTTTATAAACGTGATGAAGCTTTGACTAAACCATACGAGTGGAAGCATAAATGAGTCTCACTCCCTTTTATATCTGTTAGGTAGAAATTTGGGAATTGTCCTGTCATGAAAATTTATCACATGATTTTTCCTCCGGGGGGCTCAAAAAAGTTGCCCTGACGTAATTTTTTTTTTAAAGAAAAATATATGTTTTTATAGGAGATGGTCCACAATTAGTACGGGGAATAATTTGTTAAGTCACGCCAATCACATGATAGCAGTGCCACCGTCGGTCTTTTAACCCCCCAACGTATGATACATATTAACCGGTGATCCGATGGGGTCAAATATTTCCACCGTGCCCCGACAAAAGGACACACCCTAATATCAATGTTAGAAACTCCCATGTTTTTTAATTATATATATTGTAGGCTGGTCCACGCGCTTTTGGGTGGTGGGAGGATAGAAGGGGAGAGATAAAATAGATGGAGAATTGAGAAAGCCAAATTTCAATTCCCATTTTCTTTTTAACTGGGTGGAGGGGACAAGCACGGGATAGGTTAGGATAGGCAGTGGTATTGATACATGATGATGATGATGATACATACAGCGTGGCACTGTCCTTGAGCCGACGTGTAGTCACCAGGAATTGACACGTGGAAGCTCTCCACCAGTTTCTCCCCCCCACCACTTTCTCCCCTAACCACTTGAAAAGGAGGAAGATGGACAAAAAAGAGAGGGAAATAGGAAATATCTCTCCCGTGATCTTCAGAGGAGGGGGTGGGATAGAGTGACCGGTCGGTGAGTTTGGGATTAAATGCTGACAGACTCGAACCCATGATTACGGACGAGGGACGATTATTTTAAAATCAATTAAAGGAAGTACTATAAACACATTGATTTGAATAATTGGGAAAAAGCGAAAGAGAAACAAATATTCGGTGGAATTATTCGGCCACGTAGGATTTGGGCCCCACCTAAGGAATTGAATAATATATGTTCATTTATATATAAAAATAGGTGGGGCAGGGGGTCGGGGGTCTTGCCCTGACTTGACTTGACAAATAAAAAAACAGAGAGAGAGAGAGAGAGAGTGTGGGTGTGTGTTACCCTACAAGAATAAATGCATAAATATTTTTCACATATAAGTAATAATAAATAATACGTTTACAATTTCAATGTACATTTTATTCACTACTCGCAGCGAAGTGGGGGAGATGGGGGTCCCCGCGGCCTCTTACCACCGCCACGTGTGTCGTCAGTTCCCACGCTCGACGAGATAAAGACAAAAACATTGAATTAAATAATATCTCTTCGAGGACAAAATAGAAAAAAGTCAATAACTTCACTCATTTTTATATTCATTTCTCACGTTCGAATTTAACAACATGATTATGATCATGGTCATTGGCATTTGTGAACTTTTTTTTTTATTAAACAAACAAAAATAAATAAATAAACATCTCCATTGGTCTACCGTCTCCCCCCTCGATTGCATATAATATACAAGGCACGTATCGAACCCTAACACTTGGAAATAGCTAAGGGTGAGTTCAAATTATTTAATTATTCCACACTGATTATTTTATCACGCCGTTTTAATTATATATATTTTTATATTATTGATGTGTAGGACGACAGTGGGAGGGAGGGGGGGGGGGGGGATGTGTCTCCCGATATTAATGATATATTATTCTGCCTTGTTTGAAAAGAGAGTAGAGATACCACCCCCCCTCCCTTAGTTTAATACAAACAGGTCGAGCACTTCGAGGGATTGTTGCATTAAAATATTTACCTCGTTCAAATAAAAATAATACCCCCCCAATCCAATCCGGGGAGGGTTGGGGAATTCTTCTTCTTTCCCCTCTGGAATGCGATTTATCTACTAGGCATGTATATATATATATATATATATAAGGGGAGTCCACGTAGAAAGTGGGGTGGAGAAGAGAAGCGTGTAGAAACTACACCGGGAGACTGACTTTTCTCGACATCTTTTTTTAGCTTATAATATTCTTTAATATACATTATTCCACCACCCCCCAATTTGTTTATTTATTTATTTTTAAATAATAATAATGAAGTGGGGGACCCGCCCACCTCCGGATTCTAATCATTTTTAAAATGGAGAACAGGGGATTAGGGAATTTAATCGTTTTAGTTTAATTTAGTATGGTATTTGAACTCACGGTAGGTGGGCATTAAGGATGGGGATGGCAATAGTTTTCTTTATATATATATATTTCATCGGAAATTGCATTATTTTGACCAGACCCCGCCTCGGACGAGACACACAATTACTTTCCCCCCCAATCCAACCAAATCCCATATATGTATATATATATCAATGTTAGAATAAGAGATGGTGGTGGTGGCAAGAAGACAAGTTTCACTCGGGTCGTGGCCCTTTCGTGAATATTATAAGAATAAGCGATAAGGAAAAGGGTTTCGAGAAGTTTGATTTGATGTGTAATTAGTTTAATAGGGAGGGAGGATCCAACATAAGGGGATTTTTAAATAAATAATTATATATATATATATAATAAACAGGGAGATTATATTAGGTTAGGTTAGATTGGGAGATTAAGAGGAGTATGATATGATGATGGGGGTATCCTCCTCCTCCTCCCCTCCATACCCACGTGGCGTTCGTCATATGGTTGGGACCCAACGAAACAAAATTAGGTTTGGGGGATGGGGGATGGTCGATTTTTTTCTCCTTCTTCTTCTTTCTTATGTTTATACTAATCAAAACTTTAATGATTCGTGTTAACAGACAAACAAAATGATGCTGCCGCTGCTGATGATGGGATGGGATGGGATGTGGGCAGATTTGGGAGGATCAGGCCTCCTTTTCTCCTCCGGCCCAAATGAAAGGAACAACAATCAATATGAAAGCCACGTGCCCGATTTCCTCGTAAGGGCCCAGCCACATCACTCGGCACTGCTGCGCCCGTTAAAGACGTCGCCGCCGCCATTCCCTATTTATTTATATATTTAACAGGGGGGGACGGGGAGAAGTAACTTGTGTTTGGTTGGTTTTTTACTAAATGAGACTGGTCAAATAAGGTTGGAAGGGCAAGCAGCTACGTCCTCTTTCCAAGTCGTCCACGTTCTTATCCAGTGGTGGAGGGAGGGGCGGCCTTCCACGTTGTTGCGCCATCGGAGTCACGGGGACATCGTAATCCCCGTGCGAAAGGAAAAGTCGGAGCCAAAAGTAAAATCTCTTTTAGGAGTACTTCCCCCCCCCCCGGGCCAAACTTCTTAAAAAGAAAGAATTTTCTTCATTTGGATGGGGGGGTGCATTGTGAACGTGAATCGAGGGAATTGCAGGTCAACCTCGAAGTACCTCCAACAAGTTCAACAACTCAATTTGAAAAGTACCTCCAATAAACTGAATTTAAACTCCACGACAACTAAAGTTCGAAAAGCAATCTCCAGCACGTTGTATATCATTAGTCATTCAAAAGCACCGCAATAGGTCGAGTTCATAATGTTTTCAGCAAAGCAAATCGAGTTCGAGAGCCCGAGCATTCTCCTTCTTCTCCACCTTAACAATTGTGGAATCATAGGATGGTGCCATCGACCTTAGCTATTTACCTCTCGATGACCAAAGGCTAGAACCTTCAAGCCACTTTCCCATGATCATCTTGGCAAGACCCCTCTATAAAAATGGTAAAGTTTAGCCGAGTGATTAGAAATATCGTATGAAGCGATGGGAGGGAAGTGGAAAACTTACTGTCTTATGATGTTTGGCTTCGAGGGAACAGGAGATTGAGAAAGATGTTGGGCTCGAGGGACGCTGTAGGAAAATTGATCCAAAAACACGTTATTTTGACCGCACATCGTTTCTCTCCACTTACTACGTGTCTTCGTGGCAATGGCTATGACTTCTTATTGTAATTAAATAAAATCAACAATCAGTGTTATCGTAATCAATAAACTCCTCGGGCGATCACCTTTTTTTTTTCCTTGTCCTTTTTTTCATGATTCGTTGAGTTGTTTCGACGGAACGTGTTTTCGTGTGGGAAGGCGTTTTGTCCCGTGGCAAAGGTAAACGTCGGGCGTTGTGATGGGGTAGTGTGAAAAGAAAACCCTCAAAAACAAAGAAAAGTATTTTCTGATTTTTTTTTTTAAAGAAAATGTTACCGAGTTTGAAAAATCACAATTGGGGTAGATAAAGATGGTAATCGTTTTATTTGACTTTTTTACTTAATAAAAAAAAAGCCATTAGAAATTATATCTTCCCCCGCCGTGTCAATGCCTTTTTTGCTTTCTCTATATAAACTCCCTCCAAAAACCACAACTAACTCCTGTAACGAACTCCCTCGCCTTCCCTTCCCATCCCAAGCACCGACGACGCCAGCCAGCTGCAGAAATGGCTGGAGGAGGGTTTGCAGTGTCCTCCTCCGCGGGGACCGAGTTTGAAGCCAAGGTCACCCCTATCGTCATCATCTCCTGCATCATGGCTGCCACCGGCGGGCTCATGTTCGGTTACGACGTCGGTGTCTCCGGTACGCGTCCCCCCTTACTCCCCACCACCCTTATTATTTGATTCCGGAAGAGGAAACCGAGTTCGGCGGTTGGTTTTGTTTCAGGGGGAGTGACTTCGATGCCGTCTTTCTTGGAGAAATTCTTCCCGGTCGTTTACCAGAAGACGAACGACCCAACCATCAACAGCAACTACTGCAAGTACGACAACCAGGGGCTCCAGCTGTTCACCTCGTCCCTCTACCTTGCAGGGCTTATCTCGACCTTCTTCGCCTCCTACACCACCAGGAGGCTCGGGAGGAAGCAGACTATGCTCATAGCGGGGGTGTTCTTCATCGTCGGGGTTGCCTTCAACACCGGGGCCCAGGACCTCGCCATGCTCATCATCGGGAGGGTACTCCTCGGCTGCGGGGTCGGTTTCGCTAACCAGGTGGGCGATCGCAACTCTATGCCGACTCGATGTCTTTTCTTCTGCACCACGAATTACCTGTAAAGCTTTGGAAATTTCCACCATCCCGAAAATTCTCCTCTCTGCTTTACGAGATTGGTAAACCACGTGTTTGAGGGAAGTTGTTGCTGATGCAGCCTTCAAGTCAACAACATGGCATCACGCCAACCCTTTTTTGCCTTTTGTCCTCGGTCAAAAACCTGACGTGGGTTGGGTTGAATTAGTTGATTTTACCATCATCCCTGATGTTGTGACGGCTTTGGTATTTGATTGGGGGGGATGGTGATTGCAGGCAGTTCCACTGTTCCTGTCAGAGATTGCACCCCCGAGGGTGAGGGGAGGGCTTAACATCCTGTTTCAGCTCAACACCACCATCGGCATTTTCTTCGCCGAGCTTGTCAACTATGGCACTGCCAAGTCAGTACTACTTCATCCACTCCTCCCAATTGTTTCAAGTTTGTTCTTGTTTTTCCGCATTTGTTGATCTGGTTCATGGTTCTATGGGTTATGATTGTTTTGTATATTGGGGGGGTTGGTTGTAACAGGATTAATGGTGGGTGGGGTTGGAGGCTCTCACTGGGCATGGCCGGCGTCCCGGCTGTTCTCCTGACGGTGGGTGCGCTCATCGTGGTCGACACCCCCAACAGCCTCATTGAGCGGGGCCATCTCGAGGAAGGCAAGGCCGTGCTTAGGAGGATCAGGGGGACGGACAACATTGAGCTCGAGTACCAGGAGCTGGTCGAGGCCAGCCGCGTCGCGAAGGAAGTGAAGCACCCCTTCAGGACACTACTCGAGAGGAGGAACCGGCCCCAGCTCGTGATTGCGGTCGCCATGCAGGTCTTCCAGCAGTGCACGGGGATCAACGCCATCATGTTCTACGCGCCTGTCCTGTTCAAGACGGTCGGGTTCGGGGGGAATAGCTCCCTTTACTCGACCATCATCATCGGCGCGGTCAACGTGGTCTCCACCCTGGTTTCGATCTACTCGGTCGACAAGGTCGGACGCCGCGTCCTTCTCCTAGAAGCGGGGGTCCAGATGTTCCTGTCCCAGGTCGCGATCGCCATCGTCCTTGGGCTGAAGGTCAAGGACCACTCCGAGAACCTCAGCCACGGGTTTTCGATCGTCGTGGTGATCATGGTGTGCACGTTCGTGTCGAGTTTCGCGTGGTCCTGGGGGCCGCTGGGGTGGCTGATCCCGAGCGAGACCTTTCCCCTGGAGACACGATCGGCAGGACAGAGCGTGACGGTGTGCGTGAACTTCCTCTTCACCTTCATCATAGCGCAGGCCTTCCTGTCGATGCTCTGCCACTTCAAGTACGGGATATTCCTGTTCTTCTCGGGGTGGGTGCTGATCATGTCGGTGTTCGTCCTTTTCCTGCTGCCGGAGACGAAGAACGTCCCGATCGAGGAGATGACGGAGAGGGTGTGGAAGAAGCACTGGTACTGGAAGAGATTCATATCAGACGGCCGCGAGTACCGCGGGTACGAAGACGATGACGAGATAGGGGAAACGGTGAAGGGTCAGGGAGTGAATAAGGTCGGGCCTACGGGCGCAAACGGATTCGACCCGTCGTCGCGGTTGTGAATCGCCCTGGTCTAATAGGGAAATTAACACTTCCACTACACTTCTACAGATTTGGGACTTTTATTGTGATTATATGGATTTGCTAAGCCACAAACAGACAGAGTGAATATCAGATTTACAATACTAATAAATGCATGCAGGTTGGGCTCTTTATTTTTTATTAACATGGGACGGACATACACCATGTCCAGGCTAGAGCTAGGCTCTAAGCAACATCATCATTAGAGAGGGAGAACGAGGGTCAAGTTTTTCCTACCCCCAAGAGTTTTTTTTGCTCAAGTCTAATCTCTGTTTGTTTCATTGTTTTGGTGGAACTACAAGGATTGGATTTGATTGGATTGGAATGGAGTGGAGTCCACTCCACTTAACAGAAACACTTTTTATTTGAGATTAAAAAGAAACATGGCATATCGAATCGGGCGATCAACAAACGCATATTTTTTACCAAATGCTTTGTACTATATACCCTATTTTTTTTTATCTATTTTATCGTTTGAAACGTATCTTACAATAACTCGTAATTAAACATGATCGAAAAAATAGAATATAGTACTGAATAGAATTGCAAAATTGGCTCATATTTTTTTATATAAAGAAGAAAGAAGAAAGTTCACGGACAAGGTAAAGTTAGGAAAAATAAAGTAAATAATTTCGAAATTTCTAAAATACAGTTTTTAGTCAAATTCATGTCTACTTACTTGAGGTGACCTTTTGAAAGGATGAATTTACAGTGTTTCGATTCATAATAATATTTTATGAATTTTAAAAATTAGATTTTTTTTAATTATAGTAAAATGTAACAAAATCCTAAGAAAAAATAGACACGAACACGTACACGTGTGTCCCCATGATTGATTCTTCTCCGGTGTAAGTGAAAAACTCCATTTTCCTTGTTTTTTGGGTGGTGTTTCACTTTCTTTCCATCTACGCAAGAAAAGGAGGTTGAGAAGGGTGGGGGGCCCAACGCTCTCCATGAACTTAGAATGATTTGTCTGTCACTTTCTACGGCCATGGAAGGAAGAGAAAAACAGGCCCTCCATCCATCCATCCCCCCGAAAAAACATTTCTTTTAAGTTACTACTACTCACTCCCTCACATTAACCATTTTTTAATCTCCCTCCCTCCCCCAGTGACATACTGCCTTAAAACATCCCCCCCTACCAAGCGAGATCATGATCACCATGAGTTGGTTATTAGTCGCAGTGGCTTTGGCGGCCGCGTCCGCGTCTGCGGAGGTCTACAAGGTCGGGGACTCCACCGGCTGGACCACCCTCGGCAACTTCGATTACAAACAGTGGGCTGCGGCCAAGACCTTCCGACTCGGCGACGTCATAGGTAAGGGGATAGATTCCATCCACTGCTCCAAAGATCTTCTTCATGTGTCTTTGGTTTCTAAAGGCGTGGTTTTTCTCTTGGGACAGTGTTCGAATACAACGCTCAGTTCCACAACGTGATGCAAGTGACCCACGCCGAGTACAGGGCATGTAACACCACCTCCCCCAAGGCCACCTACACCACCGGCAACGACTCAATCACCCTCACCCGCCGCGGCCACCACTACTACTTCTGCGGCGTCCCCGGTCACTGCCAGTCCGGCCAGAAGGTCGACGTAAACGTGCCTCGGCTAGCCGTCCGTGCTCCCTCCCCTTCGGAGTTGGCTTCGCCTATGGTCCCGGCTTCTCCAGCAAACCCGCCCTCGACCAATGCAGGAGTCGCGGCCTCCCCCACCACGGGAGTGTTATTGGCGACGATGGTCCTTTTCCTCGGTGATCTACTGTTCTCACATCGCTCGTGATTGTACGTGAAAATTCGTCTTCCCCTTTTCCCACCCACTGGGAATTTGGGGTTAATATCATCATTTTGTCCCCATATTAACTACTCCCAACAGGAGTTCCTGCGTCCCACCAAAGAACAACGATAACCAGCTACGCAGACGGAGTATTTATCAATAGGGGACGGCCGCTGGTCGCGTAAGCGATTACTGTAGGAGTTGATATCATCTCCGGTGAAATCAACTTCCGATCTAGAAATGGATCTTCTATCTCGGAGTCGCCGACGGTTTCTCGTTCATTTCGAGATCAAGGAGCTCATTTACAGCCACAGCTTCATAACCGCCTGCCAATCTGGAACAAACGGGACGTATAGAAAATTATAGAGACCTTGCACTGGTCGATTGGAGGAGCTCCACTGTATCCGAGTCCCCGTTATCCTGCCCATAACCAAGAGACCATCCATCACGTGATCGACAGAGAGCAGAAAATATCAAAGTAATTTCTGTGATTCTTAGATTTTTAACACGAGAGTTTCCCATATCCCAACTGTGGAGATGAAAAGAAAAAAAGGAAGAAATTTACAGACGAACACAGTAGACGCAAAGTGACATTTCCCGGTATAATAGAGGAGCTTTTATCGAAACCTCCAACCTTAAAACCGAGCTCTATAAGACAAGCTCGGCGACCATTTATACTCTGGAACCAGACTGTATCAACGTTACAGAGACCTTGTATCAATGGAGGAGGACAAAAGGAGGATCCTCAACATCGCTTTTGACAATCTTCGGTCTGTTCTTTAAAGTACCTCCAGCAACTGATGCGCCACGTCTGCAAAAACAAGTAAAACAGAACCTTACAGTCAGTTGTTTACAAATGAATAGCAGGCCGGGGCGGCGCCGAACCACGTGCAAAGTTTGCCAGTATAGATTAATTACCATGGAGGATAGACGGCGTTGCATGGAAATCTTGCCATAGATTATGATGGGAAGCGAGGTCCATGTTAAGGAACTTGGCAGCGAGGTAAGCGGCTCCAGCAGCAATCTGATGGGGCTTAAATTGAAGCCAAAGAGAGCTCCGAAGCCTGCAAAAGTAGAAACCACTTTATCAAGAGGGGGAAGAGTTGGTGACATTATGACAGTAAAATAGATGCCAATGATACCGACATTCAAATTAAAGCAAATAAAGGGATTAAGGCAGCATCACATCTAGTTCAATAGATGCCAGAGCATTAAGCTTTGACAGTAAAACAAGCTAGTTTGTTAAAAAGCTGCACACAATAAGTAGTATGTTTCCCTTACCAATAATGATAGCTGCAATCCTGAGAATAATGTTCCAAGTTTCTTGGAGGCATGGATGCTAACAATACCGAAATATACAATACATCTAATCCCATACCCAGTATTTCTCAAATCCACAGGCTGCATCATTGATTGCTCTCCACAAACATGGGAATTTAATGGAGGAAAAAAACTGAATGATCATAGCAGGACACCACCCAGAGGAAATGCAATTCTTCATATTCAGATGCCCATCCCGCATGAACATAGCAAGAGGATGTCAACCAGACTAACACTCATTGAACTACCATCCGATGAGTAAACTTGAGGCATGCAAGAGCTTCACGGCATTTGACATTTCCATCTCTAACGAACTTCAACTAAACGGTTACATGACCTACGATCACGGGAAAAGTACCAGCTATAACTCAAAGCAGCAGAGCTTAGTTTTCTCATTAGATGGAAAATCTAGACCTAGTTTCTGCATGTTTCTAGTGCCAAGTTCAAGCAGAAAACCTTATTCTTTCCACAGGACTAGATAACTCTATCCCCTCGTTCGTTTAAAATTCTTCATCTTTCCTCTCTCTCTCTCTCTCTCTCTTGTTCTTGATTTCCCGCCAGCTTGTTTTCCTCCAACCCCAGCATCAATTTCCTTCTTACATGTTTTTGGTAGAGATGGAAAGAAGAATTGAAACGCTTTCAGACAGCCTCACCCCCTTTGGTCACAAAAAAAGTAAAGCTGCTCCTCTTAAGTCGGAACAGTTTGTGTTCTTAATGAGCAAAATAACGGGAAAATAACCCATATCCCAAGCACCTCCAACAGCGTAAGAGGCTGAAAAGTTCTCTCGTCAGTCTAAAACTTTATTTATCAACTGCCTTCCTGTTTATGCAATAAAAATTTTACATCTTGGGCATTAAGAAAGCGGAATACAAAGAAACAGAATACAATGGAAAAGCCCTTTTTCTGCTTAGAATAGACCAAATTAATCTGAAAACATAAAAAAAGACCCAAAACACATAAAGTGGAAAGCTCCCACAATATTCAGTGCTTTCAAATAGGGGCATCGCGTAGTAACTTGCTAATTAAAAGCATCTGAAAGTTCTCTATGTTGCATAAAAACACAGATAACCCCTTTAACTACATGTATGGGAGAAAGCGTCATTTAAGTCATGTATGCATAATTAAAAAGAAAAAACAATGCAGACCCTTCGTAAAATTCATCGGCTCATTATCTACTCCAATGGTTTCTTTTTTTGATGAAATATTACCGTAACCACATGAAATAAACTCCAGTACTTTCCAAGAAAACCAAATCATGAAAAGGGAACTCGAAGAAGTTACTCAAGCTTTTCCAAAAGAGTTGTTCACAAAATTCAAGCAAAAATGGTAGCAAAACCAAGGGGGTGAAGTCAAACGTTCAATTGGCTCGAGTTTCAACTAATCTTATGGGACACTCAGAAGGAAGACAACAATTTCCCCAACAGTCCAACTGTCAATCTGTTGAAACCATACAAGATAACCTGGAAACTAGGAGCAAATGGGTGCATTTGCAGGAGTCCAGAGAGGTAGGTGAGATGAGATGTCAGTGAACCTCCGTATTTTAAAGAAAGTTCGACAGTCATATTGCTTCTGGACATGATCAAGCTAGCTTTAATAATCACCACAGATCTGATGGGATAAATTCACAGACAAGGGATCCACTGAAACCACCACTCCCGTTGAAAAACAACACTTTCCATGACAGCACATCAAGCTGGCAGCTAAGAATATCATACAGACGAGCGCTATCTTGCAAAGATCCTGCAATTTTATGTCATGCCAAACTATCAATACACCGTTTGCTCATAAGAAAAAAAAACTGAAATCGACATGTAATGTAAGAACAAGCTGCCTGCTCAGTCCACAACGATACATACCTCAGCCCTTGTCAGGCTGACAAAGCACTCCTCATATTAAAACAGGGTGGCGGTGTAACACATGGGCTATTAGAAGAGTTCAAAAAAGGCAATGCTGATGGGAAATCAAGTTAGCACCCTAATCTCTGTCCGCTCGATTTTGTTAATAACTCAAGCAGACAAATAACTTGCTACCAAAAATAAAAGCATCATTCAAGATGCAGTATGAAGGCAGAGATTGATAAGACAGCACAATACCAACTTACCCTTCACTGATCAGGTTCAAGGCCACATTCAGCAGCATACTCTGTGACAGACCCAATTTGTTGAAAATGGACATGAGAGGAGCAAATGGGTGTTGCACATTAAGCTCAAAGTTAAGTGTGGTCAACACAAGTTGCTCTGCCTCAGTCACACGTTCTCGATATTGCTCAAACCAGTCCTGTACAGAAAAAAAAACAGCATCAAACCACTCCCGTACAGAAACCGGTTGTAGACAACAAAAGCAAATATTGATGAGTAACCCTTACCAGTGGGAGCAGATAGGACAGGAAGGAAATGTCTTGCTTGTGATAAATCTCACAGGATAACCGCAACACAGTGTTGAGAGGGCGTGCCGTCTCCTCAGACTTTGCAGCAAGGAAAAGAGTAGCTGTTGCAATCAACTGCGACAAAGAAATGTCATCAACCAGATTAAAAGAAATTCAAAGCAGATTATGCCTTCCATCAGCAATTGTAACTAGAAAATAGTAAATGGTAAAAGGAAACAATCTCATACAAGGCGACAGTTTCCACAAAATGCGGAAAAACACAGTTTACGACCAGATTTTGAAATCTTACAAATCTGTCATGGCAAGCATGAGAACGGCGGACAAAGAATCTGTGGCAAAGTACCATGGCAGTTCCAATGGTTGTCTGAGGCCTGCGGAGTAACAAACAAGTGGGCGTCAATGACAATAATTCCAGCGGCAGGAAAACTACCCCCACCAGATAAATTCATCGGGAATCGCCAAATACCAATGGCAATTTATATCCCCAAAAATGCACCCATATCACATCTTCCTATCACTAACTTTCTATTGAAAGCTCAAGGACTAAGGACTTACAACTCCAGTCGTTGACCAAGATCCTGAAGGAAAGCACAGTAGGAGTATCGCAAGTGAGTTTCTCTTAACACGTCGATGCCGTCTCTCCTTGAGGGGGAGAGTCTCTCAATCTCGTCTCTCGACATAAATACAAGCTCATCATCCTCCCATTGAGATCTGTCTCGTTTACAACTCGTAGATGTAGAGGCAGGTGCGTGAAACCGCACAGGCAAAGGGTCTCTGCTTGACGGTACACTGCAGTAGCTTTCCCAAGAAGACGAGGAATGCTTTCTTCTCTTCATGGAGGATGCAGAGTCGGTCCTCATGTGCTCGAAATAAGTTCGCTCCACAGTCCCACTGACTTCACCGGGGTACATGTACAAGGCAGCCTGCTCCATGGAGAAAGTCCCAGCCCGGTTCCGGTAGTGGTTGTTCATACTATTTTGAGTCAAAGGGTAAGGGTTTTTAAGTAGGCTGGGTCCTCCTTTCATGTGATAGTCCCTGGAATAGAACATTGTCAGCGTTGATCTGCAACGGAATCACCGAGTACCTTTCTTACCCAAATTTCAACAACATCACGACCCTCTTACCTAAATTAGATAGAAACCGGAAGGGCTTCTTACTTCCTAAGGCAGGTCCTACCACATCGATACACACGCTCGTTTTGTTCAACGAGAACACTCGGGATCATCGAATTCATCCATCGACCAGCCGCAACCAACCAAACCCGAGCCCCAGACAACCTCCTAAGTACTCAACCCTCTCCTTAAAAAAATTCCCAAAAAAAAATTGAAAATTCGCAGGAGGAGGAAGATATCAGGGCAATAGCAAAGACCGAACAGAAATAGAGAGAAATCGCGAACAACGGCCAAAGAAGGAAAAACGAGGGGGAGGGGTGTGGAAGATCAGATCGAATGGAAGGGAAGGGAATGGAATCGAACCTGGCGTGGAGTGAAGGGAAGGAAAGGGAGAGAGGCCACAGCTGGGAATCGAGATCGAGGGTTAAAGAGGAAAAAAGGATTTTGGTAAGAAAGGAGACAAGATGAAGATGAAGATGATAAAAAAAAAAAAAAACAGGAGTTTTGAATAGCGGTCGCAATTTATGAAAGTAACTTGGGCCCAAGCCCATGTTATATCTGCTCAGCAGCTTAAATTGGGCTTGATCATGGGCTTTGTTCTATCTGTGAGGGAAGCAGCTTGTCTGCACTTTATCTGTTGTCTGGTGAAGGAGGAATGGAGGTAACTGGACCTGGCCGAAAGAACAAAGAAGCAGTGGAAGGCCCGGATGCTGATGCCGTAAGGAAGACTGAGGGGGCCCATGTAGATAAAAGGGCAAAGTAATTGCAACGAAAAGTTTGTTGTTGAGGTTGTTTACAACAGACAATGTACACATACATAAAAAAACAGAGAGTAAGGAAAATGATTGCATTCCATTGCTGGGGATTTTGGGGTTTGTTTCTTGGCATTTCATCCTTATCAATGTCCTCGTCAAGCTCACATGGTATCAGAGCAGATGAGAGAATAATGGAGGCACAATAGAGCAGATGAGAGGATGATGAAGGCATAACAGAGTAAATGAGAAAGGGATAGAGGACCTAGATAGTCCGCAGTCACCTTACTTCATCAACGCGGTTGATCTACAAGTAACCACGTTGGTTACTCTAGAGCCACCGAAGGAAATTATACCTCTTGGTGTAAATCAATATAGCTTGCACTCTCCATTAAAAACAAGTTGAATTTTGTGGATGGTGTAATCATGAAACCAGTAAGTGACCATAGCTTGTTTACTGCCTGAAAAATGTGCAACAACCTCGTTGCAAAGGTCTGTCTCGGTTCCCATAGCTTTGACTATTTTTTACTTGGATACGACAAAGGATATATGGGACGTGATGCATGAACAGTACGGGGAACGGAATGATGCTCGAATGTGTCAACTACAACAACAATACCATAGTCTAGGTCAAGGTGAAAGGTCAATTTCTGCATTTTACAATGCTATATGTATTGCGGGAGTTAAGAGTATATCGTCCATATCCACATTGTGATTGTGGGAAATGCGACTGTAGATTGGAGAAGCTTTATGCAGAGATCAATAAACGGACATGATATTTAATTTTTTTAATGGCTTAAATTCAGAGTATAGTGCTTGCGGACACGGATTTTGTTGAGGAAACCTTTTCCTACTATGGGAAAAGCCTATAATGTCATTTTGTTGAGGAAAACCTTTTCCTCTTCATTCGACACTCCATCCATCCCACTACGTACGTGCCTTGTAAGATGAAGGTCGAAAACAAAACGAGAATCACCCGTAGATGTGCTCCTTTTTCTTACATGACCTGTAGATCATGGTGGCTGGCTGGCTTTCATTATCGTTTGTTGCTATGGGGGAAGTCTGGATCCAAATCAAGGGTTCCCTGATTCTAATTTAATCATTCGTTTGTTTTCTTATTTGGGACAGGGAAATGGTGGTAACGTGGACTATATAAAGTTCAATGGTCTTTCGGCCCAGGCCCAACATGAAAAGTTCAAGGCCCACCCTCCATCTCCCTTCCGTGCAGCCACGTATCTGGCCACGATGGCACGTTCCCCGCCCCCCCTCGATATTTTTCGCTGCCGTTCATGACCACACAAAAGTACTCTTTCCCTAGACTGGTTCGAATCGGGTACCGGGGGAGGGGGAATAGATTGATATCGAGACCGAATTAGACTGAATCGGGGATAGTCCCCGGACCCGGCCCCATTCTCGGTTAAGATGTTGAGAGAGAGAGAGAGAGAGAGGGAGAGAGAGATAGATGCTTCTTTACACTGTGTTTCCTAAAGCTGTTTACAGATGATCAATAATTGAGGAGACGAGACATTGGTAACATACAGTCACGGCCTTGTCCCGTCCTTGTTACAACTTTGGTCCCACGTTTGCATTGAGATTGGGTTCTTGGGAGGGTTGCAGAGGACAATAGAATCAGAAAAAATGTCAGGACATCATCATGTTCTTGGCCTTTGTCCAACCCTTCCCTTCCCGCTCCCATGTCTTCCTTCAATTCATGCTCATCCATTCCGCGGCGAGATGTGAGAATTAGTTTTAGTCTCGACAAGTTCGTGTTCCAGTTCGAGTACTCAATTTACGACACTCTTAACCTCAAAAATCTTTTCATTGAAGCCCTTTCTCTCGTCCCTTTCATGACTTTGTCCCCCCCCCTCCCTTCTTCGACTCTCACTCTCTCGTCAATTGGCGTGCTTGGTTTCCCTTAAACGAGAGGACATGGCATTCAAGGTTATGGCCCTCGGTTTGGCGGAGCAGCTCGTTGTGTTACGGCCAGATTGAAACTCGAGCCATGCCTAAACGAGCGATATTTTGTGATTAGGTGACTTTCAACGGGAGCTCGTTATCTTTTTTGTCCAAGGACAAGATAGAGGAAGGCATGACCTTGTTTAGCACGGCTTTCCCAAATGAGTGAAGGCCAAATGATACACTCATAATGGCCAGGAGTCATCGTCAATCCATTTCCCGACAGGACGTTCCCGATGGGGAGATTAGCGTGTAGCTCAAAACGATTTTAAGACTGTCGGAAGGCATCGTGATCAGGTGAGCCGGACGCCTTTTCTTGCCTCTAAATATCTCCTCAAACACAGACCGATATCCTGGACACGGTCAAGAACAGTGCCCACACGCGCTTGACTAGTATTGGGAGCGTCGGGGAGGTCATTCGGCCGGAAGCCTGTGAAGGGCCAAAGGATCTCGCAGTTAATCTGCAAATTCGAAAGAGGTTAGAAACAATAAGGGATGTGTCGTTGGGACAGAAGGGGGCAACCCCCCCAATGGTTCATGTCCTAACATTCACATGGCAAGGAGACAAGCTTCCATGTGGCCACGAGCGCATTCCTACAAGAAAATGTATTTGTCATTTAATATCTGTCACCAAATAATCCCGGTCAAAGCCACACGCGCGCGCGCACGCACAGAGAGAACAATGTGTTCGTGCTGCTGTTTTGAGGAAAGGTGGTAAGAATCTTCACGATCAAAAGAGTAAACCGCAGAAAAACCTAAGCAGGCCAACGATGTGACAGCACAGTTCAAGAAAGATTCCGACATCGATCACTCTCATTCCTATGACTCGTCGATTCACTCTGGCATTGGAGGTTAAGCCCCGAAATTCAAATCAAATCAAAACACAAACCAAATCCCCAATCAATCATCTCGTCCCTGTCGATGAAAAATGCTTATATATGTCCAGGGGGAAGAATATTAGGGGGACAACTATTGGGAACTGACCAACCACGTTCTTTCACATGCCTATTCCCATTGTTTATGTGTGTTTCTGTAGTCCATCCATCCATCCATCATTCCTTCCTTCCCTAACCAACCTCCTCCTGTTTTCGACGAATCCTGGACGCGTCGAGAAAGCTTTATCCGTACGTACCTGCGGTAAGAAGCAAAAGTTACGACAACCTGACGAAAAGAGTTAACAAAAGCGACAATGGCCAAGACCTTGTCAGCAGGGGGGTGGTAATAATGAGAAAAGGTTGCCCTGTTTCGCCACCTTATATCAACAGCATTCTTATTCTTCTTCCTCCTCTTCCCCTGTTATCCGTCTTGTTAAGATCCAAAGCAGCCCCGCGCCTTCCATGGTGACCGTGGATGCCATCCATCCTGGCCCTGTTACGGCGGTCGAGGTATCCTCCAGCCCCAGGATCTCGTTCTCCGCAGAGTTCCTTGAGGAAAGGATGGGCGTAGTCACTATCGAGCCCAAGCCTGTGGAGATGGACGCGGGGGAGGAGGAGGCAGAGGCGGAGGGGGAGGAGGAGGAGGAGGATAGCGGGGATGATCAAGGGGTGTTGGATCTCGAGAAATCTTGCACTGCGGTGGAGTTTGAGTTTCTGTCCACGAACGTGAGCCTGGATTCCATGTTGAGCGCTGACGAGCTGTTTCGCGAGGGGAAGCTGTTGCCCAAGTTCTGGCTGACGGAGCAGTTGTGTGAGGAGAAGTTGGAGAATGTGGGCCTGAAGATTGAGCCGAGGCGAGGGACGGACGAGGGAGGCGGGGAGGATCAGGACAGAGGGAGCGCAGATGTGAACCGGGATTGGTTCATGGACGAGGATCCGTCCCCTAGGCCGCCAAAGTGCACCGTTCTGTGGAAGGAGCTGCTGAGGCTGAGGAAGCAGAGGGGCGCTTCTACTTCGTCGTCGTGCCCTCCGACATCTATGTTGTTGTCGCCGTCATCGTCTTCCTCGTCGACCTCGTCCTCATCGAGCTCCATGGCGGATGTCGCTGCCAAGGACAGAAAGGATGGAGGAGGGAAAGGTGCGAAGAGGGTGAAGAAAGGGGGAGGGCTGGAGAGGACGAGCTCAGGCACAGTGAGGATCAGGCCGATGATCAACGTGCCGATTTGCACGGTGGCGAAGTCAAGCAGGTTGCAACAGCCTCTGTTTCCCCTGAAGAAAGGAAGAGTAGAGTGGTAACGCAAACCCAACCCAGGAGACCTTAGTGAAGCCTTCCCGTCTTTCCCGTCGTTGAGTTTGGTAGAGAATGCCGCCGATATTCTTTTCTCAGTATCTTGTATCAAATGCTCGCGCCTTACTCGCCTTGCCTCCTTGTACGATCCATTAGATCCAGCATCTGCATTTACTTGATGCATCTGAACTCCCAGAGATGTCATATTATCATTAAAAAAACCATCCATCCCATGCTATGCTACAAGGGAGAAAGATTAGAATGGTAGTGACGAGGAGCCAAAAGCAGGTTAGCAAAGCAAGATGCCGACACCTGCATTGCAGATGCAGTTCAGTTCAGTAAGGAGTGATAAAAGCCTGGGGACACTTCAACAGTTAAAGTCGTGTAATGGTTGCAGACAATGCAGTGAAGATCAGCAACGGCAACAACAACAACCAATCAAATGAAATTTAATGTTCCTTTTCCTGTTAGTGGGGGGAGGTTTTGAGGGGGGTCCCGAGTCCTGCCGCTCACATGATTGTTTCCCCTCATCACGCAACCGTCGCTGACATTTGGCAAGTGAAAGCAGTCCTCCTGTCAGAATAATTCAAATGCAAACGTTTGTAAGAATTCGATGAAAAATATCCGGCCTTGAAATTGAAGCTGCAATGAACTGTTTGTTAATGCTAAACTGCCTAAAATTGTTCAGACAATGCTTGCAATAGGCATAGGATGCATTACCCTTTCATCCAGTAGGAGATTGCCCGATTCAACTCGAAAAGAATGAGCCGTATATGGCAGCAGCATACTATGCACAATCACTACGAGACTATGAGCTGGTTAGATTCGGACAAAGCATGGAACAAGGTGATAAAACTCTGGACTGGACGCGTCATCTTGCAAGAATTGATTCCGATAAGTCCTTATAGAACAGTTGTCCGATCAGTTATAGACCGTCAGCAGTTGGGGCCCCTTCTGTTGTCATCACGCAGATGGTGGAGACGATAATTGATTCCCATAAGTCCTGATAGAATGCCAAACGAACAAAAATTGAGGGTTAATTACTCGATGAGAAGTAGGGTTCATGTTTTAGAACTTGCAGATCCACGACTTATTTGAGATCGAGACCGGGCCTTACGAGACTCTTTGAAACTTCCCCGGTAAAGTCATTGTTCTGCAAGTATCTGCAAGAGGATTTCATGAGACAACTAAACCCATATGGAAAGAACAGCAAAATTCGTGGATACCAAAAGAAAATTCGCGTATGACATAAACATGGAAAGAACAACAAAATTCGAGGATCCAAATAATAATAAGTTGGGAACTTACAGTTCACGCAGGCTATTAATTGATCCGAGTGATGAAGGGATTGGTCCACTCAACCGGTTGTCATTCAAGTGGCTTTAGACGAAACATCAAAGAATTAGAATGAATAGTTTCAGCAATCTTACGAGCAAATTGGCTTTACATCAAAGGATATCATACATATATTACTTAAGATTTAAGCTGGTAATGGAACCTTATCGAAGAGAGGTTGAAGCAGCTGATACTTACAGTAATTCGAGGTTCCTCAGGGAGCTGAGATCAGGGACATGTCCAGATAACTTGTTGTCATCCAGTAAGCTGAGAGTGAGGCTTTTGATTAGCTTTGGCGATGTTTAGTTTCGAAGGACAAAAAATCAGCTGGAAAGTAAATTGCAGCACTTATATGCCAGTCAATGCTGTCAGGTTGGCGAAATTAGGCGACAGCGATCCCGAAATACCCATGCTGGTTAAATTCCTGTAAAACAGACGAAGGTGACCTTCGACCGCGAATGATTGACTTGAGATGATACAAAAAATCATGCCCGAGAAAAACTCACAGATCGACAACCCAACAGCGGCGGCCATAAGAGAAAAAATTATCCCTAGAGTCGAGACTAACTCTACTCTCAAAACTAAACTAAATATCTATATATATATATAACTAGGATTACCCCCATTGCGTATTGTTCCGTATCTTTAAGACATACCTACTCCTTCGAACCTACGGGATACTCCGGTCCATGGATACTTATCAGGCATGCAAGGATTGCCACTCCAGTCAGAAGGATAGCCGCGAAGACTGCCCTTTATTTTCTCCAAAGCAAACACTGCCAGGGAAAAGAAAGCACGTAAGTACTAAATCAGTTGTCATCTACTGGGTGCCGAGTTCATTGAAACTGCCAAAAGGAGTATACATACCATCTCTGGTATGAGTTTTCCTTTTAATTTCCAGCCACTCCAGAACTTCTCCTGCATTGAGTAAAGGACCGAGTTGAGAACCAGGGGCAGGAGCCAACTTAGCTTTGTCTGACCGGTAAGGGGCAACTTCGAGGCAAAGACGGTGATGCCAGCAGAACTGATGGTCAGGTTGCTGTAGTATGGCACACTGTCTACTGTTATGTTAAGTATTCGTGGGATCGCTAGAGAATCCTGGTCATCGGCAAAATACAGTGCTATGGAGTAGTAGTCTTGCAATTGCCCGTCTAGAATTCCTGCCCGTCTAGAATTCCTGTTGGCCAGTGCAGATCCATTTGCTCCAACGCAGGAACAATTAGCTCTTGTTCGAATACTTTAAGTGGAGGAAGATTCCAAAACCCAGAAACCGTAACATTCTTCATACTGGTCTATGGCACACCGCTTTCGCGCATATGTCTCCCAGAATCGGTCGTAAGGATCATCAGGGTACCTGGAATCCATACCACAACATCTTATCCTCCTATTTTATTAACCAAGAGAACCGAGGGCATCACAAAAATATTGAAAACATTATCCTCGACAAGACAAGGATCCTCCAAATTATCGGTAGCACACATAGGAAGAGTCCTTACCAGTTCGGCTCGGGGATTAGCAGAGCTGTCTACGTCAAGAACAAAAGCAAAACCCGGAACAACGTTCCATCAATCAAGAATATCAAAGTGATTGGTGGGCGGAGGGGCGAGGGGCATTGATTTATGATGTAATTTTTCACTATGGAACATTGTATCCACTTATGTGTCATTTTAACTGCTTTATACAAATTCTACTTAGCCACAATGAGAGGCTGAAATCTTTATTAAAAGAATAATGCAAGTTTGAGGTGTTTTCTATTCGGGGTCTTTTTTTTTTTTGACAAAAAAATAATTTGATTTGTTTTTCTAAAGAAGAAAAAACAAGAAAGCATTTTAGCTGTTTTTCTTTTATCCTCAAAAATCAAACACAAAGGGAATACTTGGGAATTGTGCCACTTCCCATTCTGATTTCCTTCTCTTTTTTTTTCACCGCATGAATAAAATTTAATTAATGGGTCAAATGTGGGGGTTGGGGGGGGACCCGCTGTGAATGATTAGGCTGACTTAATTACGAAATCACAGTAATATTTTTTCTTCTCTCTATGCTGAGGAGGGCATTCAGCTGAGATCTTCCCTGTCCCTGCCTAATATTCCCGACACTCTCCATAAATATGCAGACCGTGGTGGTAGTAAATTTCTGAAGGCTCACCCAAGTTTACCAGTTTAAACATATTTAATATGTTTTTTTTTTAATTACACAAAAGATAAAGAGGCAGCTATCTTCCCCTCCCTTCGAATCTTTACAGGATATCGAATTTAAGTCCACCAGTGTCTACTTTAAAATCACATTCCTAAAATTTAGGTCACGTTTTTACTAACTTTGAACCCATCTTTTCTTTCTTTCTGTACAACGAAAGATTTTAAAAAAGACTGATTTCAAAATTATACACGTGTTACCCAACTATAATAACTTCTACTTCAAACTCAAAGGACCCACCTTTTCCAGCTGACCATAAATAAATCCAAACAACGGAAAAAAAATCTATTCTGTCTGAGAAATCTAATAAATATATTTTTTTAAAAAAGAACATGTTCTGGTCCAAAAATAATTAAGGGCGAGCTGTTATAGTGCGACAAGACATGCCGGACAAGGGGAGATGAGGAATGAGCCGAAAAAGTAAGTATAAAATTTCTCCAAACACACCCTAAGACTTGTGAAATAACTTGAGAAAGTTCTTTTGTTTTGTTCTTCCCTTACATGCTAACTGATCGCTTTTTTTATTTTTATTTTTATTTTTTACGTTCTAGAGCAGCTAAAGGCTTTCTTTCATTGCAGGGAAAACAGACATTTTAGTAATGAAAGCCTGCCCTAACTGCTTGCACAACTAATCTACAGAGTCTTGATGAGTGTTTACCTCTTCCTTCTTTCCTTCCCTTGAGGAGGACCTTACTCTTTGTGCGGCTCGATCCGGTGTTTTGTCCACAAAAAGATGTTTGTATTTCTCCAGTACTCTCGTTTTCTCATCAGGTAGCCCCAAGGCCTCGTAAGCGTCCGACACTCTCTGTACCACGGACTTCTCCTGTGGTTTCCGATCAAAAGTTTCAAGGCCTTTGAACAGCTATTGCTCTAGGAACAAAGAGTACAAAATATCAAGACAAAAAAATTAACATGGTAAAATTAAATAACAAGGTCCAAAACACAGTTCAGCTAATTCTGACATGCTTGATTAATACTAATCGATCAGTTAGCAAAACATCATGGTTGCACTAGATGCTGCCCAGCAGAAGGCTGACGTATCTGTTCAGATTGTCCTAAGTCACTGTGGATTTGGATGTTTGATACGTTGCATTTCAGATCCCAATAATCTGGAGAACTCGAACCTTTCTACATTGCATAAATCATCTGATCCAGACTTTCTCTATCCAGGAAAAGTTAGTTGACCCATGTAATAGCTCATTTAGGTCTGACTTTTAGTGTCCCGCGAATAGACATCCAAAATTGTGATGCAGGACAATGGCAGATAATGCAGCAATTTCGCTATTACAAAGACAAACAGGGCATAAAGTTTCTTAGGACAAATCAAAAGATTGTTCCCAAAAACAGTAGCATTTCTGAAATTAAAGGCCGCTACATTGGAAACCATGGGAGGTAAGGCAATACCATAACAAGATGCTCCAGCATGTTGTTTCTGTAGTATATTCCAATCATACACGTGCATAGTTTCCAAGGTACAGAATGGGAATCATTTCCAATCTTCTTCTCCCAAACCGATGCGCCTCCTCTGCTCGATGGTCCATATCAAGAGCTTGAATTAACATCCTATAAACACCCATGGTATTTCCTTGTCCTTTGTTAAGCATCCACTTGATGACCGGTCTTTGTTATTGGGTTGTTTCCTCTGTGTTGGATCTTGACCTTCGGTTAGATGACATTGCCTTGTTGGTTGTAATTACGTATCAACCGTGTTTCAGGAAAAGAGTGGTGTGCATGCTCGGTCAAGCCATCATTTGGATTTGGATTTGGATTTACTCAAAAGATCTCCATTGGTGAAAACATTTCTAGGAAGGATCGCTTCAACTTTTTTGGAACGGTTTTGATGATGAACCGGACCCTCTGTACTACAGAAGGTCGAACATTCTATTCTACAGAAGTTTCTTATGTTAAGGGCTTTATGTAAGAATTATTCCTGTAATTAAATGATTAGTTATCAATTATTTAATTACGAAATATACATTATCTGATTAAGATATTAGTCTAATCAGATTACCATGATTTGATTTCCAAATAATCATATTGGAGATAATATTTCTTATAGAAGGAAATAAGATCTCTATTTATGGAAAGGTTCTACTAGTTGGTCTACAGGCTTCTGTAAGCTCTTACGACCTCTATATGACAGTTATTTAGATACCTATCACCACCACCTGTCCAGATACATTCTCACGTGTGTCTTTATCAGGATGGAACGAACATTTACCCCAATGGAAACAAATCTTCGATTGTTTCCATCTGTAGAAGGCTATCGAGCAGAACCTTCTGCGATACCTTCTGTGCTGCATTATTTAGGGAAATAATCATATCCCTATTTTATTTTGATATGATCATCTCCATTGCTGAATGCATGCACGTGTATTTCATTTTGTTTATTATGTAAACTAACTTTTAATTTCTTATTTTGCAGATTACGTTTTTATATTTTCCCTTTTGTATTTTACTCTTTGAACCGTGTATATAAATAGCCATGCTCTCTCCCATTGAAAATAGAACATTCATTTTCCCTTATCCCATTCTGATCAGAGAGAGCGTGTGCTTAAGCTTTAGTTCTTTCATTCGTTCGAGTTAGTCACACGATGAGCACTACCGGCGGAAGCTGCATCGTTGGTGAAACCTTCTGGGAGAGTGACTCGGGGGCTCGAGGGACTCGACCGAAAGCTACAGGATACGTTGGCTGGAGGCACGGCTGGGGGTCGTGTGATCAACGTGCAGCGGGTCGGAGAGAAGGGCTGAACCTCGGGAGCACAGAAGGTGAGGGACTAACCAGCTTCTGTTGTGTAGAGCTCTGTGTGCAGGCACCTCAGGACAGGAGTAAGGTTGTCACCTCAGGACAGGAGTAAGGTTGTCACCTCAGGACAGGAGGAAGGCTGTCACCTCAGGACAGGAGGAAGGCTGTCATCCCAGAACAGTGGGAATGCTGTTCAACCTCAGGACAGGAGGAAGGCTGTCACCCCAGGACAGAGGGCACGCTGTTCATCCTAGGACAAAGGATACGTTATCCACCCTAAGACAAAGGGAACGTTGTCTGCTTGCGTAGGGTTCGCTACGTACTCGCGTGGGGTACGCCACGAAGTCGTTATCCTTGAGGGATTGCGCATTTGCTACCTTGTTAGTCACGTTAACGCGTGCAACCTCCTGTAGTGCAGAATCTTCGGATCTGTACAACCCTCTGTAGAGCAGAACCTTAAGGTCTGAAACTACTCTAGTGCAGAACCTTACGGTCTGTACATAACTCAAGTCATTTCTAATACGAACCATTTTGGTTTGTTAAATATTGACACATTCTTAGTACAGAACCTTACGGTCTGTGCTATACCTTCTGTGATACAGAATCCTTGGATCTGTTCTATAGAAGGTTGACGCTTACAGTACAGAATCTCTTGATCTGTGCTATAGAAGGATAACACGTCTGACACAGGACCTTCTGGTCAGTACTGTGTCTTACCTTCTTCGACACAGAACCTTCGGTCTGTGTTGTGCCTAAGTCTCTTCGACACAGAACCCTCTGGTCTGTGTTGTGCCAAACTTTCTTCGACACAGAACCTTCTGGTCAGTGTTGTGCTTAAGCTACTTCGACACAGAACCCTCTGGTTTGTGTTGTGCCGAACTCACTACGATACAAAACCTTCTGGTCTGTATTGAGCATAAGTTACTATAGTACAGAACCTTCGGGTTTGTGCTACATAACGAGCCTTTACGGTACAGAACCTTCTGGTCTGTGCTCTGCCACTCAAGCCTCTATTGTACAGAACCTTTGGATCTGATTTCAGTTGCAATCATTTGTGTAATTTGTACAGAGATACATTTGAGTGGAAACCATCCAAACATCTGGGTGAAGAGTGGATGTAAGCAATTTGCTGGACCACTATAAAAATACTTGTGTCCAATCAAACAAATTGCAAACACACTTGAACGTTCTGTTGTACAGAAACCTATCTACGGTTATGTTTAACAGAAGCTTTCTTCCGCTGCGGGGTAAAAACGAAAAAGCGTTAAAATCCGAATTTGGAGATTAACACTAATTCACCCCCCTCTTAGTATAACAATTGGTATCAGAGCGGGTTCAACAGAGGCTTAACAGCTTGTTGTAGATCCTTGAAAAGCTCTTACCAGCTACACACTCTTCTCCACAGAAGCTCTTAGCTCTGTGACTATTGCTATTCTGTAGAAGCCTACGCTCTATCAGAATCAACTCGCTACTCAACAGATGCTTTAAGCTCAGTAAAAATCTACCTAGTTCTACTCTGTAGAAGCTTACGCTCCATCAGAATTTAACTTCTGTTCCACAGAAGCACCTTGTTCTGTGAGAAACGATTTGTTGCTACTTTGTAGAAGCATACGGTACTTTCTACAGAAGCATACTTTCTGTAAATATCACGGTTGGCATTTTCTGTAGAAGCCTGCTGCTCTGCGAATCCAACAATGGTTATCTGAAAGTTGAATATCATTTTGTCATATTAACACTCGTGCTCTGTTTAACAGAGGCTTGTTTGTTGACTTGACGACTGATTTCTACCCAACAGAAGCTTGCTTCTTTGTTGAGGTTCTATTCGTCAACGTTCTATTCTATAGAAGCGTAATACTCTATACGAATCGAACACATGGCTGAAAACTATAATGTGCCTAAACCACATGTTGGGAATCCTCCAATTTTCGATGGTAAGAATTTTGCCTATTGGAAAATTCGTATGAGCGCATTTGTTGATGCTATTGACGAAGACTTATGGTCTTATATAGAAGATGGTCCTCCTTCTATACCAGAGAACCAACGATTTGATCGAGAAGGTCATCCTACACGGGAATACCTTAAGATCAGACGACTCACTAAAACGGCAAAGTATTTGATGTTCAATGCTATGTCAGAAGGTGAATTCGTCAAAGTTTCAACTTGCACTTCGGGCAAGGAAATCTGGGATAAACTTGTCACCATGTATATTGGGACAGACCAGATAAGAGAAACTAAGGTGAATTTCTTAATTCACCAATATGAAAATTTCACTATGAAGGCTGATGAATCTGTGGAACAGATGTTCCGGAAACTTAACCTTCTAGTTGATGCCCTAACTCATCTGGGCAAAAACCTATCAAAATTCTGAACTAGTTCGAAAGGTTCTGCGTACTCTACCCAAATCATGGGAAGCCAAGAAAACGGCTATAGAGGAAGCTAAAGACCTATCTACTCTTCGACTAGATCAATTGATGAGCTCCTTAATCTCGTATGAGATGGAAAGATCCTCTCAACCAGATATAAAGAGAGCACCCATTGCTTTCAGAGCATCAGAAGAACCTACAGAAGGTTCGGATGATGAAGCAGAAGCTGATTCGGATGATGAACTCGCAATGATAGCTAAACGCCTTTTGCGGTTCGCCTCCAAAAAGCGCTTTAATAAGAAAAGCCAAAATCACATGGACCCAAAATCTGTCACATGTTATAAATGCAAAAAGAAAGGGCATTACAGTATAGAATGTCCTTTACTTAAAGAAAAGGAGAAACCTTCTCCTAAACACAAGTTCAAGAAAGCAATTGCTACTTGGGCAGAACTTGATGATTCTGATGATGAGGAAGCACAAATATGCCTCACAACTCACACAGAAACACAAAATGAACTTAATACCTGCTTTTAAACAGAAACTGTTGAAAGTGAATGGTATCTGGATAGTGGATGCTCCAGGCACATGACCGGAGATCCATCCAAATTTTCTCAACTGACTCTATAATGTGGAGGGTCAGTTAAATTTGGTGACAATAGCAAAGGCTCTGTCATCGGCAAAGGTACCATTGGAAGTTCTGACTCCATGGTCATCGATGAGGTTCTGTTGGTTACAGAACTCAAACATAATTTGCTGAGCATTAGCCAGTTTTGTGACAAAGGTTATAAAATAACTTTTGATCAAGACAAGTGTTCCGAAATCCTGAACAATGAAGTTCGCTTCATTGGGACTCGTAAGAGGAACATCTATACCTTGACTCAGAATAGCTTCTGTACTACAAAAAACTGCCTTCTGACAGTCAAAGATGAAAGCCTACTATGGCATAGAAGGTTGGGACATTCCAACTTTAAATTGTTATCCAAGCTTGTGAAAAAGGATTTGGTTAAGGGATTACCCAATATCCGTTTTGAGCATGACAGCTTCTGTGAAGCATGTTCACTTGGAAAACAAACTAAATCTTCATTCAAAGCCACGAATGAAGTTTCTACTTCTCAACCTCTTGAACTTCTACGTATGGATCTATTCGGACCTACTAGAGTTCAGAGTGTCGGCGGTAGAAGATACTGTCTAGTTGTGGTTGATGACTACTCTAGATATACATAGGTTAAATTTCTAACTCACAAGAGCGATGTTTTTGAAACTTTCATTAAGCTAGCTAAAAAATTACAGAATGAAACTGGATCTTCTGTAAAAGCTGTAAGAACGGATCATGGTACTGAGTTTGAAAACCATGACTTCGCTACTTTCTGTGACGAACATGGTATCGATCACAATTTTTCTGCTCCTTATACTCCTCAATAGAATGGAGTAGCAGAACGGAAAAATAGAACTCTAATAGACATGGCTAGAACCATGATGTGTGAGAGCTCTGCTCCACAGAACCTACGGGCAGAAGCTGTTAATACAGCCAGCTACATATCAAATAGGGTTCTACTCATACCCATACTTGAGAAAACTCCCTATCAACTATACAGGGGAAGAAAACCGAACATATCCTATTTCTACTTCTTTGGAAGTCCATGTTTTATCTTGAGACCTACTAAGGACAATTTGGGAAAGTTCGAAGCTAAGACAGATGAGGGCATCTTTCTTGGATACTCTTTGTCTAGCAAAGCTTATAGAGTTCTAAACAAAAGAACTTCTACTATAGAGGAGTCTATTAATGTAAAAATTAATGACCTTCCTACTATCAATATAAGAGATGTTATATCTCTAGAACCTACAGAAGATTCTGTAGAAACTCCACCCTCTACGAAAGAGAAGGGTGAACCTTTTGTTCAAGAGTCTAAAAATAACCTTGAACAAACGAATGATAATTCTGAAGAACATTCTCAGAATAATCAACAAAGTGATATTGGAGCACCTACTCTTATCAAAGACGGCATCCTATAGACCAAGTCATAGGAGATATTAACATAGGCATACAGACAAGGCGTTCTGTAAACGCCTTCTATGAACACTCGGCCTTTCTATCATAGAAAGAGCCAGAGAATATCGATGAAGCTCTAAATGATCCAGATTGGATACTTGCTATGCAAGAGGAGCTTGATCAATTCGAAAGGAGCAAAGTGTGGTCACTTGTTCCTAAACCTGACAACCGTTCCATCATTGGAACTAAATGGATCTTCAGGAACAAACTAAATGAGTCCGGCATTATTGTGAGGAACAAGGCCCGACTCGTTGCTAAGGGGTACTCTCAACAAGAGGGTATCGACTTTGATGAGACATTTGCTCCTGTAGCTCGACTCGAGGCAATACGAATGTTATTAGCCTATGCATGCTTTAACAACTTTAAGTTGTACCAAATGGACGTAAAAAGTGCATTCCTCAATGGAGAAATCAAGGAAGAGATCTATGTAAGTCAACCTCCTGGTTTCGAGGATCTGCAACACAGAAATTACGTCTATAAACTTTCTAAAGCTCTATATGGTCTTAAACAGGCTCCTAGAGCATGGTATGAGAGACTTAACACCTTCCTTGTCGAAAAGGGCTACAATAGAGGAAGAGTAGACACTACTCTCTTTCTCAAACACAGAAGCAATCATCTCATTGTTGTCCAGATCTATGTCGATGACATTATCTTTGGATCAACTGATGAAACGCTCTGTGATGAATTCTCCAAGCTCATGACAAGTGAGTTTGAGATGAGCATGATGGGAGAACTTACGTTCTTCCTTGGTTTACAAATTCAGCAATCTGCAGAAGGTACATTCTTACATCAAGAAAAGTACACTAAGCAGCTTCTGAAGAAATTCGGCCTAGAAGGCACGAAACCTTTGTCTACTCCAATGGGTACAAATACTCAATTGGACAAAGACGAAAACGGTAAAGAAGTGGATAATAAGCTCTACAGAAGCATGATAGGTTCTCTTCTGTACTTTACAGCTTCTAGACCTGACATACTGTTTAGTGTGTGTCTCTGTGCTAGATTTCAATCAGCACCTAAAGAATCTCACATGACTGCGGTCAAGAGAATCTTTAGATATCTACAGGGTTCCATAAATCTTGGCATCTGGTATTCAAAGAAATCAAACTTTGATCTGAATGGATATTCTAATGCAGACTTCGCAGGAAGTAAGGTAGACAGAAAAAGTACAAGTGGTACTTGTCAGCTCATGGGAAACATGTTGATTTCATGGTTTTCTAAGAAGTAGACTTCTGTTGCCCTCTCCACTGCAGAAGCTGAATATATAGCAGCTGCAAGCTGCTGTGCACAACTCCTGTGGATGAAACAACAACTTGAGGACTACGGTCTCTCATTTACAAAAATTCCGATCAAATGTGATAATACTAGTGCTATTAGCCTAGCTAAGAATCCAGTGTATCACTCTCGATCGAAGCATATCGAACTGAGACATCACTTTCTGAGAGATAATGTACAATAGGGTTCTGTTAGTGTGGAATACATTAACACTGAACACCAATTGGCTGATATCTTTACTAAGCCTCTGGATAAAGAAAAATTTTTTTTTCAGAAGTGAATTAGGAATCTGTCATCCTCTGTAATGTCTTTCATAAGACAAACAAAAAGTTAAGTAAGAACTTTAGAAACTTACTACAGAAGGTACATTCTTGTACACTTCATTACAGAAGGTATAATCCTCTGTTTCTATACTACATAAGGTACAATGTCGTACACTTCACAATAGAAGGTCATATATTTAGCTTTCTACACAATAGAAGGTTAAATTCCATCATCTATCTTACAGAAGGTATAACAACATGTATACCTTAAATCCAACTTTAGTAATTTCCAACTAATCGGAAATTTACTTATGGAGATATCGAATATCATCCAATAAAATATTTAGATTTAATCAGAAGCAAAAAAAATATTTGTTTTGATCTATATCGTCCTTATTAGGAAATTAAAAATCCTAATAATTTATATTTGGATATAACTATCCATTTTATTTGGCTCTTCTGTGCAGAAGAAGCTTCAACAGAAGGTGACGAAAGATTTTATTGCCTTGTTGAAAACCCATCCGTTTCACTCGGCTTTCTTTCCCACTTTCTCTGATGCATGTCAGTTGATATGACATCTTAAGGAGATTTCTTGGGCGGGAAAATATTTTGTTCCCAAAAACCGCCTTTGGGAGCACTCCATAAAAACTCACAACCGTCACCCATTCTTTACATGCATTTTTCATCCTCAGCCCTGAAACTCTCTCGTTCTTCCCCTAACCTAGAAACCTTCGATTTCTCTGTGTCCATGGCACCCAAAGCAAAATCCTTGAGGAAAAAGGCTAAGGCCGGAAGAAAGAAGGCTCGCGCCTCTGGATCGGAGAAGCCTGCATCATCTGCGAGCAGGACTCCACCCCCTTCCTCGCCGGTGAAAACCCATCTCTCCTGCGAAGGACCAGACCATTGCTGTCGTTGAGACTCTCGATGGCATGCCTCTCATCTCCACAGACGAAGGGCCCTCAAAAGTCCAAGTCTCCGTGGAAGATACAACCCAGAAGGAACCTCCGATCATCATGACGGTGGAACCCTCTGTCTCTGAGCCTTCTGTGCCTGAGTCCTCTGTTCTTGAGGCCTCTGTCAAGGGTTCTACTGCGGCAAGTGATACACTCCCTATCGCCCCTACTGCTGAGATTGTCGCGTCTAATGAGGAGGTGGAGATCCCCCCTGCTGATGATGTGCCTGACGAGTTTGACAAGGAGGTTTCCGCTCCTGTCATAACCGTCTCCCCTGATCTCAAGCTAAAAGGAGTCGCTTCTGAGCCGCAGAAGGCATCTCGGAAGCATGCAGCCACTCCTACCAAAAAGCTTCTCCATGATGCCATGAAACCCGGAGGAGTCTCATCTAGGACCAGGCTGAAACGGAAAGAGCCCGAGACGGTCAGCACCTCTATCATTGATATGGCTGCCAAAAAGACCAAGTCCCCAGAGAAACCTGTTCCTGAGGACACCTTCACAGAGGACCTGGATTCGTTTATCTTTTCGGTAAATCCTCTTGTCTCTATGAAAGAGATAGAAACTGTTTTGGCCGATGATAAACTACCTAAATGTGATGCTGCGGGTAGGCAGATTGCCACCTTTAAGCGGATCGACTTTAACTGGTTTGCGGCTAATGGACTTGATATTGCCCCTCTGCTGGATAGAATCGGTTTGAGAACCTTCTGTGAGACCTATGCAGAGCTGCCTGTCTCTCGTTTGAGAGAGTTCTATGCGAACATCACGTTCCATGAACAGGGTCCGCATGCCAAGTTCATAAAGACAGTCATTGAAGGGGTCACACTGGTATTCTCTGCCCATGATGTGAATCAATTGTTCAGCTGTATGGAGCATGATCCTCTGACAGACATGGGAAGAGAAGAATCCTACAGCATCATCTTGGGACAGAAGGTCCAAGCGACCAAGTACCTTGAGTCCACCAAGCTGGATCTCAAAACTCGTATTCTGCATCGAGTGGTTCTGTTCTGCCTTCTACCAAGAACTGGAAGCATCGACACAATCACCCCAAATGATGCGACGTTGATGGCTCATATCCTGAAGGGCATTCCCTTTAATCTTGGTTTGCTGGTGTTCTCCCACATGAAAAGATGCTGCAATACGGCTGGGAAAGCTCTCCCTTATGGCCAGGTAATCGTCGGCCTTCTGAAATTAGCTCGTGTCTCTACTGATGCTTCTACTTTTCAAGAAAAGTGGAAAGTTGGCACTTTTGGACAACAAATTATAGCCAGCATGCATTATGTGAGGAAGGGCTCTACCTGGACCCTGAAAGGGAGGTCACAGGATTCTGCACGTGATGATGAGGATAAGCTTCTGGAGGCCAAGAAGAATGCTGAAGCATCTTCTGCTCGACCCTCTGCTGCTAAGCTTGCTGGTCGGAGACGTCCTTCATCATCTGCTGAAGCTCAAGTCCCTGTGGATAACATGGCTCTCCTCAATCTTGGGGAAGACATCCGCGTCCTTCAGCGAATGGTCACTGACCTGATTCACTTAGTGGAACGCCAGGACAAGCTTCTGCGCAAGCATCTGGAAAAGGATTCTGCTGAGGAGTGATCTCTTTAGTTGCTGTTTCTTTTCTTTTCTGCATTTTTAGCTAGACCAAAAACTGATTTATGTGGTCTACTAGATTGTAATAAGTGCCACCTCGTGGACACATTTCCTTTCAGCAGTATGGTATTGAATTTTCAGTCACACCTTCTGCACCACATTCTATATGATGGTTTTGCACTCTCTGCTCTACCCTCTGCGAGAATTAAAACTACCTTCTGCATGTTGGTTATGAACGATATGTCATACCTTCTGCAAAAAATTTACTCTTCTTTATCAACCTACATTCATCTTCTTTTTGATTTGACAAAAAGGGGGAAAAAATTGTGTTGAGGGGGAGTACCTTGCTCTGTATTGGTTATAGAAAAATCCTTGATTTTCTATAACTAAATGGGTCGTAGAAGGCTATACCGTCTACGGTGTAGAAGCATATGAGACTGATACAGCTCATAATCGCAACATTCTGCAGGGAATGTGATTCGTGATCTTTTTAAAGTCACTATTGCTGGGAGTGCAGAAATGAAATACCATCATTTTTGTCGGGCTAAATACAGAAGCTCCTCGCTCTGTATGAATCACAGAAGCCTTTGTGCTCTGTAAATAACCTTCTTTATAACAGAAGCTTCTATGCTCTGTTTCACAGAAACCTTATGGTTCTGTATAAACACAAGACTCTTACTATCATCTATTTAGGGGGAGTCAGGGGGAGTTTTTGCAAAAACATTTCCCTCAACGATGAATGTTTGTCATCATCAAAAAGGGGGAGATTGTTGGGACGGTTTTGATGATGAATCGGACCCTCTGTACTACAGAAGGTCGAACATTCTATTCTACAGAAGCTTCTTATGTTAAGGGCTTTATGTAAGAATTATTCCTGTAATTAAATGATTAGTTATCAATTATTTAATTACGAAATATACATTATCTGATTAAGATATTAGTCTAATCAGATTACCATGATTTGATTTCCAAATAATCATATTGGAGATAATATTTCTTATAGAAGGAAATAAGATCTCTATTTATGGAAAGGTTCTACTAGTTGGTCTACAGGCTTCTGTAAGCTCTTACGACCTCTATATGACAGTTATTTAGATACCTATCACCACCACCTGTCCAGATACATTCTCACGTGTGTCTTTATCAGGATGGAACGAACATTTACCCCAATGGAAACAAATCTTCGATTGTTTCCATCTGTAGAAGGCTATCGAGCAGAACCTTCTGCGATACCTTCTGTGCTGCATTATTTAGGGAAATAATCATATCCCTATTTTATTTTGATATGATCATCTCCATTGCTGAATGCATGCACGTGTATTTCATTTTGTTTATTATGTAAACTAACTTTTAATTTCTTATTTTGCAGATTACGTTTTTATATTTTCCCTTTTGTATTTTACTCTTTGAACCGTGTATATAAATAGCCATGCTCTCTCCCATTGAAAATAGAACATTCATTTTCCCTTATCCCATTCTGATCAGAGAGAGCGTGTGCTTAAGCTTTAGTTCTTTCATTCGTTCGAGTTAGTCACACGATGAGCACTACCGGCGGAAGCTGCATCGTTGGTGAAACCTTCTGGGAGAGTGACTCGGGGGCTCGAGGGACTCGACCGAAAGCTGCAGGATACGTTGGCTGGAGGCACGGCTGGGGGTCGTGTGATCAACGTGCAGCGGGTCGGAGAGAAGGGCTGAACCTCGGGAGCACATAAGGTGAGGGACTAACCAGCTTCTGTTGTGTTGTAGAGCTCTGTGTGCAGGTACCTCAGGACAGGAGGAAGGCTGTCACCTCAGGACAGGAGGAAGGCTGTCACCCCAGAACAGAGGGAACGCTGTTCAACCTCAGGACAGGAGGAAGGCTGTCACCTCAGGACAGGAGGAAGGCTGTCACCCCAGGACAGAGGGCACGCTGTTCATCCTAGGACAAAGGATACGTTGTCCACCCTAAGACAAAGGGAACGTTGTCTGCTTGCGTAGGGTTCGCTACGTACTCGCGTGGGGTACGCCACGAAGTCGTTATCCTTGAGGGATTGCGCATTTGCTACCTTGTTAGTCACGTTAACGCGTGCAACCTCCTGTAGTGCAGAATCTTCGGATCTGTACAACCCTCTGTAGAGCAGAACCTTAAGGTCTGAATCTACTCTAGTGCAGAACTTTACGGTCTGTACATAACTCAAGTCATTTCTAATACGAACCATTTTGGTTTGTTAAAGATTGACACATTCTTGGTACAAAACCTTACGGTCTGTGCTATACCTTCTGTGATACAGAATCCTTGGATCTGTTCTATAAAAGGTTGACGCTTACAGTACAGAATCTCTTGATCTGTGTATATAGAAGGTTAACAGGTCTGACACAGAACCTTCTGGTCAGTATTGTGTCTTACCTTTTTCGATACAGAACCTTCGGTCTGTGTTGTGCCTAAGTCTCTTCGACACAGAACTCTCTGGTCTGTGTTGTGCCAAACTTTCTTCGACACAGAACCTTCTGGTCAGTGTTGTGCCTAAGCTACTTCGACACAGAACCCTCTGGTCTGTGTTGTGCCGAACTCACTACGATACAGAACCTTCTGGTCTGTATTGAGCCTAAGTTACTATAGTACAGAACCTTCGGGTTTGTGCTACATAACGAGCCTCTACGGTACAGAACCTTCTGGTCTGTGCTCTGCCACTCAAGCCTCTATTATACAGAACCTTTGGATCTGATTTCAGTTGCAATCATTTGTGTAATTTGTATAGAGATACATTTGAGTGGAAACCATCCAAATATCTGGGTGAAGAGTGGATGTAAGCAATTTGCTGAACCACTGTAAAAATACTTGTGTCCAATCAAACAAATTGCGAACACACTTGAACGTTCTGTTGTACAGAAACCTATCTACGGTTCTGTTTAACAGAAGCTTTCTTCCGCTGCGGGGTAAAAACGAAAAAGCGTTAAAATCCGAATTTGGAGATTAACACTAATTCACCCCCCTCTTAGTGTAATAAACTTCCTTGTCAATACGGTCAGTTATCTTCATTGGTATTTTGATTTTATGGAAATTAAGTCATTTAAGAGCAGAAGGTGCTGAACTATGATGTAATGTAGATTGCACTTTCAAATACGTATAGAACCCATGGGGGGCTCTATGCTTTCCCTCAACCTTGGCTTTGGTTAGAAAGAGAAAATGAAAAACTAGAAGCACTTTTTCAATGTTTATGGCTAGAGATGACTGAAGAATTAGTGTAGAAGAAAAGACACATGAGGGTGGGAAGAATAAGGACGCCTTGGAAACAGCCTCTTTGTGAATATGCTCATCAAACTTCTGGGAGGAAGTCTTTGGCAACGGACTAGTTGTTAATGGGGAAGAGCCCTTTTCGCCAAGACAAAATTTGGCCATTCTGGATGGGGAAGAACACACCATCTGAAGTAAATTATGTTACTGGAAAAGTAAATGTTACAAATCCTCTGTAAGGGGACTTATATTGTATATGTTTGCACTCAGCATGTTTATCTAATACTTTCAATTGTGATCATTTTCATATAATGTCGGGATCATTTTCTTTGTTCTTCAAACTTTAGTGTCTTATACCTGATTTTATGAATAGTTCAGCTTCTTGATCTAAGAGACAGCAAAGAATCTGTTTATGGAGCACTTGATGCCTGGGTTGCATGGGAACGTGATTTTCCAATCGCTTCACTTAGGAAGGCTTTGATCATGCTCGAGAAGGAACATCAGTGGCATAGAATCATCCAGGTTAGAACTGTCTATTTCATATTTCTGATAGGCACCTCACTTAGGTGGCGCAAAAGCATTTAAAAATGATCAGATGCTTCATGAACCACTTATTTTCACTTCGAAGGTTTTATATTTCCTCTGCATAATCAAGCATTTTTAAGCACTTCAATGTTTAGTATATCTTAACCATGATGTGCATTAAGAGCACTTCCTTTCTTTCTTTTTTTTTGTTGCTTAACCAAGGTAGACCAGGGAACAATTTAACCTTGTTTCTATAAGTAGACTCCTTTCAATACAGCATCAAGAATATCCCAGTTTGTTTGGCAGATGGAATTTTATGCCTAGTTTAGCTAACTGTCAAAGGAGAGTGATATGGGTTTTGAAGCTGTAGAATATGATTTCTTTTTCACCTAAAGTAGTGAGCCCTAGCTATTCACTAACCTTTTGGTAATTCTGGATGTGATGTCATAATAGAAAGATATTATAATATGAAGCTCGTGTCCATGAGTACACGGCCATGGCTAAACATTGGCATTTATTTTTCGAAATAAAAATTGGCTATACTGGCAAATTTATCAAGAGTATCAACCTTCCATGCCCAAAACAAGAAATACAAACATCGAAGTCGTAAACAATAAAACCAAGAAAACTTGTAATCACAATAGGGCAATCAATCGCACAAGCGGAGACATCTCAATACAAAGTCGAATCACCAAAAGCCCTATGCATATCTTCGCACACCAATTCACAACCAATGCAAAAACAACATCCGTTGGGCTGGACACAGTGCGGAAATAGACACCTGCAGCGAAGGGGTGACCGAACTACCACCACGACTCCGAGAGACAGTATCAAAACCGGAACGATAGCCCCGTCCCCAGACAGAAACAGCTCCGTGCCGGGCCAGCCGGACCTGCCCGAATTTTCCAAGCATTAATCTTGGAAGCATTTCATTGCATAGAAAAGGGCGGGGGATAAATTCACGGGTAAAATGCGAAGAAGAGATTTACGGCGGCGGATAGAACGACGGGAGACCGCCGCATCTTCTACTGTTAAGAATTAAGGTAGAGATGTCGAAAGAAACCGGGGGATTTCCCCGTCAACCAACCGCTTAGACGGGTTTAGGGTTTTTGGCCTGGACGGTGACCACAGCTTTCTTTATTTTATTCCAAATTATGTGATATTTTTTTAATATATAATTAACTAAATTATGAGAAAACATTACAAAGTTTAGAAATTTAGAATTATCATACAACAAATGAAGTAATAGTGTATTATTACATCCTCCTCATTGCAGTGCCAGGAGCTGCATTTTTTGTTTGTGCCAAAACTAATGTTGCAGATTGCTCAACTTCATTAGTGAAGGAGTTCGGAGTTTTGTTCCTTAATGACGTCATTTGGCGAAATATTTCGCCAAATGACGCCTTAAGTTTCAATATTAGCCTAATGACCCACTGAAGTCGGCCTTTGTAAGGCCGATTTCGTCTGCCATCATTTTTTTTCTAAGTATCATGAAATCGGTCTTTGTAAGGCCGACTTCACTCTGACCGCCCCGAAGTCGGGCTTACAAAGACCGATTTCAAGACACTTTGAAAAAAAAAAATATGGCAGACAAAGTCAACCTTTATAAGGCCGACTTCAATCCGGAAAAGAGGAAGTCGGTCTTACAAAGGCCGACTTCCCTCAGAACTTAAAAAAAAAATAAACTTCGTTTCCGATCACACCTGTAATACACATACTTCAACTCAACATACTTCAAACCAACTCAACTCAACTCAACTCAATTCATCTCAACTCAATATGCTAGTAATGCAACCAACTCAAAAGGAAGTACATAGGAGAAGTCTAAAAGAGAAGTCTTTGGGAGCGCCTAGAGTAGAAGAAGGATCTAAACCGCCGCTGAGACTCCATCTGCGTTAGCTGAGAAGAATCCTCTGCATCACGAACGGGTGGTCGATCCCTCATGCTCTTCCTTGGTGCCTCGGGAGTGGATGACGTAGAGGCATATAATGCCGGAGTCTTATAGGCATCCACCGGAGTCGGATCAATCACAAGAGACGGATATACCTCGTGCTCCTGCGACTGCATGATGAACGCATCGACGTCAAACATGTCTACATCTCGATGCTCCTCTTCCTCCTCCTCTTCCTCCTACTGCTGCTCCTCGTCCTCTGCGTGAGGTTCATTGGTTGGCTCAGCTTTAAACTCGTCGTCATCCACTGGCCCTTCAGCACGTCCATACAAGCGCATCGGGATAAACTCTCGCAAGAAGTTATGGCCCCTGCGAGAAATACTGGCAATGTGTTGTAACTCGGAAGGGTCACATCTCTCGGAGCGGACAGAGATGTCCCTCATTTGCTGCGTCTGCGAAGAAAATATATCAATACAATGATTTATACATTAATGAAGGTAAATAGTTATTGTACTTACCACTATGCTCAGCATAATGCCCGTGTGGAATAGATGTGGATGGGAGTGACGCATCTACCAGGTAATGTACTCCTCGTCTTGTTCCCAATGTAAAGGAACGATGTGGCTACCCCGGTGATGCCACAGCTCGACGTACTTCGCATGGATGTGCATTCAATTGTCCGATTGCTTGCCACGCATGTCAATCCAGTGGAGGCGTGCTTCAGCGTCATATATCCCAGGGATCAATTGCACGTCTCCAAATTGTCGAATAACTCTGTCCGGATAGTACCATTTGACAATTGAGAAGCAGATCAGCGGCACACATGCTCGCCAGCTGTCTTAACGTCCAAGCAATAATTCGGAAGTTTGGCGCGAATCTCATCCATGTATGGATGCCAAACGACCTGAGAAACAAACAAACATAACCAACCAACGAAATTTCGACAATCACAAGAAATTGAAAGTACATAAAGTCCAAGGAAAATACCTAGCGAGGACTCTGTCTATCGAGTGCTTCTCTAAAAATAGATAGGACATGCGTGGCAACAACAGTTGTATCAAGAGCTGCACCCCATCGATATACTAGAAGCATTCTTTGCCTCTGTCTGCTCCGGCGTCTGAGGGGAGATAAGTGTGGAAATCTGTCCCACGCCCACATCTGCAGCAACACTAGACAACCAGCCACCTGAGATGCATTCTTGTCTGCCGCTCTACATAACTGCCTGTATAACCATGCCAGACAAGCTGATCCCCAGCTGTAACTACCACAGATCTCAAAGTCCTCTAATAGTGGCAGCCACATTAGATGCACTAGGTTGTCCGACTTATCCAGGAAAACCATTGATCCTATAAGCTGCAGCATGTATGTCCTGGTATGCATACGTACCTGCTCATCCGGTGCATGTGGATCTAAGACGTCGAAACGGGAGGGCAACCAACTCATCTTCACCCTTCCCGCCTTCATCTGACCCGTTCTCGGAACGTCGCCAAGTAGATAAGCGCAAACCGCTGCGAAGTCGAAGCTGGTATAGGAGATGATGGGGTCACCCTCAATCGGCAATCCGAGCTGAATCGCCACATCCTCCAATGTCACCGTCATCTCTCCATGCGCCATGTGGAAAGTATGAATCTCCGGCCTCCATCTCTCCACTAATGCCGTGATAAGCACATGATCCAGCTGAATGAATGGGAGCTTCGCAACTCCGAAGAAGCCGGCCTGTCGAAGGTATCTATCCATCCGGGGATCTCGATGTATCTTCTTGACGCTACTATCGTGATGGCGACATTTCAAAACATTGTTCTGCATGAAAAATCAAATTTCAAAAGATTAGTAACATAACTCAAAATAAACGAAATATTCAGTATGATAAACATACATCTGTATAAGATGAATCCCAGACAACAGAAGAACGATGCTGCTCCTGGGAGTGCAGTACGGTCGGTACTTGTGGTCCTGGCTCCATAGTATAACCTGCAAAGAGAAATGTAAATTATACATGCATATCGAAGTGTTTATAATAAACGTATAAATGAAACATATCAAGTTGAATTCAAGATAATCCAAATACACCTTACAGTTTCATTTATTTGGATAACTACGACGATTATGTTCCTATCTTTTACAAAGACCATAAGTCAATTGGTCTTCTGTTCCCTCACATCCATTTCATTGTGAATTCTAGAAGATCTGGGTCTCCCTTTCGGTCGTCCCCTTTCAGGGTTCGGAACGACAGTTGGGAATGTATACGCATCCCAATCTTCTTTACAATCAAATGAATTCAATGTGGATGAGTATATCGCCTTTTGATTAGCCCAACTGTAAATATTGTGAATGGAATCCGAGCCATCCACGTTAACTAAGGCGAAACAAGCAAGGGCATGGAAATATGGTATCCGATAGGTTTGTCATTTCTTGCAGGAGCACCTCTTGTGTCGCATGAAGACGTTCTTTGTCTTATAATCCCCCTGATCGTGACAACGAACGTACCTTTACTGCGATCTAGAAGGGTCACTTGGTGATTTCTGGCTTTCTTGACATCCGGACTATCACTTACAAACAACCTGAACATAGGTTCCATGAAATTTGAATCCAGACATTCATGATCACGCGATAATACGGGATTGACGCAACTATGAGGTTCACCAACTATTCTCACCTCAAACTCATCATCCTCTTTTGATTGTATCGCCCTTAACCTCCACTTACAGCCCTTGTCGAATTCTGAACAACATATATTCCACAATGTCTTCGTGGATTTAACGACCTCATAATTGCAATGCCTTAAAATATGAAAATTGTTCCTCGCATTTATTAGTATTTTCTTATTTTTGAAACGCATTTCCTTATGAAATTTATCAATAAGGTCATTATACTCGACAAGGGGATGGAAATCCCACTCCTTAACCCTCTCATGCACGTCTTCGAGATATTCATTATAAAAGGGCAGGGGTTTCTCTTTCGATGCACTTCGCGAACTGGACCCTTCACCAGATTCAACAACCATGACCACTGATTGTCGACATTTCTCATCATCTGACATCTCATTGCCGGCATTCACATCGTTAAAAAACTCAGCATCAGTGTCGACATCTACATCAGAATTCATTATATCTTCATTGATATTTCCTTCATCTTCCATCACAGGATTAGAACATTCTCCAACAGTATAACACCTCTCTACTTCAGCCACGACAATTTCATTTCCAGCTACAACATCCATACGATGATCAACTTCCATCGGAAACATTATAACAATGTTCACCCGGAAAACAACGCTCCACTTCCTCCTCAACATTCTCATTTTGACATCCAACAACCATAGGACGATCCACTTCCACATTAGGCTCTATGGCCACCATTCTAGCCTTTACATTCTCAGTTTGACGACCAACACTCATACGACGATGGTGTTCCACATTAGGCTCAACTGCCACCATTATAGCCTGAACATGCGGCACCAATACATCGGGCAACACATATATTTGTTGCATATTTCTTGGATTTGCAATAGCAAACTTAATAAGCAACTTCACATATTTATCCACTTTAATAGGAACCAGATAATGCTTCACGTCAACATTATTGAACTCCAGAACGGGATACCCATGCGCTATCTGTAATGAAATTGCCTATTGCAAACCGATAGCTTGGCATATCAAGCGTTCGAAATTCTCGTAATTGACAAATTTCGGGATTTCTGTTCTTGCTATTAAACCATTTTCATAACCAACTCCGTCAACTCCATTGACAGTATTTCCGTTATAAAAGAACAATAGCTCAATCGACGAGATTGGAACACGACGCCTAAATCAATTGAGCTATCAAATTAGAACATAAAGTTTAAAAATGAATACAATTTAGTTAATTGTACGCGCGCCTTCCAGCCTAGCACGCGCGTGGTGGTTCGAACGACCGAGGATCCGGGCCCGCTCCCCATGGCCCAACCGGTCGATGTCACGACTCGAGCGTCGGACGTTGCGGAAGGGAATTAAGTGATCCCTCCTGGGTTCCTAACTGGGCTTGTTAGGGCCCTCGCCGACCGTCTCTGTTTACCTAAGAGGCGGCGGGCAAAAGGCGGAGCATGATCCGAAGAAGGAACTTTCGAGAGAAATCGGGAGCGGCTCGTGTCGCCATCACCCATCCAAAATGGCTCCGTAAAAAAAAAGTATTATCGTTTAACCTAGGTAAACTATACGGAGTCGCCACCGACTTAGTTTTGAAAACTGGTTTAAGTCGGAAAACCAGAGTAGGATTCAGGGATTCCTATTTACTAACTCTTACATTCTAACATACGAAAAAGGAAGTGGCGTTTGCTCCAAAAGATTTGCTTTTGTTTAACGGGTGTTGGACCCGATTCGGGCATGACTTCGGACTCATGTCAATGTTTTACGGGCGTTGGACCCGATTCGGGCTTTTGGGCCCGAACTCGTATTTGTTGATAGCAAACAACATGCGACAATAAACCTATGAGTCTAAGGCATGCGGCCAAGCACAAACAATTATTTAGATCAAAGGGGACGGGGAAGGATGGTAACCGTGGGCCTATGCACTTGGGCCCACGGCCCGTTACATGTGGAAATAATAAAAAACAGGAGGCCCGCACCTCCTTCATGTACCTGAGGCACGTCGGTCGGGCTCGTCAGTTGAGGCAGCTTTCGAGATGTGCTTCCACCATGGGTTTCCTCGCACGCCTCCAGTCTTCGAAATTCGTTTTGTCGAACTCCCGTGAAGCTCGATTGATTTTCATGCAAATCAAACCAGAATGCGGTGGTCAGAAAATTCTAATTGAATATTTGAAGCAATCAAAATTAACTATTGTAAGTCGGAGTGAGACTTACGGGGCGTTGTGTGGCCCGTTGATATTGATCTTCAGTGACGTCGAAAATAGATGTCCCTTGGTGATGAATTCCTTGACATGCAAAACAAAGGAAAGGAGAGCGATGTACAAAACCTTAGTATCATTAAATTTGAACGAAATTCAATCGACATGGATGAGTAAGGTATGACTTACCGTTTGAGGGTGAGGAATCGAGTCAACATGTGATCTTTCGAGAAAACCCCAAATAAATAGCTAGAGAAGTTCCATGTCCGGTCCGTTGATTCATACATGTTATGAATCCTACGAGAGTGAAGAAATATTGAAAGTAGAATGTTCGAAACATATGACCAAAGAGACAAACATAAGTAGTAACGCCGTCGAAAGAATAAGAAACTAACCATTCATATAAGTAAAGAGATTAATGGCAAGTATGTTTTTCAAATTTGACGAAAAAATCTAATGGTGTGATCCTATTCGACGAGGCAAAGAAAAGTTTGGCTAATCTTAGAACGTTTACTCAAATTGTGACAAATAGACGATGGTTAAAAAATTCATAACTTGCCGTAAACTTTTCCAAAATTTGTGAAATTTTACCAGAAGCTAGAAAACTTAAATATAATTGATGACGTCAAAATTTAGGTAACATGTGCTGTGCTACCAGTAAAGCAAAGATTGGGCTGTTCAAACTGGACATGTTCCAGTCGGACAGCTTACAGGAGTGAGTTTGACCCCCGTTGACCATGTACTTAAGTTACTCAAATGAGAAATGTAAAACATGAAAGTTGTAAATTATTAAATTTTCTAACTTTATATTCCAATTTTAGTTCATTTTGATTTTATATGAGCAAGTTATACCTTCCGGTGCACAAACTACTCATCCTGCCACTGGACGGCAAGAGTCAAGGGAGGGCTTTGTTTTCTCTGAATTTTTAGACCAACTAGATGGAACCGAATGTAAAAACTCAAAAGAGAAAAGTTGTAGAAAACTGAAATATGATTCTAAAAACACTAATTTCATAAAAGTCCAATGTGTGGTTTGAAAAATAAATAATTTTCTTTCAGTAGTATTTGTCTGATGCAAGGTGAAATGACGTTTTTATTTCCGCTGCACTCCGCTAATGATTTGACCAGATTTTGTTGCTTCAATAAAAATTTTCAAAACATAAAAGATTTAGATTAATAAAATAGGTATCTAATGCAACAAACTTCAGGTGAATTGGAGACTTGGTGTTAAAGTTGTGTCCAGAAAACCGACTCAGGTTTCCTTCTTGTGTGCAGACCGAGGCTAACTCACAGTCCATCTTTCAATGGACGAAACCCAACCGAAGAGACCTCGAATGAAAAAGTTTAAAACATGAAAGTTTGAGATAACTTAAGTGAAAAGTGATATCAAGTAATTTTATGTAGATCTAAGCTTTACGGGCAAAGTTATGTCCAACGGAGTGCGACTGCTGCCTCGTGGATGCACGAAACAGGTCAGTTTTATTCGTTAACGTTCAAGGATAAAAAAACGTCGGTTAAGCATGTTCTTTTGGGAAAGTGATCAATATGAAAATTGTTCCTCATTAATAAAGGAATCCAAAGAGTCTAAAATCATCTCAATCCATGTACTGGGAGAAAACTTATGCATAAAATATGAAGCAATGACAACAGCGACGGGCTTCGCAAACTTCAGCATGCGTCCATCTAAAGAATCGGCCATAACTCATGCTTTACATGCTCGATTTAAATGCATAAGTTATCCACACGACCAGGAGAGAGAGAGGAAGAGGTTAGACCTGATTAAGCTTGATTCTGTCGCTGGACGGAAGAGCAGCGCCTGCAGAAGTGAACTGGGACATCATGCTTCGCGATTTCCAGCCTCCAACCATCTCGAACTCGCGAATAACAGTGTATTCATGAAATTAACACCAAAATATGAGTAGACAGAATACGGGTAGGGTAACGGACGTCATGGGTGTTCATTTATTGAGTTGCACGAGTGAGACTGAAAACTCACCGAGGGGTTGCCTCGCTCCGGGATTGCCCGGGGAGAAAGAAGGACGTCAGGAGTCTGTTAGGGGGCTTCCTTTGAGCCAGTTCTTGTCCATACTTGGATCGTGGCTTTGACAGGAGGATGCTTGGAAAGGAGAGTATTGGCTGGAATAAGACGGTTGACGTTAGGAGGCCTTGGCTCGTCAGCAATGGAGGGGGAAAGTCCTTGGCTCCGATTTGTGTATGTCGGGGAGGAGTTGGCCTCCGATTGCATGTGATGGAGGAGGAGTTGGCCTCCGATTCTCAGAGGGGTGGAGCGTATGGGGTGAGACGTCTGATTGTCCTAATTATCTGATAATTGTCTGAAAGGGGATGAGAGCTTTGGCTCTTAGGATTTCAAAGATTCTATAATGGGGAATCTCTCATTTCTTTTTGTCAGGGATAAGGATATATTTTTTTTTGAAAAGGAGATCATGGAGATAACGTGTGAAAGAGAGGAACGAGAGGAAAAGAAATCTCTCCCTAAAATCTCGGATTGATTGGAGAAGAGATTATTTTCCCTTTTTTTAGAAATAAACTAAATTAGGAGAGGAAAAGAAATATCCTGTGAAATATGGATTGATTGGATGATTTTTTTTAGATTTTATATTGTTTAAAATTTGGGGTATTACATTAATTTACATTTTGTTGTTACTTAATAACTACCTAATTAATTACAGTAATTAAATTCTTAGGATAATTATAATTGATTAGTTGTAATTACATTCAATAAGTCAATTAATTAAACACTTCCTTATCCTTTATAAACCACAATTTACCATAATTTCCATAAAATCACATAAACAGTAAATAAACTATAATTAACCCTAATTAGCAATTAATTATTATAATTAAACATTAATTAACTAGATAAAAGTGAAAATTACACTATTACCGTAAGGGACGGTCGGGGACGGGGCGGTGGTCACGAACCTCAGGCTCGGTCGGGGACGAGGCGTCTCGGAACGACAACGGGACGGAAGCTAGAGCTCGGGGACGGAATATTGGGGTGAGGGGAGCTCCGATCGGCGACTTGAGGGGAAGGGGCGGCGGCTTGCGGAGTTTTTGCCTCGAGGAGTTCTGTCTCCCCGAGTATTTTTTTTTTAACCTAGGCCGACTTCGGTGGGTCATTCGAGGAATACTGAAACTTAAGGCGTCATTTTGCGAAATGATTAGCCAAATGACGTAATTAAGGAACAAAACTCGAAGGAGCTGAGGACCGGGTGGTCTGAGCGGAACGGGCACGACTGGGAGAGATCAACAACCCCAGTGGCAGTGGCAGTAGCAGTGGCCCGAGTGCATTATCATGATGCATTCATGAGATAACCTTTTCTTCAAGCAGGGAGACCCCCATGCCCAACTACTCACTGTAGATGAGCTTGGGATGACTTTCACTTTGCATAAACCTCCACTTACACAAGAGATCCACTCCTTTATGATACACCGCCTATTTTCTGAGTGCCAGCCAACCCAAGTCTCATCGCTTATGGATACTAATATCCCGGGCACAATTCGCTCGGATGGCTTCCTCTAAGTCATCCACCTTGTTGTAATCGACTCTGAGTGTGACCATTGTCGTGTTATTCTTACCAGCATCATAATGTTGCTTGATGTCCTCAACCTTGAACGACTACAGCTGGAAACACAAGGAAGAAGCACCAGGGTATGAATATTTGTGACAGGGGGATGAAATGCATGACGGGATAGCTTGCATTTGCAATATGGTCCGTCTCTAAATAAAGGGCAATGCATGGATGTTCATTCCCTCGTGTGTAACTTGAAGTGATCAAAGACGAAATCAACGAGGAAATGAAACCACTCGCGGCTTTCTCAAATAAGCAATTTTTCATCTACAAAATTTTTTCTTGGTCGGATGAAATTGGAATTTCAGCATATGAGTAGAAAGAAAGACCGAGACCAAAATGAAATGCAGTTGCTCCAGCCCATACTTACCTGGTGATACAAAACTCCTAAAAGGTCATAAGAAATTTCTATGCCCATTGGAACCTGAGAGGAGGTAAAAACAGAAGAATCAGTAATGACATTGAACCTTCAAAAATAATACAGAGTTGCCCGACCAAAGAGGTCCTCACCCTGGACTTGACAACACAAGTTGGCGCACTCCTCAAGCACTCTGCTGCTACTCCGCCATATGCCCACACAAGGCCTCCAGTGCCCAGTTTAATGCCTCCAAAGTACCTAAAACCAATAACCAAGCAGACATGCATCACAAAGGGATTATGAATAGAAAACATGATTACACGTCGTTATCTGTGGAGAAAAACCCATTCAATCCATCTATTGATGTGCTAACCCAGGGGAATTGCTAAGAGGAAAGGTAAAAATCAACCATGAGGGGAAATTTAAGCAGCAAGACATTTTTCTCCAAAGCAAAAGACAACACAAATGGCACCGGTAACCCAATCAAAGCAAAAACAAAAACCAGTATAAGCCCTGCCTCAATCATCAGATGTGCAAGACCAAAAAAAAATCAAACAAATGACACAATATTGGCGCGAATTACTATCATATTGTTCTATGATTTCAACTGCTCTTCTTAGGAAAAGGTTTTTACCTGATGACTACGACCGTCACTCTATAAATTCCAGAAGAATCAATGGCAGAATATATTGGTTTACCGGCAGTACCAAATGGTGCACCATCAGCATTTGATCGAAACTGATCCCCTACCTACAAGACCCGAGAATAGTTATGCTAAATCAAACCATTCTAACATTCAATACAAGGTTCGTAATGCATACGAAAAACAATCTATACCCAAAAAGCTGAATGAACAGGAAATGAGCCCCGTTAAAGTTTAATCAAAGAATGCTCCACAAACAAGATGCCTTTGAGATACAAACACAGATGCTCCCTTTGACCATTACAAGTCCTCGACCAATTTCCGACATTTCCTAACTGCATTAGTTTGTGATTAGTGGTAAATTCCGCAAAATGGTTACAGATGCCCAATAAGCCAACAATTATCCTGATGCACTCGGCATGAGTCTGACAGTATAAAGATGCTTCATTGGAATCCTTAGTGCCCTGGACTCGTAGAGAATGCTTGGCTCGCCACGATCACTCGATTGAACAATGGTGCATTACAAAGTTTTCAATGAAAGAAATAGCATGCTGCTTTCTTCATTGTTGCTCTTCTAAGAGCAGGGCTTTTGCGTTCTCAATGTTATCATCTTTTTCTCAAGGGTATCACCAAGAACAGCCTAATCACTTCAAATAAAAAATAATTGACTCAACAAGGTAGAAGATCTTCAGTGTCGAACAAGAACAAGCGCATGCCTCTCAATCAAAATAGAGGAAAAACCTAGGAACAAGGACGAGAAGTCGTCACCTTGTAGGCCCAACAATTGTGGGTAGCTCACAGATCCTTGACCTGCACAAGGTGGAAACGAAAAACGAATGATACCAAAAAGGGGTTTAGAGGGTGAAAAAGGAAGGTGTTCTTGATACCTGGGGAAGGAAGGAGAGAGGTGCATTGTTCGTTGGAGATGGGGCTGGCGATGGCGATGAACTTGTTCTTCTTGGCCTCCCTCTCTAACACTACCTTCTCCTTTATGGTGGTGAAGTTTCGCCAGAGCTCGTTGAGGGATTGATCATGGCGGACTTCATAGTGGGAGATGAGATTGTGACAATGAAGGTGGGGATGGAGAAGGATTATTATGTTGGATATCATGTTGTGGAAGTGACTTGATGTTCACTTATGAGTGTGAAGAAAATCTCACCCCATCAGCTAGTTTTTGGGTCGAAAACAGCGCCTTTATCAGATCGATTCACAACGAAGAGCAGAGAAGTAAAGTGAGGGAAGTCGGAATAGAAGACGAAGAAGAAGCACAAAAGAAAACAAGGGAAAGGGAAGAAACCTTGGTAGGAACAAGCCAGGAGGATAGTCAGGAGTGTAACAAGAATGGCGAGAGCGGTCGGGTTAAGGAAAAGAAAACGAAAATGCTTTAACTATCCACTCTCCGGTATTTCGGAGAATGTTGTGAACCGGACTCTGATACCACTGTTGGGTGCTGTTGGGCCTTTTTGACCTTAAAAGCTAGCTCATGGAGTAAGGCTTTACCTCACACTTATAAGTGAGCACCCAGCCCCTTCCACAACCAATGTGGGATATCCAACAATCTCCCCCTTCACACATTGGGTTTATGGAGTTTAACCATTTACTCTCCGATATTTCGAGGAATTATTGTGAACCGGGTTCTACTACTAGTTTGTTGGGGACGTGACACCCATAATCTATTTCAGACATGTACTGATCAAAGAGAAACAAATGGCACTTCGACTATCCCACAACAACCAATGCCACAACACCAACTCCAGTAGAGTCGTATATCCCGAAGTCCTCGAAATGTCAACCAAACGCAAGTAATATCGGCAGCAAAGAAAAATACAAGAGACATCGTGATTTTACGCAAAAAAACCTCTCGATGTGAGAGGAAAAACCATGGCATCAAACTTCACCATTCTCTCCACTATCAACAATAATGGGTTACACGACAAGTATTTTTTTCTCCAGCCAAACTAGAGTATCACCATGGAGAAACTTGATCTCGGCTCACTCCAACGTTAGCCATCATCACACAAGGATGAATTACAATAAGAACACCAAGAAAAGAAACGCCTCCTTCAAGAGCACGACAAAGAGAATTGCAACATCTCATGACGATTCAACCATCAATACGAAGGGCTCGTCGAGAGGATTAATACCGTGAAGTTTCATCAAGAACGGACGACAAATCAAGCTTGATCGGCCCCGCCTTCTTCTTTCTCTTCTTTCTTTCTTCTTCTTTTCTCTCTCTTTTAGATTTCTTCTTGTTGTCTGAGACTTTCTCCACAAGCCTTCATTTAATTTTTCCAACTTATGGGGCAAGTTTTCTAAATTTGATGGGTTGGGCCCACATGGGCTTGAAAAACCAACAAATCTCCCTCTCAAGTCCACGTGGGAGACTCGACCATACCGGCGTTGTCTCGAAAAAAACGAACATCATAGTGGACAAAGCCTTCGTCATCGTATCCGATGCATTCTCATCATTATGGATCTTCTTAAGTCACATCGTCTTCATCTCTAACTCATTCCGAATCTAATGATATCTAACGTCAATATACTTCGACTGAGAGTAGGAGATAAAGTTCTTGCCGAGATGGATAGCACTCTGACTGTCAATATGAAGAACATAACTCTCTTGCCCATGAAAGAATGAATCGCACTATAGAGGAGCAGATCCGGAGTATGCTTGCTCATGCTAAACTTCCAAAATCCTTTTGGAGTGAAGCTTTTCTTACTGCAGTGTATTTGATTAACCTTTCCCCTTCAGTTCCTCTTGATTTTGATATTCCAGAGAGAGTGTGGACAGGGAATAAAGTATCCTATGATCATTTGAGGATATTTGGCTACAGGGCTTCATTCATGTCCCTAAAGATGAAAGAGCCAAATTGGATCCGAAGTCAAAGTAATGCATCTTTCTGGGGTATGGACAAGAAGAGTTTGGTTACAGATTATGGGACATTGAAGAAAAGAAAATTGTCAGAAGTAGAGATGTAGTGTTCCTTGAAAACCAAACAATTGAGGATGTGGGCATGGGCGGAGGGATGAAGAAGATTGAACAGGAAGACGAATGAGTGTAACAAGAATGGCGAGAACGGTCGGGTTAAGGAAAAGAAAAAGGAAATGGCCCAAACCGGAGGGATCAAATTATTGGACTAACAGTAAGAATGAACTTTCAAGAAAAGCATATATTTTTCCTAAAACGGTAAGATGTAGTGTTCCTTGAAGACCAAACGATTGAGGATTGTGAAAAGCCAGAAAAGAAGAAAGTACTTGTAGAAGTGTCTGTTGATTTGAGTACAATCCCTTGTATGCCTCCTGCTGTTATGGAGAATCAAACAAATGACGTTGTCACAGATAAGCGTACAGTTGAGGATGGAGATGGCACAGTTGAGCCTCAAGTTGATTTGAGACGATCGATCAGAGAGCATAGACCATCACAGAAGTATTATTCACATGATTATGTATTGTTTGCTGACGGGGGAGAGCCCGAATGCTTCGATGAGGCTATGCAAGTGGAGCAAAAGTAACAGTGGATGAGAGCAATGAAAGATGAGATGAGATAATTGCGTGAGAACAACACCTTTGAATTGGTGAAGCTGCTTAAAGGCAAGAGAGCGCTAAAGAACAAATGGGTGTACATACTAAAACTTGATGAAAGTGGTTCATAATAGAGACATAAGGCGCGATTAGTAAGGATTCGGTCAGAAGAAAGAAATTGATTTTGATGAGATATTTTGTCCTGTGGTCAAGATGTCTTCTATCCGAGTTGTTCTTAGTTTAGCGGCAACCACTTGGAGATTGAACAGCTTGATGTAAAGAAATACGATGATTTAGATGAAGAGATCTGCATGGATCAATCGAAAGGATTTGTTGCTAGCGGAAAGGAGGACCTTGTCTGTAACCTGAAGAAGAGCTTGTACGGCCTTAAGCATGCACCAAGACAATGGTATAGAAAGTTTGACTCTTTTATGACCGACCATGGGTATGAAACAACAGATTCTGATCACTGTGTTTATTTGAAGCAATTTGATGATGATGATTTTATTATTCTCCTGCTTTATGTGGACAATATGTTGATTGTTGGACATGATACCGCAAAGATTTCGTCTTTGAAAGCATATTTGAGCAAGTCTTTTGCAATGAAAGATTTGAGGCCAACTAAGTAGATACTTGGCATGAGGATTGCCTGTGATAGGAAGAAAGGGAAACTTTGGCTATTTCAGGAGAGATATGTTGAAAATGTTTTGTGGAGATTCAGTATGACTGGATGCAAAACAACTGGTCCTCCATTTCCGAGTCATTTCAAGTTAAGTACTTTTCATTGTCCTTCGATAGAGAGGGATAGATAATACATGGATAAAGTTCCTTATGCATCAACAATGGACAGTTTGATGTATGCTATGGTATTTACACGATCCTATATTGCTCATGCAGTTGGCGTTGTGAGTCGATTTCTATCAAACCTTGACAAAGAAAATTGGATGGCGGTTAAGTGGATTATGAGGTATTTGAAATGTACTTCTTGATTTTACTTATGCTTTGGCATTGATGAGCCGATCTAAGTTGGTTATGCAGATGCAGACACGGCCTGTGACGTTGATTCGGAAAAATCTACGTCAGGCTATCTGATGAACTCTTCAGGGGGGACGGGGAGCAGCGTCATGGCAGTCAAGATTGCAGAAATGTGTAGCTTTATCTTTCACGGAGGCAGAGTATATTCTTATCACCGAAGCATGTAAAAAAACTGATATAATTAAAGATATTCTTACTTGAGCTATTTTTTTGGGTCGAGAAGGTTCAACGGCAACCAACAAGTTTTCCCAGGATAAAGTGCTGATCTTGTTTTTGTTTTCCATTTTGTCGGTATCATTTTTTCATGTAAAGCTTTATCTGCATGTGTTATTCAGTGACTACATGCACTCATGCCCTGGATGCACTCTCCATGCTTGGAAGCAGGGATGCCCACGCCAGTTTGACCTCGTCATTGCAGAAGTCCACCTTCCTGATATTAATGGTCTTCAATTGCTCGGCCACCTTGTCAATCTGGGCATCCGCCTCCCCGTAATCCGTGAGTTCTCTAATTATTCATTCCTGTTACCCCGTTTTTCTTTTTTAAAAATAATCTTGTCTATCTATATAACCTCCCCTGTCTGGTATCTACTTTCTTTTGTACAGTTTTAATCAGGACAATTTTATGATAATGCGAGGCCTTTCTCTAGGTGCTTTGCTTGTTTTGGCCAAGCGCTTCAAGATGGACGTGCTCCTGTTGCTGTGGCAGCTACTTCTCACGAGAATAATAGGACAGTATCGCCCTTCTGCTACATCTGACAAGTGCAACTCAAATATATCAGTTGTGCCAGCCGAGATTATCAAGAAGAAGAAGAGATTTGTATGGAGTTTCGAGTGGCACGAGCTCTTCGTCACAGCCATCAAATTCTTAGGTCACCAGAGTACGCCTCATTTACTCATTCAATCCACTTTTCGGTCACGCGCAAACTATTTGTTTATTATGGTTTTCACTTACGAAGCAGATGTCATCCCGAAAAAGATACTGGAATATATGCAGACACGATGCCGAGATCCTGATCTCGACCGTCACGTCATCTCCAGCTACACATGTTTGAAGTTGTGAGAAAATCAAAATTTCAATAATTTCTTCAAGAATTTGCTAGAAAAATAAAATAAAAATGCTCGAAGGCAAATCCCACTACAAACGTTCGTAGTTGTCAGAAGATCCTAATTTCCATCACTAATGTCTGAAATCGGAGCTGAAATAAAAAAAAATGAATATATATCGAAGGGAATATATTTTCGGAGTTATATAATTGGGAAACTACCTGAGTTTGAACTAAAGAGGACAAAGCTAACTGTTAGAATGAGGTGGCAAGACACAATATGCTAACATTAACATTAAACTAGAGTTTCTAACAAGTTCGAAAAAGTGGTATCAGAGCGATATTCTAACAAGTGGTATCAGAGTGAGATTAGATCATTGTTATGACTTCCAATTGTTCGATGTCTATTTTAATTCTGATACAACAATATGTAAATATTTGATTTTTACAAAGTGGGTCATCCCGTTGTGCCAATCTGAAAGGAAAATACCCGCAACCCTAGTTAAAGTAGCCAAGAAGAATCTGTCGTGAATGACTCAAATATTTCAGTTGCAGATAGAAGCAAGAAGAAATCCTGGACTGAAGAACGTCATAATCTATTTTGAAAAGCTCTCCAAGTTTTAGACAATAACATATGTTTCCTTTTTTCCCACTAAACTAGCTTTTGCTTTTTTTAAGAGTTATGTTAATCTATCTCCTAGTAAGCTATCATGAACTTGTAACATCAATTTGCTCGAAAAAAAAAATTTCTTTAGCTGTGCTAAGTCCAACCAAAACTAATCAACCTATGCAGCTTCAGCCGTGAGAGAGTTCCGTCCCGAACGAAACGGACTGGGTTAGTAAAACAGAAAGAAAGAGGAAGGAAGGCGGTTTTGTAATTTCCCACCCCCAAAACCCTTTCTTCGTCTTCTTCCCTCGGAACTCTTGTCCCTAGCCGCCCGCGCACGTCAGTAGCGAACAGCGAATCCTATAGGCGTTGGCACCGGGAGTTTGGAGGAAGAACGATGGTGTTGTGGAGAATCGGAAGGGCTTTGATGAGGGGTATAATGATCCATATGGGCCCATGTGGATCTTTTGCTGTCTGGATACTGTTTATTGAGTATAATGGTCTCTGCTGCTGTGATCGCAGCCAATAAGTGGTTACGGTGTTTTGAGGGTGATCGATTCGACATTACCGAAGTTGTAGGTGAGGTTCTTCAAGATCGATCACACAGATGTCCCCCTGTATTACGACACCGGCCTCCTTGGTATCATTCGCTGGATTCCCCTGATGCACTTGAAGTTATTCCTGAAGAACAAGTTTGGAGAAGAATCAGATCTCGATGCCTCCCTAGCGGCTTCTTCATTTGTGGCCTTATACCCATCTTAACAACTTTTGTCCTATTCTCCATCTTGGCACGATCACCCACTTCTTTTCGTAGACCAAGACCGATCTCATCTTCATTCAGTCCAACATATCGATGTATACTGGGAGGTAAGATGCTGGACGCGGTCCTGCTCAACATGAACGTGTACGCGGGTAAAGATGCAACGATTCCTAGTGTTCGACTACTACTATCTCGACCAGAAGTTCCTGGAGGCTGTCCTGCCCCAGATCAAGGAAGGGAAGATAATATACGTCGAGGACTTCGCCGAGAGACTGGAAAACGGCCCCGTAGCTCTCGTGGAGCTGTTCTTCGGCCGTAACGTCGGGAAACAGGTGGTGGTCGTCTCGCGCGAGTAAGCTTCCTCCTGGATAGGAAAATCCCGTGGCAACGTAACTGGTTTTTGGGATATCGTGTTGGGATGTAATGATTCTCTTAGGGATATTGGACTTGAAGCATCGTTGTCAATGGTCATAATGCTAAAAAACGACTGGATACGAGTTAATTCTATTTATTTCTACAGATGCAACGTTCAGTGATAAACAAAAGCTCCGGCTCGTTAAGAAAGACATGCCTTCAGATATATATCATACTGGAAAAGAGTATCCTCGCAGGTACTTGGAGTCGACCCCTGATTCACGGATTAACGCGACTCTTCCTGTCCGCGCAACCTTCATAAGGAGTTCAAGGAAATCTTTCAAATAACAATGAGACGTAGAAAGCTTTTCCAACTAGAAGGACAAGGATAAGGATACCTCGCAGATCCCGTAAGGTTCTAACAATCTCTGCAATGCAACCATCTTGTCCAAATCTCCAGTAAGCTATGGCAGAAATTCATGTGTATATTAGCCCTTGGCAAGTTGGAGGATGAAAAGATAATACATATTTTTTGACAGAAAGCCTTCTCGAATACCGCTATAAGATTACGGATAGCTTGTGGAATCATGATGACACTAGCAAACATAATGACCCACGTGTAGTAATAGTGAGTAATACAACAGGCGTTTACCTCAAGGGTGATGGTATGGTCTGATACATCAACCGCCTTTGCCCTGAAAATGCTGGCAATATCCAGAACGTCTCGACGAGCAGCCGCATTAACAGCAATTTTTATTAGCATCAGCTCACGTTCAGCAAATGGTACATGAGTAAGATCCACAACCTAAAGCCATGAAAGCAGTTCCAGAAACCATTTGTGATTACAATAAGAAAATACGAGAACAAGCCCATTTTCTAGAGGTAAATAAAACCAAATATCTATCAAATTTTGTTCTTATTCCGGATGATTACCAAAAATAGTTTTTTTTTCCAAAAAACCTGAGTTTCTCACCTCGTGGAGATCCACCAACTTATATAGTTGTTGGACCAACTTGCTGATAGATGCATCTGTGCCAGGTACCACAGTAGTGATGCGAGAACGGCCTTCAACTTCAGCATGTCCCACAGCCAAGCTCTGCGTGACATACATTGGTATCTTTAGCCATAATATATTTCACACGAGTCGCATCGAAGGAGTTTCATGTATATTTGAAAACCATAACACAGAAAAGTAGACGGAAACACAGTCTAGATTTACCTGAATGTTGTATCCCCTCCGGGCAAACACTCCAGTGACAATGTTAAGAACTCCAGGAGAGTCATTCACAAGCATTGACAAAGTATGCGAGCGAAGTCCCATAGTCTGTAACAATAGTCAAGCATGAGTTGCACCCCTAGTGCCTACAAACTTGTTGTACTTTCTTCTCTGAAGAGTCCTGTTTCAACTCAAACAGAAGAATGAAAAAGGCAAAGAGAAGTATGCCATGATTTGAACCAAAATAAAAGATACAGAAACAATACTTACATCATCTTCATTAAGAACTCCCCAGTGAGCATCCAGGACTTGACTAAACACAAACTCATCAGCAGGTTCCACCGGATAAACATCACCCTTCACAAATAAATTTCAGACAGATGGTAACATCTTGCATCTAAAACTTTAACATCTGAAAACATCATAAGATGTAACCACTAAGCACAAGTAAAGTCTTCAACATGGCAGTCAATTATGCAGAAATCACCCCTGCCAAAGCCTGTGTTTTGCTTCTGGATGATACCAGACTAAATGCATTTCTTGGCAGCATGGTAAGGGCTCTTCCCAGAAGTCCTCCCAATTTATCCAGTGATAGCCACATGGGAATGCTCAAAGTTGGAGAAACACCTCGTGTTACATATGCTCCTCAAAATTTTGTTAGAACACTCAATCAACACTGGTTCACAACAATTACGGATTCCGATGGACCAGCATTGTAAACTCAGATAACATGCTCATGACAGCTATCACTGCAAAGAAAGGTTAGAAGTTCTCACCCCAACAGAGGTGACTCCTTCGTTATTCAGAGTTCTATCTCTAGCACCAGCGACAACAGGATCGACAGATACGCGTCCCTCCAGATCTGGATAAGATGCAGCAGAAAATCGCCAAAATGGAGCAGACTCACCCATTTTTTCCCTCCTGAGTGCAATCTGCAGCAAATTTAGGTTGGAAGTCACAAGTTAGTGCTTTGGATGTTGGAAAGATTGCGCAATTTATACAGAACAGACATCAAAAGACTTAAAGACATCTTTCAGATATACATTCCATAAAAGGCAAGAACACCACCAACCTTTCCAGTTCGAGCTATTTCCCTTATACCAAATTTGCTAAAATTTCTCTGGACAGCAACCATCTTTCCAGGATCTCCAGTAACCTAGATCCAACACATACATCAATATCAAAGATGTTGCACCAAAGATTTGAAAGAGTTCTATAGCCACGAAATGAATGCCACAAACATGTGCATGACATTACCTCAATTGTCAGAGAATGTTCTGAAATATCCACAATTTTGGCTCTGAAAATTTCCACCAACCACATGATCTGCAAATCATGATCAAGAAGCAGAGGACAAGTAAAAAATGGGGAATGAGAAAAAAAAAACTGTAATTGCCTGTACTCAACAAAACCTCAGGGCGTTGTGCTGTTTCAGCATTGACTTTCATTAGCATCAATTCACGTTCAACTTGTGGCTCCTTTGATATGTCATCAACCTATTGAAAAAAATATGTCGGCGCAATAAGAATTTTAAATTTTCAAGGGGCAGAAAAAGTAAGATAACCAAGAATAATCAAGAAGTGTAGGAAGTAAAAGTTAAGGTCCTGTAAAATCTAAGCATCTCCATAGAGTCAATACAGTAAGCATGGAAGCAAATTTCCATTTTGATTGGCAGCAACTACGAGGCTATGTATCGCAGTTCCCAGCATTTGTTCCAATCCAAACAATGTTTACTACAATTTCCATTTTTTAGTAGCAACGATAAGTCCACATCCTTGTGTCCTAGGAACAGTTCAATTTAGAAAAAGTTCGAAACAACCCTATCGAGATAAGAATATTGACAAGTTGCCACAGAGATCAATAATGGGAATAATCTCAAACCTTTAGAACATTCACAAGCTTCTGAAGCTGCTCCATGACTTGTTGCAACACCTTTTCAGTTCCAGAAACGACTATCGTGAAAAGTGCCTTGTCTTTATTCAGACCAACAGCCAGGGTCTCAATATTATACCCTCTCCTGGCAAACACGCCGGCGATCCGATTTATCATCCCGCTCTCATCACCAACAAACACTGAGATTGTATGCCGCCTCACACTGCCATTGTAAAAGGCTTATGAATGTCAGCTAGAAATAATACAGACCAATGACCAACCAAAGTTCCCTTCCTCAAGGGATTTGCTCGATGGAAAAACAAAAATACGGCACTAGAGTACAGATAAGAGTAATAATTAGATAAGGGGACACACATTACAACACCATGTTAGCATTTACATCTATTTCTTACTTCAAGATCCCACAAATGAGGTATTCGGATAGATCGAGTGAGGATTAAATAATAACATGCCGTCAACCACCGAGCGATGAACTGATTAAAATTTCTTTCTAAAACAAACAGCGTCATTTGTTCTATCGGTCTTTTGTTATCGTGCTTGCTATGACGGCTTCGGACGGAAAGACAGAAAGCACTTTAATAACACCATGGATCCTCTAAACTGAACGGAATAACCCAAGTCATAGAGCATAAACAAGGCCGAAACTCGACAACGACCAAAGACATGAAGAATCACAGTGCCGGAACAGAGCTCACTGGGGTCTAGCGGCGGAAGGAGACGACTTGTTGACGGACATGGAATTGTCTGCGGTGGCTTCCTTTCCCGACGCGGAAGCCGCAAGCTTCAGCTTCCTGACGGGATAGGAAGGAGAAACCTTAGTGGCAAGAGGAAGGGACGCCCACAGCTTGGCGTCATCGACGAGTGCGGAGGAGGGAGAGAGGAGGCTGTCGCGCTGAAAAGACGAGGGAATGCGAAGGGAAGCAGCGGCGGAGGCGGCCGCCATTTTCTAAACCCTAAACCCTAGGACCGGGTTAATAAAACAGAAAGAAAGAGGAAGGAGGGCCGTTTTGTAATTTCCCACTCCCAAAACCCTTTCTTCTTCTTCCCTCGGAACTCGTCCCTCGCTGCCCGCGCACGTTAACAGCGAACACCGAATCCTGCAGGCGTTAACACCGGGAGTTTGGAGGAAGACGATGGTGTTGTGGAGAATTGGAAGGGCTTCGACGAGGGGTATATTCGAGAAGCTCTCCGTTTCTCCTCCCATTCCCTCAAACGCCCGGCCCCTTCAGCGTTTATACTCCGGTAATCGATATGACCTTCTCTTGCTTCTTTCTGGGCTCTCCTTTGTTACTTCTGTTAGGGATGAGGTGAGGTGAACTCAGTGCTGTAAGGTAGATATTTGTGTTGTTTGAATTAGGAAAATGCTCGCTGAGGTTGATCAGTTCTCGGGGCATGAATTTCTTCATCCATAGTGGAATGATCTATTCTCTACTTAGACTGCTGCAAATTACCGTGTCGTACGGACTGATGAACCTGAGGATCTCCTCTTTAGTTTCTTGTAGCATTCAGTCATGCTCTGAAAACTAAAGATCAAAAGGCTTGCACGGCTGCTATGCCTTGCTTATTCTGATTGTGCTAGATTGCCGCTTACGTTCTGGAAATATATACACGATGTAGTGGATTTAATGGAATAGGTAGTCGCGTATTCTTGGCTGTTGAAATAATTTTCGGGCTAGCTCCGATATCTTTTGGAAGAGAAAATTGTGAGAGATTGTTGTGATAGCTCCCTGACAACAATAAGGGAATATGTGAATCTAAGGATTATATTGAGTTCGAGAAGATTGCCAGTTCCAGATTTAGCCCTTTCTCTAAGGGACTGGGCTATATTTCAAATGGGAACAACTTTTTCTGTTCCTTCTCTTATTACGATTCTGAATACAGTTGTTAGGGCAACGGACGGTTTGGTACAATTTATATCTTGTCTTGTTGTTTCGAGCTCGTTCGAAGTCAGTCATGAGTTATGTAGTGACTGTTAAGATGATGCTAGATTGTGCCTGATGTCTCTTGAAATTATATTTCATGAATTGTAAAGATGTAGTAGATCCTGGCTTGAGTATCTAAACTTTGAACCATTCACTCAGCCAATCTAACTAGTCTTTGCTTTGGCCTTGTGATGGACGCAGTCGATGCTCATACTCAGTCCTTGCGTGATAAGTTCATGGATCAGATGTCTTTCCTCGATATCAACTCTCAAATAGGAAGCTGCATGCCAATTGCCATGATGCGCATAGGAACCATCATCCACAACATTGAGATGAGACCGGGTCAGGGGGGGAAGTTGGTCCGAGCGGCGGGAACTAGTGCCAAGATCTTGAAAGATCCCACCGCGTCCCGGTTTGTCACGGTGAAGTTGCCTTCAGGAGTTGAAAAAGAGATTGATACTCGGTGCAAGGCGACAATTGGACAGGTGTCGAACCCCAGCCACGGAACCCGGAAGCTAAGGAAAGCCGGGCAGAGCCGTTGGCTAGGTCGAAGGCCGGTCGTGAGGGGAGTGGCCATGAACCCCGTGGACCACCCTCACGGAGGAGGCGAAGGACGCAGCAAGAGTAGCGGTAAATTCGGGCGGACCTCAGTGTCGCCATGGGGTAAGCCAACAAAATCTGGATACAAAACCGGACCTCTTAAGCGCAGGAAATAGACAAGTGACAAGTCTCAGGCTGCGGATGGCAGGCCCTCACGGTGTTCTAGAACCAGCTGTTTCTGTTCAGTTGCGCTGCCATATTTCCTCATATGCCTTTTGCGTCAGATTTGAAAACAAGGAACACATTTTGATATTGTGAATGAGCAGTCAGACGTATGCGGTTAAGATTGTTTTCATCGATGAGACTCGAACTGATAAAGCCGAAGCTGTCCCAGTTGCTTTGTTACTACTTGACATACTGAGCAAGAGACTGACTATCAGCAGTTGCTGGTTGGGTGAGAGGGTAAGTAAATGCAGGGATCCGGCCCCTGCCTTGGGGAATTGAATTGTAGTATTTGCCTCGCCGACATCATGTGATTGTGTGTGGCCATGGAATGGCAGTTTCATCGTTTCCAACACGCCTTTATTTTTTGGATATTTTCCTCTCCTAATCACAAGAAGATAAAAATGTACTTACAAGTCAAGGCGGTGGGGGGTCAACCCGTTTGGGCTCGGGTGGCGTCGTGGGGCCCCCAACTGTATCCTCAGTTTGTGGCGAGAAAGGGAAATTAGGTAGGTCAGCAAGGGTGCGAAAATCCATGAACTTCCTTACGGTGGGTTTGCCCTCATAGGATCGATCACTACTTAGTAAGCCTTTCCTTAAACCTCGGACTTCCCTTCCCGGTGCATCCTCGTCAGAACTCGACTCAATCCCCAAGTCTAATTCACAACGTCCCCCCATCTCGACCAACTGTATCACATGTCTAAATTTTATCTCGACTCGAACTGGGAACTGAAGAGAGGGCCGAATCAGAAACACCCAATTGGGCCGGTTCTCCGAAGACCCAAACATCCCCCTACCCACAAAATGAATTCTTGAAGAAGTTTTATTACAGCAGCCCGGGGGGACAAGGAGAGGGAGGGAAAAGCGAGGAATTGATGCTCAGAAAGTGAAAGAAGCAGTTGGCCAATCTCTTCTCCCTTTTTCGATGGTGGGTTTTCCAAAAAGAAAGGATTCCTCTCGTTCCTGGTCGGGATGTTATTTCACTGTTGCCGCCCTCTTCGTCTTCAATGTGAATGAGTAGCTCTCCGCTCTTCCCTTCGGTCCGTGAAGCTGTCTGTTCACTTGTAGCCTATAGTTGGCTTCTTCACTCATCATCTGAGCTGTTCCCCTGGGGTTTTAGCTGTTGTGGTTTTTCAACAGGCATGAATAGAACTTGGGTTTTTTGTCTCGATGTCTCCAGAGTCATGGGTTTGCGTTTTTTGCTGGGATTGTTGCTTGCTCTGCTGTGCTTGGACCCTTCTCTGTCATTTGATCTCGACCCGGCAGATAAGGCTTCGCTTCTACTCTTTAGGAGCTCGATTCAGAACCCTGACAGGAGGTTATCCGCTTGGTCTGGGTCAGACTGTGCTTACTGGACCGGAGTTTCTTGCTCTGTGGTCGGCGGTCGTGTGGTATCGCTGAACCTGACCGACATGAACCGGCCTGGGGACATGGGCCGTGGCCTTTGCGGTCTCTCCTCGCTGGAATCCCTGGATTTGTCATGGAACAGGTTTTCCGGGTCGCTCCCGCCTTGTTTCGGCTCGTTGTATAATCTTACGATTCTTAATCTTGGAAACAATCAGTTTGGTAGGAATCTTCCCGATTCTTGGAGTAGGCTTGATAATTTGAGAGAGCTCATTCTGACTTCAAATCGAGAACTGGGGAGGCGTGTTGCCTTCTTGGATCGGTAATTTCTCGGATAGATTGGAGAAGCTTGACTTAAGTCTCAATTCATTTGAAGGGACAGTTCCTGCGAGTCTGTTGCAGCCGAACTCTCTGAAGCATTTGACTGTAGTAGTGACAAGCTGAGTGGTGATCTTCCTGATTTTAAGCAGTCGTTGGAGTTTCTCCATCTTGGGTCTAATTCGTTCACGGGCACCCTGCCATGTTTCTGGGAATCCTTTAGACAGCTCGGTTTTCTTAATTTGGCTGACAATGCCATCACGGGTGGAATCCCTTCTTGCATTGCATCACTGGAGTCGTTGACACCCCTGAATTTATCCCACAACCTGCTAAGATACGAGGTTTCTCCAGGGCTCGTGATTTCTGAGAAGCTTTTTGTGTTGGACCTGAGTTTCAATGAGTTGGATGGTCCCCTTCCTAGCAGAATTGCAAAGGGGGCAGAGAAGGGGCTCTTACTTCTCGATCTTTCTCATAACCAGTTCTCAGGTGAAATTCCACCCCAGATTACTGAACTGAAGAGTCTGCAGGTGCTTTTGCTTTCGCACAATCTCCTGTCTGGGGAGATCCCTGCAAGGATTGGGAACTTGACCTAACTCCAAGTCATAGATCTCTCGCACAATGCACTTTCTGAACCAATCCCATTAAACATTGTTGGCTGTTTCCAGCTACTTGTCCTGATATTGAACAACAACAATCTCTCGGGGGAAATACAGCCAGAGCTTGATGCATTGAATAGCTTAAAGGTCTTAGATATAAGCAGCAACTCACTGTCCGGTGAAATCCCACAAACTTTGGCTGGCTGGAAGTAACTGGAGGTAGTGGATTTGAGCTGGAACAACCTCTCTGGTTCCTTAAATGATGCAATAACCAAATGGTCCAACCTTAGGTACCTCTCCCTAGCTCGAAACAGGTTTGGGGGAAATGTTCCTTCTTGGATATTCTCATTCGAATCTATTTGGAAGATTGATTTTTCAGGAAACAATTTCTCCAGCACCATACCAGATGGTAATTTTAACATGAGCTATTTCTTTAATGATAGTGACTCAAGGAGACCACTATGTGACAATCAGCTGTTGGTTGCAGACTCTGATAACACAATCAAAGTTATAGTAGCCGTTTCAAATGGGAACGAATTGAAGCTTGGTTACGAATTAAACATGTTTGTGGGAATTGATCTTTCTGGTAACGAGCTCCATGGGGTGATCCCTGTGGAATTTTCTGCTTACAAGGTGTTCAGTATCTGAATTTGTCATACAATTTCCTCTGTGGCCGGGTTCCTGCTTTTGAGGTTATGCATAGTTTGGTTGCTCTGGATTTATCCCATAATTCTTTGTCGGCTCAAGTGCCGGATAACGTATCAAGCCTTCACAATCTGACACTCTTGAACTTGTCATACAACTGTTTCTCTGGATTAATTTCCCAGCAACAGGGATACGGGAGGTTTCCTGGAGCATTTGCTGGGAATCCAAAGCTGTGCGTGGAGTCCACTGGTAGGGAATGTGGAAAGGATAGTGATCCCGCATATCCTGTCGAAACATTTGAAAAAGAAATGATCGAAGGGCCGATTTCCCTATGGGTGTTTTGTCTAAGTGCTGTTATGACGTTTTATTTCAGTGTGCTTTCTCTCTTTTGCTCCTCTAGAGCTAGAAGATACATTCTAGAGACTAAAATCTAGTTCAGCATGGACTCTTGGATTGTGTGTGCCGAATGGTAATCCTCCTTGTGAGTTTTACGCTATTCTTCCTGATCTGGCATGAGTTTTACGCTATTCTTCCTGATCTGGCATGGTTAGGATAGGAAGCAGATTCCTATGCCCAAGGCATACGTCGTTTCCTTGGTGACGACACAGTTGGTTGATAACTACGGGTTGTCGCTGCTTCTTTTTGGCAATTCACAGCTGGTCATGGATTTCGGCAGAGAAATTTACGATCATTTGAATAGTTAATTCTTATGGGGCAATCTCTGATAAACTTTATCGCGGGGATTTGTCTTTGAGCGATCATAGCCACAGAGAATCTGGGGATCTCACTCATAAAATTTATAAGTCCAAGCCAGTGAACAAGATCTTGGACGTCGACAAATGGGTACCCCATGTTTAAGTGGTTAGCACTCCTAATCGTTCTTTTTGAGTCCTTGTTTGGAGGATGGATATGCTAGTACGAGTATGTGTTACAGGCAATTTTATGAAATTGAATGGCATTGCATTTCTGGATAAGCTTCTGCTAATTCATCAGACGGCTCATGTAAGAAGATGTCTTATGCCTAATGTTTGGTTTCATTTATTCATTTACTTTTTTGTCGACTCGGCCTTCCATATCTAACTATTGGTTATATTGAGTGGAGCTGCGGAGATTTATACCCCAATTAGATAAACTAAGGATGCTTGTTTGGGAATAGAAAACCAAGAGTGTGTCATTGGATGTGTCTATATTGACAGAACAAGTAGAACAAAGTTATCTGCCAAAAATAACCCTTGTGACATGCTTAATTCACGGAATAGAGTCGAATCAGGAATACCAATAGCATAACCCATTCTGAAAATCAAACATGGCTTTAACTGCATGGTTGAATGTGGACTGCTTTCCTTCTCAGGGCTTACCAGGAAATGCTGTCCTGATACAAGGCTTCAAATGATAATTCTGTCAGCCAGTTATCTACTTCTTCTTTCTGCAAGAACACAGATTGGAAGAAGTAGAAAGGATAATCAGTTTCTATCCTACTAATCACCATTTCCCATACTCCAAACAGTAGGAAGTGACCCACCTCGAGCGTCGTTGCAGGCATGCTTTGATCCACGAACTCTCCTCCTTGTGGTAGTGGGAGTACGTCACTTCTGCAAGACTCATTGCTGTTATAAACACCGCAAGGGGCACCAAGAGGTAGCTGCTGGCCATGCGACTCCATCCCTGTGCTGTAAATATTTATGGGTGTTGCTTGGATGGTCGAGTTGATGCTGTCAACTCCTGAATACAACTGCTCACGAGTCATTGGGCCGGCACTGGGGTTCCATGGAATCTGATGCAACGACGGCTGTGATGATGGTGAGGCATGGTATCCTGCAGTTGCAGTTTGAGGAAATGGGTTCCCCAGAAACCTTTGGAGACAGTTTGTCTGTGGATCCATCTGATACATCTGCTGCGAATACGCCGGCACAGTCATTGCTTGAGGCCTCGACAACGTCTCCCATGATGTAGAAGGAAGATTCTGAGACGTAGATGGAAATTCAGGAGATGCTATAGCACAATATCTGGTTGCTTGACAGCTGATTCCAGAATCGCCTGGGATTCTATTGCCGAGCTTTTTCATGCTGTCTCGGTGTTTCTAAACATTGGAAGAGCACAAAACAGAGTCTGATTCACAATCATTATTCCTTAAAAAGTTAAACTCTTTTGAATGGTTCTGGGATGGTTACCTGGAGGTGGCTGGCAATGATTTGTCGGGTCAGACCCGTAATGCCGTGCTTAGTTTCCATGTGTTCTTGTATCTTCTTTGGGAGAACCTCTGGCAAAGCAAATGTTACGAAAATAAATATAGAGGAGTATGTGAAAGGAATTTGTCGCATAGGAAGAAAGAGATAGGCATTACTTTCGGGTGGGAGACTACTGATGGCGTCGAGGAATGCATTATGAGCCTCTGTTGTCCATGACATGCGTGGCTTCTTCATTGTGGTTGCTGCCTCGATGAGGCTGGATTGACCTTGCTCGTTCTCTTTCAAGCTACTGCTGTCCAAGGAATTGCCGCTGTCTGTGGAATCACTGCCTCTTTTTCGCTTCATGGCATTATAGTACGGCTGCTCATTGCTTTGGGAATTGGAATGGAGAAACGGGGGTGTGATGGGTCCATACGATGTCCCCTTCTCTTTTCCGGTCTTGCGAAGTAGATGCTTCCATATCATCTTCAGGGTACTGGCATATATCGGCTTTGCTAGGAAATCACAGGCTCCGCCTTCTATACCTTTCAAGACAGTATCGAAATCCAGCTCGTCCGAGAACACTGTCGAAAACATAATCCAGAAGAAAAAAAAAATTAGAGTATGATCTGACAAACGAGCATGCGGCAGGACTATAAAGTGAATCATCCTCCCTTCTCTTACGTATGAGTGGCGAATCAATCTCCATTGAAGCAGTCTCCGCAAGAAGTTGCAATCCCGTTATTCCAGGCAGCCGGAGATTGCTCATCACAATGTCGAATCCTTTCTTATTGATTCTCAATTTCTCCAAAGCCTCCTCTCCGCTCTGGCACAGAATCACTGTCGAAAGCAACAATCAACGGACATAATCAACAAGTTAGTTTTAGACAACTTTAGACTAACGACGTGAGAAAATTCTAATATTCATCATTAAAACAAGAAACTTCAAGAATTTGGCAAGAAAACAAAAAAAAATGCTCGAAGAACAAGTCTCACTTCACATGTTCAAAGTTGCTAGAAAACTAAAATAAGAATCCTCGAGAAAATGAACAAGTCCCCATTACACCGGTTTTCAAGAAATATCCATCACTATGACAAGAAGTTCCAAATTGTTAGAATCAAGAATTTATCAAGAAAGTAAAAGAAAAAAGCTTGAAGGGCAGGTCCACTACGTTCGAATTTGTCATACTCCATACCAGAAAACCACATCAATCAAGCGAGACTTTACCACGACTAAAATAAAAAATCTCAAGAATTTGTCCAGAAAATGAACAAGCCCCCATTACACCCGTACGAAGTTGTCAAGATTCTAATTTCCATCATGACAAGAAACTTACGCATTCAAAATTGTTAGAATCAAGAATTTATCAAGAAAATAAAAGAAAAATGGTTGAAGGGCATGTCCACTACGTTCGAATTTGTCATACTCCATCGTAAAACAAGAAAACCACATCAATCGAGCGAGACTTTACCGTTATAGCTGCAGTCCTCGAGCATCTTCTTCAAAATGGCGACGTCAGGATCGACGAGTAGAACCCTCAGGTTTGAAGGGAAGTTGGCAGGAAAACGAACGAAAACCTCGTGACCCGCCATAACTCAGGTTGGATGCTACGTAAGTATGTAATGTGATTGAATAGGTGCTTCTATCAAATGGCGGGAGAGGGAGAGGGAGAGGGAGAGGGCGAGCGTTTATGTCTGAGAGAGAGTGAAATTCAAGAAAGGGGGAGGAGCGTTTATGTCTGAGCGAAAGTGAAATAAAAGAAAGTAAATATACGAGGGAATATGTTTTATAATTACGGAAACCATGAGTTCCAACTTCTCTCCTCCTCCACTTCCTATCCCTCTCCACCGCCTCCCTCTGCCCCAACAGATGCCGGATCTTCTATCCGCAAGCCCATCAGCCTATGGCCCGGAATGTACCACTCCCCCGTCGCCAACGCCCTCTGGGAAGCCCGCTCCCGTATGATCGAGAGGGCCGTCGGAGAAGGTGAAAATACTGCCGCCTCCGACCTGTCCGCCCCGAAGAGCCCCTCCAGAAGCAGGACGAGTATCGTGTATCGTTTCTCCGAGGATTACGTGCTCCGGGAGCAGTACCGTAACCCTTGGAATGAGATTAGGGCTGGCAAATTGCTCGAGGACCTCGATGCCCTCGCCGGAACCATTTGCTCCAAAGTATGTAGTATGTTTATTCGGACGCACCGAAATTCCGTCCTCGCTTTTCCTTTCCGTTAATTTTTGGACGATTTCGATTCCAATCCGGTTGTTTCGATATATTTAAATTGCCGGTGGTTCCATGTTCAAGAGATTGTTATCCGACTCTTGTGTTAATTAGTTGAGGATATGTCGATGCTGAATCCTCATTTGTGGACCTCAGCATTTCACGAACGAGAATGGGGCGATGAGGCCCCTGATATTGGTAACTGCGTCCGTCGACAGGATCTTCACGAAGAAACGGATCCAATGTCGACACCGACCTGAAGATAGAGGGTGTCGTCACCTGGGTTGGGAGGTCCTCGATGGAGATTCAATTAGAAGTGAGTCAATCCACACCGGGTAAAGATCCATCTATCGACTGCTTTAGTAATTCGGCACGAAATAAAAGGTTGTAAATATAACCTGTCGGGTGATGTCTCCATCTGAAGAGAGTCAGGATCAGTTCGATTCTGTCATTCTTACTGCCAACTTCACATTCGTTGCCCGGGACTCTGAAACGGGTAAATCAGCGCCAGTTACGCCGATATTGCCAGAGACGGAGAGGGAAAAAATAATCTGGGAGGAGGCAGGAGGAACAAGTTGAGGAAACGCATGAGTCGCAGACAGTACATCGTGAGCGAGAAGATGACCCATAGGATCCAGGAGTTAATGGCTGAAGGTCATGTGTTCAGCGAAATGCTGGCTTTGGCTGATAGGGACAGCATCTTGATAAAAGACGCGCTTCCAAAACTACCTGATATGCCAGCTGCAGCAGAGGAACATCTAAGGGAGGATATTCGGAGGATTCTTGATGCGGAGAGCTTTCGAGTTGGGTAGCGTATGCTGAGAATGTTAGGGAAGTCTCTCGGTTATGTCACCTGTTGAACGATCTGGATCTCCGTAGCTTTTGGACAAGGAATGCTCCCAGTCTATGCGAATTCGTAGCCACTGCACAACCGCTAAAAGTCCGGCTGCCGTTTCAGGGTGATCTCGGAAGTTACATTCAAAAGAAAGGACGTCTGTCTCCATCCAAGGTCCTTAGATTCGCTCTCGATATCGCTCGGTATGGGGATTTCTCGATTTATTCCATTACCAAGTTGGGAACTGCTGGCTTATACGGATTTGCGGTTCTTAATGTTTTATCTTTTCAGGGGAATGAATTATCTCCACGAGTGCAAACCAGAACCGATCATCCATTGCGACTTGAAGCCAAAATAAGAGAACTAAATGCCGCAAAATGGTTCGAATTATGTGATTCTCGTTCTGCTTCTCTTTAATATATGAAATGTTGATAAGGAGCCAGCAATGTTTTGCTGGATCATGGACGCCATTTGAAGATAGCAGGATTCGGGATGGTAAGACTACAAAGTGTCGCCAGATAAAGTGAAACTGGCCCACCCAGAGGCTCAGTCTGATCTCTTGCGTAAGTGCCCAACGAGTAACCTCCTCGATCCTTCTTGCATTAACCTCGTGCTTCCGTGGCCAGGTAAACATCTCGGAATGGCATTCCAAGAGATGACAGTGTCCTCCTTATCTTTTGTAGGCCTGAATGTGGCCCCAGAGATCTACAAGGACGAAACTTTCGACAGGAGTGTCGATGCATTCTCGTTTGGCCTCATTCTTTATGAGGTAAATTGATCCACTGAACTCAGTAGACGGAGGTCTTCAGCACAAGCTGACTCTTAATTTGGGGCAGATGATCTAAGGAGTTTTGCCTTTTCATCCTTCTTCGCCTGAGGAAGCTGCGAGGATGATCTGTTTGGAAGGGCAGCGTCCGACTTTCAGGATCAAACTGAAAAGTTGCTCTCCTAACTTGAAAGAGTAAGGAATCGACGGCAGCCATTGCAATTACCAGTTTCTAATAATTTTCCACCAAAAATTCGAAAGAGCGATGATGAGGAAAGAACTTCGAAGCAATTTTTTTGCATTCCATAAGTAACTCATACCACGATGGTTTATCGTGACTTTCTGCAAATTAAGATAGACATATGCTCTGCCGTGTGATTGATGTGCTCGAGCGCGTGCACAGATTGATTGAAGAGTACTGGGATCCCCAATCCCTGGTGAGGCCAACCTTCTCGGAGATCACCGTAAGGTTGGACAAGATAGCCATGAATTGCTCGAGGCAGGGGTGGTGGAAGGATACTTTTAAGCTTCCCTGGTAAGCCGTTTCTTCCCTTTTCGTTTCCGGGCATCCGGGGGGCCAATTGCCCGTGCCCCAAATCTGGATGCCTCTCTGTCGATCTCAAGCTCGATTCCCGACATTTTGTACTTGCCCGAGTTAAATAAGCTACTCGAACTCAGATTCGAGCCAGGCTCACAGGGAAGCCAGTGCGTTAAACATGGCTGGAACCCCAACTGCAAGCTCAGCCTGTCCTCGCACATGCGCAGAGGGTTCACGCCCGTTCCGTTTCTCTTTTCTGCAGGAAATGACCGGAGACCCCACCTTGCAAAGGGGATACAATCCGAAGAGGAGACAGAGATGGCTGCTGCAATGGCATGTCTTACATTTCCTGGCTGGGGACCGTGTTGAACAAGAAGAGCATATCCTCATCATCAGCGGGAAATTACCCAAAGGAAAAAAAGATGTGTCCAGTTTCTTGGACATGTTGCTGGGAAAGAAAAAAAAAAAGAGAAAAACTTAAACACCAAACAAAATCTATCCACCACATGCAGGGAAGCGGGTAACGGTTACGTACGTGCGTAACCGTTACGTTCTTTGCTAAAATCGACTTTTCTTTTAGTAAACTTTACTAAAAATCGACTATTTTTAGTAAATTATTTAGTAAAAATTAGTATAGTGTTTAGTAAAGTTTACTAATTTTTCACTGTTCACAGTTAGTAAAGTTTACTAATTTACGTTTAGTAAAGTTACCCGGCAATTTCCAGATTATTTTAGTAACCGAAAAATATCGATGATTTTCACATTTTTTTTAGTAACTTTTACTAAAATATTACCGTTCAAGTTTAGTAAATGGTTACTAAACTTTTTAGTAAATTTGTCATCCGATTTACTACTAGTAGTTTAGTAACTTTTACCAATTTTTGACTGTTTATTTTTAGTAAACTTTACTAATTTTATTTAGTAAAATTTCAATGTTTAGTAATTTTTCCGGTTCACTTTCGAACGAAATTGTAATGAGTTACTAATTTTTAAGGAAAATTAGAAAAATACTGTTGAGCATAATAAAATCGTTTGTAAATTACTAAAAATGATTTTTTTTTGTAATGTTTTACTAATTTTTTAGCTAAATTTTCATGAAAATTTAGTAAACAGTTACTAAATTTTTTAGTAATTTACTAACATAAATAATACATTTCGAACCTAACTACTAACCTATGGTCATTGTGAAATTATTATTTTACCCCCATGGTAAATTTACAAAAACCTTTACGAATTTCCAGTTGTAATGTTGTCTTCGTCGTCCCGACCCCATCGTCCCGATCCTCCCCTCCGATCGTCCGATCGGCCCCTCCAGATAACATCATGACTTCAGGTACGATCCCTTTGTCGTTCGTCGTCTTCCTTTTCCTTTCGCCGTCCGATCAACCCAAACCCTAATCCGTGTTCCCCACCTCACGAACCCTAGTTTTTGTAGTCCGGTCCACCGTAGATGTTTGGATTTGTTTTTGGGTGTCTGATTTGGAATGGGTTGGTGGTCAGATGGTTTGGCTTTAGGTAGTCGTCCATTTTGGTTTAGGTGTATAGGGTAGATCGCAGATTCTAGGTGTATAAGGTAGATCGCAGATTCTAGGTGTATAGTCGTCCTTTAGGTGTATGGTTCTGGGTTTCTGTCAAGTTTATGGTTTTGGGTTTCTGCAGATTCTAGTTTAAGGTTTGGCTTTGGGTATATCACAGCCGATAGTTTGGCTTTGGGTATATCGCAGCCGATAGTTTGGCTTTGGGTATACGGTTATTAGTTTGGTGATCTATGCAGAGATGGAACGAGTAGAGTTTGAACGAGTAGAGATAAAATGAGCAGAGATTGAAGCTGGATCTTTTGCTGTCTTGGATACTGTTTCTTGAGTATAATGGTCTCTGCTGCTGTGATCGCAACTAATAAGTGGTTACGGTGTTTTGAGGGTGATCGATTCGACCTTACCGAAGCTGAAGGTGAAGCTCTTCAAGATCGATCACACGGATGTCCCCTTGTATTACGACACCGGCCTCCTTGGTATCACTCGCTGGATTCCCCTGATGCACGAAAAGTTATTCCTGAAGAACAAGTTTGGAGAAGAACCAAATCTCGATGCCTCCCTAGCGGCTTCTTCATTTGTGGCCTTGTACCCATCTTAACAACTTTTTTCCAGTTCTCTACCTTGGCACGATCACCCACTTCCTTTCGTAGACCAAGACCTCATGAGCTCGGCTTGGCTGGGATCTCATCTTCATTCAGTCCAACATATCGACATATACTAGGAGGCAAGATGTTGGACGCGGTCCTGCTCAATATGAACTCAACAAGCCCGAGGGGTTTACAACATGGCCATGACCATCTTCAAGCGGGTGAAGATGCAACGATTCCTGGTGTTCGACTACTACTATCTCTACTAGAAGTTCCTTGAGGCTGTCCTGCCCCAGATCAAGGAAGGGAAGATAATATACGTCGAGGACTTCGCCGAGGGACTGGAGAACGGCCCTGTAGCTCTCGTGGGGCTGTTCTCCGGCCGTAACATCGGGAAACAAGTGGTGGTCGTCTTGCGTGAGCAAGCTTCTTCCCGGATAGGAAAATCCCGTGGCAACAGAACTGTTTTTTGGGGATATCGTGTTGGGATGTAATGATTCTCTCAGGGATCTTGGACTTGAAGCATCGTAGCCAATGGTCATAATGATAAAAAACGACTGGATATGAGTTAATTCTACTTATTTCTACAGATGCAACGTTCAGTGATAAACAAATGCTCCGGCTCGCTAAGAAAGACATGCCTTCAGATATATATCATACTGGATAATAGTATCCACGCAGGTACTTGGAGTCGACCCCTGATTCACGGACTAACGCGACTCTTCCTGTCCGCGCAACCTTCATAAGGAGTTCAAGGAAATCTTTCAAACAACAATGAGACGTAGAAAGCTTTTCCAACTAGAAGGACAAGGATAAGCATACCTCGCAGATCCCGTAAGGTTCTAACAATCTCTGCAGTGCAACCATCTTGTCCAAATCTCCAGTAAACTATGGCGGAAATTCATGTGTATATTAGCCCTTGGCAAGTCGGAGGATGAAAAGATAATATATATTTTTTGATAGAAAGCCTTCTCGAATTCCGCTATAAGATTACGGATAGCTTGTGGAATTCCCAAGTCTAATTCACAACGTCCCCCCATCTCGACCAACTGTATCACACGTCTAAATTTTATCTCGACTTGAACAGCATCGAAATCTGGCTCGTCCGAGAGTACTGTCAAAAACATAATCCAGAAGAAAAGAAAAATTAAAGTATGATCCGACAAACGAGCATCCAACTGGATTATAAAGTGAATCACCCTCCTCTTGCATATGAGTGGCGAATCAATCTCCATTGAAGCAATCTCCGCAAGAAGTTACAACGCCGTTATTCCAAGCAGCCGGAGATTGTTCATCATAATATCGACTCCTTCTTTGTTGATTCTCAGTTTCTCCAAAGCCTCCTCTCTGCTCTGGCACGCAATCACTGTCGAAAGTAACCATCAACAAACACAATCAACAAGACAAGTTAGTTTAAGACAACTTTAGACTAACGATGCAAGAAAATCCTAATATTCATCATCAAAACAAGAAACTTAAGAATTTGCCAAGAAAACAAGAAAAAATCCTCGAAGGGCAAGTCGCACTTCACATGTTCGAAGTTGCCAGAAAAACTTAATTTCCACGACTAAAATAAAAAAACCTCAAAAATTTGCCAAGAAAATGAAAAAAAGTTTATCGGGCTGGAGTCGCTGCTAATTGCTCTGTAAAGTAGGCTCAATAAAATTGTTAAAATGGGCCCTCAATCCTCCCCCCACCACCATAATTTCATCTCCTCGAAATTCCCAGTTCCCACACTCTCTTCGCCGTCGTTGCCTCTCCCTCTAAAACCCGCTCTCTTCCTAACGTTTCCGACGTTACCCCCACCATCTTCCCTGCCCTTCTCCCCTGTCCTGATTCCGAGGTGCATTTCATTTCTCGTTCCCCCATCTCGGTTTGTCCTTCTTTCGATTGTCTCTTTTTAACTTTTTTTATGCTAGGGTTTCGGAATGTAGGCTTGGGGGCTTCCCCTGTTACTTATGTCCGAGATTTGTGGAGGGGAACGTTTTGTATTCTTTTTGGCTTTCAGCCTTGATTTGGTTGAATTGTGGGTTGAGTAGTGTTAGTTTGTGGATCTGGTCGTCCTGAAAAGCGTGGTCTTGCTTGGTATACTGCCTGGAAGATTCCTCTTCTGTGAAACTCTGGAGTTGTGTGTTGTTGACGAATCTCATGCCCTTGATAGTGTATATGGGTAAATGACTCAAATCACGCCCACCCACTAGTCTGGAAGCGGTTTCCCCTTTTTAGTCTCAGCCCTTTTAACTGTCCGGAGGTGCTTGCAAATTATGCTTCTTATGCATCCTTCTTTTCTGGTGCTATAGTAGCCTTTAATCCATTTTTAGAGGCTACAATGACCTTAGTCTGATGTGGGTTTGCCATTTTAGGTTTCCACTGCAATGGATGATGCCCCTTTGACTCCTCAGCGGCGACCTTTTTCCGTTAAACTATGGCCTCCTAGCGAGAAAACCAGGCATATGCTCGTGGAACGGATGACTAGGAACCTTACTCAGGAATCCATTTTCACCCGCAAATACGGAAGCTTGAGCCAGGATGAAGCTTGGGAGCATGCTAAACTTATTGAAGAGGAAGCTTTTTTATCTGTGAGACAGCACTATGAGAAGGAGCCCGATGGCGATGGAGGTGCTGCTGTACAGCTGTATGCCAAGGAATGCAGTAAGCTTATTCTGGAGGTGCTTAAGAAAGGTCCTCAAACCAAAGACGCTGAGCGGCAAATATCTGATGATGTCGAGGTAGCCAGAGAGTTGTTTTTTGACATCTCCAAAGGTCAAAGAGCCTTTATCGAGGCAGAGGAGGCCGATGAGATTTTTAAACCATTGAAAGATCTTGGAAATGCTTTCACCAAAATATGCTTCAGTAATAGAAGCTTTGGGTTGGGAGCTGCTCGAATGGTTGAGCCGATTCTTGTTGCTATGAAGAGTCAATTGAAAGAGGTTGACCTGTCTGATTTTATAGCCGGGAGACCTGAAGATGAAGCTCTTGAGGTGATGACCATCTTTTCGGCTGCCCTGGAGGGCTCTGCTCTGAGATATCTGAACCTTTCTGACAATGCCCTGGGTGAAAAGGGAGTTAGGGCATTTGGTGCTCTTTTACAGTCTCAGAGTCAGCTGGAGGAACTTTATTTGATGAATGATGGCATTTCCGAGGAAGCGGCACACGCAGTTAGCGAGCTGATACCTTCCACTGAGAAACTCAAAATTATTCATTTCCACAATAACATGACTGGAGATGAGGGGGCTCTCGCTATCGCTGACATCGTGAAGCGCTCTGTGTCATTGGAGGATTTTCGATGCTCCTCTACCAGGATTGGATCTGATGGAGGAGTTGCTTTGTCTGAAGCACTTGGGGGCTGTCCCAATCTGAGGAAACTTGATCTGCGCGACAACATGTTTGGTGTGGAGGCTGGGGTGGCTCTCAGTAAAGCCCTGTCCAAGCATGTGAATCTGACAGAACTGTACCTTAGCTACCTGAACTTGGAAAACGAGGGAGCGATTGTTATCGCTAATGTCCTTAAGGAGTCGACACCTTCTCTCCAAGTTTTAGACATGGCTGGAAATGACATTACGGTGGAAGCTGCACCCCACCTATCTGCTTGTATCGCTAGTAAACAGCATCTGACCAAATTGAATTTGTCGGAGAACGAGCTGAAGGACGAAGGAGCAATTTTGATAGCTAAAGCTCTAGAAGAAGGCCAGAGTCACTTAGAGGAGGTCGACTTTAGCTCGAACCTGATGAGAAGGGCCGGAGCCAGAACCTTGGCGCAGGCTGTCGCGAAGAAGCCCGGATTCAAGCTGCTCAATATAAACGGGAATTTCATCTCCGAGGACGGTATCGATGACGTCAAGGAGATATTCAAGAAATGCCCTGAGGTGCTGGCATCCCTGGAGGATAATGACCCGGAGGGTGGCGACGGTGAAGAATCCGGTGAAGAGGAAGGCAAAGGCGAGAACGGGGAGCTGGAATCCAAGTTGAAGAATCTGGAAGTTGGTAAGTGAAGGCCGACTAAAAAAAAAAATCCTTCATTTTCTGGCTATCTGGTAGTCCAATCATGGGAATCGGATGTAGCATTTGGTTTCTTCTTTTGGCTTTCCAGCGTGGGGAGGATAGTCGTCGGCATGCCGATTATTTGCAGTCAAAAAGTGTAGACTTAGACTCTCCCTTCTGTTGTAATCATTTATTCATTAGGGAAGGGTAGAGAGAGATTAGGGCATCTCGGGTAATCCCCATGAGAAATGTCTTCAGATGGTTAAAAATTTTGCTTGCTTAGCCGTCTTTTATCTACCAGAGGACTTTGAGAAACTTGAATCCCTTGACATGGATCAATGATTCCTATTGTCAGAACTTAACACATATTTTCCTGACTCTACAGAAAGATTTGCTCCGACTCCGGAGCGATACTAAGAAAAGCAGACAGCCAACAATGTTCCTCCCAGGTTCATTGGTAGCCAAGCAGCTGTTAGTGTTAGTGGAGTTACTGTACAGGAAATGCAACAATTACAATTAGCCTTTTCTTTCACACACTCGTCTAAATTGAGGAACCGGGGAATTGTCCCCAGCCGTCTGTCCACCTGAACATTGATTGATTTGATTAAAATTGGAAACGGAAATGGGATATCAGAATGGGCTTTCGATCCTCCTGATTATTGGGCTTAGGCCCATTAGCTTGTTCACTAATTTTAAGCCCTACTTTAACGGGCCCATAAGGTAAGCCCGTCAACTTTTTTTTTTTTAAAATTAAATTTTTTCTCGTTTGCTCTTCCACTAAACATCATTTGCGTATTTTACATACCAAAAGAATTTAGGATTCCATAAATTTTGGAGAGAAACGGTAACCATTTCCACATTTTTTATTTCTATCGAAATGTATTGGGAGGTGGTGCCGCGCGAAAGATTCCAATAACACACCAGTTTTTTGAGAGAGAGAGAGAGGGCTTTCTAAAGAATCGAAACAGGGAAAGCATCGACTTTTTCGCGAACCCGACACAAACCGAAAAGCTCCAACTTGACATCAACATATAGCTCGAATAATCTAATCTAGAAATTGGTCGAGATTATCCGGATGACTTCCTTAATGAATACGGGAGGACCACCACCTTTTCATCAGCCATGCCTTTTTCAAAACAAATATGTTTGGAGTACTAGTAAGATAATCATTTAGAGAAAGTTTGATCGGGTCACAAGCTCTTTTGATTATCTATTTGGTCGTAGACGGGTCTTCTTCTTCTTTTTTCTTCTTATATGTGTGTTTATATAGCCTCAGGCAAACAGGAATCAAGATATAGGGTTTAGAGAGGGATAATCTCATAACCCTAAAGAAGGTATTGAGAATGAGATTATACTGTAGATTTGCGATATCATTCCACCTTGAGGAACGAAAGGAGGCATACAAAAGCACGAATGACGTAGTCGCACTCATTGAATATACTAAAGATTCTCCACACTTGATACAAACACAGCTTTTTCTATCCGGTCCTTTTTGGTGGATCGTGATGTATTCATCCTTTTACTATTTTCTTCTTCTTTTTAATTTTAGCTTTGCTTCTCCAACTCGACCAAAACTTTATCTAAAGCCAACCACCCATTTTCTATTTCAACGAAAGAAAAGACGACCATCGAAAGGAAGAACAAAAGTAGGAATTATTGGGGGGTGTTTCCCCCTTTTTATGAACGAGTCAGATTAAAAGGACGAAAATATATTACTCCAAACCAGACATATAGTTTGAGTACAATTTGCTTGTAGTACGTTTAACTGTATTCCTTAAAAGACAAACGTAGAATATAACTTATGAAACTTTAAAAGAGAAAAAAAAATAACTTATGTCTCACAGAATGAGTCGGTAGTACGTCTGGAGGTTTGTGTTGCCCGGTTTAGGGCACGACCAATTAGGGGAGGTGCATGTCGTGCGTGCGTAAGCCGACGCTTTTTTCATTGCTTGATTAGATGAGAGGAATAGATTATAGGGTTAAGCAAACTTTGTGATGAAAAAGGAAAAGGAAAAGAAAAGAAAAGCAGGTGGACGTAATATTTATTAATTTCAATGTCTTTGGTTAAAGATGGAGAATGACGATCGACTTTTCATTGAAATATATGTGTGTGTAGACAGGACCACCGAATTCCTTTATGGGAGAGGAGGAGGGTTTTCCGAACGAACAACCTTACTAAAACGAAAACAACCAGATAACGGATGGCATATGCCCTTGTCCTTTTAAATGAGCTGTGTGTTTTAATTTTTATAAGTTTGGCGTGTTTGGCTTTGGTGCTCGTACAGATCGAAATATATGGCCCCAGACGACAAAAAGGCGCCTTCCCTCGCTGTTCTTCTTTTCTTTTATGATCCTAGGCGCCGCAACGTGATGGTTTCGCGAGCGCATGTCAAACCTGGCGTGTAACGTCACGAAATCAAGCTGCGAGGGGAGTACTATTACTACTACTACTACATATATACTCATAAGTGCGTGATCATTGAGGAGTGATTCGAAAGGCCAAGGATGGAGGGGAAGATACAAATGTCTGGCTGCTCCTCCTGCTGCTGGTAGCTGGAGCATGTGGTTCAACTCGGTCATCATTCGGCCATGCGGCTAATGTCTCTCGATGCCGGAGGATATGCTGATGTAAAATGTTTCGTTCCGAAGCTTAGACTCAATTCCTCTGTTGGCAAAAATGTAAAGAGGGCGGCCCTGAGTGAGTTTAATTAAGTATATGGAACTAATGACGACGGACAGAAGAAGATGTTAATCTAGTAGTGTAAAACCATTTCAGTGCAACAATAGCTTTTCATTTCTCTTAATTAAAAAGAGAAAAAGAAGGTGACGCTTCGAGTGTGAGTGAAGCCTTCCCCTTTCTTCACTTTACAACAAAAAGGGAATATATGTGAGTACTAATCCCTCACTCCCTCCCTCTCTCGCTCTTTTGAAAGCCAAGAGTGGGTGGTGAATGAGAAGTGGAGTCCTCCTAAGCTCCTCCCCTAACCTAACCCTCTAGTCAAAGCCCTATCACGCAATCAACTATTTACAACCAGACAGGCCTTCCTTTCTTTTCTAGGGTATGTTGGAAACCCAGCTGTCTACTCTCTCACACACACACTCATATCGAAGAGAATTGAGAGAACGTGTAAATTGGGTGAATTTGATAATCTCTTGTAATTCGTAAAATATTACAAGCAATTCAAAAAGTAAACGTAATTCCTAAAAAAAAAAATCAAATTTATTCTACTCATTAAATTTCCCTACTTAATTATTTATTCAAGGTACCCCTAAAATTGTTTTACTGTCTGTCTCAATACAAATTTATTAGTTAAATAGTAGAGAGGCCAAAGTCCCTGCCGACAACAGAAAAGGAGAGATGGGGGGGAACATATTGGCAGCGACACCTTTTTGGTTGATGGCGTTGGCATTTTGGTATCCCCCACGACGACGTCCTTGATCTTAATCACTTTCCCAGCTATGTTGACGACTCTCTGTCCCTCTTAATTACTTTGTCTAATTTCAATACAAGCCCCCCCCCCCCCAAGACCAGGTCGGTTGTCTCCTTCCCTCGAGGTCTTAGGTTCGACCAAAACCTTGTTCGGGTACTTTCGTGGAGGTTGAACTCGAGGTTCAAAACGTAATGTTCGCGGTCAACTCGATGTTTGTAATATCGAGTTTTTGATTAACTTATAAAGTATTTTAAAAACTTATTTCGAATAGAACGTGCTCGGGGGAGGAGAGTCGCACTAGAAAACGCGTGTATGGATTACTGATTCCTAAGAGTGGACAGTGAATGAATGCAGTGTGCTTTTCTTTCTGAGTATTTTTTTCATTAATCAAATGTCTTTATTACGGCATTCTTTGGTGGCCTACTTTTCGGGCACTACAAATTGAAGGCCCATCCCCCCTTGCACTGGTCGCTCATTCTCAAACTCAACTACTTTTTCCCCTCACGCACTAAAACATCAGATCGTGTGACGATGGCCGCGGCGGTCTGTCAAGGTTCGAGGTCGTGGTCGGATCCCGGCTTCCACCTTCCACGAGACCCACCTGTCCAGTTTAACCTCGGGTTGTCGTCCTACCCCTTCATCGGCCGCAGCAGTGATGGCAGTTTCCTGGAGGCTATATTGACGGCGGATCGGTGTATTGAGGTTGACGGACAACGACCGGCACAAAAACAACGCCCCTATGTTCGTACTCCGGTTGTGAACTTGGAGCTGTGCACGGAGAATCTCGGCAATGAAACTGGGAGTGACATGAGCGATAGCGAGAGCGTCGAGGCCTGTGCCTATTCCCCGTCGATGAAGACGAGGGAAGTACGGCCGTTAAAGCCGTCTAAGAGCAATGCGAAGAAGTACGCAGGATTCCCACCTCCCCTGACGACCATCAAGGGCGAGGAACCACTCCGGTACAAGACACGCCGTGAACGGGGGAGGCTGGTCCTTGAAGTAGTCAAGGCATCGCCTGTAAACAGCATATTTCAAGCTAAGAGGAGTCAGGGCAGGCTAACGCTCTCCTTTATCGACGATTCGGCTCCTAACTCAGACAACCACGCAGAAGGGGCGGAAGAACATGACATTGGGAATCAGAAAAAAGAAGATGAAGAAGGGGGACATAAGGATGGTGTCGAGGAGGCCGAGATACAGACAGCAGAGACATTCAAGAGGCCAAGCAGGTGCAAGGATGGCGACCATCGTCGACAGCTCCAGCACGAGAACGGAGGATTCATGAACTTGAACTTGGGAGACATAATTATTGGTGGTCACTTGGTAAACATTAGATGGATTTTCTTGGTTGCTTTCCTTAGCGCCATTTGCTGAGGTTATTACCTCCCACTGTTACCGTTAATCTCTAACTAAGTATGCATGTTTTAACATTTTCCTTAACCAAGTTGTAAACAATCAGACTAAGCGGATATCCGTCCATCCTCAGCCATCCCCCGCCGCGTACTAACTACTAACCGAATTACGCTAAGCGGCTGCAGGGACGCCTGATTAGTAATGGTTCGACTGTCATCGCCAGATTGAGACCGGAATTAACGGTCCGTCATTTTAAGTACATCTCAAAGCTCCCCTATTCTCCAGTGGACAATATCTCGTTCTCTCCACGCCAGCTGCGACTGAGTTTTATGACTTTAATGGCCGCACATCCAGAATCAAAAGCACAGGAAATCCAGATGATTAGGCCCCAAGAGAATCTCACTGGCTTTCCCCTGAGCCACGTTAACTGCATGTCGGCATTGCCGGCTGTCGCTTTTCCGGGGGAAGATGACACAAGGAACGAATAGGTTGCAAATAAATCTCAGGATGAACCTTAATCGGCTGCTATAGCGATACACGTCGCTTTAACGACAGATTGAGGCCGATGGTCAAGAACGATATGACAGACGGGCAGCGTAAGATCACCAATTTCGACCAAGACCGAAGATCAGTCGTCAACGAATCTGAAGCAAAAGTCGGATCCTGTTTCATTCGGTTGTTGCATGCAAACATGGTCGTTTCTTGTTATCCATCGAACCCCAAAAATTTTGCGTAAATCCTTCCTCATGTCACACACACACACACACGATTGTTTCACCTCGGACCTACCACCACTGTAATAGACATGCCGTGCATACCCAGACATAAAGACTTCCGTTGATAAGATTCTGGTGGGGACACGAGGAATCTATGCTTCAACTCGCATTCAATCTTGCCATTCTCTAAGATGAGTAAATCAACATTCAAGTTCCAGTCCACAACCCATGTAAGCATCAAACATCACTAGAGCAAACCAACTAGTCAAGTAAGAGTTGCCCTGGATTAGGCACAGCGTAGGACCGTGGCCGGGTGCATAAAATTCTGACAAGGTCGATTTCCTCGAAAGTTATCTGCTCAACAAAATGGCCCGACAACAAAGTCTGCATGGATCATCCAATCTAATAAGTCAGCACAACAAAGCATTCTCATCATGAAACAGGCAATCCAGCATACTGCTTCAAGTCAACGGTGTGCAGCCCTTTCCACCATTGAAGTTGTTTCCTAACCAGAGACTATCCGGGAGAGAGTGCCTGTGAAGAAGCGTTGATATTAGCATACGCTCTGACATTTGTGATTGGGCGTTCTAAGCTCCGCCTGCAGTATCCATGTCGATAACACCGACGACTCCCTTGAAAGCAACACGCAGCTTCCTCAAACTCGAGGTCTTCCTGTCACCCTTGCAGGATACACCCGTAACGTGGACTATGTCCTTGGAGACTTCTCCCATTAAATCAAACAGGGGCAAGTCTAAGTTTGATCTCGTCATTTCTTCCAGCACGGGAGGTGCCTGCATATAGAGATTTGTACCCTTATATGTGACACTCGCTTTCGAGAGTAGCAAATTTGGGTGCTCTTCCAGTATATTTATGAACTGCCACAAAACAGCAAGAGATGAGAGCAAAGCCAAAGATCTGTCAAAAAGAAAAAAGAAAAATGAGCCACTGATTCTTGTCGACTCAGAAATCACAACATGAGAAGCACCTTTCGTAGAGTGATGGAACTTTCTAGTTCAACGAGGACGCCAGGACCGCAAACAAGGCATTCCTTATCTCTCACGAATTCTGTCACTTTGATATGCAGGCCTTCCACACCATTGTAACTACGATCCAAAACATTGTCTGATTAGTCATATAGAATCCACAGATTTTATCTTTTGAAGCATCTTAATTCAACGAGCCTATACAGATAACTCTGGCTTCATGTAAGTTCACAGAAGCAATACTAAGAACAGTTAGGAAGCAGAACAAGAAAAATCAGTTACTGAGTATGAACTCATGGCAAAGGAAATTTCAAAGGAGGCAACTGTGAGGAGATGATTCCCAAGACATTGATCTGTTACAAATATACAAATTGTGAAGATAAGACAAAGCAGGGCGCACGTCAGATAGTTGGACAGCGTTTTACTGCATCCTGATGCAATCTTCAACGTTTCCATTGCACAAGCAGCTGATATGATAGCATTGGTAGAAGCAATAGCTGGAATAATATTTTTCACAACCCCCTACACCAAACCAACAACAGTAAAAAAATATTTTGTCATACAATGCGACATTTTAGATGACGAATGTGACATAATATGCGACGAAGAAGATTGAGAAAGAAGTAGACTTGGAAAAAATGAGCTCCCACAATGCACTGTCGATTCAGAACTTACATAGTAGTTAGCATCAAGACCTAATCACTCTGGAGAGTTTTGACCATTTAAGGGCATGAAAATTACCTGGGTGAGGGAATATGTGACACCGGGAATGCCAAAAAGCTCTGCCCTTTTCACGGCCTGGAATAGTTTGATATGTGAAAAACAACAGAGGTTGACATTGAATTTTTCTACATGAACATAGATTGGTCAAGGTAACAACTCACGGACCTCAGTATAAACCCACTGCATATGTTCTGGATCGTCGGGATCAAAAGCTTTTCCACTGTGAACCTGCAAGTTAAAGCTTGAAGCATAATTAATAGTTTAGAACTAAAGCTGAAACATTTGAAGGGGTAACTTATAGCAGAATAAATCACCTCATCCCATTTGATAAGATGGGCATATTCAATGCAATGGGCAGCTGTTCTGGGGGTCTCAGCCAGAGTACATAAAGGGAACTTCACTTGTGGAGGGAAAAGCCATATGGTACACTCAAAGCAAGGAGTGATACCGGGTAAAATTACTCTAGCATGACCCTTAAAGCCTTCTGTTCCACCATCAACCATAGGCTTCATTGTTTCTTCTCTGGGATTGTCATCAGAGTCATACTCTGCAATTTGATGATTTTTCAAGACAGTCAAAATCCGCTAAAAACTCGGCTGACCAACTCAACAAATTAGTGAGGTAACCATGGCGAAGCTGAAAGTAACTCAGGGGCATACTCAAGTAATCAATATGATTGATCATATCAAAAGAAAAGGTCAAAAAGTAAATAGACCATAAGCTAAAGAATACTGGATCTTAAACTACACTCTTTACCAAACAAGATAACTAAAAGTTGGCAGGAATTCGACATATGCACATGCACCAAAGCAGCATAGTGAACTGAATTATATCAGAAGTACACACCCACTGTGACAGCAAGGTCATTATTTCAATATTTAGTATCCTAAAGCAGCAGTAAATCACATACAGATTCACTAAAAAATAATTCAGGTTAGACGCATACTTTAAACAGAATGAGTGAATCTATTTGCAACTTTGAACACTACAATAATGAGAACAAAGAGAAAATAGCAACTTCCAGCAGCAAATCACCCCGTAGGACAAACATCAATGGATCAGGGGTATACACCTAGAAAACTACAAGCAACAGCATTTATGTAGCTTCGTGCCTCAACGGAATCAAGGCCAAGAACAATGATGCCAAAATCACTGTAAAATTCCAGCTCCTTCTCCTCAATCCTGCAAAAGTGGGGCACAATGTTGACACCGCTAACTCTTTCCATGACGCGTTTAGCTGCCACCTCAGCCTTTGGCTTGCCTACATCTTCAAGCCTACAACAACCCGTCTAACTGTCAGCTCTTTTTTAGCCACAAATATCATGCATGCAGAAACGTAAAGCCAAACTAGAGAGGCTTCACTAAAGAAACATACACCATGTGATATCAGAACTGGAAACACAGAACACATTAACTGAGTATTCATGGGATTCAGGCTAGCAATCAGTGATCATGTTTACTATATTACAGCATCCTTATCATAAATAGGTTATCACAATCAATTATTTGATTCTTCATGTTGTCATTGCTCTCCATCTCCTGTATGTCCAACCTTCGGAACAAAGTCTCTTTCCATCAAGAATTCGTGGACAATGAAATGCTAAAAAATCAGGGTCGGTCATCATATCCATAACGCAACAACGTCACCAGCCTACAGTCCATTGGACCCAGAAACATAGCCCACATTGATGTTCAGCAGCCTGTTCTAGCTGGATTCATGCAGGTGCTCCTTACAGCAAAAATTCCACGACTCTAAGCATCTAGGAATCATGCACTTAGCTTAGTATGCAGAAACATAAAAAAATTGACCTAAATACAGTCCATTTCACAGCAATACCCAAAGAATCTTATTAAAATCGAAATCATGTCGTGAGCGGATGAAATCACGCCAATCAAGCTTCGACATTGAAACTGGATTAGGTACGACCTGAAAAGGAACTGCCGATTGAGATTCGTAACCTCGATTCTGTCCATGTCGATAACGTCCAGGTTCTTGAACCCGGACAGCGCCAGGTCCTTCAAGAGCTCGCAGCCCAACCCGCCGGCGCCGACGACCAACACCCTCGCGTACTCCCCGAGATCGTCCCTCAGCTCGGGTCCCGGCTCGAAGTTGGGGCCCACCAGGTGCCCCGGCCTCAGCAGGAGCTTGTCGAGGTCCCTCGTCCGGCTAGCGGTCGCCATCTCCGGGGCAAGGGGAAGGGGACGAACGACGGCTCGATCGAAATGACTGACTGTCTGCCTGCCTGCCGTTGAGGACAGCTTCGATTCTACGCCGCGTCTTCTACTACTGTCTTCTTTTGGGAAGTTCACTTTGAATCCTTCAGTTTCTACATTTGATTCAATTGAGTCCTCGTGTCAAGAAGTACAGTACTTGCTAGTCTCAGAGGCTGCAATTCTGTTTCTGCGGTCGTATGGCTGTATCTGGTAATCTAGCTGGCCTACCTATGTACAAGATTTATCAGTGTCACGGATGTCTTCAGCTGCGTGTGGTCGTACTTTTGGCTAATCTGTCTATGAGTTCCTTGACCCGGGATCTGATGTTTCAGGTAGAGAGCGAGAAGCAACTTGTTCCAGGAATCCGGGACTCCGGGCGGACACCATTGGCTACAATCTTTCCCCTTACCGGATGAAAGAGGGCATAGATATTACAAGGACGAATGCGCATCCTTCCTACGAGATGACAGTCGGGTTATATCCAGTACTTGGTATTCTGGGGCGTTCATGACATTGGATAGGACGAAAGCAGCGTGCCGCGATGTTGGGTACTGGCCCCAGTTCCTCGGTGGCACGAGCAACAAGCCCAACTCCGGTAGCGTTTCCGCATCGCCGCTTCCTTTCCTCCAGTGGGTGCCTCTGTAAGGTTTATGCGACTAGAAAACTGATTTCCTGTTTTGCACCAGAATGAACATCGATTGTAGGCCTGAAAGGAGTGTGAGGCGGCAAGAAACCTGAAATGAACTGGCGAAAATGTGCAAAAGAAGACCTGAGTCTAGGTCGCATCCAACTGGTCATGAACCCACCGCAGGACGGTCTCAATGGCTCTCTGATACGCGGCATCAATTCCCATTTCATGTCGAACTTCCGTGCCATCTCGGAAATAACGACCTCTGCATAAAGGCATTGGGCCATGAAGTTAGAATTCATCGTCATTCCCCTAGAAACTTGTCTTCAAAGGTATGTAAAGTACATTCTGATGGTCCTGTCCTGATTCCCCAAATGCCTGTGTTGAATATGAGCACATCCGCGTCCCTCCACTTCTTGCAACTCCAGTCCCTCCGATCCAACTTCAGAGTCATTCTAACCTGCTGGGCCGGTCCAGAAGGCGGCCTGCTCTGGATGACAAGGAACAGAGCCCTGTAGTACTCCACCATGCAGCTGTAGCTTCTCCAGTACCAGTTTTGCCTGCAAGCAAGCAGTCCTTGAAATTGGCAACGTTCTGCTGCCAATAATAAGACACGTTCCGAGAACAAGTAAGAACGGGTCCTCCGCAGGTTACAACTCTTGGGCTGCCACCTCCACTTGATGTAAAACCAGTCAGGCCTCCCGTTCTCCGAGAGCAACGGAAACCTTCATCCAGGAACGTGCATTCCTCGCACTTGTGCAACGGGATACCATTCGTCCCAAACCCAATCTCCATCAAAGATCCCTCTTCCCATGAGAATTCAACCCTCAGGACGTTCTTTTCCCCTTTACCTCACAGAGACATAGCTTCTGCACTTGGCTAGGCCAATGAAAACGTCAGCCAGCCGTTGAAGTTCTAGTATTTCCCGTCCATCCCTCTCCCATCCAAGTGAAAAAGAACACAAGACGCAACTAAAGAAACTCCCAAAAGGCCGACGACAGAGGGAGCAGTGACGGCGAGCGATCGGAGATGCTTCAACTTCCTGATGCCACGCAACTAAGGTTTCGTTCTCGTGATGCGCGGTCATTTTCCGGGACAGCTTTTGAGATCCGGACCTCTTTCTGAGGTTGTTGATGGGTTCAGCAACTGCCAGGGTTGGAGATTGAGATTTGCAGGCAATTAGTGGGAGGGGAAAAGAGGTTTGTTTTGCAAGCAATGGACGTGGGACTCATGGGAAGTTTTGTTGGCTAATCTCGGTCAATTGAGAGGCGTAGTCAGATCAAGTTCATTCTTTCGACGATTTCTTTTTGGGGCCTTTGCTTTCTACTTCAGTTAATGCCCTTTTTGCCTAGATCTGTCACAACTAATTGATGGGTAAGCAAAAATCAAGCAACCTTTCTTACCCTCTTTCTTGTCCGTGTAAAGAAATAAGGTGTCTGATGAGCTTACAAGAGATTGATAGCCACGGTGTAGAGAAGTGAAGCGGATGTGTTTTGTATTAATAAATTGTTTACAGTAAGACTTGGGCATGAGCCCATGATGTATTTTTAAAAGTAATAAAAGGAGAAGAGGGGACGATGGTTTTCCCCTGCGGTTTTAGGGTTTTATCCATTTTCTGTTACAGCCTCAAACTGCCTCTATCATGTTCGTTTCTTTCCTCTTCATTTCTTGAGATGGTATCAGAGCGCCAGAGGTCTTTTGCGGCGGTGGTGACCGGCGGAGCTAGCGGAGTGGTGAGGCAACAGTCACAGGAAGTCCCTAACATAGGATCTCTACAAGTTCCACAGAATCCAGACATGAACGAGTTCAGAGATCCAACTCTGATGGTTAGTGATCCGACTGATCCTACCTCGCCGTACTTTCTGCAGCCCACCGATACGTTAACTTCTGTTGTAGTAACCCCACTCCTAGACGGGATGAACTATTACACGTGGAGTCGCTCTTTCGAAATGGCGTTGGTGTTTAGGAATAAACTTGGTTTTGTTGATGGAAGTATTCTGATGCCTGACACCGGTGATGTTAAGTTCTTGCCATGGAAGCGTTGCAACACACTCGTAATTAGCTGGCTGCTTAGGTCGATTGAGGAATCGATTGCTGCGAATGTTTTTTTCATGAATTATGCAGCACAAATCTGGGAAACCTTGAAAAGAAGGTATGCTCAGCCAGACAAAAGCAAAATTTGTAGATTGCAAATGGCTCTAATGAATGTTGTTCAAGGAGATCGGTCAGTGGATGAATATTACACGGAGTTGGCTACTATATGGGAAGAATTGAAGAACTTTCGCCCCCTACCTCATTGTAGTTGTGGGAAGTGCAGTGGCAAATGCTTTGGAAAGTTCATTGAGGCACAGATGGAGGATAATGTGTACAGATTTTTGATTGGGTTAAATGATGCATATGATGCACTCAAAAGTAGGATTTTGTCCATGAAGCCATTTCCTTCGTTGGATGACGTTAGTTTATAACATGGTGATGCACGATGAATCCTACAAGAAGGGAAGGATTGCTTCTGTTGAGAAGGCTGCATTGAAGTTACAATCCATGGCTTTAGCTGCCCCTATGAATCAAGGGTCTGGGGAATATGATGTGAGAAAGAAACAGAGAAGACAAGATTGGGTTTGTACACACTGTGGGAAGAAAGGGCACACTAAAGAAAGGTGCTACCACATTATAGGATTTCCAAATTTAGGTGGAGGAAGAGGTAGAGGCAAAATATTTGGAGGCCCTGGATATTCAAAAGTGGCAGCAGTGTCAGGGATCAATCCAGAGGGTGGAACAGTTGATCCAGGGTTCGATGATGTAAAGGAGCAAGTTCAAAAGTTAATGACCATGATTAATGTGAAAACTGGACAAGCTTCGCTTCCTCTTGCTTTATCCCCCGCAGAATTTCACTCTTCTACTCAGACATTTGCTCATTCTCCTGCTGCACAGTCTGCACACTCTATACCTTCTAATATGCAAAAATCTGATTTGTCTTTAAATGTCTCTGCAAATACAGCAGGTAGCCTCGTTTGTTCAAGCTCTTTTTTTCGTGTCAGTGATTTGTCTTCATATTGGATAGTAGATACAGGAGCTACTAATCATATAGTTAGTACCTTATCATTCTTTCAATCCTATAAACCTGTGAAAAATGTGTCTGTTGCACTTCCAAATGGACAATCTGCTCAGGTATCCTTTGTAGGAAATGTTCAGCTTCAAAATTCTATACTTCTCACAGATGTCTTGTTCATACCCTCTTTTAAACTCAACTTGATTTCTGTGAGTCAACTCATGAGGACAGGACTATATTGTGTTATATTTCACAACAACCTTTGTCTTATTCAGGTCCTGTCATCATGGAGGACGATTGGATTTGCTAGAGAGAGAGCAGGCTTATATGTTCTGGATCCGCAAGTTAGACAAATGGCTGGTTTACATGTATTAGGCAAGAATACTCCGATGCATACAGATAGTTTTTCTGCTGCTGTTCATTCAGATTCTACCTTTGATGTCTGGCACTATAGGTTAGGCCATCCCTCATATGAAAAGCTCAAATACATGCAACAATGTAATCAATTGCAACCGTGTTTTAATAAGAAGGTATGTTCTATATGTCATTATGCAAAACAGAAAAGACAAGTGTTCCCTTTACACCATTCTAGATCTGAACATATGTTTGATCTTGTGCATTGTGATATCTGGGGACCTTGTGCAACTATTTCTTTACATGGTTTTCGATATTTTCTCACAATTGTAGATGATTACACTCGTGTTACTTGGCTTTTTCTGCTGGAACATAAATCTGAGGTAGGTTCGCTTCTGATGCAATTTTGCAAAATGGTTAAAACACAATTTGATGTGGGTGTTAAAATGGTAAGGTCTGATAATGGCAAGGAGTTTATGTTACATTCCTTTTATAAAGAGCAAGGAATCATTCACCAAAGAACTTGTGTGGAAACTCCGCAACAGAATGGAATTGTGGAAAGGAAACATCAACATATTCTTAATGTTGCTAGAGCATTGCTTTTTCAAAGCGGTATGCCTTTACACTTCTGGGGCGAGGCAGTTCTGACAGCTGTTCATATTATTAATAGGCTTCCATATCCTTTATTACATAATAAAACACCAATTGAGTTACTTTTTCATAAGAAACCAGATTATAATAACTTGAAAGTGTTTGGCAGTTTGTGCTTTGCATCTACTTTGCAACATAGGCGATCAAAATTTGATAAAAGAGCTATCAAATGTGTATTCCTAGGGTATCAATCTGGTGTTAAAGGTTATAAATTGTATGACCTTTCAACTCATAAAGTTTTCATTTCAAGAGATGTTGTTTTCTATGAGGATGTTTTTCCTTTCATACTGTAATACCTCAAATTAATCTCCCTTAAAATGGCCATAGCCCAAATCCATATAATTTTAGGATCCATTTTACACAAATAAGTAAATAAGGGAGAGAGCATACTAAAGATACAATAGCAACAAGCTGCAGCCACAGTCGGCACCCCAACATGATGGTTCAAAGCAGTTTGCTTTTACAATGTCGCGGCTGCGGCTATTGTCGCCTAAAATGCGCAGCAGGAAAAAGAACGCCCGAGTTCCTCACGACGGCAAAATCAGTGGCAATGATACTTCGAATGAATGAAGAAGATAGGAAGCCTCCTAGAGATAGGACAAGTTCCTCCTAAGCACTTGTCTCTCGTCAAACCCCAAGTGTCTTTGGACACTGAAAGAAGCAGATTGGCATGGTCAGAGGAGAACCTGGAAGCCATAAACTGAAGATGAATGGGTTTGAGAGTGAGGCAGAGATTCATACTCTACATGATGGCGGTCTGTTGAGGCAGCCTTAACAGCCAACAAAGCCTCGAATCACATAGACGCAATCACATGGAGATCAGGATTTTCATATTATACAGCCTCAAATTCATCAAACGGTTCAGCAGCCATTGATGTCCCATCTGCGACAACCCGCCTAACTTCAGACACAGGCACAAATCTCATCAAAGCTGGCCAAAGACGGTACTGCCGCAACCACAGCCACAGCAAGTCAAACAGCACACACGACAATGACATATTCAACGGTGGCAACAACATCAACAAAGGAAGCAGCGGCCACAATTGATACCCCTACATGACGGTTCGAGACTGTCCGCTGCCCAGCCGAAGCAACACTAACCTGTCGTAACTGCAATGGCTCCCACTCGAATCTGAACGCCAGCAAACAACCTTGGTCGGATGTCCCATCGCTTCACATCCAACAGTGTTTTCCGACCTGTCCATGCAACGCCAACAACTTCGGTAACAGGTTCTGGCGCTAACCAGGCCACCATCCCCTGCTCAACAGCAGTCCCTTCCGGTTTTCAGCTAAGAAAATTAAATTCCAGCAAAAAAAACAAACCAAAAAGGAGAGGACTGGGCAAGCCCAAGCCCTCCAATACCCACCCAAAGCAAATCAAGCCCAAGACAGCCTACAATGATTTGCCAAACCAACCATCAAACACAACCCACAAAGCCCAAGGAAGCTCAGCCCCATAACACAAGGCCAAAACAAATGGCCAATCAAAGCAAACCCAAACCACAAACCATGACAAGGCAGCCCAAGGTAGCTCAGCCCATAAGCCAAACACAAAACCAGCTGGCCCAGCCCAGATCGAAAGAGGATCATCACTTACCTGCAATCCCCGACAGGATCCTGCTCTGATGCGTCCACGATTGCAGGTTGCCACCTCCCACGCACCCTCAGCCTCCACTCTCAGGAAGATCACCTGGCCAACGTCCTGAGGTGATCTTGTCTCCTAACGGTTTGTCCTTTCAACCGGAGACGAACCGGAATGGAACTGAATGGAAACCAAGTTCTAAAACAGAGAGAGAGGGGGAAGAATCAATGAGGATAGGAGATAAACCAGAAGACTTCTGGTTGGGAGGGGGAGGGAATAGAATAAAAGAAGAAGAAGCAGAACTCAAGGGGGGGGGACCTTGGAATCAAACAGGAAAATTTTTTACCAATTCTCAGGGGACGGATTCCAGAGGAGAGGGGAGATTAACACAACCTTTGTTCTTCTCCTTTCTTCCTCAATCGTCTTCTATCACTGCAGGGCCTCGATCCTCACTGTGGTCGCCACCATTCCAGCTCTTCAGCCGCCTCCTCACCAAGGTAAGAGGGAACCCCGGCTTGGAACCCCCCCCTGAGCCAGCCCAAACAAGACAGCAGTGACATAAGACAACGATGCGGCCGTCACTTCAGCTTCAACTTACCTCGGCACGGACAAGGAAGACTCCTCCCGACGTTTGCTGTGGAGACGGCTGTTTACAGGACAGCTCAGGGCGACGACAACCGCCTCCTCTTCAGCCGTTAAACAGATGCGAACCCTAAGCTAAGTCCTTCTTCTTGTTCAATAGCCTTCTTCCCATGGACGGAGCCAAAGTCTCCTTTCCTCTCTTCTTATCTCAGCCCCAAGGCGGCTCCCCACTTCAACTCCCCGGCGGTGCTTCCGGATTCAACCTCCCCCAAAGCGGCAAATCGGCCCCTGCACCCATCTGTCCAACGCTCTTCACCAACGACTTTCTGATCCTGGCAGCAGTGACCCAGCAAAGCCAAGACCGCAGTCGACAACAGAGGCCCATCTTCTCTAAATACCCGCGGCATCACAGCGGCCAACTCCGCTCCAGCGAACCAGCTTCGTTCTAGACCAGTACCTGCACTTCGTATCAACACCAACCCTCCAGTAATGGCCAGACACCTCAGTGGCGAACCCGCACCAACCCCAGCGAGCTCGCTCAGCCTCAGCCCTCCAGCAGCGGCCAGACGCCCCGTCAACAGCTTCCCGACGTCTCCCATAGTGGCGCACCCAGCCTCCTGGAACTCACCTCCCCGATGATCAGCCCGGGCCGTGACCAGCTGCTCCGACGACAACGACGCATCTAGGTCTGGCGGAGATGACCCCCCCCCCCTGCTTCCCTGACGCCCGTAGAGCCCAGCTGGAAAATCACAGCCTTTGCCTTCTGAACCAAACCTCCACAGCGGTATATCCTACAGCCCCCACAACCAGCTCCCCAGACCCGCTCCCAGGACTCCCAACGGCCAGACCCGCTCCTCGCCACATCTCCCAGCCGCCAGCGGTCCACATCCTCCCGGCGAACCACCTTCCCCGGCGCCTCCCATAGCAAACAGTCCTCTCCAGCGTCCTACAGCTCAACGGCAGCAAACCCACGAGCTTCTCGGCGGCCTCCCTCCATAAATCGAGCGACGGCAGGACAGCCGCTCCCGGCATCCCAAGGCCGAGCGGCGACAGCAGCCCCTCGTTCCCCCTGCTTCCTCCTCATTCGACGGCATCAAACCCATGACGGCAACTCCATTTTCGGGGTGGCAACCCACCTCGATCGGACGGCGGCAAACCGCAGCCTCCTCCGGCGTATCCAAGCCCATGCGACGGAGCATCCTCAAGATCTGGCGACGAAGACCTACCTCCCTCCTCTGGTACACCCCGGCGCTACTTCGAGTCAAGGTTCCAAGGACGCCGCGCCTAGCCGACCAGCGCCTCCCCGGGAGCGAGATCCAGTAGCCGAACCACTCGGAAGCAATCCCTCGGTCATTCCCCTTGATCCACGGCGACTCTAATCACCTCCAGACCCACGCCCGATTCAAGGGTTTCAAGGCAAGGAGAAGGACTTTTGTTCTGTGGGTTACGATGTCCCGACTCTGACGGTAAAATTCGTTTTACCTTTAATAAATCTTTTTTTCTTTTATTTATTAAATTGTTATAAGTTTTTCTTTTACGAAATGTCTTGTTTAAAAAAAAAAATCAATTGCTTTCTTTGGATTTTATTAATGACTTATAGTTAGATGCAATCTGGGTAATTAGTCCTTTTTGTTGGAACATGTTTACGTTTTTTTTTTTAGTCTAGGTTTCTTACATTCTTATGAGTTATTATGAGCATCATTAACATTCATCTCCTTTGTTTTGCATGAAAAACACGGCGGGACTTTCTGGATATCCTCGGCAACTCACATCGAGTGAACGCCTTCAACCAAAACGGTAAGACATGTCTTACTATTTCTCGATCTAATTGAATTTTGTCCGAATTCGACGATACTAACCACTTTCACATTTCCTTGCATGTACACCGAGCATGCAACTTCGGAAAATCAAATCCAAGCTTCCGAAGACTAACACGAAGACGCGTGTATCAAACCGCGTGGTTCTACCCCGGCCTAAAAACCGCGGGCTTGAAGACAAAGCGGCCCCAACCTTCAAACAAAGGTACAAAGGGGAGGTGCGGGCCTCCCCGAATTTCATTCTAAAAGCCCACTTGTAACGGATTGCGGGCCCAAGTGCATAGGCCCGCAGCCACCGCCCTTCCCCGCTCTCTTTCATCTCGTTTATTGTTTGTGATTGCACGCATGACTTAGGCTTTAGGTTTATGTCGTGTGTTGATTTTTAATCAAACAAACCTAAATTCGGGTCCAACGCCCGTTAAAACGTCGATACGAGTCCGGCCCACTCCCGGATCGGGTCCAACACCCGTCAATCAAAAGTAACTTTTTGGACAAATCGCCACCCTTTTCGCATGTGGTAAAGCACTAAGGTTAGTAAATAGGAATCCCCGAACCCAGACTCTGATTTTTCCGACTTAAAATCACATTTTTTTAAAACTAAGTCGGTGGCGACTCCGAACAACAGTTTTCCAAAGCTAAAACTAAACCACTACCCTTTCTTCGGAGCCATTTGGGGTGAGGTGACGGCTACTCGAGCCGCTCCTGGGCCCTCCCCGAAATTCGCGAGCGAGGCCTTAACGCAGCCTTTCGCCTGCCGCCTCCAGGGAACTGGAGACGGTTGGCGAAACGCTCCGCAGACCCGTTCGCGAATCAAGGGAAGGTCCAACCCGGGGCCCCTTTCCGCAGCGTCCGGCGTTCGAGCCGTAACGCCGACCGGACTAGGCCTCGGGGGAGCGGGCCCGGATCCTCGGGCTTGCCGGAACGGCCGCCCCGCGCCGCTAGGCCGGAAGGGCGCGCGTACACATACATGATCCATCTGCTGATGAACATTTGAATTCTTCGTTACCTTTGCCATCTGAGGATATACTTCTTGCAGATACTTCTTCTTTCATGATACCAAAATTAAATAGTTCTAAACATTATTCACATTATTTGGCACATAGTGAGTCTGCATCTATTCATGTTCATGATACAAATAATTCATCTGCATCTGATCATTTAGACGACATGGCATTAAGAAGGAGTAATAGGGTAAAAACCAAGCCGTCTTACTTGCAAGATTATCATTTGTCTCTAGCTCTCTCTCTGCAAGGTCAGTCTCTTCCTTCTATTTATTCTAATTCTTCTGTTCTTACTTCAGTTGATGTGCATTATCCAATTCAGCAGTTTCTTTCTTATTCACACTTGTCTTCTTCCTACACGGCATTTGCTGTTAATATCATGACTCAGTCGGATCCCAATACATATGGTGAAGCTGTTCAGTTTGAGCATTGGCGTGAGGCTATCAAAGCTGAACTCAACGCTCTGGCTGAGAACAAGACCTGGGACATTACTGCACTACCTTCAGGTAAGATTCCTATTGGTTGTAAGTGGTTGTTCAAGACAAAGTTTAAAGCAGATGGCACTATAGACAAGTACAAGGCAAGACTTGTTGCAAAAGGATATACTCAAAAGGAGGGTGTTGATTACACTGATACATTCAGCCCTGTTGCGAAACATGCGACTGTGAGAGTTTTTCTGACCTTAGCCTCTATGTTTAATTGGTTTTTATGCCAAATGGATGTGAATAATGCATTCTTGAATGGTGAATTGATGGAAGAGGTATATATGGATGTTCCATTGGGTCTGAATGTCACTGACTCGCAGTTTAAGGGGGAGAAACAATCAGTGAAATTGGTTTGTAAACTGCAAAAGTCCTTGTATGGACTTAAACAGGCTTCTAGACAGTGGAACACAAAATTTGTGTCAGTTCTTATTGATTATTGTTTTGAACAGTCAAAATCTGACTATTCCTTGTTTGTGAGAGGTTCTAGGAACAATTTTGTTGCTTTGTTAGTCTATGTAGATGACATAGCTATTGGAGGGCCTGATAAGGAAGATATCAATAAGGTGAAGGCACATTTGAGTAATGTGTTCAAAATAAAGGACTTGGGAGAGTTAAGGTACTTTCTTGGTCTTGAGATTGCTCGTTCGCATGAAGGAATTGTTTTAAATCAAAGGAAATATGCCTTGGAATTATTGGAAGAATATGGGATGTTGTCTGCAAAACCTGTTTCTGTGCCTATTGTGCCAAACCACAGAATGTCAAGACAAGATGGAGAAGAATTGGTAGATCATTCCAATTACAGGAAGTTGGTAGGCAAGTTGTTATATTTGACTTTATCAAGGCCAGATATCATGTATGCTGTTCAGGTCTTAACTCAGTTCATGTCTAAGCCTACTTCAGTCCATTATCACGTAGCTTTGCAAGTGCTAAAGTATATTAAGGAAGAGCCTGGTAAAGGCGTGTTTTTTAGCTCCAAAAGGGCAAATGACTTGACTGCATATTGTGACAGCGATTGGGCTAGTTGTCCAGACACTAGGACGTCATTATCAGGTTATTGTGTATTTTTTGGGAGTTCAATAATGTCATGGAAAACAAAGAAGCAGCCTACTGTAGCTAGGAGTTCCGCTGAAGCTGAATATAGAGCAATTGGTGTGGTTACTTGTGAAGTCCTTTGGTTGGTGCAGTTATTGAAAGAGTGTAGAGTTGAAGTAAAGCAGCCAACTTTGATTCACTGTGATAATCAGTCTGCTGTGCATATGGTTAAAAAACCCAGTCTTCCATGAGAGGACCAAACATATAGAGGTTGATTGCCATTTTGTTAGGCAAAAGTTGCAGGATGGTGATATACAGTTGCAGTATCTGCCTTCCAGCCTTCAGATTGCAGATACATTCACTAAAGGCTTCAGTGCACCGAGATTTAAATGGCTAGTAAGCAAGTTGTGTATGAAGAATCTTTATTCACAACTTGAGGGGGAGTGTAAAGAAATAAGGTGTCTGATGAGCTTACAAGAGATTGATAGCCACGGTGTAGAGAAGTGAAGCGGATGTGTTTTGTATTAATAAATTGTTTACAGTAAGACTTGGGCCTGAGCCCATGATGTATTTTTAAAAGTAATAAAAGGAGAAGAGGGGACGATGGTTTTCCTCTGCGGTTTTAGGGTTTTATCCATTTTCTGTTACAGCCTCAAACTGCCTCCGTCATGTTCGTTTCTTTCCTCTTCATTTCTTGAGAGTCCGAGACCCTTTTTCATGGCTTGTTCTTCTTTCTTACATGGTTACAACATTTGCATGGAGTTCAAGAGTAGTAGTACCTCCCTCGTCTAACCAGATACTATCAAAAGGATTGGTAAGAGTAAGACCCGGCTTTGTTAGAAGCCTGCACTGTACTATACTGACAGGTTTTGTATCTGAAACAAGTCCCAGATGCATTGGATTGGATACACGACCATCACGGCCGAGTCCCGGTGAGAGATCGCCAGCTGAGATAGTCCCAATCCCATCTCAGACGATCCAATTTGGAACATCCCGATCTGTGAACCCTTCCCATTGTCTTGGTAAGTAGATTCGATGATTCCATATATCCAATTCAGACGAAGACAGCAGCTAAGACCTGCATAAATATCAGGAGGGAGACGAGGCCAGAGGATGAAGATGGAAATGATTAGGTAAGAACATATATATAGTTCATATATATTCCGACAGCAGCTGATAAGAAGCCTTCAATTTGTTTATGTTCCTGGAACACCTGAACATCCCCCAACAACAGACACCAGAGAAAAGCTCCCTCGGAGAAGCTAATTCAACCCTAATCACGACCACGGACAGGCAGCCACCTCACCCCCCCCCCTCCCCAGGCCGAAAATTCCAACAGTCTCCGGCCGCTATTCTCGGATCCAGGAGTCGCCCTGTTGCTTCTGTTGCAGTTCCGGCAAAGGAGAGTCGGGGCGGTCGTCGTCGGCTGGAGCGCGAGCCTGAGGTTGAGAAATAGACTGGGATTGAGCGTTCTGGAGGAAGGGCTTGAAGCCGACTTGGAAGGAGAGGTATCCGAAGGCCAAGGAGGCGACCACCACCAGCCCGGATCGCATGGCGTTCATCCTCACCCCGTCCCTCATCGTCGCCCGATGCGTTGAGATGGTCTCCAACTTCCCTCGTCGCTCTTCTCCACCCGGGAACATCACGACGCTGGGCGTGTTTGGGCCGGTCCTAGGGAAAGGTATTTGGGCCTAGCCCATCATGCCAATGCCCGATTCAGCTTATACCAAACACCACAAAGGATCCGTTTTTCCTTTTTTTTTTTTTTTTTTTGCAAAATATCAATTTATGGCCTCAACTTTGAGCCAACTTTCTGTTTTGTCATTAACTTAGTTTGTTATATAATTTTGTCACCGACTTTTATTTTTATTTCTATTTTTGCCAATCATGAATTTCTTCTAGCGAAAGCCAAACAAGGCCTTAATAGACAATTTTCATTTATCGACTAAAACGAAAAAAGATTTTAGAAAATAGAAAATAATATTGAAACCTTTCATTTTTTTTTATTATAAAATTATGATGAACAAATCAAGTGAATTGGAAGCCGAAGTTAACGATAGTTGCTGATGTTGTCAAAAAATATGAAAAATCAATGAATGTCGGATGATGTTCTATTAGGAAGCGACTATTACGGATAAAATGGATCATGAGACGAATGAATGAGATGTCAAAACTCCACTATTATAGAACACATGTTAGACTATATTAAGGCCTTGTTTGGCTTTCGCTAGAAGAAATTCATGATTGGCCAAAATAAAAATAAAAATAAAAGTTAGTGACCAAAATATATAACAATGACAAAATAAAAAATTGGCTCAAAATTAAGGCTATAAATTGATATTTTGCCTTTTTTAAAAAATTATTGTTATTACTGTTAAGCAAGAACAGTACCATCCTCTGTACAAACACCACAAGCAAACAAACCGAGCGAGCGAGCAAGCACTCAAACTAGTAAATGAAAATGGGTTCAGCAGCCGCCAACAGAAACTTCAGGTCGCCAGTTATCCAACCCTACTAAGGGAAAGCACAGATTACATTTGAGAGTCCCTCCCTTTCTTTGACCCTCATGAGCTCCTCCTCCGCCTGCCGACTTGTCCTTTCTTCTCTACTCTTTTCACTGAGTCCCCGCAACCACGGCCGGCCCTTCTACCTGAACACAGAGACACGCCGTTCGTTAGTTTCTTGTCTTATCATTTGTGGCATCGTTCGCCAAAAATCATCAGTTAACTTTCAGCATGAATTTGATTAGGTATTTTACCCTGAAGGTAGCTCCCCATATCTCTTCCTCCTCGGCTGGGACGGCTGTGATCTTGCTCTTCGGGTTCTTGTAGCATCTGATCTCCCCGACAGCCGTGGAGAAGAAACACCCTGCAATCAGCGTTGGGGATTTATCATGTGTGAATGGAAAAGCAAACGGCAGCTGGCTGAATTTATCCAGCTTAATGTTAACTGGGGTGGGGGGGGATCGTTTACCTTGAGGGAAGGAGGCGAGAGACTTGCCGCAGGCACCTTTGAGCAGATCGGCATCGTTGGCGAAGGCAACATGACCATCAGCTGTTATCCCCCAGTACAGAGGAACTTTCCCCTGTTGATCCTGCAGCAATTTCAGGGTTAATGGAGTTAGATGAGACTGAATGACGTGTGAAGAAGGGAGATCAGCGAAATTCAACGGTGGGTGAAAACATACAGAAGCAACAAACAGGGTAGAGGTGGACTTGTCAAAGACGATGAATGCGAAATCCCCATCGAGGTGGCCGACCATGTGGTTGGCTGGGTAAGGGGCTCGGTCGCGGAGGGCCTTGTAGGCCTCTATGACGAGGACGACCTCGTTGGCCGATTTCGCCAGCCCGTACTGCTGACGCAGGCTCCCGAGGTTGTGGAGTACCCCCTCAAACAAGCAGAAGATCTCATCTTTAACTGCGAAAGACCTGTCGTGCGACCAGAACATCACCATCAATGAATAATTCGAGCGAAAGAAGAAGAGATTTCATCGGTCCAAAAACTGGAATTCAGCGTAGAACGGCCACCCGGAAAGATTTCAGCTTCAACCCCAAATCCCATCCCCCTACCGCAACAGAACTACCAGCCTAATCCAGTCCACATCCAGAGACTGCCCTGATGATGGTCATGCATGGCGAGATCAAGTCAACCTAGTACCTGGGCCTCAGGGGCGACTCGTTCTGGTGACTGAACGCGAGGCGAACGTCCTCCCCAACAGCCATAGACAGGGCGGATCCGTTGGCTCGCGTGAACCTCTGGACGAGGACATCGGAGGTGGTCTTGGGGGAGGGGGTTCGGCAACCGGCTGCCACGAGCTCCTCCGGCGGGGAAACTATGGAGCTGGTGAACACACCCAGCATCTTCCTTTCTCACTATATCTCCAACTCCACGGACTGATTACTCCCGATCGGGGGAAAACAAATACACAAGAGAAACAGAGCTTGGAGGATGGAGAGGCTGGGAAAAATCCAAGCATTATTATTATACAGGCAGGGGGAGGGGCAGTGATGTAATTTCATCCGGGAGAAGAAGTTTGGTTTGGGGGAGGGGAGTTCGATGATCAAGCTCTGCCCGTATGGGTTGCTGACGTGTCTTATCTGCCTAGGAAACTGGGTCCAAACTCCCATTATTTACGTTACAGCTTTTAAGTTTCGGACCCCGATGGCGACGAGACTCCGCCACTTGGGGGGGGGGGGGCATTGATTGATTGTTATCCGATAATATGAATAAAAGCATGAGCGAGTTGAGTTGGGTCGGGGTGTCGTCTACATCGAACTTCTATGGAGTGCCTGGCAACCACAGAAAATTTAGCCCTACTTGATATTTTTGGGACTCCTCCTCCTCCTCCTCCTCCAATGACCTTGGAGGGAGAGAGGACATCGTAATCGTAATATCTCCCAATGAAACCCTAGTTTCTGACTATTATATCGTATGGTAAGATCCTCGGTGGTGTCTTGTCTTCGGGACGAGGATGAGTCGGGCAAAGAGTTTGAATTTGACGAGACTTAAAATTCCTAACAAAGAAAGTGTATAACCTTCCTGAAATATTATCTACAATCGAGCATTAAAATTTTAAGATTCTTCAAATATGGCGGAGAAATCATTGTTGATAGAACGATCGAATTTTATTTGTAAAAAATTCAAAATTTTCAATAGCGATTTATCCTTCCTTAAAAAAAAAACTAAATAAGTCAAAAACTAATTATTGTGAAACTAAACCTTTCTAACAATGATTTCTCGATTTACGGTCGTTATACGTGAACTTGTCTTAAAATTTAAACGAAAAATATTTTTGTTTTTAACGAATAAATCAACAAAAAAGATATATTTTTCTTTCCCCTTTTTGGGTTGTGGGGGGGTGGTCCTACCAGGGTGAAAGTTTGATCAAATATTTCAGCACCACATGAAATGTTGGATATTTTTTTTCTGGGTGTGTGTGAGTCACAGCAGCCTCTTCTTAAAAGCACCAAACCAAAACATTTTTAATATTTCCTATCTACTCGAATCCCCCCTCCCCTTTTGTTGTCCCAACCCAATTCCAAACTCCTTGGAAACAGACATGGACGAACTCCACGCCACCAATCCAGTCTAGCTGAGGTGATTTCCAGACACAGTTGTTCGTCATCGTGGATACATAATCCAAAAGTAACACCCCAAAAAGATAATCATGTCATCCTCCATTCGTCTCCGGAATTATTTTACCAATAAGTTCCTTCTCATTACCACGTCATTCGGCCCAATATCGTCGGTAACATTTGATGGCTACAAAACAGGGTGTGTGGAAACGGTCAAGGTGGGGGGTGGCGGGGAAATCGACGACGTCGTCTTATTACCAAACCTGCTATTTGTCTTGAGTTTCGCAGGTCCAATGTAATCTTGTCTAATAAGAATTGAGTATATTTGTTTATGTCATGTCAGGATCATTTTTTATGGAGATTGCAGATTGGTTGCCATCGGCTTTCCTGCCCTTGGCACAGGCAGCCATGATCGAGACTTTCGTGGGTGCGTCGATTGGGACTTCTAATCAATTATTGACTAAAAAGGTTCCCGGTTGGGTTCCAGAATTGGATAACTGAGCAGCTTCCGCCTATTACTTTTTCGGGCTAGACTTCTTTTCCACAATGTGTGTTGTGGGCCGTTTGGTCGTGGCCCAGCCCTAAACATGGCCTCAAGGATGGATCGCGGCGGGAGCCGATGTGTGCCGAGTCTCCTCAAGCCGAAGGAACCTGTACAGAGTCGCTCCCCCTGCAGCTCCGATGAGGGGCGCGAGTATGTAAATCCATAGTGATCCGTAGTCGCCGGATACGATCGCTGGACCCAGGGATCTCGCAGGATTCATGGATCCTCCAGATATTGGCCTGCATCGTATGAGGATCCGGTCGATTTACATGGGGGGGAATGTCATATATAGCCTAGTAATGATCTTTTTTTTTTAAATTCTGTGGTTACCCTGTGATGAGCACTGCGAGCCCGATTGCGATGCCGGCTACGAAACCTGTCAAATGGCCAACCTGCAGCGTCATTTAACATGGGGGTTATTGAGGTGATCCGGGCGGTCAGGTTTGAAAAGCTGTTGGAAGTTTGGTAGGATGATGTGTATCGGTTGATCGTACTGATTGATGATTGTAGGCCATAGATGCGATGACAAGCACGATCATGAATGTTGCGAACATCTCGACGCAGAATGCAGAAGTGGAACCCCCTTGTAGAGGTCTAGTGATGATAAACCCCGTCTTCACCTCATATATCGACCCTCCGATGCATGTCCCGATTACTGAGCCCACTATCTGAGCAAACACATAGAGTGGTACCTGCATATGACGAATGTTACGGCATTCCATGTCCATGGTCTCATAGGATGAAGGAGAAGAAGGTGATGTGGAAAAATTGTACCCTGGACCATGAGAATTGCCCAAAGGCAGCGAAAGCGAGGGTGATCACAGGGTTAATATGAGCACCGGATATGGGTCCGATCGAGTAAACTAGGACAACGATCGTCATTCCGGCCGTCATGGCATATTCGGCCAGTCCCACCTCACCTTTTGTTATCTGTGTAATCGCTATTACCGCCGAGACACAGAACATCAGGACAAACGTTCCGACCATCTCTGCAATGACCTGCAATCACCAGAATATGAGAATTTACTAGTTTCTGTGGATCCTGTCCAATCTCATTGTCAAATTAGTCTAACCATGCGCGCGTAATTCAGGTCAAACCCGGATGTTGGGCGACAACCGAATATGCTTCCCTGACGAGCATTTGTGGTTTGCAATGGCAGAACGCTGCACCCTCTTCCACGACTTCCACAGGACGAATCGCTGGAGGCAGCACTCGAGATCTCGGGGGAGCGATCGTCCTTAAGGAACTCTTCCATCTCAAAGCTTCCTTAAAGAAGAGCAGCGAACAAATCAACCGGAGGCAGAGAGTAGTCAGAAAACAGTTTAGGCGGATTTCCGAAATCAGAGTTTAAACCAGGTTTTGTTAATGTGCCCCGAAGTAAGTCGCGGTGGGGTGGACGAGTACGCATTTCTCGTTCACGCAGAAGACGTTCTTCGGGAAGGTTAGTGAAATTCCAATAAGTTAAATATTAGCTCGGACAGGTTTCCCATTCAAACACCATTTCATATATTACGTGCTTCGGAATTCCCTCGTTTACCCTTTCGAAGCCCCCGTTACACACAGGTCTCTCTGCGGAGCAGCGGCGCGGAGAGTGAAAACACGCTAATGGCAATCCAATTACGTCGCGGAAGAGACAACCACCTTTGCGGTAATATGCCGACATCCTTATCGAACAAAAGATATGCAAATACGGGGGAATGTACAGAGAGGTCGCGTCGATATCCTAAAACGTATTCATATCTCTCAGGAAGAAACCTATGGAAAGCCATAAATATCAGCAACGAAGAACATGAGAGTGGATGGTCATGAGGAATTGGGAGGAAAGGAATGAGGCGGGAAATGCATGAAAGGGGCGATTGCATGCATGGGAGGGTTTTATTTCTTTACGCGTCCGGGGGGAATAACGCAATTGAAAGCCAATGTATTCGACGTGAGACCAATAGGGAAGAGATGGAGAGATCGTAATAACACTACGCCACATCAATTTAACACACGCAGGGAGAGTAAATAACTGCGTGTGAATGTGTGTGTGTTTGGAGTAAAAGTAACTTCACGGGTTTGAACTGTGTATCATTTAATGAGTTGAACATGCCTCTACACTACATGCGCATATACTCTACACACGTCCCACTTGAGGTGCTTGTCATCAGAGATTACTTCTCCCAACTCGTGTTGCCTCCATAACAACTTGCCTTTGCCCTATAAATAGGGCAAGGGTTTCCTCTGTCCCCACTCCCAACCATATGCGAGACGGTTACATCGTCAGGTTCTTCGACGGCTGGGCGACGAACGGAAGGAAGGTAAACGGAGAAAGGGAGAGGATGTCTCACATAACGGTGGAGAGGAACAGGAGGAGGCAGATGAACGAACATCTCAAGGTCCTTCGTTCCTTAACCCCTTACTTCTACATCAAAAGGGTACTACTCTCTCTTCGCCTATCCACTGATTAGGGTTTTGCGAACTAGATGATGATAATGATATATAATCCGCGACTTTCGGAAAGGATTAGTGCTTTTGGTAAAGCGAGTTGACGTCGGCTTTAATCTTTGCGTGGGCGACTTGACAGTAACCTTTAAATATGTGAAGGGAGACCAAGCATCCATAATAGGAGGCGTGATCGAGTTCATAAAGGAGCTTCAACTGGTCGTTCAATGTCTAGAAGCAAAAAAGCGAAGGACAAGCATAAGCCCTAGCACTAGTCCAAGTCCTCGGCCAAGCCCTAACCAGCTCCTCCAACATCACAATCTCCTGCCCGATAATACATCCAGTCCGCCGTTCCATACCGTGGAGACGTACAACGGCAACGAGCTAGGAGTGTGCTGCAACTCCCCATCCGCTGATGTTGAGGCCAAGCTCTCAGGATCAAACGTAGTGCTGAAGGTCATCGCCAGGAAAGTGCCAGGTCAGGTCCTCAAGATAATTGCCGTCCTGGAGAAGCTACTGTTTCAGATCGTCCACCTAAACATCACTACAATGGAAGACACCGTGCTGTACTCCTTCGTCGTCAAGGTACTCTAAACGACACGGAACTGATTGTATACTACTACTTTTAGATAATCAAAAGCACCTCAATCATCGAAACATGCCACTTAATCTTCGCACGTCGACTTATTTCACAATCTGTACTCGCAGATAGGGCTCGAGTGCCAGCTCAGTCTGGAAGAATTAGCTCTTGAAGTCCAGCAAAGCTTCAGTTCCAGCTCTGGCCCCGGCTCCTGCTCGGACCCCGTCACTACTTCACGACAGTAACAGATCTCCCCCCCCCCCACCCCCCCAAGGCTGTCACAGACAATAGATACGTACGATGTAACCTCGTCGAGAATCATTACGTAACCCGAATCGATCAACGGGGGTTATCTTGTTGTGCTTTCCTTGGTATCCTTTCTTATTACACGAGACGGAGCAAGGAAAATGCCGGATTACAAATCAATGGGAAAAACTGATGTTGATTCGAGAGCAAACAGCAGGGCTTGAGCATTGGACTGGGCCAGACAAAATCGGCCCCTAACTCGACACCTCCAGAAGAAGTACACACATAATGATCGATCGTAATAGTAAATCTTGGAACGCGCCATGTCGCTCTCAAAGAAACGTACAAGTAAATACAAAAACATGATCAGATTGGGGAGATATGCAGCACCACTGCAATGCAAGGGAATGAAGATTTCCTTTGGCGTTATTGTCATCGGCTGACCCCTCCAGTCCTAACCTTCCCTCTCCTGTCATTTTCATGATTTTGCTTTTGGAACAGCGAACACCAAAGACACTTTTTATTTATTAATCTCTTTCTTTTGGTATTGCTAAGATCAAAAGAAGTGAGTGGAGGGGGGGGGGGTCATAACTCCTTTGCTTTCGTCCATCTCGATATCCATCCAAATGACTTTATGTATTGATCAAATGTCTGGGTGGGCGTGCAGATTTTGCGCCCCCTCTTTTCATGCAAAACCATAGATTTGCCCCCCCCCCCCCCTGTTTTGATCACTTTGTTAACTTTGGGCTGATCACTTAACTAATCAATCAATCTCCTCCACACCAACCCCAATGATGGAGACTGTGAACGGCCTTCCTTAGAAAATGGAGCAAAAGCATTTCCAATCAGAATTTAAAAGAAAAGGCATTTTATAGTTTTGGTCTTCTTTTGTTTTACTATTTACGTCTGATTGATTGTGCCAATTATGGGGGGATGTTGGTGGTTCCTGATATCAGTCTCCAAAGTCGCCATAAAAATCTATGTTATCTTTCTGGTTATGGGCATGCTCTTTAATCATGCAAGAAAACCCCTAAAGCTCAACTCTCACGATTGGTGATCCGGAGGAAATGATGGAATATGAGGCAACTCTAAAGATTCATATGTTTTCAATAACGAATTGTTGTTATTCTTCAAACATTTCTGAACGTAGTTATAAAATAGCGAATTTTTACAATAATAAAAAAACTCGTTATATAAAAAAATTTTCTATTTTTATTTAACGATGATGAACTCGTTATTAGAAACAATGATCACCACGTCAATTGCTGGCATGGCAAAATCTCGGGCCTGATTATAAGGAGCCCATAAATTCAGGTCATTTTATGAGAAACCCACAAACCCATTTCGCCGACCCATATCAAGTCTACCAAGACCGTGACATAAATTTTGGGCTCATTTTATAAAGCCCATTAGTCCATGGGTCTTTACGAGTGTTTACAAGCCCACCGTTATATGAACCTGCCATGGAAGTACTAAGTCTACAAATGATTGTCGGGGTCAGAGTCTACGAGAATCAGAAAAGATCTTACTCCGAGATTTTGAAAAGAGGATTACGGGGTCACGTTCCCATGATTTGAAAAGATCTTCGAGAAAATCTTGGGATACGACTCTATTTTTGTAATTTAATATAAGAAAGAGAAATTGTTAAAAGCCACATCTACAGGGATCAGTTACCAAGATTCTAGGGAGTAGATTGAGAGGGCCACGACTGGAGAGATTCTTTGAGAATGTGTCAAACACTCCGGACGCCACAAGATTTAATATAAAAAGGGAGAAGATCTTCCTTGAAGAATTCACGATCAATTCAGCCAACAGAAGCTTTATTTGCTCATCACCACTTAGTTGTTAGGATCCCTGGCCTGGGCGAAACTCTTGAGGTTTCTTGGTCTTCACTTCCACCGTCAGAGTGAGCAACCGTAGCTCCGACAACCAAACTCCGCCTTCGCTTCCACCATCAGAGTGAGCAACCGTAGCTCTGGTAACAAATCCCCGCCAGCATTCCACCGCCAGGACTAGCCCCCGTAGTCCCGGCAAAATAGCTCCGCCTTCGACTCCGCCACCAGGTTGAGCAACCGTAGCTTTGGTATCAACATCCGCCTCTACATTCGACCACACTCCATTCACCAAGCCCAGCAACCAAGTTTCGCCATCCAGAGTCACAAGTCTACGGTACTCTGTTATCAAGTCTACGACATCACCGCCCAAATTCTCAAGTCCACGGCGTCCAGAGTCTAGTCTACGACGTCACCATCGTCCAGATTCGCAAGACTGCAGCATCCAGCAGCAAGTCTATGACCTTGCCTCATTATCCTCTCAGCCTGCAGTGTCCAGCAGCAAGTCTACGACGTTGTAACGCCGTCCTTATTTTATTTTTATGGCTGTAAGCACCTTTTTCTTATTGTAAGACTTCGTATATTCAATTTAATCTATTTCCTTTACTTACTGGCGACTACATCTAAAATCTGTGAGTATTATTGCCAAATATTTTCGACGTGATCCGTTTTCGACGCGAACATCGATACAACGACAAGAGCTTTCCAACGATAAATAATAATAAAGCTTTCCAACCAACACCAATGAGCTTAAGGGGTAACGTTACTGTTTCCAATATTCCAATCCAATCACTCCCACATTCATGATGCGAGGGGTGTGTCGAAACAATCATTTTCCCAAGTCAAAAAAATCAACGACGACAAACACAACACAACACAGCACGACTGTTCGGCGTGGTTGAACTGGCCGAAAAAGTCCCGGGCCCATCGTAAAAGGAAGGCAACAACGCTCCTAGAAATAGAAGCAATCCCCGAGTAGAGTAGTAGGGCTGTAAAAGATCCGGTTCGGATCGAGTTGTGTATATTTTGTACCCGAACCATTGTTATCGGGTTCATAACTTTCGACCCAAACCGTTAACCCGAACCAAAATATTTTTTATCATAAAACATAAATCACTTTATAAAAATTTTGACTTACAATTCTGAAGTTCAAAAATTTTGACATATAATAATTCACAGATTTAAAAACAAAGAAGGGTAATTACAAAAAGTCTAATTTCATGTAACTTTGAAATTTCAGCCTAGTTTAACACACAAAATTCACGTGGGCTTGTGCGACAATATCTTCCACTTGCATAACCTATATTCGTTGAAAAGGAAAATATTAATTATATAAGATATGATTATAAAAAATAAATACTATCGTACTTACATTGAATAAATCTCTTCAAATTATTCCTCAATGTTGTAATAAGAATCGGCATTTTTAGTCAAATCTAAAATAGAGAAGAAAATAATTGTATTATCAGTTAATATAAACTGAAAAAGAATAAAAGCATTTGAATATATGAAAGTTACCAGACTTACCCGTTTCAAAAGCTTTCAATTCTTCAGAATATTCATCAATCGAAAACAATCCAGCTTGTCTACTTCGCAGCCAATTTTGAGCACATATAAGAGCTTCCACTGTCTTAGGAGACAACGAACTACGAAATACATTGATGACTCGTCTTCCTGTACTAAAAGCAAACTCGGAAGCAACGGTCAAAACAGGAATAGCTAAAACATCTTGTACCATCACAGATAAAACTTGATATCTAAAAGAATTTAATTTCCACCAATCCAAAATGCTAAAATCTAAGCCAAAAGAAGTTTCACAAGCCTCATCCAAATACTTCTCCAACTCAGATTTTTCTTTAACGTTTTCATTTCCTGCTTGTTTCAAATACATGGCAGTCATTATATCTAAAGATGTATCAATGGATGTTTCACTTAAGTTAAGGTTATTTTGTGTATGCGAAATAGTTTTGTTAAGAATATTATTATAGTGATCAAATAATGCTCCAAGTGTCGCTTCTACTTTCTGTAACAACTCTTTCGGTTTTTCTTCTTCATAGAAAACATTAACAGCCCATTTAACATATTTGAATTTATGCCTAGGATCTAATATTATAGCTATGAATAACATAATATTAATGTTGTTCACATTACCCCAATATTTTTCAAACTTGAGCTTCATCCTCTTAGCCATTGAAAGTAGACCCATATCTTCATCCGAACAATATTTATTAATCATCATGTCAATACCAAAAATCTCATTCATATAATAGTTAGTAGTTACATAAGATGAACCAGAAATTTTTAAAGTAGCATTATAAAACAACTCAAGAAATAACACAATATCACGAGCATACTTCCAATCATCATAAGTAGGGACTCCTTTTATTCTATTAAGTTCGTCAACGAACTTGTTTTCATGAATCTCCATTATGTCAAAAACCTTTTGAAACTTCAAATCAGAATCAATCATCATATAAGTAGAATTCCATCCTGTCTCAACATCCAAGCATAACAAACCTTTCTGCTCAACTTTCTCGCTTTTAACATATGTCATAAACTTAGCAAATCGTGAGGGAGAAGACCTTACATAACGAATTGCACTCCGAATTCTTATAATAGCATCATCTAATTCCTTTAACCCATCTTTAACAATCAAACTAAAAATGTGAGCGGAACATCTCATATGAAGATATTCACCATTCAAAATAAGTGTATCTCGATGTTGAAACCTTCTTTTCAAATATTGAATACAAAGATCATTCGAGCTAGCATTATCAACAGTTAAACAAAAGATTTTACTCATATCCCAACTAGCCAAACATGACTCAATAGCTTTACCAATTATTTCTCCCGAATGACCGGAAATCGGACAAAAATTTAATATTTTCTTTTGTAAAATCCAATTAGCATCAATAAAATGAGTTGTCAAACACATATAATTTAAATTTTGACATGATGTCCATATATCTGTTGTAAGACTAACCCTCTTTGGCATTTCAGAAAAATATTTTTTCAATTTTGTCTTTTCATCCGAATAAATATTGATAATGTCATTTTTCAAGGTATTTCGACAAGGAGCAATAAATTCAGGTTGTACAGAGGCCATAAATTGTCTAAATCCTTCATTCTCTACATGCTTAAAAGGTAGTTCATCCAATATAAACATTAAAGCAAGGGCTCTTCTACTTGCAGTTTGGTCAAACTTCCATATTTTATTATTAGAAGAACTTTTAATAGATGGGAAAGATATGCTAGTCTGACTTTTTTCTTTATTATTAGGGTTCTTTTTCTTTTTTTTCTCTTAGTATTACTAACTGGTTGGTCTTGTTCCAGAGGAATATGAGTTGATTGCACCGAAGCGGGTTGACTAGTAGCATCGACACCACATCCATCTTCACCCGGATGTGAATTGATTTCTGCACTCGACATAAACAAAAAATTTTCACAAATTCAAATTTAAAATCGAATCTCAGTTCAAAATATGCTCTAATCAAAAGTTCGAATGATCTCGGGTCGGTGCTCGTACTTGAATCACGACGTACAATGGAGGGATTCATCGAAACTTAGGGATAAAAGGAACTTGAAGAAATTAATGTGGCTGGATTCGAAGAAGTGGGACTGGGTGTGTGTAGCTTGGCTGCGCAATTGGGAGAAGGGAGCGGAGGCTGAAGGGATGAAAAAAAATAGGATTTTTTTCCCTTATACAGTCATTACTTACAATGACAAAAATAACCCTGGTTATTGGGTTTTTCGGGTCAAATCGAACCCATTAAACTATAATGAAAAAAACCAAAAAAAAAACAATTTGAAATTAAAATATTAAAACCAAACCAATAAAATCAAAAAACAAAAAATATGAAATTATCGATTTGGTTTAATTCGATTCGATTTGAATTATCGGGTTATTAAATTTTATTAACCCCAACCGAGTAGTACATAACATCACAAGTCCCATATCCTGTGTCCTGTCCTTTCTTTTTCTCCTTCTAATGGGAAAGAAAGAAACAACACATGCAGTGTACAAATATCCCCCCACCCCCCTCGTGTCATTATTATTTCCACACACACATCCCCAAGTCCTATACGATCATATTATCTCGTATCTTTTATTGATATCTCGTTCTTTTTTATGCTGTTGTTTCACGAGATGACTCATAATGTACTAACTCACTGTTACTCCCCCCTTGTTATTGATAAAGAAAGGGAAGTCCTTCACGTGTCGATGTTTGTGAATAAAACCCTAAAGTTAAAAAAGCTTGACCCCCCCCCCCCCCAACCCACCCACCCGGTAATCATGGGGTTTAGAAGAAGGCCGAAAGGAAGGAGGGAAAAGAAAAGAATCCTCTACTACTATCCATCACATCACAGGCATAATCCTCCTCCTTTAGGGGTCGATACATTGGTTCGGCGGAATGATTTATTTCATCTCCCATGTGGCAGCAACATGTCCATGTCTGCTGAACGAAGGTTAGAAATGTATTTTTAACGTCTCGGCCTCGAGCTATGACTCGCCCTTAGCAGAGACGATTGATAGATAATCCCAATCAAATGAGTTATCCTTCATCCATGATAATAGGATGTGAAAACGGGTGCATAGAAGAGAACAAAATTTAATAAGGATTCTTTAAGTAAGATGGACAATACATACAATGTCATTGAAGAAGGCCCGAAACATGTAAAAGAAAACAATCCGGTGTCTTCGAAAATAATTCTCGCTTTATTGAATTCTAATAATGCTTTACTTAGTTTCAGTTCGAAATTAGCTGATGTATCTTCGTTCGGTAAATCTGGACCCAAAATTTTATTTGTTAGTAAAAAATTAATAAATTAATAAATAAGAAAAAAGTAGGACGAATGCTTTGAAATCTCTCTGTCTCCTCCTTTATCTCGTGGTTATCCATATAATTACGCGTGTTGCTTTACCTAAATAACGAAGAAGAAGAAGAAGAAGAAGAAGAAGTAGGGATAGGGATGGGTGAGGATCAGCTACGTACCAATTATTACTACACACAATCCCAACTTTGTAACGTTTATAGCCCTCCAAGGAGAGATTATTCCATATAGAGAAAGACAAAATAAGAATGGTAACTTGTGTAGTAAAAAATAGCAGGTCATGTGCTGTTCCAATCCCTGGTCAAAAAAGTCGAGGGGAGGGAGGGATTAACCCAAATAATAATAATTATTATTATTATGCTCCTCGTAAAGGGGACCAAATAATTACGCTCTATTACGATGGTAAATAAATATATAAATAATAAAAAATGACTGAGAGTTCCGAGGATTTCTATTTCGTTAGAGAATGAATGAATCCCCCCTAACTCGGCTTTGTAAGAACATAGTACGACACATTAAGTTTAAGTAGAGACACAGAAGAGAGAGTACAGTTTAAAACAAAAGGAGGACGACGTTGGAGATTGTGTGTGTGTTTGTGGACGGGGACAAAGTCAAAATTCCACAAGTAAAAAATAAAAAAAAAAAGAAGAGGAGGCCCGAATGCCCAAATGCCCATGCAGCAGCAGCAACCTTTGACTTTTTCTTTCCTCTACTACACACACAGAGTCCCTTCGTTTCCTCCTCTTTTTTCCCTTTTTAACTTTCCTTTGCCTCCACTCCACTCCCGACATCTCCTTGTCGTTGCAGAAGGAAAAGACTTACACCACACTCATTACTTTCATCCTTATGCCTCTTGTCTTTGGGGAGGATAAAAAGAGACCCAAACTCTGTTTTCTGGCGACTTCTCCACCTCATCTCTCTCCCCTCCAATCTATGATCGCTGGGATTGAATCTTTCGGCATTTGAACTAGTAGGGTTGGATATAATAGAGTAGAATAGTAAATAATGAAATCGATAGAATTAGGGATTCTTACAATCCTCAGATGAAGTGTGGGACGTGTATATAAGAAGATTATTATTCCTTTTTCATTAAATGTGAAAAATGCTCATCTCGGTTCGAATTCCACTCCGGATCTGCAATAAATGTCAAAGCCACTCCGCCCACCTCTACTCTTACCACATCACATTAAATATTTAGAAGTGAGAACCCACACCCCCCACACACACCACACCACAAACATCAATAATTTCATTGAACACGAGGTGCAGTCCCCACCCCCCCTGCACACACACACACACACTCACACTTCCCCATCTAAAACCCATTTCATTTAAACAAACCTCTGTGGATTCTCGAGCAAGTTTGCCAATTGGGTGCCATGATTTGTGTCTCCTCCCCTCCCTTTTCCTCCTCCTTGGTGGGGTTAGTGCCCTTTTCTCCTTTTCCTTTCTAAAGTTTATTAATGGTGTGTGATTGATTTGTACCACCCAAAGATTTTGAGCTCGAGTGTGATTTTATTTTACACATTTCAAATTTTAATGGGTCGCCCAAATTGATACCAAACTCATCATCCCCTTACAAGTCATGAGCTTCTAGGCCATAGATTTGAAGGCAACTCTCATGTTCTTGCAAACAAAAAGGAGTATTGATATTAAGACATCATGGGTTCCTTAAGAAAAATACTATGCAGTAATGGAAACTAAAATCAGCACGATCGCCCCCCCCCCCCCAAACCCCACCTCACCCTCGCCACAAAGGTTTGCTGATCTTCCCCTGTTTCTCACATCACAACACAGGTCGATGTGTTCTCGTCGCTGAAGTAATGGCTGTATGGATCCCCGCCTTGTTGAGGGTGCGGGTGCGGGTAAGGGTACTGCATGTACGGGGGGTACTCGGCCGGGTACGGTGCTGGCATGTAGTTCACTGCAGGAGGCGGCCTTGCATACATCATCGGCTGGAACCTTTCGTTGCCTATCGCCCTCTGCTGGTTCATCACCGCGGCTAAATACTGCTGTTGTTGCCGGGGCTGCTGCTGGTAGGGGTTGCCCGGCATGACATCGGGTGCCGACCCTTGGTAGAACGCATTGCTTCCTCCTCCCCCACCCATTGACGATGCCCCCCCGCCCATTGATGATGCCGGCAGGCCGTGGACAGCCTGAACATTGCCCATTTGGCCCATAGGCATGTTGTTCATCTGACCTCCCATTGGCATTTTCATGCTGCTGCCACCCATTTGGGGAAACCCATTCTCCATGTATGGAGGAGCTCCACTTGCACCGCCACCGCCACCTCCGCCCTTTTTACCATGGTTCCCATTACCATTTGTTCCGCCAACTCCACCTCCGCCATGATTTCCATTCTTGTTGTTAGGCATGCCTCCATTTTTCCCATCAGATGGCATACCACCATTCTTACCACTGCCGTTCTTGCCACCACTGCCTTGATTCTGGTGGTTGCCTCCGTTATTGCCACCTCCTCCACCCCCACCGCCTCCCTTCTTCCCATTTCCACCATTCCCACCACCCATGTTTACAGGCAGGGATCCACCACCACCTTTCTTCCCATTGTTACCTCCCACACCACCATTTCCGTTGCTGCCCCCTCCTCCACCCATCCCTCCTGCCTTCATCATGCCAGGCATCATCATATTTGGTCCAGGGCCAAATACTGCTGCAGCCTTCATCTTGTTGACCGGTGGGGGGACATCATCCATGTCATCCTCAAAATAGTCGTCGTCGTCAAACTCGTCGTCGTCGTCGTCATAATCATCGTTGAACTCATCATCATCCAAGTCCCCATCATTGTGGAAATTCATAGCGCCAGGCTTCCCTCCAGAACTTGGCTGCTGGCCCTTGGCAGGTATCTTCAGGTTATTAAACTGGGGCAGCTTCATGTCGGGTAATCCTTTCATCTGCTGCTGAAGCTGTTGCAGCTGCTGAAACTGCTGCTGCTCTTGCTTGGTCAGACCCGCTGGCCCTGCTTTGAGTTGGTTGGGGTGGTGAGGCTGGTTATTACCGCCACCTCCGCTGGCACCACCAACCCACTTTTGCCCTTTAGTGTTCCCGCCAGTGCCACCGCCACCGCCTTTGTGGCCATCAAGGTGCATGTTCTTGAGCTGATTGTTGAGGGGGAGGTGGTTCTGGTTATTGTTGCTGGGTTTCTGTGATCCCCAGAGCTCGGCATGCTTTCCCGCCTTGATGAGCTTCTTGATGAGCAGATCAGGGTGGGCATTCCCAGAAACAGTCACCTTCCCAGTGTCTGAATCAATCTTGATGGTAAAAACCCCTGTTTTTTTATGCAAAACCAACCAAAATCAAAAATAAAAAAAAAAGTAGGGAAATCTTAAAATCCAAAATTCCATCATCCATTTAACTCTGAAATTGATTGAATGGCGTGTCATCATCCATAATCAGTTTTGGGCTGATGGATTACAGAGAAGGGTATACCCATCGCAAAAAGGGCAAAGTACAGAAGAAGACTGTCCCTGGACTTTGAAAAAACCCAGTCTTTGTAATCTAATTCGTTGAAAAAAAAAATTCAAAGTCCATTCCTTTTTCTTGCCAACATCATCCAAAGGATAAATCAACTCCAATAGACTCAGGAAGAATTCGACTGAGACAATAGCGTGGTGTGTGCAAATTACCATCGATCTTTTGCAGGATTTTCTTCACCTTCTGCTTACACCCATCACAGTGGATGTTCACTTTCAGAACACAAGTCTGCATGCACAAGCAAAACCCATCAAAACCCCAAAAACCAAAAACAAACCCAGGTCGTCATTCCCTGTTCCCGTCATTCATCACCACTCAATAGAAATGAAATCACTTCACAAAACCCCTTCATAAGGAAAGACAAAATGTGGGACAGATTCAAGAGGCACTCCCAGTCAAGTGACCAAACAACGGTCAAGGAAGTGGAGAGGGATTTCGAAAATGTGAGGTGACATTATGCCCCGAGATGGGACATAATATAATTTGAAAACAAAAAAAGAAACAGGCAGGAAAACCTTCCTCCGAATCTCTCCGACCAACCCTGTTCTAGATATTGGTCAAAGGATGAAGAGACTAACACTACAGAGTAAGCAGAGTATGGTAAGAGTCCATTACCTGGATCTTCAGGAACTCTTCTTTACTCATGAGTTCTCCCTCCCTAAGGGAAACGTTCCGGAAAGCTTCAAGCCAAGGAGAAGAAAAGAAACACACCCAGACAAGAAAGTAGATCTGACGGGGGACTAAGAGGAACACACAAGGAGGCTTCTTTCTTAATTTTTTGTTGTTGTTACAGCTGGTTCATAATTGAGGCTTTGTTTTTCCTTCCTTTCTTTTTCTCACACTCAGTTGCTTTCCCTTGGAGATGTCCCTTCTCCCTGTTCCCTGGGATAAATGAGAAAGTAAAGATGGTGCCTCTTTGAGCGGAGATTTCAGTGCTAATTAAGACACAAATGGGAGGAAGAGAGAAAGGGTGGGGGGAGTTAAGGGAGTTGGGTGGACATTAAAGCTTTTCTTTGATGTTTCTGCTTTCCTCTATTTCAGGGTGAAAGAGAAGAAGAGGAAGGAGAGGTTGAATGAGAGAGAGAGAGAGAGAGAGAGAGAGATGGCAGAAGCTCTGAGGAAAGTGAAGGAAAAGAGGGGAGTAGTAGTTGTAGTACTACTACTGGTTTTAAGTAGCAAGCCATTTTCTTAAAAAGAAAAAAGAAATAATTAGATGGAAAATTGATCTCCCACTAGACACATAAACCTTGTTTGTTTATGGGGTTTTGGGAGATACATTATGGAAGGGACTGAAGAGTCTTTTATGTTGGTAAAATTTCTAATTAAGTGCTCGGTGGGGCATGTGAATTTGTCATTTTGGCTCAATCATCTCTCTGCCAGAGGCTGGCTGGGTTGGGGGTGTTGCGGTGGAGAGGTTATAATCCCAGTTGATAAATTCAGACTCAGACTCCATGGGTCCTCCTTATCTTTTATCATTTATTTGTAATAACTTCAAAAGTAACTGGTAAAGAAAGGAAGATGGGGCCTGCTGAACAATATAACCCACTTCATTGTTTTGTTAATCGAAAGGTGGAGAATGAGGGGAGCAACTAGTAATGTATAATTAGATCTCTATATCTTGATAATTCATAATCCATTCCCTATACTACTATCTCTCTCTCTCTCTCAAGCACTTATTCAGCACTTAAGAACTAAAATCCGGACGAGTCATGCATGCTGTGGTCATCTAATTGCAAGGAATTTTTCTGGGTGGGGTGGGGTGGGAGGGGGCGGTATTTTGTTGGGTTGTGTTGTGGTCTGTTCTGGCTTCCCTGCACTGCAACAACTCACCTCAGAGAGACAACACACCACAAGACATCATGCAATAAATAAGTTATCTGATTGATGATGTCAGAAACACCCTCTCCTTCCCACCCATTGACTGCAAACGTTGTCTCTACATCAATTCCAACCTAAATATCACTGGGAATAATCCCATAATTTCTGAAAGGAATAATCTGTGCTATGTGTGGGCATGGGGGCATCGCTGGCAACCCCCAGAATAAATTATATAGACGATCCATGCATACTCTCCATTCTACGAGGGTATGTGTAAAGATCCGCCTTTTTACTAAATAAAACGAGGGTCATGGTGCCGTTGGACGGTGAAATGAGCTATAGGAACAAATGAGTACGAGGTGTCGACGCGTGTGCGCGAATGAGAGTACGCGCGGGTAAGGTAGGGCGACCAAAGGGCACGGGATGCCCAAAATCGAGGGTCCTTAGATCGGCCCGGAACGTATCCGAGGTAATAGAAGACGTGAAATAAGGCGCTGAAGTGGGTGTTGGAATTTGGAGATGGGTCGTAGATCGGATGGTAGGATGGTCGGTAAGGGTCGGGGGCGTGGGCGGCCGCTGGCCCCGGGGGCGATGGCTGCCGACCCTGGCACGACCGGACCTCAAATGGTGAAGAGAGAGAAATCCGATCAGGGGGCGACCCTGGAGAGGCGATAGGAATGCGCTCCTAGAGGTCTGAGGGGCGACAGAGGGGCGACAGCCGTTGCCCCTGGCACGCTCAGACCTTAAACGGTGAAGAGAGAGAAAGTCGATCAGGGATGCTTTCGGGATGGCGGTGGGGGGTCGATCAGTGGGCGATGACCACTGACTCCGAGGCACGCCTGGGACGCCCGGAGGGCATCCTCGAGGGTCGTTTCGGCCGAAAAATGGCCCAACCCGCAATCGGAATTAAACGCCTCGGAGGTCTTAAGGAGGTCATTAGGAGGCGTTTAGTATGGATTAGAATTTTGAGATAAGGTCTAGATCTCAAGATAATTGTGAGCGAAGTTAGTCGCCAAAGGGGCGTCACGAATGGAGCTGGGGTCGACGGCTGCCGACCCCAGGGGCAACGGACAACGCCCAAGGGGTGTCCGGGGGACGCCCAAGGGGAGTCCAGAGGGGACTCATCGAGTGTACAGAGGGGACCCAAGGGGGGTCCGAAGGGGGCTCAAGGGAGGCCAGCGGGGGGCTGTCCGGGAAGATAAGAGGGCGCCCACCCGAGACTAACATGGGCCGTTGGATGAAGAAAGTGGGAATAAATAATAGCCCTTGGATCCAACTTAGATAGCAAAATTAAATAATGACCCTTGGATTCAACTTGGGGGAAACAATAGTGAATATTAGCCCTTGGATGAGATGGGAAGTGATGGGAAATTGGATAAGACGTGAAGGAAGTGGTAGGGGCCCCCTTGGAGGAAAAAGAATAAAATAAATGAAATATGTGGGTAGGGGCCCCTCGATGGGGAAAAGGGGAAAATAAAAATCCCATTTTGGGGGTGGATCCGGAGTTCCCCCATACCCATTTCTTCCCACACGAACCTACAAGGAAAAGAAAGGATAGGGAAGAGAAAAGGGGGGACGACCGAGGCTTTGGAGGAGGAAGCAAGGCCGGCGTGGTGGATCCCCGCGTGAGGAAGGCGGGACGCCGAGCTAGCCAAAAGCGAGGGCCGTGCTAAGGCAACCTTCGAGGGCAGAAGCCGTGCGGAAAGGGCTAGGGTCGACCCGGTTTTACGCCGAGGCAAGGGAAGGTAACCCTCACGCCCTTACTCTTTATTAGTTGCGTTGTGATGAGTGCTTTGGATGGATTTGTATGGAGAAAGGAAGCAGGTTTGGGAGCTGGCCGGACCTTGGGAAATGAGGAAAGCGGCCCTTAAACCCGTCGAAAGGGTGAATGGATGGGATGTGTTTGGTGCGCGATCCGTGAGGGGTTGGAAATCGGCCTTAGGGCTAGAATGGATGGGAATCCGTGGAGGGGAAAGGCACGGGAAAGCCACTTCCGAGGATGGACCCGGTTACGCGCTCGTATAGCGGAATCCGCGAGACGTGTGTCTCGGAATGTATTCGGCCAAGGGCTGGAATCGCGAGGCTTGAACCTCGGGAAATATGCGGCCTTTAAGGCTGGAAAAATAGGGAAATCAAGGAGGGTGAGGCAACGTGAGGCCCCCTCAAGGTTGTACCCATTATAACGCTTGTAGAACGAAATCCGCGAGACGGGTGTCTCGGAACATACTCGGCCGAAATGAGCTGGAACGTGGCTGAAAAGGAGTCCCTTGGGGGCCTAGAAAGGGCTGTCCCTCGTGCGAAGGAGGCACGGAAGACAAGCTCGGGGGTGGACGGGAGGTTGAGCTACACGAAGTCCGTGAAGTCGAACCCGATCGTGCGCTCATAGAGCGGAATCCGCGAGGCGAAGCCTCGGAACTAAGCTCGGCCGTAGGGCTGGAATGATGAGGTTCCAAAGGGGGAAGAAGGCACGGAAAGGCCTTTCCCAAGGATGGACCCGAATGTACGCTTAGAGAGCGGAACCGTGAGACGAAGGTCTCGGGAAGCAAAGCGGCCGTGGGGCTAGAAAGCGAAGTGTGCGCAACCCTTAAGGGGTTGGAACTCAGCCATGAGGGCTGGAATCGGGTGAAGATCCGAAGGAGGAAAAAGGTGCGGAAAGCCTTCCCCAAGGATGGACCCGAACGTACGCTCAAGGAGCGGAATCGCGAGACGAAGATTTCGGAAAGCAAGGCGGTCGTAGGGCTGGAATGGAAAGCTAAGTGTGCGCAACCCTTGAGGGGTTGGACCTCAGCCACGAGGGCTGAAAACGGGTGAGGATCCGAAGGGGAAAAGGCGCGAAAAAGCTTTCCCAAAGGATGTACCCGGATACACGTTTAAAGAGCGGAATCACGGGACAAAGGTCTCGGAAAACGAAGCGGTCGTGGGGCTGGAATGAGGGACCCGAATGGGATCTTAAGAGAGCCTTGAGGGCTGATTTCTCGTGCCAAGAGAAGCACGGAACACACGCTCGTGGGTGATTGAGAGGATAAGAAACCGTAGTAGGTAAGTACTCGGTCGAAACGAGCACGAACGAAGCGGATGCTTCGGGCGAATATGGGGCTGCCTTGAAGGGCACGCTAGAGAGGTTAGGAAACCTCGACCCTTGCCTCGTTGGAGGCGGAAAGGGACAGCCAAAAGGGCTGGAAAGGCCCCCCCAAGAATCGGCTAATGTGTGCCGAGCGGGGAGCGGACATATGTGGTGATAAGTGGTGAAACTCGGTCGTAGCGAGAGCGAGCGAAGCGGACGCTTCGAGCAACCTTGGGCTGCCCTTGCAGGGAGCCCTAGAGGAGTTATGAACCTCGGTACTTACCTTGTTGGTGAAGGCGAGGACAGCCCATACGGGCTAGTACAACCCCGCACAAGGGCTGAGTGGGAAACGCCTAATGCGGAGCGGTTTAGATGGAAAGTGTGATAGGAAAGTGTTTGATGGACGAATATCCAAAATTGAGGAATTCTTCATGTATGGTTGCGTGATTGGACATGGCCCGATAAGTGCAAGTCTTGTGCAGGTCTGGATGTGTCCGCATGATATGCGCAACACATAGGATATGGTTATAAGAGTTTTACTTCAAATGTCGAATTGTAACCGTACTGTAATGGACTCTTGTACGTGTTGAGCAAATAAATGAAGTTTTTAAAAATTTTCGAACTTGCGATCCTTTCAGTATGTCTACACATGCATTGAATATTCTTACGTCGTATTCAAATAATAATAATAATAATAATAAAATATGAGATTTAATTTTTTTTGTGAACTATAAATATAAAATAAAAATGAAATTTCTTTTACCATTAATTTTAAACGCAGTAGTACTTGGTTTTTATTTTTTAAAATAAGACATGCAAATTTAGGTGAATTAAAAATATTTCGTTTGGTTCCGGTTCAAAATTTAAAAAAAAAAGGGTGTTAGCAAAATTAATATTCTGAAGGGGAATAAGATACAATTGTTATTATAATTTTCAATTTGGTTACCTCTCCTACAATTTAAAGACAAAACCAAACTAATAGACACTCCTAAATAGTTGTACTCATGAAATAACCACTTTTTTATCTGTGACGCCTAACAAATTTGAAGCGAAAAACGTAAGCAAATTTCTAATTATGCCCCCCCCCCCCCCCAAAAAAAAAAAAGAGAAGCCTTTTCTCCCACTTTTTTCACCTTTACCTTTCTTTCCCTGCAATAAGATCATGGCCAGAATGTTCCCAGCATGAAATGGTGTTGTGGGAAAAACTCATGCACAGTTCATCAAGCTCTTCTCAACCCCATCCATCTCTTCTCTGACCTCAAACAGTCTTGCACGTCAACTAAACAAATCCCAGTAAGAGGTTGAAGATGAGAACAACCATGTATGTCACATTACACTGGGGCACAATCACCAAACACACCGATTCTTTAGTCCCTGTTCAATGCCACTTGCTTTTCCTCTGAAGGCCCAAAAGAAAACATAAACAAAAAATGAAGAAGTTGCCGAAACTGGTAGAAATGGCAAATTAGTTCTCACCTGACTTGGTGACCCACTTGAAATAAGCAATTCTTCCTTTTTTTTTTTGCTGTCCTCTCTTTCTGGGTGAAGCCTCCTCTAGTGCTTGAGGTTTGGACTGTGCAGTGAGTGCTGGCAGGTAAAATAATTTAAACGAAGGGCAAATTATTAGTGACTGCATCTCGCCAATAATGATCGAGAGATTCCTGGTCCTATTTTAATTACTATTAACTTTTGACTATTTTAATCCTATTTTATTACTATCAAGATGAACTTTAGACAAAAAGAACCCAGGGAAAAACAATCAGAACCCAAGTAAGAGAGAAGATAAGTATTTGTTGTTTGGTCTAACTTTTCAAAGCAGAGGATTTGAGAGAGGTGACATGATGGATGGTCCTTCCTTTTCCTTCAAAATCCCTGTAAGAAGGACATTGTCTTTAACCACTGAGTATTAGAGTAGAGACGGGGGGGGGTGGGGCCCTCCTTGTGTCCGGAAGTAACAGCAGATATTTTTAAGGAAAAAGGGAAGTAAGAATCGTTCACCAAAGATTTTTCAAGTAGTGATACCTCGAAGTCTGATCCCCCCACCCTCCCCTAATTTCCTCCTCTTTATTTTTTGTCCTGACATTTCGAGTAAACCAAGCAAAAAAATAAGTATATACTAATCCCAGTGCCATGAATCATCACGTCACACAGCCTGTGGACTAACTAGGTAAGGGGAAACAGTATAACTGGCATGAACTTCCAGTTCCCCCTCCCAAGGCATCTGGTTCCATCCCATTGAAGGGTTCTCCCCAAACAGCTCGAACTAGGGAGAAGGGAGCTTAAATGTCATGACAAGTGGGTTGTAGAAGCAGATCCAGCTTCTAACAGGAAAAGGGCAAACAACAACATCAAGCAAAACCACAGGGACAAAAAAACCCAAGAGGCTAACAAGAAAAAGGGAGGGACACAAATGGAGGAGGCAGCGCGTGTTAAGGAGTAAACCAGCCTGGGTTTAGGTGGACCAAACTTGCTGCAAATGAAAAAAGTGCAAGAAACCCCTCCTCTTTCTCCTCCTCCTGTCTTAACGAGTTCTCATCTTGTCATTTTCTTGGCCTCTTTTTGATGCAAATCCATGCTTAGTAGATAGGAGGGGGCTACTCCTACTAGAAAAGAAAACAACCCCCAGTTCAAACCGTACTGCTGCGCATATATTTGGTTCTTTTCTGTTTCTTTTTTAACTCACCTTTACCACAGCACACACTCCATTCATTCCCAAGATTAGAGGTGGTGGTGTGTGTGTGTGTGGGGGGGGGGGGGGGGGGGGGGGAGGATGGGGTTCATTTCATTTCCATAAAACTCAGTAGAAACCAGAAGAATCTCCCGGGAGAAATTCAGGCTACTGGACAAAGGAGGAAGAGCTCATCACTTGCAATGTTCTAGGTCCTATCACTGTCACCACCACTGTTACCACCCCCCCCCCCCCTCCCAAAGCTGAATAATTCAATTCAATTCTACTGCATAATTTACCATCGAGGTAGGTAGACGGTCCCCACCTATCCCATCCCATCATCCTCAATCTGTTCGAAGGATGAGTTTGTGTGCCCAGAGGAAAAAACAAATGCTTGTCCGCTTGATTTTCATCACAAACCACCTCCGAGATTTCTGTTTGAGGAACCAGAGGGGGCAAAAGGAAAGGACAAGAGAACAAACCCATAACGAATGCCCCATGTTCGGGTGTAAAGCAGGAGTCTGGAGATATGAATCAAGAGAGAACATATGGTGTTGATACAAACAGCAAAAACTTGGATTCGCTTAAAGAGACGGAGTTCGAAATCTATACTGAGCTGAACTACTCCTATTAAAAGATCCTTACGAGTCGGCGAAACGAATTTCTGAATACACGATGTAAAAAAAGGTACAGTGCAGGGGCACTGCACATCTAAACCTCAGCCGTGAATTTTATTTTTTTTAAAAAAGTTTTGGTTTTGAGTGCAACAAAATCGAGACATGTCCTTTGGCCCAGATAAGGAATGCCCGCCCTTGTTTGGGGGGTGACCCTTATGCCCTCACCCCACATGGATGGTCTCCAACACAAACAGATCGACAGAGACAGAGGTGGTGAGGGAAGAAACTCGCGTTTATGATGGATGGACGATACACATGGTCCAGGGAGGACAACCCCCCAACCACAACCCAAACAGGGCAACTCCTTTTCTTACACGGTTTTGCCCCCCTTAACATGCCATTCTGTTAGGCTCTGGGGCACTTGACCTGGGAAGCAAACAACAGCACCTCCCCAATTCATTAGCTCCAGAGATGCTGCTTTGACCAGGAAAAGTCAAGATTATCATGTGGCTGGTCTGGTCTGGTCTGGTCTGGTCCATTACAAAGCCCTTCTCTAGAGGGGAGTTTTGTCTCCCACCCCACGCATGCCATGACTTCAGTGACAACAACGGTAATAATCAGAGAAGGGCAGAGTCACGGCGCAGAGGAGCACGTGTTGCATTTTCTTGTTTGGTTGGTGTGTAACAAATCCCTGCAGACGATGATGCATTGGGGGAGTTGGTTTTTCTTTCCCCTCCTGCAGGGCTTCAGCCTCTTAAAGACCATAGCAGGAATCCAAAGCTTGCCGATGTAGACTTGTTTGTATGTCTGCAGCTACAGGATGTTTTGCAAGAGGATCACCCCAGCACTACCCAAATCTGGACCCTTCTAGCTTTAATACAGAAGGTTGCAGATCAAATATGTGATCTACTACTAATGCATTCGAACCACTGGCTATGTTCATGCCCAGGAATCATCGCGACATACACATTGAATATTCTCATCAGACACTGATTGGGCTATCAGGATGGGATTGGATGTTCACGAGCAAACAGCACGAAAAAGATTTCGTCCCAGGAATGCTGATTAAGAGGCATGCGCAGGGTAAGATTATATGAGCAGGCATTGCATAAAAAACAGGCGCATGCTTCTAGAGAGGCAAAAAATGGCGGAAGATAAACTCACGCACGTCGCTAAACGGTGCCGACAATTTCCTCTAAACATTGGTATTCATCGATAGTTCGGTTAGTTTGTGACATACTCTTTGTTTCTGGGCACTGTATCTATTGCATGTCGAGGTTCTTTTCCTCCGGGTTCTGTTCGTATCCATCCACTATGCAAGACGACGACGATGATGAATGGGGCGCAACAAACAACATGGGTCGAATCGAATTGATCTGGGTTTAATATAAAGGCATCGTGTCAGTGAAGAAATGAACTCCTTTTCATGCAGTTTGTTCTCCGTAGAAGCAAAGAACTTACACCCATTTTTTTTACTGATCTCCACATCTATGCACGTTCTCATGAATTACCTTTCGGGTTGAGAGAAAGAACACGACCAGGCGGGCAAATTCCTTTGATTAAAAAAGAAAGAATCGTTGATCTTCCATTATCACGTACGATGTTCTTCCTCTTCCATCTACTTAACATTCTGTTCGTTCTTCATCCTGACTAGTTATCAGTCCCTCCCCCCTCTTTTCCATCTTACAAAAAGACCAAGACCAAAACAATCGGAAACATTTCTTGCACGGGGGCGTAATCCAACATATTCTGCGATGTCCAAACCTGTGTAGGCAACTCATGACATGTTCCGTTTCCCCCTCGCTGTCCCTCCAGGTGAGGTTGCCCGAGAAAATTGCATGTTTGTACTCATTAAGTGTAGTTCTTATCTGATGCACAAGGCATTGAGAAGGATATGAGCCAACATGATATCCACAAAGTACTGGTGCCCTATCTCTCCGTCTCTCCACTTCATCTTCGCCGGGCGTCGCCCGTAATGTACTCCGTCGTTGCACCGGTTATCGTAATGCCAAGGGAATGTCATGTCGAAGTCGTCTATCACTCCAGATAACAGCCCAGCCTCCTTGAGCTTGTCTATCACCACATAATTGAAGGCCTCCATTTTACTAGGATTGAAGCCCAGGGACCTGGCATAACCGCCCGTAGCCACAGTGGTCCGGTAGATGATCTTTGGTGGTGTGAGTCCTCTTCTCTTTATCGATTCCATCACCTCTGCCCAGAAGGAAGCCGCATAATCTGCCCCTTGCGCGAAATATTTGATGCTCCTCCAGTGAATTCCATCATGCAAGCCGGAGTTCATAATGATGGTATCCGGAACTGTGTCTTCTGCAAAGTACTTCTTCAACAAGATGCGGTACTCTTCGACCTTCAGGGAGTCAAGGCCCTCGTAGTTTTTAGTATCATTTGAATGGCCGTTGAAGATGCTGGTGATTCGAACAGACTGGGAAGGATCTTTTTGGTTTGAAAAGTTCAGGTCGAATCTTCTAGGGACCGCCTCCACCTCGGGTAAATCTAACATAAAGTTGAGCATGTTCCTGATGGTGTCGACGTGATTTGAGTCCCCCCAGAAGAAAATCCACCTGTTCTTCAAGCAGTTCCAGGCAGTTTTGGCTGGGAATATCCTGAAGGAGCAATGCGCGGAGTAAACCCAACCATTACTCTCCAGTGAGGCTAGCTTACCATCACACCACGGCCTTCTGCATTTCAAATTGGGCAGAAGGCACCGGAACCGCCCATCATCGCTGATTTTGCATTGGTCGTTTCGTTCATGCCGGGTCCACCTTCCTGCCCAGACATCTCTAGAAAAATCGGAACCTTGGCAGTACTGTAGCTCAGGCAACCTAGCTTCGCTTTTATGAAACCTCAGGGGAATCTTCCTAAGCTCATGGTCATAAATGAACCTAATTGGTGAAAATCTAAGACCTTCGTAGTGCCTGTAGAGCAGGATGATGGTGAGATTATAGTCCCCTGCAAAGTCGGGATGAACCTGAAGAGTAGTTGAGTACGACCCGTTTCCGAAATCCTTCACCGGGGGCCTGCATTTCCAGGAATCGCCGGACAGATCAATCTCAAAGTAATCCCCACCTAAACAGATTGGGGCATTCCCAGGACCCAATGCCGTGAAACCAAATTCATGAGCATCTCCGGTTGACAATTCAATCACATCCTTACCATCCATTCCAGGAATCGAAATTGCCACCGTCTTACTATCCCTACAAAGCTCCCCGCCCGGAGCCATCATTCTCCAGAGAAGATCCGAGGTGTAACCATTCCCCAACTCGGCCAAAACCCAATTCGGCCGAGCTGTTTCTCCACTTCCCCCTTTCTTTTGATTGGACCCCTTTGCAAGGATATTAAAACTCGCGTTCGGGGAATCAACAACACTCGTGTTCTGCGAATCACCGGGTGGCAGACCAACCAAACTTGCATTCCGTGAATCAACAAGCCGTGAACCAACCAAACTCGCATCACGCAAATCTCTGACACGCGAATCAACCCAACTCGCGTTCTCAGAATCAGCAAAAGTAGCATTGCGCAAATCAGCCGAACTCTCATTCGAGGAAGATGCCGCGGTATCATTCGACGATCCGACATCCCCGGGAGAAGAGCCGGCAGCCGAACCTCCAGGAGGGGAACTCGGGCTCCCCTCGCCAAGGAGTACATCCCCGGAAATGAACACGCGAAAGGCAGGGTACTCCTGCTGGAACCTCCTAGCGTCGAGGAAATCCTTGATGGTGCCACCATCTAGGGTCCAAACGACCAAACAAGAGCAGCAGACTAGGGCAGTCAACATCCCAAATCGCCAATGGAGTAAGGATCCCGACCTCGACATCCATTGATTCGGCAGGAAACTCGACCCTTTCTCAGGCATTCCACCCCAACCAACACCAGAAACAGAAAAGCCACCCCAAAGATTCACCCACCGACAAACGACCTCCGCCGGGAAAATTCACCTGCAACCCATAAACACATGCGCGTTCAGGACAAAACCCGAAAATGCCTTAGAGTGCAGTAAAAGGTCGTTGCTTTCGCAGCTGAAAACACGCAGATTATCAGTTAAAAGTAAAAAAAAAAAAGAAAAGAACAAACCAAAATTTGACCCCCTGGATGCGGTCGAGTAGGGAACATTTAGGAAGAAAACCAATTCCCCCTCCCTCGATTTTAACAAAGAACGACCGAAAAAATGCAATCTTTTTTTTTATTGTGTAAGAAGAACAAGCAAGATGGGCATGAAAACAGAGGGTGGAAAATAAAAACGAAAAAGGGAGAGAAGAGATTAGATTGGCTGGGGGGAAATGCTACTAAAAATAAGGTCGACCCACTTGAGGTTGCCACCGGATGGTGGAAATGACAGAGCAGCCGGGAGGATCGCCGGAAACGAACAATCTCTGTCTCCCCCCTCTCTCTGTGTGTGTCTAAATCTCCGTCCAGATCCAGCTTTTATTCTCTATCTCTTGCCTTGAAGGGGGTTGCGGGTGGCTGTCCGATACTGATCTCGGTGGTAATGGCAATGTTAGATTTTATAGCTGTTATCCCCCGAGATGATAATAGTGATCGATAATCAAACTCATCGTCCGCGATTTCATGCCATAACCAAATCCATCCACATCCAATGTCACCATGAAATTTATTAGTTTCCAAAATCAAGTGATTTTGTGTAGGGAGACCATTTTAATAACGTTTCTATTCTTGGTCTTGTGTCAGAGAGGAAGAAATAAATAAAAAAATTACTATATATATATATATTCGATAGAAAGAATAATGCACCGACCGACCGCACCGGGGGAATTAAATACGGGTCATCTAATTAACCGAGGTATTTGTTTTTTTATAGGAAGTTCGTATCCTCGGTATAAATACGTCCCCGACCATATCCTCTAACAATGACCATCTAATTAATTGGTCCCCGTTAAATCTCAATCTCTTGTCATGGAGCTTGTAGAATGTCAATCCCCCAATGGGTGACAAAGTTGAAATTAGACAAATTTTTAGGAAGGTGGGTGGTGCTTAAAATTTATTCAGTAGACTTTGTGAAATGGATCATGTTATTAAAGAAGAAGTGTAGTAGCAAGTAGTTATAAAAACACATATAAAAGTTATCTTCTGGTTGATTGAATAAAAAAACAGATTTTGTTTTCTCATCTGCTTCTTCGTTTTCCTTTATGTGCTAGAGGTGAGCTCCGGCTCTGTCATGGTATCAGAGCGGCGCACTTATTTCGGAACTGTCGTCGGAGGAGAAAATCAACCAGGAAATCAACAAGGAGATCAGCTATTGAATCGGTCTCTGTCGTAGTCTCATAATGTATGGTTCAAAATCAATAAGTAATGAATGGGAGTAGAAGTTTTGTCTGCGTTAGAAGATTCGGCATGGCCATTTTTTCTGCAGCAATCGGACAACTTAGGTTCGGTGGTGGTTAATCCAGCTTCGAATGGGCTCAATTATTTTACATGGAGCCGGTCATTCGGAGATTTGGGATGTGCTCAAAAAGGAGGTATGCTTAGCCGGATAAATCAAAGATTAGTAGACTGCAGTATTCATTGATGACAATTGTTCAAGGTAGTAGAAGTGTAGATGCATACTATACGGAGCTGAATGCAGTACGCGAAGAATTGAAAAATTTCAGACCATTTCCTTTTTGTAGATGTGGAAAATGCAATGATCAATGTTTCAGGAGGTTTGTAGATGATCAGATGGAGGACTATGTCTATAGATTTCTGCATGGATTAAATGAGCAATATGGTCCATTAAAAAGCAGAGTCTTGGGGATGAAACCTTTTCCAACTTTGGATGAAGTATATAATATTGTGACACAAGAAGAATCTTACAAATTCGGTGGCAGCTTGGATGGAATTGGGCATGATAAGATTGAGTCTATGGCTTTGGCTGCACTAGCTGTACCATTTTCGTCATATATTGATCTGAAGCAAAGACAAAAAAGGATGGATTTGGTGTATGATTATTGTGGGAAGAAGGGACATGTTAGAGAGAAGCGATTTAGGCTGATTGGATTTTCAAATGCCAACAGTAATAGAAGAGGCAAATTTTCTGGTCCACCTCCTCAGAGATCAAGCTAACAAGCTGCACAGTGACTGGAGAAAGGAATGTGGTTCATGAGGATTCAGGTCTCGATGAAGTAAAGGCTCAAGTTCAAAGACTAATGGCTATGCTAAATGTGCAAGATAAACAGCCTCAACCTGCTGCATTTTCTTTGCCTACTATTTCTTCCACTTCTGATCCTTCTTTTGAACCATCAAAGTCGTTTTCTAATATACCAGGTAACATGATTTGTTCCAATCATGATGGCTTTATTAATTCTCTTGCTAGTCAATGGGTTGTGGACACTGGAACTACTAATCACATTGCTAGTAGTCTCTTTTCTTTTCGAAGCCATTGTCCACTACAAAATTTGTTTGTTTTCCTTCCAGATGGAACAAAGGTTTCAATTTCTCATGTTGGTGAAGTAGTAATCCAAGATGATCTTGTTTTGCAAAATGTGTTCTTTATTCCTACTTTCACTATAAATCTCATTTCTGTAAGTCAGCTTATGAAAAATGGTGCTTACTGTGTTATTTTTCTCAAAGATGTGTTTCATTCAGGCCCTATCATCATGGAAGATGATTGGACTTGCTAAACAAAGAGCGGGACTCTATATACTGCCAGTGAACAAGGGCCAGTCTCATAGAGTAGAGTCTTTTACCCAGGAAAGTTCTATGTCCAAAGTTTATGTTACACATGCTCATTCTGATTTTGATATTTGGCACTCCAGATTGGGTCACCCTTCTGCTGTCAAACTTAAACTCATACAGAATTGTAATCGTTTGAATCCCATTTCAAAGAATGATATATGCATAATTTGTCATTATGCGAAAAAGAAACGTATTCCTTTTCTTGTTCACCAACAAAGATCTGAAAAACCTTTTGAGTTGATTCATTGTGACATTTGGGGGCCTTATTCTGAAATTTCTATAGAATGTTATAGATATTTTCTTACTATTGTTGACATAAGAAGAATCTTACAAATTCGGTGGCAGCTTGGATGGAATTGGGCATGATAAGATTGAGTCTATGGCTTTGGCTGCACTAGCTGTACCATTTTCGTCATATATTGATCTGAAGCAAAGACAAAAAAGGATGGATTTGGTGTATGATTATTGTGGGAAGAAGGGACATGTTAGAGAAAAGCGATTTAGGCTGATTGGATTTTCAAATGCCAACAGTAATAGAAGAGGCAAATTTTCTGGTCCACCTCCTCAGAGATCAAGCTAACAAGCTGCACAGTGACTGGAGAAAGGAATGTGGTTCATGAGGATTCAGGTCTCGATGAAGTAAAGGCTCAAGTTCAAAGACTAATGGCTATGCTAAATGTGCAAGATAAATAGCCTCAACCTGCTGCATTTTCTTTGCCTGCTATTTCTTCCACTTCTGATCCTTCTTTTGAACCATCAAAGTCGTTTTCTAATATACCAGGTAACATGATTTGTTCCAATCATGATGGCTTTATTAATTCTCTTGCTAGTCAATGGTTTGTGGACACTGGAACTACTAATCACATTGCTAGTAGTCTCTTTTCTTTTCGAAGCCATTGTCCACTACAAAATTTGTTTGTTTTCCTTCCAGATGGAACAAAGGTTTCAATTTCTCATGTTGGTGAAGTAGTAATCCAAGATGATCTTGTTTTGCAAAATGTGTTCTTTATTCCTACTTTCACTATAAATCTCATTTCTGTAAGTCAGCTTATGAAAAATGGTGCTTACTGTGTTATTTTTCTCAAAGATGTGTTTCATTCAGGCCCTATCATCATGGAAGATGATTGGACTTGCTAAACAAAGAGCGGGACTCTATATACTGCCAGTGAACAAGGGCCAGTCTCATAGAGTAGAGTCTTTTACCCAGGAAAGTTCTATGTCCAAAGTTTATGTTACACATGCTCATTCTGATTTTGATATTTGGCACTCCAGATTGGGTCACCCTTCTGCTGTCAAACTTAAACTCATACAGAATTGTAATCGTTTGAATCCCATTTCAAAGAATGATATATGCATAATTTGTCATTATGCGAAAAAGAAACGTATTCCTTTTCTTGTTCACCAACAAAGATCTGAAAAACCTTTTGAGTTGATTCATTGTGACATTTGGGGGCCTTATTCTGAAATTTCTATAGAATGTCATAGATATTGTCTTACTATTGTTGACATAAGAAGAATCTTACAAATTCGGTGGCAGCTTGGATGGAATTGGGCATGATAAGATTGAGTCTATGGCTTTGGCTGCACTAGCTGTACCATTTTCGTCATATATTGATCTGAAGCAAAGACAAAAAAGGATGGATTTGGTGTATGATTATTGTGGGAAGAAGGGACATGTTAGAGAGAAGTGATTTAGGTTGATTGGATTTCCAAATGCCAACAGTAATAGAAGAGGCAAATTTTCTGGTCCACCTCCTCAGAGATCAAGCTAACAAGCTGCACAGTGACTGGAGAAAGGAATGTGGTTCATGAGGATTCAGGTCTCGATGAAGTAAAGGCTCAAGTTCAAAGACTAATGGCTATGCTAAATGTGCAAGATAAACAGCCTCAACCTGCTGCATTTTCTTTGCCTACTATTTCTTCCACTTCTGATCCTTCTTTTGAACCATCAAAGTCGTTTTCTAATATACCAGGTAACATGATTTGTTCCAATCATGATGGCTTTATTAATTCTCTTGCTAGTCAATGGTTTGTGGACACTGGAACTACTAATCACATTGCTAGTAGTCTCTTTTCTTTTCGAAGCCATTGTCCACTACAAAATTTGTTTGTTTTCCTTCCAGATGGAACAAAGGTTTCAATTTCTCATGTTGGTGAAGTAGTAATCCAAGATGATCTTGTTTTGTAAAATGTGTTCTTTATTCCTACTTTCACTATAAATCTCATTTCTGTAAGTCAGCTTATGAAAAATGGTGCTTACTGTGTTATTTTTCTCAAAGATATGTGTTTTATTCAGGCCCTATCATCATGGAAGATGATTGGACTTGCTAAACAAAGAGCGGGACTCTATATACTGCCAGTGAACAAGGGCCAGTCTCATAGAGTAGAGTCTTTTACCCAGGAAAGTTCTATGTCCAAAGTTTATGTTACACATGCTCATTCTGATTTTGATATTTGGCACTCCAGATTGGGTCACCCTTCTGCTGTCAAACTTAAACTCATACAGAATTGTAATCGTTTGAATCCCATTTCAAAGAATGATATATGCATAATTTGTCATTATGCGAAAAAGAAACGTATTCCTTTTCTTGTTCACCAACAAAGATCTGAAAAACCTTTTGAGTTGATTCATTGTGACATTTGGGGGCCTTATTCTGAAATTTCTATAGAATGTCATAGATATTGTCTTACTATTGTTGATGATTTTAATAGGGTTACATGGGTTTATCGTTTGAAATCGAAATCTGAAATTTCCACGATAATTCCTCAGTTTTGCAACATGATTGAGAATCAATTTTCTACATTTGTAAAGGTCATTCGTTCAGATAATGGAAAAGAATTTTTTCTTTTCCAGTTTTACAAAGACAAAGGCATTTTGCATCAAACCAGTTGTGTTGAATCTCCACAACAAAATGGCATTGTTGAAAGAAAACATCAACATATTTTGAATGTAGCTCGGGCACTGGTTTTTCAAGTACGTTTGCCACTTACATTCTGGGGTTGTGCGGTCTTAACAGCAGTCTATCTCATAAATCGACTTCCTGTTGAATTTTTGCATAATAAGTCTCCTTTTGAGCTATTATTTGGACGAACACCTGATTAGAATCTCCATAACAAAATGGCATTATTGAAAGAAAACATCAACATATTTTGAATGTAGCTCGGACACTGGTTTTTCAAGCAAGTTTGCCACTTACATTCTGGGGTTGTGCAGTCTTAACAGTTGTCCATCTCATAAATCAACTTCCTGTTGAATTTTTGCATAATAAGTCTCATTTTGAGCTATTATTTGGACGAACACCTGATTATCAACAATTTAAAGTTTTTGGTAGTTTTTGTTTTGCATCTACTTTGTGGAATGGTCGGAAGAAGTTTGATGCAAGGGCTAGGAAGTGTGTCTTCATTGGTTATCAATTTGGTACTAAGGGATATAAATTGTATGATCTTGTTACCAATCAAACTTTTGTGTCTAGAGATGTTATCTTTTATGAAGATGTTTTTCCTTCTTTACTAAGGGAATGACAGGATCGAGGTTTCAATGGTTAAAGAGCAAGATGAGCATGAAGAATTTATTTGCTCATCTTGAGATGGAGTGTGAAGTGGATCCTATTATTAAAAAAGAAGTGTTGTAGCAAGTAGTTGTAAAAACACATATAAAAGTTGTTTGTTGTAAAGTTGTTACACTGGTTGATTGAATAAAAAACAGATTATGTTTTCTCCTCTTCTTCTTCGTTTTCCTTTCTGTGCTAGAGGTGAGCTCCGGCTATGTCAGACTTAGACAAAGAGGTCCCTCCACTACGTCCATACCCATCAAAATTCCTCTTCCCGTTTTATTTAAGTAATTAGAGAGAGACAACGGCCATTAAGACTTGCTTACGAACCAACTATAAAGAAGATGTACTCAGAAATTGATAACTTATGCTTTAAATTTAATAATTTAACTGCATTTTATGACATTAATAATTATCCTTTTCCTTGGATGACTAAGTGCATCGCTAATAATAATAATAATATGACTTAGCTTTTTAGCTAGTGGTTGGGTTGTAAAAAAAAAAAAAGTGAATGTGTAACAAAAGAAGACAACTTTTACGACATCCCATTCCCAATCATCCATTCGTTGGGGTGGGGAAATCTGATCCGGGGCACATGGAGCTGTTCTGGCATGGACACATACATACATACAAACCCCGTTAGGAATGATCTTGGATTACATTTGGATTGGGATTGGGACAGTCCATCCTTTAAACGTGTCCTAATTAAACATGGTTAAGAATTTTGATCAACATCATTTGGTGATTCAAACAGTCACAACCACAGCCACAATCACCGACGGATGATGAAAGACGAAGAAACTCAACGGAAGAATGGCGACGGTGAGGTAGTAAGACTCGGAGGAAATGAAGTTGGGGAGGCTCTCGGGGATCATTAGCCTCACCATCGGCAGCAGAGTATTTCCCCAACTGATGGAAAATTTCGGTAAAGAACAGGACGGAATGGAAGATGTGAATTGATCACGAGTCGGTAGAGGTACCCCTGGATGGGTGGGGGTGGAGGGCAGGGTTGGGGACGACGTTCAAGTTCCTTTGGGGCGGGGGAGTTTTAAGTGAAAGGGAGAGTTGCACTGTGTTTGGTGTCGTAAGGAAAGAATGGAAAAGACATACGTCTTACGAATTATTTATTTAAAACTCTGAATTCGAGGGATAACTTTTAAAAAAAAAATTGAAATAGTCACGCGGACCGTAGCAAACGACAAGCCCAAATCGCCGACGTCAGCCGAGCGAGTGGCCGACTTCAAGAAGTCGTCTCTCCATCCCCTCCCAAGAAACAGACAAACGGGCGAGAGGCAAGAAGAACGAAGACCGTGATCGAAGAACCCCACAATGCGGCTTATCAATGCCCTTCCTGTCGCCAGGATTCTGTCCGTGGACCTCACTGCCGAGAACATCCCTTTCGTATCGGTGCAGTGGTTTCCATACGCCGGGTTTTCTTGCTTCCTCGTCCTCTTCGCCAGGTTGATGTCCAGGCTCACCCTCGGCCTCGTCGAGCTCGAGATCCTCCAGCGCAGCAGGACCGACAACGAGAAGAAGCAGGACGGTAAAACATGTTAAAACGGTGTGTCGGGTGCCCTTCACCTAACTAGCAATTAGGCGAAGGATCCAACTTTTATATGCATTGGCCAGACCTTTGGCTATCCGGTGTGGACTATTTACCGACAAAACAATGCTCTTTTTTTTTTGGAAGGGGGCGAGGAGTGGGAAATGTTTTTATGGCCGGATGAGGGATGTGGATGGGTTTTTCTTTTCTGGCTTCGTGGAAAGCTTTTTTTTTCTTTTTTCATTGTTTCCCGACAGTTGTTGGCTTTTGGTTTCTTGCGTGGGAAGGCGCGTTGGTGTGTTTGGATGGCTTCTGGGTTTGATTGGACGACGTTCAGTTGTGCTGTTGTAGATTGCTTTTGTTTGTCCGAGGTGGTTTTTTTTTTTCTTCCTTATGTCCAGTCTGATTATTTTTTCGTTGAAGATGGTGGAGGCCGATGGAGTAGTTGTGATAGTCAAACCGGGGAACAGGGCAGGGCAGTTGGTTGGTATTGTAATTGTGTTCTTGATAGACGGATTGGAGTTTGCATTACTAGGACAACGTTTCGAGTTGTTCATGTTGGAATTGGCCGCATGCACCTCTTAACCAGTACTAACACTCTTCGAGCCGGTGATGGCTCGTTTTTTTTGTGAACTAAGACCTACATAGTCGAACATTGTTAAGACATGCAGTTTATGATAGTCTGATATCTTCCATTCAACATCCAGTTCCCGCCTAGATTCTGAATAATGTCAAATTAACTCAAGTACTGTCAGCTGCATGCAATGCTATTCTCTTCTTTTGGTTGAAAATTTAAAAGAGGCATTCGTCTTTCTTTTATGTTCATGAACCTCGCAAGACGGTTGCATGAGATGATTAGCTAGGACTCTTCTATCTGCAAATAAAAAATATCGAATCACTTTCAAACACTATATCAAAAGTTTGAGCTTATCACTGATTGCTGGCACTTTAAATATAGGCCTGCTTACCAATATATTGAGGCTTTGATTGCAGGCTCTTCCATTATATTTGAATAGGCTTTTCAATTAATATGTTGCAATTATCCTCTCCGTGACCTTTGTTTTAGCCTTTGGAGAGGTAAATTCTTCACCACTGATCCCACTTCCATAATTCCTTTTGATTCATACAAACATGCGAGTTTTTAAATGTTCCTCACTTTAATAATTTAGGTTATTCCACAAGCCATATGTACTAGATATGGACTTGCTTTAGGTGCAAGCCTTTTGTGGATCGTCAGGTTTTTGATGATTGTTTGCTATCTGATTGCGTACCCTATTGGGAAGGTAAACATCTTGGCACAAATTGAAGTATTCTTTGTGGTTTTTTTTGGCTTTGTTGTTGAAGGATGCCTGTTGGAAACAGAATTTTTGCTTTGTCGGATTTGAAAGGTTTCCTGATCTTGAGCATCTAGACATGACTTATATGGAGCCAATATGTAAATTTGTTATTTTGTTCCGGAAGGTTACTCTCCCTGAATTTCAGAATGGCAGTGGCCCCTGCTTCCAGAAAACAAAGTGAAATGTACTTGCGGGGAACAATTTGGATAACCTGGATAAACCAATCTAATGTATGAATAGAGTTGCAATTCAGTATTTGATGGCATGTTCCGAAATAAGTACTGGGGTTGGCTTGTTACTTGTGCTGATTTAAACAGAATAAGGATTTTGCCAAAGAAAAACCGCATGCATCTTTCTTTTTTCTCATGTATTCCACTATCAACTCCAGCTTTTAGCTTGGAATTTGAAGCTTCCATTCCTTGACTTACAGCTTCCTGGCAGTGAACATGCGTGTTTGTTTGTTGTTTAATGTTATGTTATAGGCTATGACATGGTAATATTTCTTCTGCTTTCCTAACATAGTCATGAAATTGTCTGGGCAAGAAGTAATATGATCTGCTATCACTACGAAGCCCATTGGTATATATAATTGATCTCTTCTGATTAGTACCTCTGCATGGTCTTCTCTCAACCAGGGAAGCAATGGGGAAGGCTCTTGCACAGGGTCATAGCCGAGTTCCTGTGTGTTCGGGTCCCCAAGGAATGTCATCAGTCTTCTGTTGGTTAGTCTTGAAACTTATGCCAGCCAAATCATTATGCTCTGTTGCCACTTTCACCGCAGGGTATTCATGATTTTCCCTTTGTTGAATCAGGTTAAGAGTCTTCTTACTGTGCGATCTGAAACAGAGACCCCGGTTAGTGCTGTTTCCATCCGAAGAATTCCCAGGTTAGTTTCTCTTACTATGAGAAGCCTGTTCAGTAGTCACTTGGATCTTATTTTTGTTTAAAATTTAGGTTTACTGGGAATCGTATTCGGCAGGGTTCCGGCAGATATGCCACTTTACGACATTCTAAATGAATTTCAAAAGGGCAGTAGCCATATGACGCCTGTAGTTAAATCCAGGGGCAAAGCTAGAAACTTTCCATCTGCATTGGACACGGATAAAATCAAAGACGATGTTCTCTCTAGAGTGACCACTGATCTGACCAATCCTTTGCTCTCGAAGAGAATTCAGAAAATGTGGTACTTGACATAGATAAGGTGCCAAAGATGGGAAATATGAGCTGGACAATCTCTTCTAAAGATATCAAGTCCCCAATTAGTAGGATGTTGGAAGATGATGTTGAAGATGGCGAAGTCATAGGCATTGTCACTCTCGAGGATGTCTTCGAAGAACTTCTGCAGGTACTGTGTCCGGGATGCTTTAATTTGCACATCCATGCAATCGAACAGCCAGTTACATAGCATTGTTTTTTATTGACTGTCGTGCAGGAAGAGATTGTTGACGAAACAGATGAATATGTGGATGTACATAAAAGGGAACTTGTGTGCTTCGTAGAAGTTTTTGTTGATCTAACGTGATGAAAACACATATGGAGACGTGTCCATGGTCAATTTTGCAAAATCAGGGTGGTGGCGGCCGCTGCAGCATCATCAGTCGCTACTCGCTAGGGCTCCTTCGACTTGGAGACTCGATGTAAACAAGGGAACGGTAAGTTCCTTTCCTCTACAAACCTCTATATTATATGCTCGCTTGTCGAAAGGTGGTAAACTAAACAGTTTTTGTTTTTATGATTGTTTCTCTCAGGCCGCCCAAATCAACGCCGAAAGGAAGCCGGTTGACGATAAGACGAACCAGGTGGTGGCAAAGCCACTAGGGTCTCTGTATCCTGCTTATGTGCTGAGCCAGAGCTGAAGCTGACATAGACGCCGTTTCTGTTTTTGCCCTTTGCATAGAATTATGCTCATACGAGAGAAGTTGAGTGGATAAAAATTGTCATGCCATGGTTGAAAAATTCGAAAGTGAACTCCGGCCATTTTTCCGATTGCGGCGGAACCTCTGATGATAAAGGTTTAGACCCTCTGATGGTAAAGGTTTAGACGCAGTCTATAGACGGATCACAATTAGGAAGATTGCCAACGAAACGGTGTTTAGTAAGCTAACGTCGAACTCGCGTCCTTAATTGGTTAACGATAAACTGGGATAAAGGATGAATGAGGATTGCTTTTCCGACATATCCTCGGACTTGATCAAAGATTTGGGATCGCTACTATTTTATCGGATTCAGACAACGTCGTCAACCAACGGCAATATATCCCCTGAACTACACTCAACCTTCTTTACATCTGCTCACGCTTCCACCTAACCCACAAGGCACAGAAGTTTCGCGACCAAGGAGGAGACGATGTCGTGCTTGGCTTCCTGCTGCGCTTCGCTGACCTGCGGGCTCTGCACTTCGGTCGCTTCGACGATCTCCAAGAGATCCGCCCGTCTCGCCTACTGCGGCCTCTTCGGCCTGTCCCTAATCGTCTCATGGGTCCTCAGAGAAGTCGCCGCTCCCTTGCTCGAGAAGTTCTCCTGTACTCTCCCCCTCCCTTAGCCTTCGATCCTCCTCGTTCTTGATTGATTGGTGCGTTTTTCTTCATCTGGGTGTTCGAAAGTTCGAGTCTTTAGGCGTGTTTTCTTGGTGTTTTAGGGATAAACACTTCCACGCATACCAAGGCTTGGTATCAGGTGCAAGCGGTGCTCCGCGTTAGCCTGGGGAATTTCCTCTTCTTCGCTGGGCTTGCTCTTATTATGATCGGGGTAAAGGACCAGAACGATTGGCGCGACTCATGGCATCATGGCGGGTGGGTTGCAAAGATGATCATCTGGCTGTTGCTAATTATCCTCATGTTCTTCCTCCCAAATGTTGTCATCACAATTTACGGTTAGTCGGTTGAATGGTGACTGAGTTTTGATTTGGGTAATCAAAGCTCTTCAAGAATGACACACTAACATTGTGCTTATGCGGCAGAATTCGCGTCCAAGTTTGGAGCTGGGTTGTTCTTGCTGGTTCAGGTGATTATATTGCTGGATTTCACTCACTCGTGGAACGATGCATGGGTAGAGAAAGATGAACAGAAGTGGTGAGACTTGTAGTGCCAAGACTTTTGCTGGTTTGGCACTTATTCCACCTCTTCCTGTTTGTAATTAATAGCTGATGAGATCATTGTGTTTTGGATAGGTATGTTGCTTTACTGGTAATATCAGTTGGATGCTACATAGCTGCATTCACTTTGTCCGGAATATTGTTCATCTGGTTCGATCCCTCCGGGGAAGACTGTGGCCTTAACATCTTCTTCCTGGTCATGACGATGACCCTGGGATTTGTATTTGGAGTAATCGCCCTGCATCCTCGGGTGAGATTTTAGTTCTTTGTCATACGTAATTCTATACATTTTATGGTGAGTGCTTAGGATTTCAGTATGATAGCTTGGGTGCTCCACATGTTGGGATGTCACTTATGGTTTCTACAACCGATTGGGGCTTTTACTTTGCCTCTGGAGTTTCTTGTCTTGATTGATGCTGATTTGGTTTGTTGTTTTGAACAGATCAACGGAAGCCTTTTACCTGCATCTGTGATATCTGTTTATTGTGCCTATGTGTGCTACACAGCTCTTGCTAGTGAGCCTAGAGATTATGTCTGCAATGGTATTCGTAACAAGTCTTCAGCCGTGTCCACCAGCACTCTTGTCCTTGGAATGCTGACAACTGTTCTTTCGGTCTTATATTCCGCTTGTCGTGCTGGATCTTCTGCAACATTCTTATCACCGCCATCTTCACCGAGATCAGGTATTGATAAAAGGCATTGTGATTGTATTGGATTTACATCATGCTAGGGTAGGAAGAGACTTCCATATTCAACATTCTTATCCAAGAAAAAGATAAGTGCTGGAGTCAGTAAAACTGGTAGTTGTCTGAAGGGACTTCATCTACATGCTTTTACACTAGATCACCTTACATCCTCAAACGTCTCCGGGATCGGCACACAAATTAGAGAATGTCTCCTCCATTGTCTGAAAGTATCGAAAGCCACCTTTTGACCATCCTTACAAACGGTAATGTAAATTTGGTCCAGGTGCGAAGAAGCCTCTTCTCGTAGCAGACGATGAAGAATCAGGGAACGACAAGAAGGATAAGACGGAATCAGAGGCACGTCCAGTAACATACTCCTATTCCTTCTTTCACGTCATTTTCGCTCTAGCCAGCATGTACTCTGCCATGCTGCTTTCAAATTGGACGAGCTCCTCCAACAGCTCGGATCTGGTCGATGTTGGCTGGACGTCTGTCTGGGTTCGGATCTGTACCGAGTGGGTTACTGGGGGACTCTACATCTGGACCTTGGTGGCTCCACTGCTGTTCCCCGGTCGTGAGTTCCTGTAAACAACGTGCTTTCTACAGAAGATGTGGATTGCCTGCCCGCCTTTTCTATGTTGACTTGTCATATGTTGTATTAGTGAGCGTAAAAATATGCTGTAATTATGTAGTCAGTCTTGATCGTGTTCGTTTTTGAGAGTTCAGACGATTGTTCTTGATCCAATCTTCCAACATTCAAATCTATTTCTAGAGGCTTCTCGGAATCATCGTCTATAACGCTTGTATAGATCTACGGATATAAACTACGACAATGTACAGGAGAGAAAAATATTTACATCTGGCCTAAAACAACATGAAGGAACCAACAGAAGACTAGAGCTTGTTCTGTAGTATCAGTTCTACTGCGACGCTCATTGTACCGACTCCGCCAGCTCCAAGTAATGCAAGTGCGAGATCATCCTCATTCCACTGCCTAAGTCCTCTACTCAGTCCCTTCAGTATATCAACTTTCACCTCCAGTACCCAGTTTGGGAAACAACCCACCATCAAGCTCAGGAAACCCGACACGTACGCTCGCCAGGTTGCTAGTCCGCACCCTAATGATATCTTCCCATCAAGTGCGCCCGCTAGGAAACCCAGATGGTAATTCAGCACTCTTGCTCGCCGCCTTGAACCCGACGTGCTCGAGTCGACACCCCATGCAAAGGCACCACAGAGGATCATGAAGTATGCCAGGGCATAGCCACGTAAAGTAGCAACTACCCCTTCCGATCCTTCTTCCTTCTCGGATGCGTGAACAGCAATGAACCATGATGGAAGAGTTTCTTTAATCAAAGACTGGATGAGACCAAACCCTCCTGACAACCACACGAGAGAAGCAGCAAGGGAGGCGGCCAGCTTCACCTTCGCCATTGCTGCTCTGAGGGAAATGCCTGCATATTGTTTGCCATTCTTGGTGGACTTTAGCTTATCCCTCGACGTCCCCCCACGTGCGATTTCCCTTACGGATTGCATCAGCAATGACATGATCTCTTCGAGCAAGAACACGATATCTCTAACCGATCTGTATACTCGTAAATACAGAATTCCAGGAGCAGCCGGAGAGAGGCCCCCACAGACGTGGGATCCAAAGCCATGACCGAGGAGCGCCCCTACGCCCGCCATGTTAGAAGCCGCATAAGCACCAAGACCGAGCGTGGAAGTGAAACAGCTCCTCAGTAGCTGGACGATCGCGTCTCTGTCGTGAAGGAAGACTGTACGAGACGCAGAGAAAATGAGGAAGTCGGTCCAGCGCTTCACCTTTTGCGTCCATAAAGAAGCCACAATAGGCATGCAAGGCCAAGGGCAACCAGCTGCAAGACACTCCAACGCTGGTCCAGCCAAATTAAGGAAACGCTCAGAGGCTTTATCGAGTTTATAGGTTATGGTGAGGCTTACGAAAGCAGCCAGCGGGAGCGGAAGTGTTGCTGGTGTGCTTTCACCTGCAACAAGCAGAAGGATATCATTCAGGCGTACAGTCAAACGCTAAATGCAGATTGAGCAACCAGCAAGGAATTGCAACATCAAAAACACAATTTGTCAAAAGGTTCATCACTGCGACTAAAAGTTAATGAGACAAGATTCTCGGATACTAACCAAAACCTGAATCAAGTGTCGGTACGGTAACGCCAGTGGGAGCCAAAATATTCTTGATCTGTTCCTCAACATAGGCCAAGTTTGCAGCCGGGCTTGGCCAATCCACGCCATTCATGAAAGCAGGTTTCCAAATACTTCGGGTAACTTCAGCGGAGAAGTAACTGACGATTGTCGGCAAAGAAGCGGGAAGAAAGTCAGCCAAATCTTTAAGCCCTGAATGAAAGGATTTTCATCTTTCAGTTCACGCCCTCACACAAATGAAAGAGAGCATGGAAGAATCTGGAAAGACAAATTTACATCACCCAAAAATTGATTACCTGTGGCCAACTCACGGGGAGAAAGCCTCCCGTGAGCACAAGCAGTAAGAGCCGCATCGACCACATAAGGCACAGCCTCCAAAATGTCCCATGCCGGCAGCGTAGGCCTAGCTGTGATGTCCTCTTGACGTGTTCCAGACGAGCAACTGCTTCCAGAATTAACAGAAGCCACAGACTGGCTTCCTTCGTTAATCTTCGGGAAGACCATAGCTAAAAGCGAGTCCACTATCTGACGAACAGGAGTGCCCACAATTCCTGAGAGGATTGAAGCTATACACGCCTGGTGCTGCCTATACCAGACCTTCAATTTTGGGAATGAATCCATGAATACAGGCTCTGGAGATGACATAGACACGGCGGCAAACAGTCTGCCTTTATTACAGTGCTTGTGTACGGTAGCGTTGGACAGCAGAATCGAGTTTCGCACTAACAGGAGGTATTCAGGAGTTAGTCGGGATCCGACAGTCGGAACATCTCCAACCCCGTAATCAAGAGGGGGATGGTTGAATCTCCACAACTTCAAAAGCAGAGCAAATGCATTTGAAAACACTGCATGAGCCGAGATTTCCTCTCCTGTTGAAAGAATCCATGGGCTGCTGGGAATGCAAGAGCCAAAAACCTCACAGATAGGCATCAATGAGCATGCAAGTTGAGGTACCTGGCAACATCGCAGAACAAATTGGTGTCTCGATTGACTGACGAAGCAGACAGCAAGCTGAAGATGAAATTAATGCTTACCAAACCATGTAATGAGAACACCTGGACACAATCCACTGATGCTATCCCAACTATAAGAACATTCAGCACTGGTGCATGTGCGAACAGATGACTTTCACTCCCATGATCGGTAGGTGCAGGTGGAGAAAGCAATCTGGTGATAAAATAAACTGTGTGCTCCTGCCCCATCACGATGGAGTTAATGCATAATGAGGGTCCTAGCAGATGACGGCAACGAGGATGGGGATCATCAAAGTAAGACATTCTACCTGTATATTCCACCCACGAAGCAGAGACGCTCCACAAAGAATTGAAGCGGCAGACACCTTGTCATCATCGTTGCCATTGACTGCAATCTCAAATACTTTCTCCAGCTCTGCTAAACTTCCATCAAATTCATTAGCTGAGATTCAGTGCTTTATCCTTGAAACCAAACGCCGCATGAAGAAAAACACGAGGCGACATCACCATGAAATTGCTAAGAAGGCGCCGGAATTTACCTTGAAGCTGGACTTGAAACTAACGCATTCACTAATGCCGGAGTCAATGTGGCCCCTTTCATAAAGGAAGACCAGCTAGGAGCTTGAGTAGGAATGCTTTGTGGCACTTGATTAATGTGGTCGTTCACGTATCCTGGCCAGAAGTATGCTGATGTATCCAACAAGTTTCTGGCGATGCAAGCCTCGACTATCAGATGCCGCATGTTCCCAGCTGCATGAAAGGCCACAAAACTTCCATCAAAGTCCCTCTCAATAACATTGACCATTTCCTTAATATCAATAGGATTGACAGAAAGAGCACTTACAACAAATAAGGGGTATGTCCTTCACACTGATGCTCTCAAGATACGAATTCCCAATGTTTATCCCGGAAAGGAAAAGCACTGCCTTTGCGGCAGCCTGATTGGCAGCAGAAACGATGGAATCTGGGGGCGTAAGCAGGCCTTGATAATCGCCTAATATCTGCAAGCTCGAGATGAGATCGTTCCTTCTGCTTGTAGGAGGATCTCCCATGCATTGCTTGTCACTGGATGCTGAACTCTCCTCTTCCTCTATCATTTCGGCAATAACAAGGGGTATGATTGAGAATAGCATGCATAAGCGGGTATCTAATCGAGGCATGGGGCCCTCAATAGGATTTCTCTCCTGTACATGAACACAAAAGAAGACGACGTCAGACGTTTCAATTAAATATTCCTGTAGATTTGAGTAACGATAAATCCACCCTCCCACTAAGAGGAACTGCATCCTGACCCTTTGAACAAGGCGAAGAGCGGCAACCCATAGCCCGAGGAAGGTGTTGTACCAGGTAGTGCCGTTCATTGCCTGAAGAGATTTTGTCACGCCTGCATGATGAAAAAACGAACCATTTGACCAACTCGTCGAAGAACAAACTTGTGCCAGCAATCACCAATCAGGATGTAAGGATCAAAGCGACTGTACCAACGATGATTTCAATGGCACTGGTAGCATCGACCTCGTATCCATCCATGGTGTCCTCTAAAACTAGATCAAGGGGGAGCCACATATCAGAATGGCCAGAAGAAGAAGCGGGATTGCCCAATTCTGCCCAGAAATTCTGGCGTGAAATCATTCCGCATCCTTGGTAAAAAGAGCCTCCACGGCTATCTGCAATCAGTTTCTCAAATGCCTTGGGCTCGAGGAATTTAGAATTCCTTAATAAGACGGAATGCGAACTGAGCAACTGCAATCGCTCCGTGAAGGCTTCCCAATGTTCGGCCCTGGCATTGTACAAAGTATCAATAAGTAAGCTGCATCGATTGGAGACTGCACAAAGTGATCGAGAAAGAGGACGCACAAGTTCTGTCGAGCAAGGTACAGAATTCTGGAAGTCACGGCATCCTGTAGAAATTGAGCAATCATTTCGATTGCCATGGTCGTATTCGAATTCTGCAATTTCCAGTAACTCTCGGGCCACTTCTCATCATAGCTGCTGTCACCATCTATCTCCATCTCCAGAGATTTCACATTCCACCGCGAATTCTTTTCCGTAGTAAGATCCAGTAGTCTCTCGTCATCCAAAGATGCATCAAGCAACTGCCACACAACAGAGAAGACAAAACCCAACACGGTAATCCCCGCCTCACCTTGTGGCAAACAAAAAATCTTCGATAGCTGCATCGCGGCATCAATAGACTCCAAAACCCTGCATTCGACCTCATTTTAGGATCGCACGGCAATAATGCACCAGACCAAGCCAATGAAGAAACATAAGGAAACGAATCATAACACGAAACTCGACCCGCTTATATGCCGGATAAAGTTACTAACTTTGGATGTTCAACAGCCTGGGGTTTAAGGGCGAAAGCATGCCTCTTGACGAGCTCCAGGTAGAGTCTATATGGGGCGGGTCTCCGAAGCCTCGCAGGGATAATCCTGTAGATTACCACATCCGTCAGCATACAAAGGGGGCACAAACTTAGGGATCGACTTGAATTCAAATCTCATCCGGGAAAGAGCAGACGAAGAAAGTTGGACAATCAAAACCAAGAAGAAGGGCGGCGAAAGGTCGGCCCTGGAGCCCGGACCTGGAAGACAGCAAGGCTACGACCAACAGGGGAGGAACGATCCCCACGACGAGCGCCTTGTCGAGCAACTTCCACATCACGGGCACGTAGTCGTCCCCACAAATGCGGTCAACCAGCACGTACGCGAGCCGGGGCGACGGCAACCCCTCACTGGCCGAGCCGAGCATGGAGGTCACCTCGATGGCCCACCGGAGAGGATCCTCATCAGTCCCCTTCTCCTGAGCCACCCTGGTCGCCTCCGCCACGCCATCCCAGACCGCCCCCTTAGCTGACATCAGGAGGACACCACCCCCACCCCCCTTCGTCTCTCTCTTTCTCTCTCCCCGTTGACCCAATGCGCTCTCTGCTTGGAGTTGGTTGGCGCCCAAGCCCAAGTCCGCTTAGGGGGAAGGGTAGGGGGAAGGGTAACAAAGATCAACAGAACAGAGCAGGTTACGACGCGGGGTTGTCGGAAAACAGAGGGAACAAACTTAAACTAAGAGGTCGGAAACAGGGGAAAGAAAAGAGGAAGGGGTTGTGCTTCTGTGTGTCGCCTTGTGGGAAAATAACTCAAATCGCTCGGAACCACCGTATAAACGAGATCCGTGTGTTAAGAACGTCACGAATTCCCGGTCTCAATCGTTTGATCCCAACAACTTCGAAAAAGATTATTTTTTTTAACTCAGACGATGATTACTGTCTGAAAGCTGATCTCCACATAATTTTAGTCACAAAGACAAACCGTACTTCCAACAACATCACTGGTAAAAAATAAGTTATTGAATCGGACAATCTGTTTATGATCGTATGTATGTATGTACACGACCCTCCAGGGAAGGAAAATGCTGCGTAGTCGGTCGTCTCACCTAGTCGGCTTCGGGGATTGACCGCCGCAAGGGGAACACCCGGGTCTACATACATTAATCTAACACTTTGCAATTCCTAAACGCAGACGGACACACACACACACACACACTGCTTGCTTGCTTGCTTTTTTATGTAGGGGGGGAGGGGGTGTTTATTTACGAGTTGTCTTAATCTTAACCTAATCCTCCTCCCATGGGAGGGGGATTGATCCTTGTCGTTATTGTTGCTAGTCAAAACTGGGGGAGTTGGTTGGGGGAGGGGGTACTAATAATAATAATAATAACGAGACATTTAAAAAGAAAAGATTGGGGGTGGTTGGGGTTTGGTGGTGGGGGGAAGGCCATAGATAGACAGGCGGCGACCATTCCCAAGTCTCAACCCACCCACCCAACCCTCTCTACTTTTTTTTTTAAATCTAAGCTTATCCTTTTTTTAATTCGTAAAATTAGTTAGTTGATTAGTACGGGGGAATTTAGTGACGACCATGGATAATTGGAGTAGTAGATGGGTTTAGGTTTGTTTGTTGCGTGGGTTAAAAGCACTCACCAAAAAAAAAAAAAAAAGACAACCTCAAGGCATTTTTAGTCATCGCCTTAGTGTTTCCTTTTTTTCTCTACGGGATATATAAAACGGCACCGTTTGACACTGGGAAACCAATCTCTCCCTCTCTCACTCTGGTGGGAGCGAAAGAGAAGTACTAGAAATATTCCATAATTTAAAAGAAAAAAAAACGACCGCACACATTCTGGAATCGCGATCGTGTCTTTTTCATGATGAACAGAACTCGAAGGGCGGGGGGATATGGACGAGAGAGGCGATGATGATTCAACGTAAAGCAATGGGAAATGGAACATGCGTGGCATGATTCTTTGGAATAAAAAGTGGGCGGGAAAAAGGGTATTCGCAATAATTGCCAAAGTTGACAAATTCTCCACCAACCCCCTCAAACTCGACACTATTAACGATTCAATTTATGGGACTTTTGTTTTTTTTTAAAAAAAAAAAGAAGGGGGGATAATAATGAGCAATCATTTGATTGGATCCAATCAACCTCCTCCACGAACCTTTTTTGGGCCACGTTCATTCATATCATCGTCCCAATGGATTAAAAACAAAAACCAGGTGAAGGTTAAACCCCACCAAACTCACTAAGAAAAACTTAAGACGCACAAGTTCAGTTAAAAGAAAATTAATGATTTAATATTATAATATATCTAAAAGGACTCATTAACAAAATCTTTATTCTATTATTGTCCCATCTCATTAACGAATTTTGTCCACCCATTGTTTTTACATCTTTTTCTTAGCTCTCTAAGCCGCCCTTTTCCTTTCCCATGTGTTCAGGCTCCCCATATCACGATCCCCTTCCTCACTGATCATATTTTTCACATTTACGTCCAGTAAATTCTATTACCAGAATTTTCTTTTCGAGTGATGTTTACACGTAAAAATTTTGATTTTTTTTTTAAAAGAGCGTATCACTCTTGAGAAAGATTTTTTACTAGTATCTCAAGAAAGAATGATTGAAGGTTCTCGAAAAGAGCGTTTCGAGAAATAACTTTTAATTGAAGGTTCTTGATAAAAATATCTGGAGAAAGAATTTTGATTGAAGAGCTCTCGAGAAAATTTATGTAGAGAATATAAATATTATATTAAAAAATGCTCAAGATCCAAAGTGAAAATATAATTTTAGCAAATATTTAATGAGTTTCTCTCCTTGATTAGTAGTTAACCACTGCCCAAACAATATGATAAAGTGAAAAACGTGCTTATAATCTACTTGCCAATTGAAGGCGTCTATAAAATCTTGGATTCTCTACACAAAAAACAAACAACAAATAAACACAGAGCCTCAAATTTAGCCTTCAACCTCAATACCCTCGATTAAGTTTCGGCATTGCTGATACGCTTTCGTCCATCCTTAGTGCCGTTGATTCGATTACGGTATTATTGATCTACTACCCCTTCGAATCCACCTTACACCCTTAGTGCCGTCGCATTCAATTCCAGTGCTATTGACACCCGATTACGATCCACCAAGATAGATTTCATTAAAAGATCTGTCGTAGCCGTCGTCCATTTGCCGTCGACCATCGTGAAACAGCGTCTAGTCGTTGTTTTTCCGTTTAAGTCATGTCTGTAATTGTCTTGCTCTTGAAATTATTGTATTAAATTTCGATATTGTGTTTACCTTTTTCATTTGTAATCGATTACTTTACGGTGCAGTACTAAAATTCACGACAATACATTCATTGTAAAATTCGATACGTATTGCGGTGAATGCAATTTTCGCGCCAAGACGTGGTATGTGTATTGCGAACGAATCTCTTCTTTCTAACTTTGTCGGGAGGCAACCACAAGACGCGATTCATTGTCCGTCGCTGTTTCGCTTGACGTACGCGGTGACGTCTATTATTAAGCATCCCTCGGGACTTCTATTCAAAAGGGTTTTCTTCGCTCGCACTGCCGGACGGACGGACACGCCGAGAACGAGGCAAGTTAAGAAATATGTCGAGTCCTCAGTGCTTCGAGAACCCGCCGGCCTTAGTTCCTCCACGAGCTGGTTCCGAGACCGTCCACGAACTCGCGGGGCTCAAGGCGTACGTCGCAGGCCCTCCGGATTCCAAGCGAGCCGTGATCCTCATCGCCGATGTCTTCGGTGATTTTCTCCCACCCCCCCTTCTCTTCGCGTATTTTGGTTTCGGTTCGAGTTTTTTATCGCCGTTGGTGTGGTTTTGCAGGGTACGAAGCTCCAAATCTGAGGTGAGACTGTTTTCTGTGTTCGGTTGAAGGATTTTTCCCGGAACGTGCTTTGACTTATTGATTCTGTGATCGGAAGGAGTCCCTGTCTTCCTTGGGGATCGGATTATAGGATGATATAACGGCAGCTTAGACTAAGCTTTGCATTTACTGACTTTAGCATCCCAACTTTGTGGATTTCACTTTTGCTTGGCGGATGCGTGATCACAAGTCTTGGTGTTTAAAGTGCCCCCAAGTTCGATTAGAATCCCGGCTTAAATATTGGGGAGTTTCCGTGTCATGTTTCTGTTTTGTTGGACTACAAAGGAACCTTAAAGTTTGGTAGATTTAGCATTGGGTCCTTGCTTTGGTTAAACACTGTTTCTGCTGAAGAATTAGGCATCTTATCTTTTCAATTTTTTGCGGAGTGCAGAAAATTCGCCGATCGGTGTGCATCTGCTGGGTTCCTGGTGGTTGTTCCTGATTTCTTTTATGGCGATCCAATTGATGCCAATAACTTTGACAAGATCGATCGAGATGCGTGGAAAAAAATTCACAGTACTGTTAGTTTCTTCTCTGGGTGCAAGACTGGTTGCTAAGCTGCACGATTATTTTCTTTGCTGGTTGTAACTTTTCATAATTACACCTTAGGAAAAAGGATATGAAGATGCTTTGAAAGTGGTTAAGGCTTTGAAGAGTAAGGGTGTGACTGCCGTAGGGGCCTCTGGATACTGTTGGGGAGGTTGGTCTTCTATTCTCTTCAATTTCTTGATCTGCAAATACTGAATATCACGTTGGCTAGTTACGTTCTGGTCAAACGATTATAGACAGCAGCAAATGAGGCTAATCTTGGTGTGCTTGCTTCTTCCTCTAGGCGTGGTAGTGGCTAAACTAGCCGGCTCAGGTGAGTTGCAGGCCGGGGTTATCTTGCATCCTGGGAAGATTACAGAAGATGAGATTAAGGGTAAGGGTGAAATCCTGTCGGAGTGACCCCCAGGTGTGCTTGCGATTTGCATTGAACTTTTTTCACAAGAAGGAACGAACGGAAAGCTGGAGCAAGTTCTTTTGTGAAATACCTGGATTGAATTAATGTTGAAATAGACTATGCCTTCAACTTTGATTAATGCGAGATAATAGAACCCTTTTGAATGCGGTTCACAAGTCTTGGTGAAATATGCTAGATGAAAGCCATTATTCTTCATGGATTCTAAATTCATGCCAATAAAAATGGGCCTGCCTCTGTTATCTACTCTTTCAGCTGTCAAGACCCCAACGGCAATACTGGGAGCAGAGATTGACCATTCTTCCCCACCAGATATCCTGCAAAAGTACGGGGAGATTCTTTCTGCAAAATCCGAGGTCGGTGATTTCTGGACGAGAAACTTTATAAATCTGTGATAAATTATGTTTACTCACAGAATGATGCCATTTCTTCCTACTTTCCACTCTTTTTTCTCAATCAGTTCGAGAGCTATGTCAAAATATTCCCTCGGGTGCCACATGGATGGAGCATGAGGTACAAGGAGGACGATGAATTTGCCATCAAGAGCGCTGAAGAAGCCCATCAGGATACTTTGAACTGGTTTCTGAAGCATGTCAAGTAAATCCCAGAAGAAAAGGTTGTCGTCAGCATAGTCCTCCGTTGGAACGCGAGTGGAGAACTTATTGGATCTGCTTTGATGTCGTATTGTATTACTCATCAAGATAGGCAGTCCAGTCCTCCAGTGAAAATAAGACCCCTCTACTTAAAGAATATCGCTGCGACACAGTTTATATTAACTGCACTATGATAGCAGTTTTAATTGACAATAAAACAAACTGACAGTTGTGGTTATTCCACGGTGAGTCTGAATGTTTAAACTCTTTTTTTTTTTGACAACCGAGAGGTTCATTGACCCGGCTATGCCTGACTCAGACTGGATACATCTCCTTAGGATCATCGGAAGACTTTACAACAAACACCAAATAGGTAAATCAGGCCCACAAGGCTTTCAAATTACAGAACCCTTGCCACTCGAGTGTTCCCCTTTGGACCAAAAGTCTAACTTTTATATCATGCTTGTTTTTCGGAATAAAATTCCCGACGATATAGAACAGAGAAAACATATATGATTAGAAAAAAAATCGCTTAAAGAAATTATGTGTTTAGTTCAAGGATGAAGAGAAGAAGAGGAAAGGAATGAAATGAGTAAGGAATGACATTCCCCGTTCTTCTCATCTTATCCTTCAACTAAATATATTATTTTTTAAGTTATTTTCTTTTTAATTATATATTTTTTCTCCATTCTCGTTATATTTCATCCGAATTCCATTCTGAAACCAAACGGGGTTTTAGTATTTCTCGTGTTATGGAACTCCATGTCGAAGGCTGCTGATTTAAGGCTGCGGATGGAGTTAATTCTCCATCAAGCCAAGAATTGTCTTGGTCCATACCTGACGAATGCAGTGACGTTTCCCGCAAGTTCGGCAGCTGAATGTCACGTGTTTTCATGCTATTATTTGTACCATGAACCTGAGCAATAGCAAGGGAACGTCTGATCTAATCCAATACGATGTCTTGTGCACAGTGCTTCGAGAACCCTCCTGTCCTGAGCTCACCTGCTGGCGCCGGGCATGTCGAGGAATTGGGAGGACTCAAGACTTACATCACAGGCCCTCCTGATTTGAACCTCGCTGTTCTTCTCCTTGCCGATGCCTTCGGTAGATTGCCTATTTGCATTTCCTTCTTGTTTCTTTTTTTCACCGACGGATATCTTAGAAGTTTTGTTTATTTGTGGGATGATTGATTTCTGCAGGATTTGAAGCTCCGAAATTGAGGTAACTCGGTTTTGTCCATGCCGAAGGGATGTCCCTGAATTTCGAGATATTGTATCCGCGCCTCAATCTAATAGACGAAGTTCATAAAACGAGTTGATATTATCATGCTGTTCTGTGGCTAATTTATTGTTAATGCAATTATCCCTCGAAGTTAAGCAAGATCTGGAGTGCAGGAAGTTTGCAGATCGAGTGGCGTCTGCTGGGTTCCTGGTAGTTGTTCCCGACTTCTTTTATGGCGATGCGGTTGATCCCGAGAACCTCCACAAGCTCAATCGAGATGCGTGGATGAAAAGTCATAGCCCAGTTAGTTTCTACCTGCTTTGCGAAACAAAGTCGAAACCAAAGCCGTTTTATGTCTTTGCTTGTACTTACTTTTCATGCTTCCAGGATAAAGGATCAGAAGATGCAGTGCGAGTCATTACGGCTCTGAAGAGTAAGGGCGTGTCTGCTGTAGGGGCCGCAGGGTTCTGCTGGGGTGGTACGAGCGCTTATGACATTTGACCTCTTGGCTCCGAATTTTTATAGTAGTACAGTTCGTTCTGCTAATGTCAAAGCTCTGGCTTCTTGATTAGGTATGACTTTGGCAAAGTTAGCTGGTTTGGATGAGCTGCGAGCTGCGGTTATATTGCATCCAGGACCGATTTCGAAAGATGATGTCAAAGGTAAGAGTATTCGTGGCGATGATTAAGAAGTTTGAATAGATCATGCCGGGGAGAAGATCAAACGCTGTCTCTGGTTTATTCTCTTTCAGCCATCAAGATACCAACTGCTATACTGGGAGCTGAGCATGACAGTATCTTCCCAGCAGCTGAACTGAAGAAATTCGAAGAGTTGCTTGCTGCAAAATCAGAGGTAAGCAAATTCTGGTTGAGATCTTTTCGGTGTTCTTATTTGTTCCTGATTATGGTCTTTATCATGTGGGTGTTTCATCCTTTTCTTGCTCTTCCACGCAGGTCAAATGCTATGTTAAAATATTCCCAGGTGTCGCTCACGGATGGAGCACAAGGTACAAAGATGAAGATGAATTCGCCATCCAGAGTGCCAAAGAAGCTCAACAGGATACATTGGATTGGTTGGTGAAGTATGTCAAGTCACAAGAGGAGGAGTAACCCAATGTTCGTAAGGCGATCGGCCAGCACCAGTCATGCAAGTGGTTTGGAAGCACTGTTATGCAGGGAGAAATATCAATATCGATATTTGATCCAGTAGAAGTTAAATATAAAATCGTATGTTTTAGGTAGGTTTTATAATAAAACGATTAGATTTCATTCAAAATAGTCTTATAAATAGGAGTTTTGTTAAATAAGGATGATAGAAATTTTCTTAAAACTTTTTCTAGTTTGATAAAAGCTTCTTGCCCTTTTTTTTAAGTGTTCTTGGATTATAACACGTTTATCCTTAAGGATTTGACGTTTCCTCAACTGCGTTAAGTGGCATCAGAGCTTAAGTTTGCCTAAGCATAGGCTAATCCAGATGAACCGAGAAAAGATGTTTCAATCTGCAGCGGTCATGGAGAACAAGCGATCTGGATGGCTATTGAAGCCCGGGGAGAAAAATTCAATCATTGGAGAATGTTATCAATATGCTCGTGACAAGGTCGGATACTGTTTTAAGGATCCATGAGCCGCAGCAAAAAGAAACAACAGATGGATCATCAACTCACGCACATTGTCAGACTATCAATTATAGGCAACAAATAATCGATAGTGAATCATCGGATTCTGAAGACAGTGGCTACACTAGGCTGGTTGGTATTGGAGATCCAAGTGCCAATCGGCCAAGTCAATGCAGAGGAGGGTTCGTTGGTGTTAACAGACTCGTAAATTATCGTCAACCTGAAAAGTTTAAAGTTATGAGTTTTTAAATTGGCTAGAAGAGGTAGAGCGCTGCTTTGATTATATGGAAATCTATGAAGATAAGAAAGTGAAACTTGTAGCATATAGATTAAAAAGCAGTGCTGCTGCTTTGTGGTAAGGTTGACTGAGACTAGATCTTGTGAAGGAAAGCGATCCGTGCCAAGTTAGCAACGAATGAGGAAGTTACTAACGGCCCGATTTCTCCCGCCTGACTTCGAGCCATTTTTGTTCTGGGAATACCGAAAGTGTTAACGAGTATACGACTGAGGTTCTGCGGCCATCGTCCAAGAATAATTTGCACGAGAGCGAAGGACAGCAAGTTGCAAGGTACTAACACAAACAAAGTCCTATTAAGCGAACAGGTTCAAAAGCAAATGAATAGAACAGAAGGAGATGAAAACGTAAAAATAGATATGATTGATACCAATTCCATTCATTTCTCTAATCCTTAGACCAAACACACCATTAGTGAAATCCCTCAGCTTTGTTAAATAAGTGAACAGGTTCAAAGGCTTAAACCCAATACATCCTTTATGCTGTTGTAAGAGCTATAACCCACTGCCTAGTAAATCAAACCCATCAGGCCTGACAGGTACCCGATCATGTGAATCCTCAGTACTCATTACAGATCGCCGGATTAATGGAGCGTGTAACCACTTCAATCCATCCTTGCAGATCGTGTTACCATTCTGAGATCTCTTGGAAAAAGTAATGAGTGAATCAAACGGATCGAACCCGGTTCCTGGCTCGCGGTTCCGCTCCTGCCAAAGGATTGATTTTTCTCATCGGAAACCGCGGGTCTCTAAGGCTGGGCAGATTTGACTTTAGGCAATCAAGAAGCAGCGGCCGCCGCTGCAGCTGCCGCGGACGAGGATGAACCTGGAACGCTACCTTGACCCTTGAACTATTTTTGATAAGTGACCCTTGAACTTGCCCGAGGAGGAGGAAGACGAGAAAGGGTTGTTGACTTTCTTCACGAATCCTTTCATTTTGTCCTTCACGTCACCCATTGCTGCAGCGACGAGAACATAAACTGGCCGAAACAACAGAAACCTACGACGAAACCCCCGAGAAGGGCGCGTGGCAATCTAATCTTCGGGAACAAGTTGATTGGCGGACGATTCCTTACATGCACAAGAAAAGAGAGGACTTTACGATCGAAAGGTCTGATCTTTTTCCTTTCCTTCGCGTACGGATAACAGACAAAACACGGCGTTGTCCGGAAGAAACAATGAATCCGGCGGTAAGCTTGATGACGGAAAGGTCGACACGTGGCAGATGTATTGCGGGTATATCCCGTGGTGACGTGGCGGTCTGTGCTTCCTGGGCATTTCCATGCCATTGCTGGGTCGAGGAATGTGGTCTTTGATTTTGGATGGATGTCTTTCTTGCTGTTAAAGGATGATGTTCAGCATGCCTTTGTAATAATAGTACCACGAGCAGGATGCTTCTTGCAACGTTTCTGTCAGAACTTAAGCATGACAGTAGCGCTCAGGATCGACGAGAAGTGTCCTGTGATGGCCTACCTGCTGATGACATTATGGAGAAAGCATGTGTTAGTTCTAGATAGCTCCGTGAAATGCAGACAATTTGCAGGCGGCGAATGCTGATTTAGCTCGATACCGGTTCAAAAAGAATGCAGAACACGAGGTTAACTACCCCCGTCCATGTAAATCTCCATAAAAATTAGTTGTAAGACGAAAGCGCTTTCTCTGCTGGTTTTGAACGTATTCGCAGACAACAATCTTCGGAATGACATCGGAACCTTGGACCTAGTTGTGACGTGTGCGTTAACAAACCAATTGGGTCTGTCTTCGGCATCACCTGCTAGATATAAACCCGTGTTAATCGCTGACGGGGCTGAATTTTCTTCATTGTTCAATGCTTTTGGAGGAAACCAGAACTTGTTTTCTAATCCTTGTGGTCAAATGAATGGGCATGAATCACTACATCACATCCTAACCACTTCCCCGTCATTGTTTGCAGAAAAACGATCCGGATCGCGACCTTCAACGATCAGCCGACGCCTGATCAATCTTTTACTTACCAAACCCCTTTGGCTTGTCTTAGATACTTGTCTACAATTTGAAATGAACATATTAAATCAAACACTCCCCCCCCCCCCCCCCCCGCGTTTTACTTTTCTTATTAATCAAACCCAGGAGGGCCCCAACGGCAGACTATTCTGCATGACAGGAGTTGGATGATGATCTCTCGAGAGTTTTGAATTTCCAGAAAACTTCACGCATTTGCATTGCATGGTTCGAGGAAGGCCTCAGACTTGGATGAGTAGACGTCGCCTTATGGAGAGTCAATGTCGTGTGCTGTTCTGCATGTGTAGAAAACAACCCCAGCGAGTTGCTTGCGGACAGGCTAGCCATGTTGTCTTAATCACAGGATTATTCCCCCACCATGCTTAAACTATTTGCGATGCTGAAAAATCAAAAGTCCTTTTGGTCTTGTTTCTAGGTTGTGTTTGAAGTCAACTGTCGTGCAAACCCAGCCGACCTAAATCCCGAGCAAGACATTCATCAGATTAAGACAAAATGGGGGCATGAAACTTCTCCCGATGGGAAAACATCCATTTGTTTAACGCATAAAATATCCTGTTGGTGTTTTTTGGTCTTCCACGGTTGAGTTCGATTGGAAGGAACCGGACTCGAAGGGGATATCTCGTTCTCTTCTCCGTACGGCAACCTCTGTGTTTCGCTGCAGAAGTCGAAGGTCGATCAGATTATTGGTGTTGAAGTTCTAGGAAATGAATCCTGAGAAGTCCTCGACAAGGGAAAGGATCATCCAGCTCCCGATTCAAATGCAGAGGGAGATACAGATATCGCCGCCAACTCTCTTCATGCCCCAGAACACTATTGTCAAGAGAGAAGGCAGCGATGGGAGCTCGGTTTCGCGAGTTTTACCAAGCGTTCCTGCTCCAGAGAAGAAGTTGACTCTCTTTGCGCTCAGGTTGGCAATTCTGGAAAAGGCCGCTACGGGTCTGGGAACTCTTGGTTTCATCTGGGCAACGGTTGTTCTCCTGGGAGGATTCGCGATCATCTTGGACAAGACGGATTTCTGGTTCATCACCATCATTCTGTTGATTGAAGGGACTCGGATATTCAGCCGAAGTCATGAGCTCGAATGGCAACACCAGACCACGGGGACGATTGCGGATGCTGGGATTAACAGCTTCCGGGCATTGAAATCGAGTTCAAAAGCCGTCTTCCATACCGTGAAGGATGTCTGCAGCCCCTTGTCAGTACCAAGAAAGCAGGATCACGAAGACAGGAAAATCAGTGAGAAGGTTGCTGATTGGAGAAGCATCATTGAGCGAGACCTGAAGAGGAAGCCAACCAGAAAATGGGCTTCGTCCGAAGTTCCCCTTCTGCCTTACGCTGGGTGGGTCTTCGTCTCACGAAACATAAGCAGGCTCTTCTACTGGCTCCAGCTCTCATCTGCGGTAGCCTGTGTTACGCTGTCCTTGATTAAGCTTATCAAACGCGATTTCGGCAAAGTATCAACTTCGGAAACTGATAAGAGGAACAGGAACTCCGCGCTGCTCATTTTCTATGCGCTGGCATTGGCAGAAGCACTGTGTTTTCTCACAGAGAAGGCTTATTGGGAGTGGACAGTCATCATCCGTAAGCTTCTGCAGGAGGTGAACAAGGAATGTGATTTCGGGACTGCCGGGATGATTTCCGTGCGGAGATTCTTTTACGACTCCTATTCGAGGAGTATCACAGGGAGCATCTTTGATGGCCTGGAGATGGATATGGTCACATTCGGGATGGAACTCCTGCGTTCGAATTCCCCTGACGAGCAGCTCATAGGTTCAAGAATCCTTTGCAGCTTCACAAAGAACGAGAGTTATTCAGCGGACACTCTACAGAAGATCGGAACAACTCTTCCCGTAATTGAAAGATTAGTCGATATGCTTAACTGGGGAGACCTGCAGGAAGAGGAGATACGGCTATCTGCGGCGGTAATTCTTGCGAACTTAGCCAGAAAACGGCAAAACTCACTCAGGATAACCGGAGTGCCAGGGGTGATGGAGTCTATATCATCTCTTCTCCAGATGAATAGAAGCTCAGATTTCGCAATGGATCAGATCAATGAAAAGAGGATAGTACCCGAACATGCGAATTACGAATCATGGACGTTTAATCTCCAAGGGCTGCTCATTCTAAAAAGACTTGCAGGCGATCATGAGAACTGTGGTAAAATAGGTAACACGAGGGGCCTGCTACCAAAAATCGTTGAATTTACTCATGCCGAAGAGAGAACGTTGAAAGATGACAATGTTGCGCCATCACAGATAGAGATGGTGAAAAGATCTCTGGAGGTGCTGAAGATGCTGGCGAGTACGACGGGTACCACGGGAAAACAACTCCGACGAGAAATCTCGGAGATAGTCTTCACAATCAGCAATATCAAAGACATTCTGCAGCACGGGGGAAGACGAGTAGAACTGCAGAAGCTCGGGATTGACATTCTGACATGTCTGGCTCTGGAAGAGGACGCAACGGAGAGAATCGGCGGTACTGGCGGAGTACTCAAAGAGTTGTTCAACATCTTCTTTCGGGAAGGGATGCCCGATGATGAAAAGCATGTCAGGGTTGCCGCTGGAGAAGCCCTTGCAATGCTGGCTTTCGAAAGCACCTCCAACTGCTGCAGAATCCTTAGACTGGAAGTCTTGGAAAGACTTGTCGGCGGATTACAGATCCCATTGCTTAGGGTGAATTGTGCGAGAATATTGAGGAACTTGTGCCGGTACAGCGGGAACGAATCTTTTAACCATCTGAAGGGGGTTACGTCCGCCGCACCAACGGTAAACACCATTCACAAATGCACAAATGCAGTCATCCAATACCTTGTCACACTCCTAATCCGAAATGTTCACGTTTCAGGTTATCCGGGCAATCATGACAGAGAAGGACAAACTCCAGGAGGTGATGGTTGGACTTGCAGCGCAGGCCTTCAAGTTCCTCACAGCTCAGGAATGCGCGATCATCTTCCAACGGGCTGGGTACGGGGAAACCGACCTAGCAAGAGCACTAATCGAGATCCTAAGGAGGTACAACAACCCAAACGTGAGGGTCCCAAGCATAAGGAGGTTCGCAATAGAGCTGTCGATCTGGATGATGAAAGACAAGGAGAAGAACGTGCAGGTGTTCAGGTTCCTCAAGCTGGAGGATGACCTCAAGAATGTCCTGGAGACCACGTCGGAGCTCGAGAGGTTCCACATCTTCTCCGGTTCCATCGGGCTCAGCACGCACAGCGTCACCATCCATTCGCTCGTGGATAGCGCGCTGGCGCTTCTGTAGAACAACTCATCATGAGATCAATTACGAAAAATTATTACACATTTGATTAATTTCATTTGTATCGTTCATTTGAATCAATCCACTGGAATATGAAAAATCGATGATTGTTGATTGCGAAAATGTTGCATCTTTATAGGCCTGTTTGGAAAGAGTTCAAAAGAACGCGACTAACTCGCGAATCTTCACACGTTTTTCCTTTGTTTTCTTCCGTAACCAAACAAGGCAAACGCGAGTGCCGCGAGAGATGCGGCGCAAGCGGGGAAGGGACTGGGAATACAACAATCCCGCAGCCGCCGTCGAGAAGCGGCGTCGTCCTCAGTCTTCCTCGCCGTCGACGCAGGAGAAGAAGACCTGCGTGGTGGCCGTGGGATTACCCCCGAGTGTTCGGTGCTCGACCTAAAGTCCCGGTTCGAGATCTCGGCCCCGTTTCCAGAATCCGCACCGAGCTACGTCGCCTTCCGGTGTAACGATTCCGCCGCTGCCGCCGTCGCCTCTTCCCGAGACCCGGATTCGGCTATCATCCTCCACTCGAGAACGTTTCGTTTGTCCACATACTCTTCGTCCTCCGACCCGAGTTGGGATAGCATCGAGTTACGCATAGGGTTGACCATGTGCTGATGGTTTCGTTGATTTTCTCAGGTCCAGGTATTTCATCGTGGCTCAGGGTACCAAGCTACGTCTACAATCAGTTGGTTCTTGCCGACGATATAGTAATGCAAGGTGACTCCACTCCACTTCGAGTCGTCAGCGGTTTCTATTTCATCAATCTAGAAAGCATAGCCGTAGTAGACAAGGCGATCTACATTGCCCCCTATGTTTTCACGATGATAGGAAGGCGGGGTGATCATCGATACTGGATCGGCAATGAGCTGGTTGCCTAGGGCAATCTACCAAGAACTGACCAAGGAAGTCAAAGAGCCAGATGAAAGGGATACTCAGACGGTGCTTTGTCTGGCAATGTAAACAGAGACCTAACTGGGTTCCCCACAGTGACGTTCCGGTTCGAGGGTGGGGCCGAGCTGGGAATTCAGGCAGCAAGCATGTTTTACCAGGCGACACAACAAGAGCTATGTATGGCTGTCTCCTTGCACAAAGATGGGGCAGGAGTGTCTCTGATCGGATTGATGGTGCAGCAATACTGCATTGTGGGGTTCGACATGGATCATGGGAAACAGTGCTTGCAAAGAATGGTCTGTCAACTCCTTCGTGAAAATATAAAGGCATCACTTACTGATTTAATCGAATATTCTTTGATTTCCCGTTCCTGGGACAATTCCAATCTTATGAATTCCATTTCTCCATGTCAAAGTAAAAAATTAGAGGAGGTAAGGAACCAGATTCCTTTCCAACTTGGTGGAACAATGGCGTCTAGCTTATATATATTATTGCAACCCTTAACGGAAACAGAGACCAAGTTCTCTTGTCGAGCTTTTTCAAGCATCCAAGATAAAAGGGTGACAATCATATGGCGTCCGGGGCATCCAGATCCACCGCATTCGGACTCCTGCTCATCAATCTTTTGCTCTACCTGGTCATAACTGCCATCGCAGCTTGGGTGATTAATCATGGCATCGATTGGTCTCATGAGACGGGTAATCTTTCCTCCACACCTGGTCTCGTTCACCTGGGAACTACTATTGAACAGCTCTCGTGTCTGTAACTACAGCAGTTCATCTTTCGCCGCTGGCGAGGCTGTTTCCAATATACTTCCCAATTGGTAACATGGCAACAGGATTCTTTGTCATCTTTTCTCTGATTTCCGGAGTAATAGGCGTGATCACCTCGGCCACCGGTATCCACAACATAACCCAAATAAGTGCAATGAACCCGTACACGGTGGCTGGGTCTTCACTGGTGGCTTTGTCCCTCACCCTTCTATCCTTGGGGTGAGACAGCGCACAGCACTATCGTTATACAATCTCACAACGGTTAATTTCTCCATAAACATCTTCTCGTTGATGCAGATTGGCTTGCAAGGAAATCCACCTCGGGCATACAGAGGAGAATTTGGTAAGCTGTTGTGCTTTACAAGAGAACCAATTGACTAATCAGTAATGACGGGTCGGGCGTTTTTCCTGCTGCATATCTGTTTCAACCGAACTATGAAAGCTGATCAATCATTGATTACTCTTCAACATCCAGAGAATCCTGGAAGTGACGACGATAATCGTCAGCGTGACGCAGCTGTTGTGCACCGGGGCTATACACGACGAGATGCGACGGGCACCGATACTGATTAGATAAAAGCTCCAGGAAGGAAGAGTTTGAGGTTCGGTAGGTGCCTGTCTCTGAGATGGTGCTAGGGATTCATTGTAGGACTTGACGATCGTTCTACCCATGATTGAATCTTGAAAATAATGGCCGACTATCAAAGAAAAATGTAAACTTGACTCCTTGCAGGGAGTTGGGTGTCTGTTAAGTTCTTCGGACCGAGCATTTAATTTCTCCGATGGCGGTTATTACCTCCTCGTACTCTGATCTATTTTGTGAGCTGTCCGAAGTGGGAGTCTATCCGTAGGGTCGTGCTGTCGTATTGCACCACATCATCCATGAACACCGCCGCCGTCGCCCTCTCCTCGTTCCGAATCCAGCGGCCCTTCCCTTCCCGCCAAGACAACCTCAAACCCTTCAAACCCCTCCTCTCCCCGTTCCCGAAAACCCTAATCTTGCCGAGGAAGAGGACAGTAGCCTTCAACATCGGCGTTTCGTCTACATCTCCCGGGGAATCGAGCGAGCGGGTAGAGGGGGAAGGCCTAAACCAACTGAACCTCTTGCCGAAGGGGATCCTCGGAGCCGATAAGGTGCTCAGGTTGATAGCAAATGCCACGGCCAGCCCCATCAGCCAGTTCGTTGCTTCCCCCAGGACGTTCTTGCATTCTGTCGACCCCAGGATTAAGCTGGTAACGCCAAAGATTTTGGCTTTCTGGAGTCATTTCTGTCCAAATTTGCGGGTAGACCTCATTGTCTGCCCGAGAGATTAGTTAGTGAAGAATGTATGGGACCAACATCACTAGATATCAAGTCATTTTCGAAATCTGTGATTGAAGATCATAACGTTTTCAGAATTAGCTACCCTGAATGGTTTATTCAGGGTAACTCCATCAATGGGCGCTTAACTGAAAATTTTGAGCACCCCCTGGTAGAACTTTTGTTGTCCTTCCAAGCACATTGGAATCGTAGTTAGATAATTGTCCTTCGCGGTCCAGCTAGGGCAAGGAAAACTTGGATAGCTATTGGAAGTGGTCGTTTTGTTAGTATGTTAATTATAGTGCAAAATGGAGTTGGGATATCGTGCATAATAAAAAGGCGCAGGGAGTTCAACTTCTGCTCTGGTTTATTATTCCGTTTCCCCTTTCCTTTTTAAGATTTGGGACATTGCTGGAGGCACTGTGTTTCATGAACCTTTGATTGAAAAATCTTTATAAAATATTGCATTTGTGAAACTGTTTGGTTGATCAAGATGCTGGCTGGCTATATTTGGTTGTTTAACACATGTTGGCTTTGTGAGAATCTCTTTCTCTTTGACAGGTTTGGCTGTTGGTTCTGGTAATTCTTCCTGCAAGGTCGCATATAATGATGCGTTTTGGGCTAGTCATGTACTTGGCCTTACTTTCCGTTGCCGTTCTTCCAAGAAGTACGTGGATGGTAAGTTGGATCTTTTCATTTAAACAGAAACCACTGTCCAGCTTTGGTTACATCACTTTCTGTTCTACATGATTCGTTTTTAGGATTGTTGCTTTCTTAATCCCTGAGAATATGTGAAAATTTGAATTTTTTTTTATGCCAAATGCTGTATCTATATTTGTTTTTCAATCAGACTGACAGATGTGCAGAGGGCAATATTTGTTTCTACATAAAGAAATAGTTTGGAAGTGTTAAGGATCAGTTTTTTAATCTCATAGCATGTCTTTTATTTTGGAAGAGTTTGTAGGATCAATTGGGGAGAGTTTCATTGCTCTCCGGCCTTCTCTTTATGATGCTTGGTCTAGGATCGGATGGTGTTCCTCCTCTTGTTCAGTCAAGAACTCCACCATCTACGGTGACTGGGTTGCAGAATATTCCTTCTTCGCTTGAGGGTTATTCATATCTAATCATGAAGCTGGGACCGCTACGTTTTACCAGGAAAGGCTTGTCAGTGGCAAGCACAGCAGCATGTCTAACATTCACTGTATGGCTTCTCTCAGTATACTTCTGCATTCCAATCTGCTGCTATGGAACTTATCAGATTTGTGAAACATCCCTCTGCCAACAGGACTTAAAATTGAGTGCCGCATAATTGTTACATTTCATATATTATCGAACAGCACCAATCTATCTCATTTCTTTTCTGATAGAAGGTTTTTTCCCATCAAGATTTTCCAAGGTGCCAGCCTCTGCCTCACTACCACACCACCTGAACAACTAGCATTTGCCTTGAGATGGTTCATGCTACCATTAAAGTCACTCGGCGCACCGGTAGCTGAGATCATCCTTACACTTCTGCTCTCTTTGAGATTCATTAGTTTAGTGTTTGATGAGGTAAGGCTGGTATGTTTCAATTAAAGCGTTGCTTGATAACAGTTTGTGAGCTTTCAATATATGTTTGTGGCATCTATTTTCTGTTTTCAGGTCTGCAATGTTGCCCTTGGAATTGTAGCTCGTAGAATAAGTTGGGATCAGTTGACAGTTATGGAGACCATCGACGGTATCAGTATCATATCCTCTAATTGTCTTTGTATTCTCAATTTGCTTCGAAATATTGTAAGCAACGACATCAACTCAATGAACATTCTCAAATGATGTAGATGATAGCTTCCCCTGCCGTTGTTTAATCATTGCTTAATATGTTCCCGTTACTGTTGCGATGCAGTCTTTGTGAGTTACATCCGTCGGATCTTCAGGAACTTAATTAATCATGCAGAGCAGATATCGCAGGTACATTTTTCATTCTGATATAATGTTTTGTTTCTTTCTTCTCTCTCCGGTTTGCTTTATGTCCGGGTGATTCTTTTGTTTGGCCTAATAATGTAAGCATCTTATTCTTGTTCCAAAGAATTCGGTGTTATTTTAGACTAAGATTATTGTTGAGGATCAGTGCTCAAACAATATGTTTTTTCTTTTGCTAGTAACGGATTCTCCGTATGATCCGGCATTATTAATTCAAAAACATGTCGGGCCATTTTGTAGGACGGATAGCTACCAAATAAATTTCTTACAAGTGCTCGTCATGGTCTACTCTGCTGTAATTCTGTGCACAAAAACTTGTCTTATTTCGCTTGTTTTGCAGGCCATGATCATCAGAGGCTTCAGAGGCAACAGCAACAACCACAAGATCCACTTCATGTCAGATCCTTCTAACCGGATCGCTGATGCCATATCATTACTCTGCCTGATGGGTATCGTTGGAGCTGCAGTATTATCCGATCACCTAGTCATTTAGTCCTCCAACCAATTCAGCTGAGTTTCATATCATCCCCAATTCGTATATCCGACATGAGTGCTCGGAGCTCGCCGATACTCCTGGCCAAATGCACATCAGAGACACTCCAAGGAAGTGCCGCCGGGACATTACCAATGCATATCCACTCTGCTATTGCTTGTTGCTGACAGATTATCCGGAGAAAGAGGTTGAGCTTCGACTTACCTAGACACCGTGATCTTGTACTACGCTTTTGACCGCAGACAATCACACAAGTTCGGGAATTCTTGGGGCCTTTGTTGCATGTAGTAATGGAACGGACATCTTAAGGCATGGGCGTACAATTAAGCACGTAAATGCTGTGTTTGGTTTGGTTGGCAATGCTTTTCTCATTCTTGAACGATCCGACGGTCAGATTTTAATCTCGAAGTTTGTCGGTTCGGAAGGTGGGGCCCGCTTGTCTCTTCCTTCCTCTGTCTGATCGTAAGGGGGGATAAGAGGGAGGAGTGAAAGAGATCGAGTCGGAAGCAGGATGGAGAGGAACGTGTACGGATACTCGAAGGTTGGCACGACCTCCAAGTCGGCGGAGGAAGTCGGCGTCGTCAAGGACATCGAGTCCGGCGAGACGCTGTACCCTGGCCTTAGCTATGGCGAGAACCAGCTCCGTTGGGGTTTCATCCGCAAGGTCTACGGTATCCTCACCGCCCAGATCGTCCTCACCACCCTCGTTTCCTCCGTCACCATCCTCTGCGCCCCCGTCAATGACCTCCTCAGGGGGAATTCCGGCCTCCTCCTCTTCCTCGCGTTCCTCCCCTTCATCCGTAAGCGAGCCGAACCCTAATAGCATTTCTTGATTTATCGACGGTTCTCGCGGTTGATCCGATTGCGGTCCGGGTTTTATTTTTTTTTATTGCAGTGTTGTGGCCTCTGCATATCTATCAGCAGAAGCACCCCTTGAACTTTCTCTTCCTCGGTCTCTTCACCCTCTCACTCAGCCTCACCGTCGGGGTCACCTGCTCCAACTACGATGGTCTGCACGCTCCTTCTCTCCCTTTTTAGCCTGTAATCTTGATCTGGATGGTAAAGACCGGCTCTTTCTATGCGTGCAGGAAGAATTGTTCTCGAGGCCCTGATCTTGACCTCGGCCGTGGTTTCGGGCCTCACGGGATACACTTTCTGGGCATCCAAGAAGGGCAAGGACTTTAGTTTCCTTGCGCCCATTCTCTTCACCAGCCTCATTGTTCTTGTATTGACCGGCTTCATGCAGGTTAGCTAATGGAAAGCAATATGCCGAGAATCTTAGATCTGTGTAATGTATATTGTCGTATGCATCTTCGTATATAAATTGACTAGGAGTTGCTTGGTTATGAATGATGACGCAGGCCTTCTTCCCCCTCGGATCCACAGCAGTCGCCGTATACGGTGCAATTGGCGCCATCATCTTCTCTGGTTACATCGTCTTCGACACAGACAACTTGATCAAACGCTTCACTTATGATGAGTACATCTGGGCATCCATCACTCTCTACCTTGACATCCTGAACCTGTTCCTCACCATCCTGAGGATCTTGGGACAGAGGGATGGGTAGGATGTAAATCTCTATCCTTGACCTAAACCAAGAATCAACTTGAGTATACTCATAATCTCCGATGTCCTATGTTTACATGTCCCAGCTATTGATGAACCTGTTCTTTGTACTGCATTTTGCTTGGTTTGCTGCTTGCCATCTGAGGATGCTAAAATATTTTGCAAGGTCATATCTTGTCTAGAGATCAGGTTGATGTTATGATCAATCTCTTTCTATCTCCCTCTCTCAACCTTGTAGCTGTTGGTCGATATGGAGCGATGATATGTTATCATGTTGCCTGATAATTTATTGAAATGTTAATGTCTTGTTGCCTGAAATGTTAATAGTTGCTATCTGGTAGAGATTGGGAAAAAGCGATTCTGGCCCAAATTGTGAGACCTTGATTAGGTTGTAAGTAGTCCGGTTTGTTCAGAACTACGATGGTGTATTCCGGTTTCACGGGATAATCATCAACCGGGTTACGGTAGCACTGTTTCATGAATGTTTTGTAATGCTAAAACGGAATGATGTAACGTCGGGATTGTTTTTAACTAAAGCCGAATCATTGTCTGTGTTTGGCTGTCGCTTAGATGAGACATTCAAACAAGGTTTCGTGAAATAGGAAAGGAAATATAAGGCGTAAGAAGAAATAAGTTCCGTTTTCTGTTTTCATCTTTTATTAAAATACCAAAAAACAAAAAATAAATTTTTTAAATTTTCAGAAAAAAATAATTTTTTTTAATAAAAAAAAGAGCGGATTCGCAGCATCTCAAATGAATTGGCTTATTCGAAAAAACTTTCTTCTTTGAAAGATCTATCTCGTGGTTGGTACCTCCTCAAATGGATTCCTCCTTTTGCTCCTTAGTCTACAGGGTATTAGCAGTTGTTGTTCCCCTCCCAAGGGCAAGTTCTTACGCGTTATTTACCCGTCCGCCACTGGAAACACCGCTTCTCGTCCGACTTACATGTGTTAAGTATACCGCCAGCGTTCCTGGCTTATAGCTTCCTTGTTCGTAGAGAAAGCGAATTCGAAGTTACAAAGCGGATTCAAAGTTGTCTTTTATTCCAGGGCTATCCATGCGCTTTTGTAGTGCTCGGCTTAATGTCCTGACATATGCTTCACAATGTGCGGGATAGTTGAACTTGCTAGCCAGGATCGATCAGCCGAGCTTGTATACGTATGTTGAACTAGACTAAAAGCAAAGGTGATCTTTAAATGAGCGACACTATCGTTCAGATTGCTATGTGTTCTTGGAATGATCTCCTGATATGACGACGGAAAGATGACAAAAGAAAGAGCAAGCAAAGCCCGACCGAAGATCAAAATGAGCACTCCCACTAAGACGTGACCTCAAAAATTTTAGGCGTGATATGCCAAAGTGGGGTGCAATATCATCATCACCCATCACCAAGCCCACCGCCCCTTCTTCACTTCTTATGTACTCTCAATCCCAACCAACCCATATTCCAATTTCGCACCTAACTATGCTACCGAACCACTTCCCGTTTTTACCCAAAATGTCCCGCCTACCACCCGTTGTAGCCACCAGTCGTAGTCTCGGAACGTGTCATCCTCATGAACGTTTGGAAGATGACGGTTCCGGCGCCTGGGAACTCATCATCTGATCTATCACAGCATTTCAGTGCCAAAGTCTCCAGGGAGCCCCCTATTCTGGCCCAGACCTCTTGGCTCACGCCAGTTATCGACACGGACATGCTCCCCGGCCCAAACACTTGCACCACCTTTCTCAGAACCCAGGTGATCTCGTCCTTTGCATCGTGAACTGACCCGTTGCACTCGTAGCTCGCATAACTGAATCCTTCCTCGGGCGTTACATGGATTGTCGAGTACCTATTGCCATCAATCCCGTTCATGGAGTATCCACACGGCTCAAAGGCAAAGTCACATATGAGTGCTCTAGGATTTATGTCACCAATCCCCGTAGCTCGAGTCATTGCCTTGGAAATCGAGCATCCTTCCATTATTCCGGTGGGATAGAACCTGCCAGCACTTGCTCTGTCGAGCTCGGTCATGCAAACCTCTATGGTGTAGGAGCCATCCCCAGTAACATGGCCCAACCTGGCACACCCAGTCGCAGTGAATACATGCCAGCAGTGGTGAGCCATGTTGTTGGATCGTAGAACCGACGACTTCCTGTCAGAAAGTGCAGCTGGGAGGCGATCTTCCAGGTAGGAGACCTCATCCTTAAAGCTCCCATGCGGGAAGGGCTGCAATTCAGGGAATATGAAGCTTCCGCGTGTATACCGGCAGCTACAGATGGTCAGGCCGAGATCAGCTGCGAGGAGGATGAATGGACGAACAGACCTCAGCAGCTGGGTCGTCCCACATGTCTTGATGATGACTCTGGTGGGATAAACAAACATGCTCGACTCCGACAGGACGTAGGCATCAAAAAAGCCATTTCCAACGGCAGAAACGACTGTGCACTGCACTAAGGCCAGTACTCGCTCCAGATGATGGAACTCGATCCGACGAAGCCCGAGCCAGTCACGAGCTGGATAATGCCACGAGAAACGCAACTCCAGGCGCTTCTCGAAGCCTTCAAAACCGGAAGCAGCCATCGAGATCGAGGAAACGGTGGGGGGGAGAGTCAAGGGGAAGATGAGATGGTTTTATAAGGGGAAGGGGTGCTGATACTGATAGAGATAAGAGGAGAGGATGGAGGCATCATGCGGAAGGCAACGCATCTGCGAGCAATGATGATCTGTGCTCCCTCCCCATAGACATTTGCATGCTCTTTCCTCCACTCAATGATGTCGACAACGAGAGGGATATCCACACACACACCCCTGAAGACACGACCCCCTGTTCCTCCGTTGTCCTAAAGCAGCAGCAGGTAATGATTCTTGCAGGGTGTAGAGCTGATCCAATAAGGAAGTCACGCTCTACTTCTGATTGGAACCCGATCCCTTGGGAGTTTTTATTACCAGCTCACCTGTGGGGAAGACTGTTTTTCTCAAGCCACCGGAACCCCCGACATCACACAAGTTTACGTCACACCCTCACAGCATGACGTCACATGTCCACAAGCATCCTAAAAGGTCCATGTCACGACAACATCATTGCAGTGATAATAATTTTGATGGGAGTTGTAGCGCTAAGCACTCCCTTATTCGATGAAAATAAGCACGAGGATGCTCTAACAACGTCCCCTGAACTTCAAGAAACAGTAGTGATCATTACATCCGTTTTTGACAGATGAGTTCGCGGCATGCACCGAAGGACTGTAAGGAAGTAATCGATCCCATGTCTTTGAACATCCCTGCCAGGAGGGACGGGACGCTTCGCCCATGTAAACTGATGATCATCACTGGCATACATATCATTAGGACCGATGCCCATGCCGGGGGGGACAGGACGTCCCCACGGAGGAGTTTGTGTGGAGACGACCTTCGTGGGGGACAAGGACATTCGATCAAGGATTGGCCTCGGTGTTCAGGGGCACGCATGGGGAACTCGCCATGAAACCCTAAACCCCCCCCCCCCCCCCCCCACTATATTTACATACGGCTCGATGATATTACATTATCTTCCTCGAGCCCAGCAGCAACTTGGGGGGCTTGTTTGTCTCCCAAATATCGATCTAGACTGTGATGAAGTACCACTTTGCTTTTGCTTTTGCTCCTCTTTTTTTGATACAATAACTTGGCTTGCATGCCATTCCTCGTCATACTCTCCATCAATAGTAACAATACTTGCTCGTGCCTTGTTCCCGTTATCATTTCTGAAGAGTGTGCGCTTGCGTCCTGGCTTCTTGTAGAAATACCACAAGCCAGCGAGGCGATTTCGAAATATGAATCTTCTCATGAAAGATGGAATCATTGTTCTTTAGAACCTTCATCACGGGGACGGTAGCTTCTAAGACCTTCAAATCATTACATAATTCGGATGGTTTTTCATTTTAGTTCGGTACCCATTATCATTTGTGCGAACCTGAGAGTAAAACGTGTATACGCACACTTGCGGGTTGCCGATTCCCAAAGGCTCGTGGTGGAACTCATCACCGATCTTGTTTGTGCCCAAGAGAGCGAAGAAGATAAATAGGCATTCCAAACAAGCTGTGTATGTTCTGGTATCATTGATCACCTCCTTGCACGAAAATAAGAGACTCGTGAATCAAACATGCCGTACCTTAGTTTTTTATTTTTACTTTTCTCGGGGCTTCTGATTTGGCATGGAACATTTCATCGTTGCCGTTGATCTAATGCTTACATGGGATCCGACATCGGCTGTAAGGAAGAAGAATCCAACCAGAAAGATGTTAGATGTGAAGTTAATGTAAGGGGTGTTGTAATTATGAAGGATAGATCACAATCTTGAAACGAACAATAGAGAAGTATTCAGGTCGAAAATAGTACATATTGAAATATGAGATTTTCTGATGGGCACTCATTTTATGATGACATTCTTATACAAAATTGAAAAAATAGCACGTCCTATATAGAGGACGCGTCCATCGTTGTGTAGAAAGTTACATAATTGAGAAAGACGATGTCCTTATGAATAAATGAACAAGTCCTTTGAATCGTAGTCGTGAAAAAAATATGTATTTGATTCTTTAACCTGAGACATGCGATGAAGGGTTATACTCACTTGTTTCAAATGGTTATATGGAGGTTTATTCGGGCCTTTTCACAAAGTGTTGTATCCTCTTTGCTTGAGTTCTCCCTTGAAGACTAAGAAAGTTAACCTTTTGGAGTTACGTGAAGATTATTCAATATCTCTACACGACAATCAATCGTGTTTTTGCATTTCCAGGGTGCCAGCGGCAAAGTTCATTGGCGGCCACATTCCGCTCATGGGGAAATAACATGCTTAGACAAAAAATCGTGCCGAGGATAGCCGGAGACCTTGTGACTGGCCGCCTCATTGACAAATCTCTAGGGGTCTTCTTCTCTCATCTCCCTAAGCCTCTGCAACTGCCTGAACCTCTCCGTCAGCAGTGAAATGGACTCGGACGATTTGACGCCCGATGCTGGATCTTTGTTTCCCTCCCTCGATTCCATTTCACTTTTCTTCTCACGTTCTCCCCAAAACTCGAGGTTTATTGACCTCTGATCATGGTAATATATATAGGCCTTGCACAAAGAAACTTACCACAAGAGTGTCTTCATGCGATCGGTCATTCAAAAGGCGGCAGGACAATGGGAATTAGCCGAAGATGGCGAAGAAGAAGGGTCCAAGGAGGAAGGTGTCAAGCCGCATAAAAATGAGAATTACAAGTGACGTAATGAATGCGAATAGGAAAAAAGGGGTGGTTTTCCGCAAACCTCCAAGGGTATTGTTATAGGCCGCAAGTGTTTCCATAACCAAATCCGTCCTATTGCCAGTTTATGCTCATCCTTAGGCCACGAATGACAGACAGGGACAACGGAAACGGTGCAAATGAGGCCGTCACGTCTTTCATGTGTCCCTCCTCTTCCTCCTCGAGAGAGACTGTTTGTCGCAAAGAGGTTTTAACGTAAACGGCGTTCAAAGATTCATGAGGCGGCAAACAGAGGGGATACTGGACAAGCCGCTTAGGCGGGGAGGGTAGAGGGGACGCAACGGCACGAGACATTGCTCCTAGGATTCTGCCGACATGGGGAAAAGGGGGGAGGTTAAGGACAAATCGGGCCTTTGAGTTGTATTGGGCTGAAGTCCAGGCCATAATATTTTATTTATATTCGTGTGGCCCGCCAGAACTGGAAACATCATCGTACTCGAGTGGTCCAGCTTTATTTTATTTATTTTGTGCCTGTTCCCTCCCTCCCAAGCCGGGAGAGCGAAAATTTCGGTACAGAGATAATCCCGAATTTTTAAAATCTCAAGAATTTGGAATTCGTATTTCGGTATTTAAAATCGAAATTGGAAGTACATTTTTGTTAAAACGGTATTCGATATTGGGATCGATATTAGAAAAATAAAATTCGGTATTTATCGAATACCAAATTTTCATAGAGCTAACACAATTTGCGCCTCCATTTAACAAAAAACTAACAGGCCAAACCATTAATTCCAACAACTACTTGTTCTTCGTCTGCTCCCGTATTTGTAATATAACACCAATAATTCGTTGGGATGATGTTTTTTTTTTTATTTTGTATCTAAAAACAATTTCCAAATTTTTTAATAAATTCCGAAACGGCATGATCAAATGTTGATATAAATTATGTAACTTAATGATTCGAAATGTGTAGTAGATATTTACTCTCATGCTTGATGGTAATAAAAATTCGGTAACTTGGTAAATATCGAATCACCAAAATAAAATTCGATAATTTACCGAAATATCGAATTATAAACTCGAAATTAAGATCAATATCTATAATTTTAAGGTCTTTAAAATTCGGATTCCGATAATCGATATTTCGATAAATACCGGATGCTCTCACCCGACCCATGATCTTCCGTGAAGAAACAATTTTTTTTTAATTCCAAAACTTACGTGCATGAACGAACGCGGTTAAATAATAATTTTTATTTTATTTTTAAATTTCCAGTTGCAGGTGATACATGTCCAGATCAATGTCGCCATGTCCGGGGAAAGATGTTTTGGAAGTTTGCTGGGGTGGACAGAGAGGAATGGTAAGAAAGTGGAGAGGTGAGTTAGGCGGAGGCGTGTTTTGTTGTCTCTTTGTCTGAACTGAACTGGGGAGGAAATCATTTCCAGCTAAGAACTTGATCCTTTCCTTTGAAGGATTTCCGCTCCCCCACAAAGAAAGTTCCTTCCTTTATTTGCTGGGTTTTCCTTAATTCCTTTCTTTTTCTTTCCTTTGTTGGGGGACCTTTATTCCCACGGAAACCCGTCGTTAGTATTCGATCTCGTCGAGGCTGAGGGCCCGCCCGTTTGGTTCCTCGCTCGAAAATTTTCGGCTTTCCTATTTTAAGGGCCTCCTCTGGGATTTTTGGTGTTGCCCCGTTGGTTACTTTGGACTAGGATCGCTTCCCGGGGTGATGGTTTTAGTGCTAACCGGGTGTTTGGTTCGCAGGGGAATTTCGTCGAATGGTTACTCCCCGGTTATATTACTGTGGACTCTTCGTTGTCTTGTAGGGTGAGTGTGAGGGCGAAAATTAGGGTCAGAAGGATGGGTTGTTCGCATGGTAAGTGCTGCGGGAGTTACCCTGAGTCGTCTGATGCGGCTTCTGGCGAGTTTCGCGATGTCGGTCCTTTCGGTGTTCAGAGGAAGCACATACTTACGGAGAGATTGATCGAGTCTGTCCCAGTTCCTTCGCATGATTTCCGGCTGGATTACTCCGTGCTTACTCAACGGGGTTACTATCCGGACTCACCTGATAAGGAGAATCAGGATAGTTATTGCATCAGAACTCGCCTGCAGGGCAACCCGAACATTCATTTCTTCGGGGTCTTTGATGGGCATGGCCTGTTCGGCACGGAGTGTTCTAACTTTGTTAAGGATAGGTTAGTCGAGAAGCTGGACAATGATCCAACCCTGGTGGATGATCCCACGAAGGCCTACAACTCTGCATTTCAGGCAACTAATCAAGAGTTGCATGAAAGCCTAATAGATGATTCGATGAGCGGGACAACCGCGATTACGGTGCTTGTTGTGGGGGATAAGCTCTTTGTTGCAAATGTGGGCGATTCAAGAGCTGTTATTGCAGCCAAGGTGGGTAATCAGGTTTTGGCCGAGAACTTATCGTCAGATCAGACTCCTTTCAGGAGAGATGAGTATGAGAGGGTGAAGCTTTGTGGAGCTAGGGTTTTGAGTGTTGATCAAGTGGAAGGATTGAAAGATCCCAACATACAGACTTGGGGAGATGAAGAAACTTATGGCAACGACCCTCCTAGGTTGTGGGTTCAGGATGCAATGTACCCTGGTACAGCTTTCACAAGAAGCATCGGAGATCATACAGCCGAGAGGATAGGCGTGGTGGCTGATCCTGAAGTTTCTGTGGTTTCAATTAAATCTGATCATCTATTCTTTGTTGTCGCAAGCGACGGCGTTTTTGAATTTCTCTCAAGTCAAACCGTGGTGAATATGGTATCGTTCCTCATCGTAACTCATTTCATCTTGTTTGATTCTTGTCCAAATAGCTCATTATAATTCATTTCTCCAATAATGGACGGAGTATCGTACTGGACTAGGGGCCTTGCCCTCTGCTGGGATTTGTTGGCTTGCTAACACTCGTGCGTTGGTGAGCTAACGGAGACAGTTATATTTGGTGTTAGTTTCCTGTAGTGGTGTGGTATTGATTGAATCCATAAATTTGTCAGAGATTACGTGAATTGCTTGCTTGAAAGGCAATAAGTCAATATGTCTGCACCTATTATGAATATCCTTCTATATTGAAGCTTATGGACATATTTCCTGGGCAGTGGGAAGGGGGATCATCTGGTATGCTTGATGCATCAAAGCATATTTTTTGACGGACGAACGTTCATTTTGAAAATTTGGGTGGTGTATATGCCATACTTAGCATTTCAATTTTAGTTATCATGTCTTGCTACAGGTGGCCAGTTATTCTGATCCTCGGGATGCATGTGCTGCCATTGCTGGAGAATCGTACAGGCTATGGTTGGAGCATGAAAATCGGACAGATGATATAACCATTATCATTGTCCACATCAAAGACTTCTCTTATGTGAGCAATCCCGCTTCTTTTTCCTTCTGGTGTGAAATGACTTTCAATTTCTTCCTTCCCAGGATACATAAAGCTTTTGGAAAGACCTGAAGATTCTGCCTTATCTCTGTTTGGTATTGTTAGGTTGCATTATTATTTTTTGAGTCCAGGGATTCATTATTTATGATTGTTGCTATGTTGGCCGTTCTTGAACTGATTCTATTCTGGTAGTCAGGGAGATGACAAATAAGTTGTCATACTAGCTAAATAATGTGTCAAGTGGTCTAAGTTATGTGATAAGAATTCTGACTGTCTCGCAATTGCTTTAGGCAGGTGGCAATGCTGGAGATGAGAAAAGTAGGCTCCTCATCAAGCCAGCATCCATCAGCATAGGTAAATGGAACAGTAATTCATCTGTCTCCTCTGGCACAGAAGTTTTTCGATCAACAAGATGCGAATTTACAGATACAGATGGTTCTCACCACACCGTTTCAGTTGCAAGAAATGCTGCCATAGTTGTACCGTCGCCTCCCCAGGCACTACAGTTGGTTAGTGTTTGAAGCTTCTGTCAGTTTTTATTGATAGCGGTTATTGTTTTGCTACCTTGAAAATCTTGTTTTTTACTACTGGGATGAATGTTTATTGCTCCTCTTTTTATTAGATATGCCTATCGTATGCTCATCCACAATAATATCGTCTGTTAGCTTCCCTTTTGAAAAGGACGAAGATTCCAACCTCAGATGTTCGAGATTTATCCGTGCCAGATATATGAATATCTTAAGAGGAAATATGTTCATCAATCTTTTATTTTGATTATTTTCTATATCCTTTTTGCTGATTGCAGGAAGGGGACTGACAGAGTCCGAGGCTATAAATAACAAAAGATATATTGTCACTTGCTGTCATTGCTCAACAGACTTGAAGTAATCTCTCCAGACCTTAGGTGTACACTAATAAGTGTGCTCGCTCGACAACATGCGTCCCTTGTTATTGCTCGATGCCACGCTACATTTCTGTAAATGGGGAAGCTTCTGCTTAAGTTGTGGAGATACCATTGCACAGCTTGAAGTTTAGATTTGCAAGGTTCAGAATAGTTGCTGGAAGTTGAAAGTAGGCTTTAACTTGGAGTTAACTATGGAATATGCATTTTATCCAGAATTGACGTTATTTATGTTGAGCTGATTGACGTAACGTACATTTGACCACGACTCGTGTGGTTATGGTGTTTTACCTGATGTTTGCTTATTGCAAGTAGAATGGATGAAGATAAATAGTAGAGGATTACCGTTTCCTTGAGGCCCGAATTCTGCTTTAGCCATCGTTATCCGTTTTGCTTTCCAGTTTTTGTCGGTGTTGACAATTCGAGTTGAAACGGAGCCCTGAGATGTGATATATCGCCAACTTTTGTGTGGTTTAGACTTGGCCCCTCAGCATCTCACATTTTCTATCTCTTATTATTCCCATAAGATGATGTAAAACCACCAAGTTCCTGCAGCATGAAGAAAAGGTCTGTCACGGTTATTCATGGCATCTTGTTAGTTCATCGTCCCAAATTCATTATTGCAGTTTGCAGGGCTGCGTGAATTAGGGAATGAGAAATCTTTGGTCTTTGTTTGTTTGGTTTGACTTAAAAAAGAGACTGGGATGATTGGATCATGGAAGCAAAGCAGATGTTGGTTACTTGGTTTGGTATCTCCATTTCCTTTCTGTATCTTTACTAAAATCGATTGTCAAACATGGGGAACAAAACATGCCATGTGCAAGGTCCACTGCTAACGACCGGATTGGCAACACACTGGTGGCAGACCCGAATCTCATCGCCAAAGGCAGACAATAATTGGAAAAAAAAAAAAACTGTTACAGCGACACTAGTTAGAGATAATTTCTCATCCATGGAGAATAAACCATTTAAGCTTGTCAAAAATAGAGGGCCAGCTTCTCGTCTATAGTGTTTTGCAATATGTTACATCGGAGCAGGAGCTGCCTCAACTTTTCAGCATCCTTATCAGCCGTCTTACCCCTGTATTGCATCTCCATATCATCCAACTCACTTTCGACAGCAACTTCGCTTGCCGCCTCATTTCCATCAACACCAGGGGTTTGACTAGCTTGGCATTGAGTATTGATAATGGATACCCTTTGATTAGGATCTGAAAACACAATCTCAGAGCTGTAGCCAATTTCAAGCATTTCATCTAGGGATGGATATTCAAAACCCTGGGTGCAAGGGTCGTGTTTGTGCACAACATGGGCAAGGGTCAATGGAGGAGCCACATCGTCTCCTTCCCTTATATAAGTTTCTGCGACTTCTCCCACTGACAGAGACATCAGCCGCCAATTTACTATTCTCCTGAATATCATATCCCACCCAGGAACCAGAAAGTACAGTGAACTTCGAAGCACCAGTCTGACATACTTTTGCAGCATCACAGCTACCTCAGTCCTCGCCAATTCAGGTCCCATAATTTTGCATTTTTCAGTGAGGTACCCCACCAGGAAGTTCTCTAGCTGTACCTTCAAGTTTACGACTTCCATTTCTGACTTGCAACCTCTTCTCAAACCAGAGATATCATAATCAAAATTGGGCAGCTTACACTTCCACATCACAGACTTAATTGCTTCCAGTTTAGGTCTCGTGCTCCAACCAACGCAAGGCAAACATCTCTTTGCAATTCGGTATTCATCACTGAACTCACTCAACAGAGCAATTTCAGGGCCTGGCCAGTTGATATTATTTGATGAAGCAGCAATCATAACTTTGGATAATGAGCCATCCAAAGCATTGTTTAAAGCAACAATGAAGTCGTTAGGACTAGCATCTAGATCACCTTGCTCAAGCTCCATCAAGGAAAATTTCCATTGATTGAGAACCAGTTCATTTGTGTGGACACAGTGAACAACAGGTTGAACGGGTGACTCGCTTGCCAGCCACTCTAGACCCTCCCTGAGCCTCTGGTCGCTGAAAAACCCTTCCATGCCTTCAATTGGCTCATTTTCAAAGAGGAAGACAACAGCAAGATCGGATATCCTTGAACTGTCAATCTCGTCGAGGCCCAAATTAGCCGCAACAAAAGAGGCACCATCTGATATGCTTGTTACCCAGTAGTCAACCACAATCAAGAGGGGTAGGCCAGACCCGGGAGGCAAAGATTTCACGATCTCATTAAGTCGGTCCTTTTGGATCTCCATGGAGATGCTTTTAGTCACAAGGAACAGAATGGCACTTGCACCAGCAACTGACTCCTCTAAACTATCGTAGTTAACCTCTCTGATGACAGATAAACAGCACGTCAAATCCGTACTCGAGTGGGCAGCAATCCATCTGCACCAAATAGAGACCTCTTCAGATGAAAAGACCAAATCTGGATCTAACTCAACTGCTGGCATTAGCTTTGCTCGTAACCACCGTGCTGCAGACATGTGGCCAGTAGGCAATTTATTTCCGTTTGTAGCATTCTCCAGGATGGTCAGATTGGAACAACAACTAATTTTCCAACACAAGCATTTAGCTGTAGTGTTTCGACTACTCAGGATGCTGGCTGTCAAGTCAGCAACATTAAGCTTTGACCAAGAATCTTCTTGTCTTTCAAATCTTGCTAGCATGACATTGTCAATCTCTAATTTGTCAGAACCTCCATTTTCCTGCATAAGTAAACCAAGATCATCAACCATTTATTAAAAAAACCTTTATTTAAACTTCAATAATGAAGTAAACAAAGACATCGCACACTGCATATAAAGAACCACTTCAAAAAGGAAAGCAAAAACTTCCACGGATATGAACCTCGCACAGAATAACAACAAAGTAATACGCAATGCTGCATTTATGTTATTTTGAACTCAATAAAGAAGACTCGAGTTACATAAATCAAAACAAGAAACACAAAAAATTCAGGACGGAGAAACCACAAGAATCAACAAGAGATCAAGGTGAGATTAAATCATGCTCATAATTTTTTACATACATTTAGATGCTAGTGCAACGATTAATCAACACAAAATGCATCCGCATGTGCTTGAACTAAAGGGGAGGATAAAATTAAACAAGAACTGTCATTGGTTGTTTGAATATCATAAAGCTCAAGTTTCAAAGAAACTAACATATTTGTTCCATCGTATAATGGGACCCAATGACACGGAACTTAATGCAAGTGAAGCAGCCATGTGTCTTTGCTCACGCAGTTCTTTCAGTTTGGAGGACCGCCGCTTCCACAACCTTAAATTAGGCAAGAACCATTAACCAAATGCAGATAGTTACTTTAAACCATGAATCAAAATAAGAATAACAAAGAGGAAACCTGAGGATGAGCTTTAGTTTTGACTCAGCAACTTCTTTGTCTTCATCATCCACAAGAGTTTCATCATCACCAGCAGTTCCAGAATGTTGATGCTGCAGGGTGACCATCGCCTGATCCACAGCAATTGAGGCTCCGGTAGAAGGTTCTGAGCTGGGTACATAACTTACAGGCCCCATCGGGAGCCGCTCTGGCTGAGCTACTCTTGAAGGAGATGGAAGGTAGATTGAGTTCCTCCTTAATGGGTTCTCAGTCACAGGCAGATTTCTAAAGTTCCAGTCTGAATTCACCGCATAGTTCAACAGCTGAGGTTTTGGCAAACTACCAGTTCCTGGTACTTTGTGATTAAAAGGATCGGTTCCTGGCGCAGGCTTGTCAACTTCCCTCTCTAGAGATACTAGTGGAGGTTGAAGCACCTGTTGTTGTTGCCGTTGATTTCTCTCCTTCGGCGAAGGAACACTAACAGAATCAGCCATTACAATGTCGATTTCTTTGGAGAAATTTATCCGCTGAACAGGATGAGTGGCCATAGTTTCAGCCCTGGGACCTTTAGACAACTGATTCCGGGCCACTTGTGGTGGAGTGTTCATGACATGGGAGGACACAACATCATCAATTATCTTACTTGACCTTTTGTGGTGAACAAGTTTTGACTGCGTGGTTGGAAAATCCTCATCGCCAAGGAATGGGCCTTCCTTCACCATGTATGGCTCTTCAAACTCTTTCAAAGAAAAGCCATAATATTCCAAGAGGCTCACGATGTCTTCATCCTAATTAAGACCATGGACCATACGCTTAGTGAACACTTCAGTTTCTGAACGTTTTTCCATGGGAAAATGTTCATTTAATTCCGTGACTTCAACAAACATGGGAAGTAGGGAGTACCTCCATTGCAAGCCACTCAGCAACAATAGCAACTGGGAGGCCTTGATTACCCTGCAGCCCACTGTGTAGAGAAGCCAGTGCTTGAGAGCGCATCTGGAGTATCCACAAGGATTAAACAATTGGGAGAAAACATTGATTTACTATGACATGATGTACTAAACAGATGAATTGCATGAACAAATAGCCATACCTTCGAAAAATGAGGATGCATCAGGCAGGCTTGAAGAAAAGTAGCCTTTCTTGAAAGCCGAAAGAAACTAATAAAATTACCCGTCCTACATGCTCTGGAGAAAGCAGCATTCGAAGTTTTAGTTAACCATCCCTATAACAAAAGTCAAACTAATTCTCAAGGAAATTCCTATACCTCGCTACATCACGGGCAAACCGCACTTCTATTGTTTGTCTAATTTCCTGGGTCATCTTGGCCAGATCAAGTGAAAGCTCCGCAGCTTCCACCTGGGAGTAGAAATTTTACTTTTACTGATGGCATAATGCTATCGTCAATACACAAGAATATTTTTCATATGCATATTACTCACTTTATAACCAGGATGTTTATCCAATTTAAGAAGTGCGTAGTACCCCCTAAATTCCTTCTCTGTCGATACATTTACTCCTCTTTTCCTATGATCATCGTACAGTTGAAACAACTCCGCGGATGTTTTGTTCATCTGCTCAATGTTGAGGTGAGCATCAAACCCTTCTGAGAATCCCTCGCCTTTGGCATACTCACATAACTCATGCATTGCGATTATGTGGAGTCTAATCTGACAAATGGTAAAAAAAGAGCTGCTTAGAAGATCAAATTCGTTGGGAAAATAATTCTAGGGAAAAATTAATATCTACAACCTACGAGTACCACAATCAAGACTAAAATCTGTACGAACCATTTGCTCCAACATTCTGATAGCCTCAAGGTCAAAGATATGTTGCATCCGCAGGTCCATTCGGACTGCCCGCATTCTGTCCCAAAGGAAATTGTACAGGCCAAGAAACCGCTCATCATAAGGCTGGTTTAACAAATTAAGCAGATGACTGATTGTCTTTAACAAAACTGGCATGGGTCTAATCAAATTGGCCTCCCTCTCGGCTGTCCTGTTATACTGAAACCAAGGCCCGACAGATTCATTAGATATATAGCAGCTAGCACCATTGAGACAACCAATCAAATCCCGTCCAAAAGATAATAACTTGCGCTAATGCTGGAATTAGAATTACCTTTTTAACAGCTAGTAACTTGCTAGTTTGATTTCTATCACCATCAACTCGTTCATATTGGTCAAGATCTCCTTTTCTTTCACGTTCTCCTCTCTCGGATTCTGAAAAGACAAATATAAGTATTGTCTGCTTGTTTTAAGACAAGTATACGCAGACATTATTCTCTCAACCAATAGGCGAAGAGTATAGTAGGGATCACGTTACTATGTAATGTTGAAGCTTACCGGGACACATATCTGGACATAAACCAGTAATGGTACCAGACGATTCCTGAGTTTCAATATCAGATACGGTACTTCCAGGTTGGAAATCTCTGGACAATTCAGTAACACCGTTCTCAATCATTTGTCTATCTTCATATGTTTCATGAAAGCCAGAGATTGCTTTTGGATCCCGAGCAACGGAGCGATTCTGCCCAACTATGGGTTCACTCAGTTCTTCCCTAAAGCGAGCCAGTCGCTTTGCTTTGGCGAAATCCTCCCTATAAATTCCAGGTAAAAATCAATAAGAGTCGTCTCATATAAGTAAGAGAAGGTTAATAAGAACCGGTGCTTTTTTTTGAGAAGTGTGCTGAACTTTTACCTGTCTACTTCTTCACTACGCTGCAACTCCTGATCTGTGAAAGATGATGGTGGGGACCTTGTTCTTTTGGGAACCACAAAGTCATCAGGCTTGCTTGCACGAACTTCATCAAGAACATGATTGGAAGATGTGCCGCTGTGATGTGTGCTTAAACTAGCGCTGCTCAGACCAAATTCTGATGTAACGTTTGAGGGAGACAGAGAACCAAAAGGCCTGAAAGAAATCATAAATAATCTGCTCAAATTAAAATAAAGGAATTCAAGAAAAAAATGAAAATAAGATAACCACTGACAAGAAGAATAATGAGGAAAAAGGTCATACATGCATATGATTATTCTCCAATCATTAACAACAGTTATAAGCACAGGAAAAATAAAATAAAATCGAAGTAAATTTAGTCACCTCTGAAGGTTGTTTCCACTGTTTCCATGACTTCCCTGATTGACGTTATTCACCTGTGCTAGCGGAAAAAGTTTGCTTGGTTTAGGTGTTCCATTATCAACATGTTCTGCTAAGTTATTTCCTCCAGAACTGAGAGATCCACGGTGAGAACTCCAGGTAAAACTACGACCAGCAATGGGATTATCATAGTTGCTTGGAGACTTTGGTCTAAGAACCCCAGCAGAAAAGGTCCTATCCGTAATAGACCTGTGGAAAAATAAATCAAATAAAATTACCCAGTAACCTGGCAGGAATAGATCCATAGTGGAAACTATCCACTAAAACCTAAGCAAATTGACAGCCAAGAGCCTCTTGCAGTGCAAACGTTAACAACAACAATCCAGCCTTCATTTATAGTCATAATACTCTATTTCAAGTAATATCCTCAATAATATCCTGTCCCATATAATGGAAAACTAGAGCTCACATTTATAATCATGTAGGAAGGACAAAATCAGAAGAAATAAAGCACCTTCTTATAGTAAATAAAAATAGATTTGTACCTACTTGTTTTCTTGATAAATGAAATGTACCTTTTCATTGGCTGGACACTAGCATATTCTTCAGTCGAGTGGAAATTCTCAGGAGTTGCATGGGAAAATTGCGGAGTTTGAGAAACCATTCCATTGTATTTACCTATTTGCATACCTGGATAACTGGAATAAAAGGATTTTGTCAAAGGGTATTTTAAGAACCTGATGGACGAGGCGACCGTTGTTTAAAATTCATCAAAACAGAGCCACCCACATCAACAGACTGGGCAATGCAAGGAAAGAGGGAGATTGCGCACACAAGTATGCAATTTCACAATTTTAAGCATACATAAGAGGTTGCTTAACAAGTGAAATAGTTTTAAATGATCCAAAATCTGAAGTTAATAGAGACAACAACATACAGTCAAGATAAAGCAAGGTAATGCAGTTACAATGAGTCAACCTTGGGAGTTCCTCCAAGGAAGAATTATCATCGTTGGCATAAACATCTTCATAGGACAAAGGAGATCGTGCCCGTGGAACCAAGTGACTGCAAGTGGTGACAACAATGTCTGAGAGGGCACCAGTAGAAGCTTTGAGTCACCATAAATGTAATATCAGATATGCAACCATCAGCTAATTGGAACCTAATAGGTAAAGCACACTCGGAATGACAACAAAAAGAGCATCAAATGTCAGAATCAGGAAAAATGCACAGAAAGTGATATGTCCGTAACTCAGGATCATACTTGCTCAAGGCAGAAAAAGGATACATTTCAAAACTAAAAGAAAACTGTGGCAAGGTTCAGGTTGCAAAAATTTGACATTCTAAGGCAAAAATGTATGAAAAATTGCCTGAAAAAGTTTCTCACTGTTTTGCACAAGAAATAATACAAGTATGATAGAAAAAAATGGATGATAGTAATCATGGTAAGCAACCTCTATAATCTGAAAGATTCATAATATGTAAAAGGTTGACATCCATGCAACAGTAATTTGAACTTACTACTAGACGCAAATATTATTTGATTATTATGAACACATACACCAGAAGAATGAATCACAATATCAATCCATGCCAAACATCGTCATAAAAAAGAAATCCATGCCAGGCAAAAGTTAACTACAAAGCTACTTTAGAATAAGCAGTAAAAGCCACTAAACAGTTTAAAACAGTAATAAAGCGAGCAAGAATAAGATAATAGAGAACTTGCTTTACAACAGGTCCATGGGTATTCTGCAACAAATCTTTCTCTGCAAGCGGTGTGGGAAAACCGATTCTTTTTATGTCTTGATGTCGTGTAACCCTGGCAGAGATACTATTGCCACGACCTCGTGAAGCGACCAACAATGTAGTAGCAGAAGGGAGCTGGATGGTTTGATTGTCAAAATCCTGATACATGGGCCTTCTAGGAAAGGATTCCCGTGGTCTAATGAGAAGAGTACAGCCATTACTTTTGTATAGCTCATAATATACACATACATCCTGTAACTTCAACAAGTCAAGCGAGTATGGAGCGAAGGATCCAAGTGTGGGACTATTCCAACATGCAACCTAAGGCTGTCAATGTAAAGCGTACAACATCTATGGAAAAGTCATTCTAATGTATCACATATCAGAAAATACCATCCAGGTAACAGCGGGAACCTAATTTCCTGATTTGTTTTAGTCCGTTATTCAATAAGCAATAAGCAAATATGCTCTGTTTTTGTGAATAACAATGTTGACCACATAGGACTAAGCTGTTCCAGGTACAAAGCTAAATCAGAGATAATTTGACAGGTATCGTGCAATTTCACCAATGCTAAGGTAGCCCAGTCTTAGTTAAACTTCTTGAAATAGGCCTCCTCCAGCTTCCAGTGAAATTATTTCCATATTCATAAAGTTTTCCAAATAATTCACCTTGGATCATTTGAAGATGTCACGGCACGCAAACTATTGTCAGAAGACAAAAGAGGCGGCTGCATTCTTCCAACAGCTTCAGGCCTCCTGGACTCAATAATTAAATGTCATCAGATGCCGCAGCATATCATGAATATTGTCCGCTAGATAGCACCAAAAAAAAAACACAAACTGAGGACCACACACCGGCAACAGTACAATTAATAACAATTTGCAAGAATTCCAACAATTGAACATAAGCCATAGAAATTCCAAAATAGCTTACCAAAATTTACTACAAACATAAAGAAACTCAATCAGCAGATCACTCCTATTTGATACTTCGGAAGCAACAAAATTATTTGAGAACTTAAACCAATTAACTTCATGCTGACATCATAGCTACAAATAGTCTAATTCAACAAACATGCCACAACTAACACTGCAATTCCATTATAAATAGGCCGCAATATTGTTGATTCTTTGAAAAAGAAAACGCTCATAAGTTATTCATGGACTGTAATACCCTGAGGCAACGGGGACTTTACTAGTGGTAAAATCTAATATTTTATGACCCGGAATATAGAAAAACGCCAAGAGCTCAACTTGAGTTCATTCTTAGATGCTAGAACTAATATTGCAACAATATTCTGCAGAAAGCCAAGTCATTGTAGAAGAAACAAGCACGAACCCAGCAGAGCAGAATTTCGGCGAAGATATTATCAAGCTCACAAAATCACCATACGTCAAATCAAAAGATTCGAATGCCCGGCGCTCAACTTACTTGGGTGGAGAAACGTAGGGAATAGGAGCCGGATTCAACATAGGAGGTGGAGGCCCCCGCAGCGGCTGCAGCGATGGCGGAGGGCCGAACGACGGGAGGGCATCTGGGCGCCGAATAGGACCGGATTCCTTGCCGAACCCAGGATACGACATAGTCGTCTACACTTCCTTTTCCTCGTTCCCCTTCTTCTTGAGCTACAAAATTAGGGCTAACCCACGACCGCAAATCGCAAAAGGACCGAAACTTTAACGCCGCAATTTCGAGGCGGTTTCCACAGGCGATGGATCAAAGTTCTTGGAGCTCCGACGAGGGCGTCAGTAACCGTTAAACGAGGGTTTCCACCGTGAGCCGGGCCGACCCGTTTAAGCGGGGAAACTATCGCGAACCCGTGTAAAACTTTCCCCCTCCGACGAGGAAAGTTAAGAGGGGACTAAAAAGATTGGTGTAAGGGGGCCCAACTCTCAAAATGCAAATTTGTAAAATACGTCTTAATTGTATTTTATAAATATTTTTTAAAATCAACAGTATAACCGTATAAACCTCTGTCTTATATAACAAACTAAGTTAATGACAAAATAAAAAGTTGACTCAAAGTTGAGGTCATAAACGTATATTTTGCCAATACGTAACCAACCCATGTAATCATAAATAAGACGACGACGACTCAAAATCCGTTGCAATTGTATCGGCTTCAACATGGTGTCAGGATACTCGACGGCTAAATTGGGGAGCAGTCTCCGAGAGTTGAAAGTCAAGCTCGACAGGGGAATTGCCGGAGATTAGCTGTCCGAACGTCAGAGGTGATCTTCATCGTTTCTTCTGTCCCACTTCGACTGATGACCTATTTTTGTTCTTCCGGAACGACAGTTCGTCTTTCTGTCATGTCTTCTGTTGAGATGTTTAGGGCGGATTTTCGATGCTAATAATCGGATTTCCAAACTGCTACTCTGATTCTTGAACGCCTTGATCTCTTTGAACTGGGGTTACGAGTTATTTTAGGTTGATTGCATAAGTTTTATCCTTGGAGCAGGCGTTTTCTTGTTTCGTGATATAATCAATGCAGTTATCATGATGTCCCATGGAGTTCACGGCTCTGGCTTTATGGGTTTACGAGATCTCTGATTAGGTCATCGTCCTGTCATTTTGAAGAAGCTAGTCAACATGAGCGTACTACTGTTTTGAGCGGAGAAAACCACGGATAATCGTGAAAATATTTCTTTAAATAAAATAAATAGTCTCAAAATTTTTTTAATAATAACTTGCAATTGGAGTTTCAAATTTGACTTTGGTCATAAAAAATCGAAATTTATAAACATAATTGTAGTTTAAAAATGTTGAAGTTGGAGTTTTGAAATCCAATTTCATAGAATATGTGAAACATCGTGAGATCGTATTTTTGTATTACCACATGAGAGGGATATAGAAAAAAAAACTTGAATTTTTTATCAAAAGAAATGTTTGATTTCACTTGAAAATGAATTACTAAAGTCCGTTTCCCAACACTCCCCCTCCACCAATTGAAATGTATTTTCTCAAAGCCCATCCCCATCCTCGATGAGCTCGGGGAAGTTGAGGGGGAACCTCCCCCGCATTCAACCCCTCCCACCCCGCCAAGCATACCCCTTCTCTTGTTAAACTATACCAAGCTTCACCTAACAGCTTAAGCTTTTGAGTCAAACGGTTTGTACATGATATCAGATCGCCTTAGGTTTAAATTCCCGCATGCAAAAATCTAAAAAATATAGCAATAGGCCCAAAGAACTTGCCTAGTCTTGACTCAAGGGTCCAGAGCAAAAAATGACAGCTCGATTCGACTTGAGTGCATATTAAACTATATAATATAAACCAAGCATTACCTAATAGCTTAAGCGTTAAATGGTAAGGTTTCTACACCTGACGACCCCCCTCAGTCCGTCATCGTCTACGCCATTATTTGTTTTATTGTTTCAAAGCGGACGACTAAAGCTTCTTTATTTCTTTTTCCTTCGAATTCGAATTTAGAAAGCCCCATTTTACGGTGTCTTGCATGCCCTGTGAAATAGAATTTTAAAACTCTAATTTCAACATTTTTATACTGAAATCGGATTTACAAACTCCGATTTTCATAAGGACCAAAATAGGAGTTTGACGACAATTTTAAATGAATTTTGAAATTATTTATCATATTTCGTAAAATATTTTCGTGACTAACTTTATTTTTAGAACATAACTCACTGTTGAGTGTGCATCACGATCAGCATCCGCAGGTACGTCCGCCTAGGCCAAGTTCAAGGAAGCCAAAATACAAGCAGGAAACAGAGTAGCTGAACCTTCATAAACTTAAATCATAGTTTGAAGATCTATCCGCATACAAGGACAGAGTAGTTGCCACAGGCTTACCTGTATCTCTGGGAGCGGCAGTAGGACAAGTGGTGTTCGGCGCAGAAGATGCGGAAGAGTGGCATGCTCAAGGAAAAGGTGTAATCCTGGTATTAGAGTTCCTATTTCTTAACCTATCAAAACAGAGAAGCTGTCCTAAACTGAGAAGTTGTCCTAAAGGTGAGGACTGAAACAAGCCCGGAGGATGTGGGAGGGATGCATGCTGCTACTGGGATACTTACAACCAGAGGGGGCATGACTTCCCATGCTGCCGTTATTGCATGTGGATGGGGTAAATGCCGCATCTCCGGATGCACAGAGATACTCGTCAATGACTCTAAAAAGGTGCATACTCACCCTGAATCCAACTACCTTTAGTCAAACCTGCCACCAGAGAATGATGATATGACTCCTGGAGGGTTCTTACAAATAGTGCAGGTGGTCACAATTGGCGATAAGGTTATAAGAGAAGGAGAATGGATCTCGCCTCAACGGTTCGATCAGTGAAGTCATTCTGGGTAAGCCTCCTCCAGCTATGATAAGCAACTTGGAGACTTTCATGTCTTGGGCAGACAATATTAGGTCTCTTAAGGTGAGGCCTCTTTGTTCCACAGATTGAACACCTGAGAATTCCTGTCTGCTATATTCTGCCTGAAATTCTAGCTGTCAATCCCAGGTCATGGCAAATGCCGATACACCGGAGGATGCGGTAACTGCTAGAAACAATGGGGCTCAAGGGATCGGTCTTTGCAAAATGGAGCACATGGTATTAACTACTAGTAGAATATTACATCTTCAATAGGCATCGAACAACATTGTCCACATGAAAATCTGTCGAGAAATGATTAGTAATCTGATTGAGGTTTCTTGGTTCTCTTCAGTTCTTTGCTTCCGATGTGAGGATAAAAGCAGTGAGGATGATGATCATGGCCGTCACAACTGAACAGAGGAAGGCAGCACTGAATCAGCTGTTGCCTTATCAACGATCCGATTTCGAGGGGATATTCCGTGCAATGGATGGTACTTTTTCTTATTTTCCTTACAACAATTGGGTGGGGGTGTGCTCTTTAATCACATTGGACAGTTTTGCTGTTGATATGCCTGTTTGTATTTTAATCTATGCAAGTCTGCGAAACGAACTGCACATGCAGGCCTCCCAGTGACAATCCGATTATTGGATCCCCCACTTCAGGAGTTTCGTCCCGAAGGTGATCTAGACATATTTTGAGGGAACTGGCGTCCGAGACTGGCATGACTGAAGATGGAGTTTTCTTAAGAATCAATAAGTTGTCTGAAGTAAATCCAATGCTGAGTTACCGAGGATGCAGGTAGTACGATGTTTCCTTTTCAACAACTCAACAAACTTCCCCGAGTATCATGGCTCTCTCCTGTTAAATTTCGTCAACATGCTGGGAATATCATACCCCGAACTCATGGAGATGCAAGCCCGTGCAGTTTCCCAGGCTGCTGTGTCGATGAGCAACCAAGGCATCAAAGTTTACCCTGAGATAATGGTTCCCCTTGTCGGAACACCACCGGACAGACTCTCCTTTATCTTCTCCTTGTATTTATGTTTTGACAATCCTTCATTGAGTCAGCCACCATGGCGAGGGGTGCTCGATTCTGACCTTCTTCAATTGGGGTCAAAAGGAACTAGGACACCAAGTAAGCTTGATACGCAGCGTAGCAAACAAGGTATTCTCTGAGATGGGCAGCTCGTTAAGCTTCAAAGTAGGGAATATGATTGAGATTCCTAGAGCCGCTCATGTGGCAGAGGAGGTACAAAATGTCCCCTTCTTGTCTTCTTTTCACCAGAAAACTCTCATATCTCAGTTCATTGTCCGGGATTTCTGGCTTCAAGTTTGATTCCGGTTCTTGCGCTGGTGGGTGAAATAGATAGCGAAGGAGGCAGAGTTCTTTTCTTTCGGAACCAATGATCTCACCCAGATGACATTTGGCTACAGCAGAGACGATGTCGGGAAGTTCCTCCCGATTTACTTATCCAAAGGCATCCTTCAAGCTGATCCATTCGAGGTTGGCAGTCTTACTACTGTCCTTGCATTTACCAGTTCTGATTCTTGCAGCATAAGTATGTAAGTAGAATTCATTCGTGGTGCGTCTGGTCGATCATAGGGTACTTGACCACCAGAGAGGGGTAGGACAACTCATCAAGATCGCCATCACCCCCCTGCTTTTCCACATGCATCTTTCATAATGTTCCTGCAAATTGTTATCGCTCTTGACGTGGCCTCGCAACTGTCAGGTCGGAATATGCAGAGAACATGGCGGGAGCCATCTTCCGTCGCATTCTTCGCAGAAGTGGGATTAGACTACGTTTCCTGTTCTCCATTCAGGTACTCTAAGCGGCCATGCTTCTTCACGCTATACGAAAGGAAAAGAATCATCCTGACAACCAGACCACGATGATTTGGCAGGGTTCCCATCGCCAGGCTCACAGCGGCTCAAGTTGCGGCACGGAAAGCTTTGTAACCAAATACAGCACCGGGCGATGATGGAAGTTTAAATCTGTACATAATTGATAATTACGATCACCCTTGGAACAAAAGAAATAATAAATCTATATACACAAATTGCTTGTCGCTTCGGCAGGGTTATTACAACACGACCTAAGAAAGTGCTGTTCTCTGTACTTCGTCAATTTCCCCAACCTTGAATGCGTTGCTCTTGCCTGTGATACCAAGCAGACAAAAAATGGCGGCGGCGGCGCCCGCGCCCGCGGAGAGCTACGTGGTGGTGCACAACGTGGCAAAGAGGCACAACGTGGGTACACTGGCGAGGAGCGCGACTGCGTTCGGGGTGAAGGAGGTGATCGTCGTCGGCCGCCGCGACTTCAACTCCTTCGGCAGTCATGGCTCCACCTCCCACCTCTCGTTCCGCCACTTCTCCTCGCTCCCCCTCGCCCGCTCCTTCCTCAAGGTCCTTTCTTTGCCGCCCTCGTTTCAGTTCCACCTTTGGATTCCGATTTTCGTGGGGTTCTTAATTCTGGGGTGTTTGTTTGGAGGTGGGGGTTGGGAAAAGTTTTGATCTTGAGTTCGTTTCTCATGTGGGTTTTGAGTATTCTTCTTTTACTGATTGTAGGAGAAAGGGTGTGATATCTGTGGGGTGGAGATCAGGGAGGGTGCAGTAGATGTGTGCCGGCAGCCTTTCCAGAGGAGTACTGCTTTTCTTGTTGGAAATGAGGTAAACTCGTTTCCATCTTCATGCAATTTCGTTATTAATTCTACTACAGCACTCCAGCAATGTTCCGTTGCGAAATGGCGGATTAGAAAACCTAGACATGTATTAGTTTAGGTATCTTAAGGAACTATAGTAAGAGGCTTGATCAATTTGTGGACCTAAGGGAAGAGCCTTGATTCAGTCAGGATACTTTGTGAGAGATTCCGGGAAATAGATAGACACAGATTCTTATCTAGATAGTATGCATGTTCATCGCTAGGGCTAGTTGGTTACACTAAGCTCTCTGCTTGTAGAAAGCTGCATTTATGCTATTAAAGTAGCCCGCAATTTGTCCAAACATGATTAAGGAATTATACATTGATTTTGCAAAGCAGGCGCACACATTGTGATCTTGATTTTTATGGGCTGATATATTCCGTGATAGAACAGGGTACAGGCCTTTCTGAGAAAGAATGTGAGATCTGCGACTTCTTTGTGTATATCCCACAGTATGGCAGTGGCACTGCATCACTGAATGTCACTGTGGCCGCATCAATTGTTCTGCATCATTTTGCAGGTACTGTGTGGACCATAGTGTGCTGCATATATTTATTGTTAAATTTTGAAAAGAATGTGTTGCATGTGTTGCTCTTATTGCAACACTTGATGGAGGGGGCAACAATCTGGAATATATAGTTGGTGATTTTTTCGGCCACATTTTGTTTGGTTCCTGTACCATTAAGTTTTTATTTGAAACTTCACAGCTTTTTCTTGACAACGAAAATCTTCATAAGATCTAGGTATGTTATGGGTTTTATGTCATACAGAGGTTCTGGTGGCAGTTTTGTGTAAAATCCCAAATTCTATCATTTTTTTGGCAATGATGAAAACACAAATCTTTAGGAAAGATTGTTATGTTTTGAATTCTCACGATGCCTGCCCGTCCTGAGTTCACAACAGCATTTGCTTTCCCAATTCCAAGACCCATTTCTGCTGCTATAATTCTTTTTACTCTGAAAAGTGTCGGTCCCTTTATCCTTAAGGGAAAAGATGAACTTAAGTCCATGAAATTTCAGTATGGGCAGGGTTTCCAGAGAGAATACGGGATGGAAACAAGTTTGTTGTAGCCGAGAAACCTTTGAAGCAGACAAGACAAAACTACTGCAGAGAAACAGTGGAGGCTGTAATTGAGGAGCGGAAATCTAGAAAGAACAATGCTTCTGAACCTTTTGAGGATAATGGAAATGGAGACTCCTCTTCAAATGTTCTCGACGCATTGTTCATTGAGGAATAGCCCAAGACTGGATGCTGAATCAGCCAATCCATCATGCTTGAAATATCAAATTTGGCTGGCTGTATTGCGTTTGCTACCTGTTCTTCAGTATCTTGAAATGGGAATTACAGCACCAATGGAGCCCCCGGCAGAAGAGCTTCAGAGTAACGGGGCAACAAAGGATAAGTACTGATGTTGTTTCGTAGTTAGGAAGTGGATTTAGGAACCTGGCATTCTTCTAATATATCCCTGCCAAGATTTTAGTGTTTCAAATGGTTTCTTTTTTTGGGTTTTCTATCTGATTGATCTGATGTCCTGCATTATGATTATTTATAGGAAGAATACAATTTTCCCGTGATTGTTAGGTATCAACATGTTTCAAAAGAAACAAAGAGTTGAGTATAGATTAAATAACATAGATCATCCCATGTCATTTCTATCTGGGGGAATCATCCCCTGATATCAGGGGGAAACCAGCTTGAACTGAGGTTGACAAAGAAGATAATTTTGCTTCGGAAAGCATATTAGGTTTGGCATCATTGCTTGGGACATTTTTCAGTGGGACAAGGCAGGGAGTGGATTAATATTCCCCCCGGCCAGCACATATGATCATCCCTAAAGACTAGATTGCAATGTCATGTCTTCGCCTGCCCTGGCAAGGGACAGTTCCTAAGGAAAATCGGAACAAGAAAGTGGCACGTTCATTTGGACATTTGACGGGGAGATCTGGATTGGGGAGAGAGGGGGGCGAGGTTTCAGGAATAGGAGGAGGAAGGACAGGGAGGAAACCCTGGAGACGCGAAACCTTAACTGTAATAACTGTCATGCCAACAGTTTATACTACGCGGCGATGTCAATCAATATTAGTCTTGTCTGCAAACCTGGTCTCGTTCGTCTTCTTCCAATAAAAAAAAAAAAACCCTGGAGTTCTTGATTCTTCCCTTCCTGGGGGTTCAACAAACCTTTTCTGGTTTATGAAGCCATGGGTTGGGAGGTGTATTCAAGATCCATCATTCACTATCATCATCGTCTTCCTCGTTGCTTCTTCAGGTTCTTCCCTTGTTTAGGCTTTCAGGTTCAAGGTTGTCCTGCTTTGTTTGTATCTGCACATTTTTGTTATCTGCTGTCGGCAAAAACACCCACTTCTTTAACCGTTAACAATGTTTTCCTGTTTAAAACAAACATCCGAGAAATGCAGAATAAGATTTCAGGTTGGCATTTTGACTTTTTTTTTTACCCCCTCCCCTCGTCTTATTTTTCCCTCCATTCCTGCCTTCACCTAACTAAATTATGATTCTTGCAGGAAGTCGTATCCTGTTCTTGTCTTGTGACGTTTTCTTGTTTTTATGTTGATTTTATGTTATCGTTTTTGTCTTTCTTTTTTCCAGCTCCTCTTGTATCTGCACCTCATCTAGGATTTGTTGGGACTTCACTGTCCTATCTGTTGTTGTCTGAACATGGTGGACATGCTCTTGATTTGCATTCCTCCCGGACTTCTACTAATGTAGCCAATTGTTTCATCTTCCTTTGCAGTCGGGGGCAGGGGTACCCCTGGTTTCCGGTGTGAGAAAATGCCTGGTGGCTTCCCCAGCAAGCCCTCTTCTCATGGTAAGCAGCGTGAGATGTATTATTACCTCCTTTGTGTTGTTAAAAGCGAAGTCGGCATGATCGTTTTGAATGTGCTGGAATTCGGGGAGGATGAGGTGGACTTGTTGCAATGAGGCCATACTCGATGACTGCGTGGTGGGGCTGGAATCAGATATGTTCTCGTCCACTAGCACATTGAATTCAGAATGCGGGTCTTGCTCTAAGGACCCAAACAAGAACCACTGGTGCAATTTCATCTGCACTCTGAAGAAAGGACCAGCAGTGTAGTTCCACACGGCCGAAGAATGTTCCCAAGCTTACGTGGAGGAAGATAATGAAAATCGGGGTGGTTCCTGATCTTGCCGACAACTTGGACATAGACTTGACCTACTTCAACATCGTGGAAGAACTTCATGCTCAGCGAGCTTCAGGAAGCAACTAACAACTTCAGTCGAGGTTCATACCCTGTGTCCCTTTGCTACTCCCTCTCAGGGGTTTGTTGTCTATGCCAGTATGATAACCCAAGATCTGTTCTGCTGACTCCAGAATGATAACCCAAGATCTGTTCTGCTGACTCCAGAAAATCTGATCGAAGAAGGAGGTTGTGCATGGGTGTACAAAGAACTATTGCTGAACGGGCAGCCCGTTGCAATTAATCGGCTTACAAGAGGAACACCAGAACAAATGACAGCTGATTTTTTATCTGAGCTAGGTATAATTGTCCATGCTGACCTCCCGAGCATCGCCAAGCTGATAGGAAATGGGGTCGAAGAGGGAATGCACATCGCTCTGCAACTATCTCCTCAGGTAAGCCTCACGATGTTCCTACACGGTTTTGTCGCTTTTTACTGCAGTCTATGTCGTAACAACTTGAAGAAGACGTTGGTGTTGCATTACTCACAGGGTCCAAGAACAAGCTGAATTGGAACACCGTATTCAAGGTCGTATTAGGCACGGCCGGGGGACTCATGTATCTCCTTGAGGACTGTCAGAGGAGAATCGTCCACAGAGACATATAGGCAGCTAATATACTGTTGTTCACGAATTTTGAACCCCAGGTGATTTATCGTAACTCAGAAAAACATGAGCCAAAGGAAGTTGCTAGGCTTGATTGAATGGGGAGTCAATTACGATCGGACAAAGACAAGTCCTAATCTGCGTTTTCTCATGCAGATATCAGATTTCGGTCTAGCGACGTGGCTGCCGGAGCACTGGACTCGTCATATTGTACCCCATATCGAGGGCACATTCGGTTTAGAGTAGTATTTGATGAACTTTGTGTTTTCTTCAACTTCTGCCCAACTTCTCTTTTTACATGTCAATTCATGTCTTGATGTAATACGCCATAACACAGCTACCTTCCTCCAGAGTATTTCATGCACGAATTAGTTAACGAGAAGACAGACGTCGATACTTATGGAGTACTACTGCTTGAACTCATAACGGGGCGCCGGGCATTAGATAATTCGAAGAAAAGCCTCATGACGTGGGTCAGTGCAAATCACTGCTTTACTTCTTCTTGTTCCTCTTACTAAGTGATATTTGTTGACAATCCATCAATACAAGTAGGCCAAACCTCTGCTTGCTACAAATAACGTCAAGGCTGTTATCGACTGAGTATGAACGGCGGTTACGACTCAACAGAAATGGACTGTATTGTCATGGCGGCCTCGCTCCGCATCAATCAGTCATCGTGGAAAGACCAGAGATGAGTCGGGGCTGTACCAGATAAACCCTTCAGAAACGAAAATCCTCTTCTACAACTGGCGGTTCCGCTGAACTGGAATTTTGCTCCCGCCTGTTTTGCAGGTCGTACGAATCCTAAAGGGCGATGAATGCTTGGAACAAGAGAAGAAGTTAGGACAGCCTTCCCTCCAGCGAATGTGCTCCGAAGAGCTCTATGCTTCTGATGATTACAACGCAACTGAGTACTTGAGCAACTTGGAGAAGTACACGCAGATTGTCCCCGGCAAACCTACCAACGAGCAGCCTTAACCCAGTGGTCTTGTTTGAAAAGTTTTTCAAGTCAGCGGAGCATTCGGAAAGCATTACAAACATTCTGTTGATGTATCGATAAGCAGATATTGTCTCGTAAAAACTTGAATTCGTCCACAATGAAACCAAATCCTAGGAAAAATAAAGAGGACCGGTGTCTTAAATTTTTTATGACCTTTTCCTTATGCTTAGCATTAAAGAGCAGAGGAATGAAGGACCGGACCAAAGTGTCCGAGGAAAACAGAGTCCGCCAGACAAAAGCAGATAACATCGTAGAAAGAAATCCTCACTTTCTCAATACGATGTCGATAATCAGATCTGTCCAAGTCCTCTTGGTGTTCGCATTCTGCTCGATCCTCTTCTCCTCTCCGCGCGCATATTCCCCGTCTTCGATCGTCTCGCCTTCCCGTGTCAGACAAGTGTCGTGGAAGCCGAGGTCAAAACGGCAAACAGATCCGATCTTTGTCATTGATCCTTGGACGGTTTCGATTTGAGTTTTCTGGGTTTGATTAGTTTTGGTGGTTGGTCAGGGCATTTGTCTACGAAGGGTTGTTGACCGATTTGGAGTGCGATCACCTGATCTCCCTCGTACGTTGTTCGAATCTTTGCTGTTTTTTGGGTGGGCTGTACGGTTTCAAGTGCTGAAATAGGGAGAGGGTTTTGTGGTTGTTTGTGTTCAGGCGAAATCGGAGCTGAAGAGATCTGCCGTGGCGGACAATGTGTCGGGCAAGAGCAAGCTCAGCGAAGTGAGGACCAGTTCTGGCATGTTTATTCCTAAAGGAAAGGTTAGTTCTCATCGGCCGAGGTTTTCGGGCATTACTGATGCTTTTGAGGACTATGAGTGTTATTGCAATGGCTGCCTCTCGGGAGGAAACTTGTCAGTTGGTGCAGAGCCAGAGCGATCTGTGTTTCACATGGTTCATTAGATTGCTTGCTGTGGTCTTCCTATGAAAAATGAGTAAAGGTGGAAGTTTGTACAATGATCTCCTGTTTGCGTTTCGTTCTGAGATCATCGTGTTGATTTGTAGTACCCAATATATATCAGTTCAAGCAACATTCATTGGCTATGCTTAGTCTTGGTTTGTTGCAAAAATGAAAGGTTCCTTCAGGAAGGTGTCATTGTATGGGCACTAAATAATTGAACTGGCTGCGGTAAGTTATGGAACGAAAACAGTTATATTAGTTCTTTGTTGAATTCTCAGGAGAAGTGTAATGCTGGAATGCTTTTTGAGAATTTTACCATACTCGTGCAACTTTTTGGAGTCATTTTGCAGTTGTCTTAATAGTGAGGCTTTCATAGGATGATTGTTTGTAGTTTCTACGGACAAGACGTCAAGACTTTTAGTGAAATTGTTTGAGTTGAAGGCTATACTATTCATGATAAAATTTGTTCTCAACTTCTCCAAGTATATACCCAACAGAGTAAACAAATTTATTAGCAGCTTCTCTTACAATTCTCTTCGGCCAATATAATCTGGTTGAGTTCAACATCTTATTTCTGTAATGGATATAATCTCAATGTTGACTGATTGTAGGATCCCATGGTTGCTGGTATAGAGGATAAGATTTCAACTTGGACATTTCTTCCAAAAGGTACCATGCCAAATTTCCCAGTGCTTTACCATCAGATATGTTTACTTCATAGATCAACTGTCCAGGGCGAGTTTAGCCACGCTAGTTTTTTCAGCACATGTTGGTTATGGAGTTGTAGCATGGAAACATCCTATTTTAGAAATATTTGTAAAATTTACACCCACATTCTATTCTTCCGACATACTCACGCTTAGTGAGCTTTTGCACATCATAAAAGTTTTTCATGGATGAATTAGCTTTTAGAAACACTTCACTGAGAATGCCCGTTTTTAACAAGTGTGTGCTATCGGGCATCCTCTTTGTGAAGACTGCTTATACGCCACTTGTCCTTGTTGGCAGAAAATGGTGAAGACATTCAAGTATTGAGATATGAACCAGGCCAGAAGTATGATCCCCACTTTGATTACTTCGCTGATAAAGTGAACATAGCCCGTGGTGGACATAGGTTGGCTACAGTTCTCATGTATCTCACTGATGTTGAGAAAGGTGGTGAGACCGTTTTTCCATCTGCTGAGGTTAGTGCTTTAGATTATTAATTTCCCACCTGATCTGTTGTAATCATTTCGAGGATGGGATTGGATTAGTTGAGAAGATTCTGATTTCATTGATTATATTTTTTAGTTGTTGAAATAGTGGCTTGAACTATTAAAAAGGAGATCTCGATATTGTGGGTCTTTTGGTCAGACAGGGATTGTTGATCTTACTCTGTTTGTCTATGTTATACAGAAATGCTCACTTGTTCCTCTTAAATAACAGGAACCTTATCGTCGTAAGGTTTCTGATGATGGCAATTCTCTTTCTGAATGTGCAAGTAAAGGAGTTGCAGGTGCTCGGCTGTGTTGCTTCTTTTGGACTGACCAATTTTTTCGTGGTGATTTATGTGATACTTCTATGCCTCATTCTCATTAGCTTTCTTTTTATGTCTGATCAGTGAAACCACGACGAGGTGACGCCCTTCTGTTTTTCAGTCTGCATCCAGACGCAACCCCAGACGAAAGCAGTCTCCATGCAGGTTGCCCTGTGCTCGAAGGCGAGAAGTGGTCGGCAACCAAGTGGATACACGTCGACTCATTCGACAAGATCGTTGGAGTAACCGATGGGAACTGCACCGACTTGAACGACAGCTGCGGGAGATGGGCTGCACTCGGGGAATGTACGAAGAACCCTGAGTACATGGTCGGAACAACCGAGCTCCCTGGCTACTGCAGAAGGAGTTGCAACGTGTGCTGAGAACTCCTGGAAGCATGCCAAACACCTCCGCCCAATCACGCTTCTGGTTCCGGGCTTCCTTCTGAGTTTTGGTAGACGTGGACCTGGAGAACTGAACTTGCGATGTACAACAAGGAAAGCTTTCTTCCACGTTGGACCCGAGCTTTTTTCTATTCGCATAACATCGATGGAGGAACAATTGCAGTGCAGACTTTCTGCGAATAAAGTCGACTCGCCAAAATTTGCTCGTTTCTTGTGCAGCCACTCAAGGGATGCTTTCTGCTCCCCATGTGTAAAAAAGGAACATTATAATACCCACTTGTTGATAAACTAATCATGCTTTGGTAAGAGATTGAAGATTAGATTCTTATGGACACTGAAGAATTCCTCTTTTCCTCACAACAACAGTGCAGGGGGGGTCGAGGAGAGAATTCCCTGCAGAACATTTAAGGAGAGATCAAGCGATTCTCGTGCTTTGCTTTTATTGCTCTTGTGTTTCTGAGTTCTCTCTTTGCTGGTCATGTGCACGTGAAAGTGCGAAGCGAACCAAGCCAAATCCTCCCCAAAATTATTCCCGACAAGACTGCACGAATCCCGACACTCTCGTACAAAAAAGTAACAATAATACAACCCCAGAAACAGAACTCTTAGCATTATGGCACGAATCTGAGAAGAGTTAAAGCTTTTTGCTTTTGGTGGGGGAGTCGGGGGAATCTTGATATTTGTCTTGAGCAGCATTCAAGATCCACTTTTTAACTGCCCCCAAGCCAAAAGCTTAGCAGGGCCATATGACCCTAATCCCAGGAAAGGACAAAAAGGGGGCCCCGCCTTTTCTGGATTTCTGTCCGTCCGTAGTTTTTTTTTTCCCGTATCTCATTGAATTCACCATCATCCGTCGATCCCCTTTTTGGGTTTTCTGCATTTTTTTTTTGGGGGTGGGGAGAGCAATTGCATTTATAGTCGTGATCTTTTAAAATCGAGTTGTCATTTATCAAAAGGAATTCGCCCTTCCTTCGCCACCTTTCCTCTTGAGTATAAAAGGGGTGAAGAACTTGATTGGATCAACTTGCGTGGGGAGGGAGATTACACAGAGGAAGATCCGGGTGTTTTGCTGCTGTCCTTGTTGGAAAGGATGGATGTAGTTCAGCTGCAGAGCAGGTTGTCCGAATACTTGAAATCCCTCTTCAACGACGTAAGATAGTGCCTGCTTTTGCCTTTTTGTTTTGTTTGTTATTTTGGTTTTGATGTTCGTGTTGAGTAGATTTTGATGTGGTTGGTGTGTTTGTGGTTGAAGGGGACGCTGGATGCGCAGTTTTTGCAGCTTCAGCAGTTGCAGGATGAGAGCAACCCGGATTTCGTCGTTGAAGTGGTTACGCTCTTCTTCAGTGACTCGGAGAAGCTCCTCGACGATCTCTCAAGTTCCTTGTAAGGATCTCGTAGATAGCCGCTGTGGGAACTGAAAAGTCTTGATCTTGTTGTTTTATGACTGGTGTTTGATCTTGGGTCACGTCGATGGTCCTGTAGGGAACAGCCGAACGTGGACTTCAGGAAGGTCGATGCTTATGTCCACCAGTTGAAAGGCAGCAGTTCAAGGTGCGAATGAGCAGCGAATCATTGGATCGAAGGATTCGACTTTTCCTCGTGCAGTTTTTTGATTCCCTGTATGATACCCACATTGTCCTCTTTTTCCAGCATTGGAGCACAGAGGGTTAAGAACGCATGCATCGCCTTCCGCGGCCTATGCGAGGAACAGAACATTCCCGCGTTCGTTCCTTCGAAAATTTACTCTTCCTTTACGTTTCCAGGCGAGTAAAAAATTATAAAGTGAGATGATTGTTTTGGGGGGGGGGGGGGGGGGGGTTCGTTTGCAGGTGCCTGAGATGCCTGCAGCTGGTGAAACAAGAGTATTTGTATGCGAAGAACAAGCTCGAGACTCTTTTCGAGGTGCGAGGAGTCAACCAACCAAGTTCTTATTTTGTTTATCCTGGCTATGACATCGTCATTAACTTTCACCTCATCGTAGCTGGAGAAACAAGTTGTGGCAGCCGGAGGATCAATCCCAAGCCTTGATGCAGGATCCTGAGGGGAACAAACTCTCATTCTACCCAAAGCTTTCTTGCTGTAGTGAATTTTCCTTCCTCTTTGTTGGCTAGAGATCTGCCGGCTCTGGATAATGTTGTATTTTGCTTGTCTGGAAGGAGTAAATACCGTTTTCCATTCCACGAATCAAAAAACATTTCCAAAGTTAGACTAGACCAAGAAACAAGGCGCGATCAAGCTCAAAGGTCCAGGCTGAGACCCAGAACTCAGACTCGATCTCAGAACGAAAAAAGTGTAGGCGAATCCAATCCCATCCCACAAAACAAAACGTCAAAAAACTTGGCCGTCCGCAGCAGCATTACGGTGCGATGAAAGGAAAAGAGGAAGCATTAGCTGAAGCTGAGGCTATTTCTTGCTTAGTTCAGTTGTTGGGCTTTACATAACTCTTGACAGCTACCATTTCAGGAGAGAAAATGAAAATCTCTTGGAAGTTCTCTTTTGCGTTCTTGTTCGTTGGCTTACTTGGGATTTGGGTTGTCTGGTTTGTGTTGCAGAGGTTTTGGATTCCGTCTTGTCCCTTTCTTAGGAGGAGCTCTCTGCATTCAACCCATTGTCTCCTTTGAGTGACCCAAACCGAACTGGTGTAAAAGAACAACTGCCCTTCTTTCGTTTTCCTTCTTTTGGATCATTGGTTGAATGATTTCATCAACATCAAATCCCCCCCCCCTCCCCAACCCCACTTGAAAGATGTGTGCTTCTTACTATTCATCATGATTTTGATGGTGGTCCTGACCAAGTTAACTTAGGTTAGAGGACATCATTTTCTGGGTCTAAATTAATTTAAGGTAAATCCCACAATTTAAGGGATGTGATGTTATCACCACTGATTGATTTCATAAGAGTGTATGTAAATGAATCATAAGAGTGTATGTGTATGTTGTAGTAATTCATTCAGCAAAAAGAAAACCCTCTGATTTCTGCTTCCTGTGATCTAAAAGACAACGTTTCGGAGATTTTGTCAGTGTTTTGCGTCCTATACTCCCTCTGTTCTGTTCGGAGGAGGATGGCTCCACATCCGTGTCTGGTCTAGGAAGCTACCTATCACGGCCGACTGCGCCGTGTCGCCCAGCCGACGCGAGAACGTTTCACGTAATGCTCTCAGGTTCACACTCTCCAGAACTCTCACCAGCTTCCCTACTGGGTCCCTATACGTGACCCCGTCGCTCGACTCATCGCCTTCTGCCATCACCTTGACTCGCTCGAGTTTGAAGATTGGCTTGAGAAGGGCATGATCGGTTGCCAAGACGATCGCCCCAACGATTTCGCCCAAGAAAATGTCCTGCAACACGAAAAGAACATGAGTTTGTAATTGATCCTGAAGAGGAGATCCTGGGGGGGCTTTTACCATGTGTTGATATCTGTAGTGATCTTTCTTCAGCTGGGCTAGCCTCGAGATGAGGTGTTCGGCGAATCGAGCCTCGGGGGTCCTCGCAGTCCGTTTAAGTCCTCGACGAATTCATTGAATGAACCAATACTGCGCTGCATGCCAAGGGGGATAACTGTCGTTTTTAACCTGTGATTCGAACACCGTCTTTGTGGCCAATGGGTCGAGGAATATATTGAACTCTGCGTATTCATTCATGGGGATGGTGAGGACATTGCCTTTGTCTGCCCAACCTCTCTTTATGTGCCCCCCGACGATGAACACGTCCTGAAGAGTTTCCCATGAGCGTCAAAGGAAATCCTGATAAGAGTGACCCTCGGACTCGAATGGTCTACTAACCTCGATGAATCCTGTCGCATTTTCTCTCGACGTGATGATGTTCGCCAAGCTAGTCAGAGGAGCATTCGTGAGCACTGTAACCTTCGGCCCACCCTCCTCCAGCACGCTCGTGATAGAATCCCACACTTCAAGCACTAATGGTTGCCTAAGTTCCGGGTGTTCGGTATCTCGAGGAGCTCCGTACACCACGGAATTCTCGGCTGTGTACCTGTGGAAGAAATTTATTGAGCATCCAAGAAATTAATGATGATGAGAGGAAATATGTTTTCGTGATCAGACCTCCGGGGGCTTCGCGGCAAGAACCGAGCTAATCCGAACAACGTGTCTGAGTCCAGGAAGCCACCACTGCCATGTGATATTGCCTTTACATACTTGCAGTCTCCGACAGCCGGGAAGACAACATCCGATTGGTTGACCGGGAACATGTCTCCGAGCCCGACCGGGATGTCGTCCCGACCCATCATGTGGAGAATGTCGTAGACGATATCTATTGATGCAGCATTGGCCCATCCTGTCGGGGTTACCATGATCGCCTGCACAGATTGATCATCACGCACAATTTCAAATTTCTAGACGGAGAAATGAGAGTGAGTTGGGGGAAGCACTGTCATATGGGCTCGCCCATACCTTGAGATCAATCTCTTCCAGTGGAACTTTAAGGAGGTACAACAGCACGATGAAGTCCCCCGCACTCATGTCCATGTCGAATATCACTGGTTTTCCACGAGTTCTCGCACCCAAATCAGGTACGATCCGGACTTCTCTGAAGAAAGGAAACTGTGTCGTGAAGTTGAATCTCCCCTGTTGTCTCGGACTGTTTAGCATCTGTTTTACGTTATTCCCTGAATTCAATATCGGCTCCGATCGACGAAATTCAGGAAATGTATACATGGATCGATAAAGAGAAGTTTATGCTATTTACATCCAAGAAGCTTTGGAAGAACATTCTGTTTAGCACGCTGTTGCTGTCTCTATTAGGCTTTGCTCGTGTTGCGACAAGAACTCGTACTGCGTCAGAGCCAGAAGTCTCCATCGTGTAGCCATCCTGTCAGAGTTTTGCCAACACGAATGTTCCTTCAGCTAGAATTAGCAAAGTATCAGCAAACAACGGAAATTTTCAGTACCTTGCATTTTCCTTTCCTATCTTTGCGGAAGCAGAACATATCTTGAAGACCTGTCTGAACGTGGCCGCTGTGCACTCCACCTTTAGACAAGTTGAACTTGGGGAATTCGCGATTATCGAAGAATGGGTTTGATCCATCTGCAACTCCGTAAGGCTGGTTGGATGTGATGACAGTGATGTCCATGTACTCCATCTCGGCGAATTCATTCTCAATGCTGCCCTTACGCGCATTCCTCATCATCGAGACCGCTACACCAGAAGTGAATGAATCCCACATGAAATAGCTCTGCAAAGCAAGGAGACTGACTGATTCTACTCAAACTCAATGGAATGCGACTTCATGAGCTAATTCAGGACATTTCCATCAATCGTTTGAATACCGTGTGAAATTGGTCGTTAAACCAAATGTCCCGAGCCATCGTCAGTGACTGGAAGCAGTACTGAGCTTCGTGGGTGTTCTGATTCTTCTCGAAAGTCTCGAAGAAGTCACTGTTGATGGGGATTGTATTGGTTGCATTCAGGGGAACGAGTGTGATCGGAACACCGGAATGGATAACCTATCAATAAGCCTGACCCTGTATAAATTTATCTGCTCGCATAATTAATGCATACGGTTTGTCCACGCCCTGTGGTTTACCTGGTATGTTGCAAAGGGGTCTTCAAAGACATTGAACTCGGCGTACGGGTTGGTGTTGTAATATGTGAAGAGATTTTCAGGATCCCCACATTGCTGAGGCAGGCAGGTCAAGCTGAAATTCACGGGGCAGCATCCAGTTGGATTCTTTTGCACGCACTCTGCCGCCCATTATGTAGATACGCTCGATGTTAGCCTTCAGGTGTGGGTGGTTCATCAGGAATATAGCCAAATTGGTGTGCGCGCCGATCAGGATCACCGAAATGGGCCCCTCTGATATCTTCTCGATCAGTACCCTGCTGTGGCAGTCGGCTGCTTTAACGGCACATACTGTCTCGTCCCCTGGAAAAGGGAAAAAGTTCCGAGTAAGAATTATTTTTGAGGAACCCGATCTGGAAAAGTTTACGGAAAAGTTCACCTGAGGAAGAAATGCTTTCCGAATTCCGTAGTTAGTGTCGACGTCCAAGCGCCCGCCCTTGGCCCACCGGGATTGCCTGCCTGTACCTACACATTCCTGCCGTTGTTGTTCCCTGCGACAGGCTTAAACTCAGCTGTACACTTCGTGGCGGGGCAAATAGCGAAGGTCTATTGAGTTTGAGCGAATCACCTGCTCAATTATGGGCAGATAGCCTCCCACGTCAGGCAGGATGACGCCTTCCTCAAGTATCCCACCTTCGCCTCCGACACCGACCGCAACATCGTCTCGGCCCATCATGTACAGGAGTTCGTACACCTGATTGACGGCGTGCCCCGCATCACTCCATGCGTTTTGCGCTTATGGTGACAGCCTGTACCATTAAAATCCTCGCAGGTTAAGCTTCACCATCAAAGCACTCGGGAACGTGTAAAGGGCTGAAAAGAAGAAACTCAAAACCTCAAGCTCGAATTCCGATCTCTTCAGCTTGAGGAGGGTACAGCAGGGCGAAGAAATCATCGGTGTCGACGTCGGTATCGAGAAGGATACGGTGCGGAACACAATCCACCTCCACGCCCCGAGCACTCCGATTGCCAGCAGCACCACAACACAAAATCCGCAGCATCTCTTTAGCAACATGTCACATCAACTGTCGTAACCCGACAAGGGGAGGGAGTAAGGCCTCGGGAACCGGAATGAGACGAAGGCGAACTGGGGTCGACGAAGTCTTCCTCCTCCGTCAGGACCAGTGGCAGGGGGGGGGGTGTCGGCATTCCAAGAAGGAAGGCAAGAGCTTATAAGCGTTAGAATTTTTTTTTTTAATTGCTAGTGTTGTTAAAATTTCCTTACACCTAAATTTTTCCATTACTTTAATTACATTACAAAACCAGCGTGATTTAAAACGATAAAACAGCAAGCAAAAATATGGACTGGGATCGTCAGAATTGTCGTGATTTAGAAGAAGAGTGAAGAAATAAAATTCCAAATATCAGACTACCAACTAACTAATCCTAATATTAACTCACTAGTGGATTTGACCAGCGGCCGACGAAGAAAAACGTCGCCATCGGTACGCGTCATTCGTCATCATCAATAATGACGAGTAAAAACAAAAATCATTAATTTTATGAGAAATTATTCCTCACTTGCGCGTGTTGGGAGCCCCTTTCTCCGAACATTTTTTTTAAGATAATATATACGTTCGTAGTATTAATTTTTGAGTTAATTTTTTTTATATTAATTTAATTTATTATATAATTTTATAATTAATTTTTGTTACGTCTCTTTGTCTATAAATGAAAAATTGTCTTTTAAAATCTATTAGTTTAATAATAAAATTAAAAATGAATCAAAATTAAAATAAAAATAAATGACAAAATTAATTACAAGACAAAACAAAAATTGACACCTTCCCCTATTATATTCTTTATTGCATTACAATAAATACTTGAATGACTAGAAGGAGAAGAAGTCAATCTCAATGCATTTAAGATAGATCCACGTGGGATTTGGACCAAAAAACAACTCAATTTGGACAACAATCGGGTCGGGGCTCTATATCCCTAAATATTAAAGTTTTTATTTTAAAAACATTTTTTTAAAATAAATAAATAATTTCGTAATTTTACGAAATAATAGCTTGAAATTGATTTTTATAAATTTTATTTTTAATACTCATTTATTACGCATCAATCAATAATTTCTTAAGGAAATTAAACATATAAAGTTCAAAATCAAACATATAAAATTTCAAAATTTTCAGGAATTTTAATATTACTTATTTTATTTTAATATTTTTTTTCCCTTTTAACTTAATTTAGAACGCAGCGCTCGAAGGCTACCTCTTACCTCGAGAATTAATCAACTTATGTGGGGGAATGTCGTTGTCAGTGCACTTTTACCACCAACCCGGGCACGCGCTGTTCTTTTATACAAGATCTTCTCCTCCGGGGGGGAAAGGGGCCATCCCGATAATGCTCACGCTGGCTGCATTAATGCTAATGGGTGGGTATTGGGGAAAGTGGTTTTGACTAATCCAACAACCCACTAATCACAAATATAGGTCATTCTTCCCTAATGGAATTGACATGATTAGGATCATGTGGGGGTGACATAGGTGAAAGGGGAAAAGCAAAAGGAATCGGCACATGCAACGACGAGGCGAATTGAATTATAAGGAAAAAAGAAAGAAAGAAAGAAGATTAGCTGCATGTATTCCTAGAGAAAAGAAAGGATCATGGTTAGTCGAATAGGCTAACCATGATCACCAGAGGAGAGTGGCGACCCAAGGAAAGCTTGTTGAAGATATCTCCACCTGCACCTGTATATGCAGTACCATCTCGAACTAACAACAGAGTTTCAGACTGAGGAACTTAAAGCGGCATGCTGCAGTAGACACCACTATAATCATCTTATATCCAGTGACGGGAGATGTAATGGACCGGTCTTTCATGTTCCATTCTTCCCTATGTATAAGCAAAGGGACAGATCCCAAGACAGGGTTTTATCTAGAAACCTTGTTGAAGAAACCTCCGTCGACCAGAAGCTCGGCCAATCTTCCCATCATCTCGGGCACCCGAATCAGACTCATCATGGATCCACCCAACGGTTTTCTGTGCTTCATACACGATCTGCGACAGCCCTGGAACGATTCCGAGGATGAGTATTCTTCTATTTCAAACCATCTGTTCAATCATTGTGGAAGAGTTCGCGACCCAGAAAAGCTACATGCAAACTCAGAATGTAATGTCTTAAAAATATGTCAATCTAACAATAACACGGAGCAGCTAAAAAACATCCAATCTAAAAAAAACGTGAGTTCTGTTTGTGACCTTTTGATTGAAAAATTATACCGCTGCATCATCCCAATCCACGACAAAAAGGACAGCAGTCTTATTAGAAGACGTGCAACACATAGTGGAATGGACTGAAGTATTAAACTCAAATAACTCATAAACAGCTATCCCCTTCAAAAACTCATTCACAACAGTCACCTTTTAAGTCTAAAATATTCCATCAACAGCCCTTCCTTAACAGACTACCAGTACAAAAATTCCAGCCCTGGCCCTCTCTCTCCTTGAATCAAGAGACATTCTAGCAACTGCCATAGATCAAGCCTTGGTCGTTTCTATTGGAGATTATGGCCGGTTAAAGAAAAACGGGATTATCTGCACTGTTAAGATGGCTTCGGTTGGCTTTGACCAATCTGAAATGGGCATCTAAAAATTTGCATAAAAATCATACATTTCTGTGGAGAGCAAGAGGAGTCTGCTTCTACACCCACAACAATGAGGATAGTGTTGGCAAGTAACTATCATACACTGGGAAGTAATTCGGGGAACAAGAGTCCATAACATTGCCTATTGCAAGGACACCCAAAGCAGCCATTAATACAGTCAGAACATTCTGTCTTTCCCAATCACCTCCCCTTTCTCAATCTCACTCCACTATTTGTCGAAGCGACAGCCCAAACCTAGGGTTCAGATATCTTAATTGGCAATGTCAGCGAAGCAAAGACAAGGATGTGCTCTATTCACGGCTCAACAACCTACACCAGGTCACTTGTGCAACCAAGTGTCTGACTCATCCAAAAGCATTATTATCCTAAATCATCCAGCAACAGTTCCATATCACCGATCAGTCATTCACCGGGGCAATTCCTCAACTGTACTCCAACACGATAATCGCTTCACTAATCCAAACGATACCTACGTCGTGCAGATTCACACGCCATCAGGCAGAGCACAAACACGTCCCGGCGGGATCGGAGATGAAGCGATCGAGTGATTTACCTTGCTTGACGGAACGCTTGTTCTGGCGGATTTCGTGGACGGTGGCCGAGATCTTCCAGTAGAGGGGGCGGCCGACGTAGAACAGCACGAAGAGTACCAGGACCACCATGGCGATGCGGAACGAAACCCTCGCCGTCGTCGACGCCATCCTTATCCTCCTTGGTTTCCGTACCGGCGAAGGCCGTCACGGAACCGTTGGAAGAAAGAAGCACCCAAAGAACGAGGAGGGAATGCAAGCACGACGCGCGCGACTGTCAGTTTTTGAGAGCCCGAAAATTGTGCGAGGTGCAACGTGATCTGCACCCCCCGCCCCGTCTTTTTATAGGTGGAATAAAGTGAATTTACATTTCGTTTCGTAATATCTATACTACCGTATTTATACGGCATACTCCAGATTTAATTCGGGAAAAGTGAAATACGAGAATTACCTTCGTCATTCAGTTGCCCGTGTCCTGCTTCTTCCTTTCGCTGATCGAATCCACTATCTATCCTCCGGACTTCAACCTTGTGATTACTGAGTAGCGTGTTGGTTTATATATATATAGCCGTTCTACCAAAAGACCCAGCAGGAGAACATCCATTCAACTCCACCAGCATTGGTCGCTGTTCCAGTCTCCAGATGATCAAGTATCTCAGAAATGGCGTCGGATCTCGAGCAGTTTTGAAAAGTAAATCTCTTGTCCGAGAACTTAGGCCAGGAACAATAAAGGGCGTTTCCCGCTCGCAAGGAGGGCCAAACCTCCACTGAAATCTCAATAGAACTAAAAAGACAATGGCCAATGCTCACAAATAAAGTGCAGATGACGGGATTGGCCGACACAGGCGCGGCATATTCCATATCACAAAATGCCTCATGTTATTTAAGGAAATTACTGGAGTCGCTGAAATCTCCATCATTCCAACGGGCAAGCTTTCTCAAATGCTTGCTGCTCCTTGCGACACAAGTCGAACTCGTCGGTGGAGTAGTACATGCAGCCAACATAGCCATCCATCTCTTTTGTGCATTTTTGGTGTAGATCTTTCAATCTGTAAACAACCAGGTTCATATAACTTGGTGAGGTAGTCATGCTGCCAAGATATTGTCTTGAGCAAGTAGAAACACATTAAAGGTCATGATGTACAGTTGAATAAAAATTTAAACTTAGAGTAACCAGCCCCAAGATATATATAACCAGGTAAAATATCGAAAGAAAACAAGCTTGATTTCAGCCTACAAGGAGCCAAGGCCGCACAACACAATTGCCTCGTAGCTATCTTGCCCTTTCCCTTTCTGGACAGTACCAGGGGAACATCTAAGCGGCTATCAAAGGGATATATATTACTTAGGCATCTATATTTGCATCTCCTCTGCATCAGACAGGCTGTGGCCACAACTGTGCATTAGAATTCTCAAGTTCCAAGGTCACATCTTTGATGAAGAGGGTGAAAAAGGATAAAGAACACATTCTACATGGCGCTCCATCAGTTGTAAAGAACAACTGACTGAAAAATCACAGAAGGGAGCCTCTAAAGCCAAGGAACTAACTATCTATCTCATAGGTTCGTTCATGCCTGAAACTACTTGCTATTCCAAGTGAAGAGCTTACTGCAGCCACACAAAGTTATGGGATCAGAGAAAGAACAATTTGTGGCTTAAAAAGTTCAAAAAGTATTTCCGCTCATTTTATTCACCCATTGTGCAAATGCCGTGGAACAAGGAGAAGAAGAGAAGTCGATCCTTACAAACTAAGCACGCAAAGGGTGACTTGCCGGCCTTGCTCGAGGCACTTCTCTGGGTTGGGATCCTTCTTCTTACACTTAAGGAACTCCACATTCTCCACATAGCACCTTGTAGCCATGTGCTTGGATGATGCCATCAACACAGCTGAAGTTGGTACCAGCTCTCCAGATGCATCTACAGGGCTCGCCATTTAAAGAGAACTCCTTTTGTAATCCCTACAGTGAATTCGAGAAGATCATTGGCAAAAGAAACGGGTCAATAGGACAAAAACAGCGAGTCCCACATCTTCGAGGCGGAACAAATGGTACATTTCTACCACTCCACCTCTAAAGAACAGTAAATTTCGCTATGCCAGAGGCTCCAGATAAGAGAATCGAGCCAAGGAACCAAAATTCGACCAAGCCTAGCGTGAATTTAAAAGCACCACAATAGAAGCTACCCCGATTGTCAGTGATCGATCGGAAATGCTAATACAACATGCGCCGATTCCAGCTCAAATCAACAATAACCTCGCGATCACTCCCACTCAACATACACGCCTCAAAATCGTAGAATAACAAGTGAATGGATCCTAACTTACAGACGATCACAGAGAGATAGGCTGATTCTTGGTTGGGGGGGGGGGGGGGTTGTGGAAGGATGACGACGCGAGGAGAAAGAAGATGTAGGGGGAGAGAGATCCCAGGCGGAGTGTGATGGCGGGTCATGTCGAGGGTATTAGCGTCTTTCCACATGCATCTCTCCCGAAAGAGCTATGTTTCCATTTATGCCAAATTATCTCGTATCCCCCGAAGTTTGGAATGTTTTTTTTCAATTATCTTAAACTTTTTAAAATATTATTAAATATTCTAACATTTACCGTTATATCAATTTTAACCATCATTAACCGAATAAGATACGAAATCCTACGTAGCGCTCAAGTGGCAAATAACTCCGTTTGCCCACCGTTAAAGTGTTGAATGGGCATGACATAGCGCCGACGTGGATGACCCAAAGTGTACACATCCATGTCAGATCGGGGACTCCCCCAAATCACCTAAACCCTAATTGCCCAAACACTCCCCGATCTTGCCAATGTCCTCCATCATTCCCTTCCTCTGTGATTCCTGTCCCCGTTCATTCCCCACCTCCTCTCTTCCCTACCTCCAACATCGGCCTCCATCATTCCCGACCTCCAACACCGACTTTCATCATTCCCGACGTCGAAGGACGAACTCAGTAATTTCTAAGCTCCAATACTGGTAATTTCTAACGCTTCTTGCTTGTGGGTTTGTTGTGGGATGGTTGTGGGATTTAGGATTGATTGTGGGTTGTTTGTCTGTTAAGCTTAAGTTTTTTGTCGACTCTAAGGCTTGGTTTAGGATAAGTTGTTTGTTTGTTAAGGCTTAAGTTTTTTTTTTACTATTAAGGCTTGGTTTAGGATTGGTTGTGGGTTGTTTGTGAGTTATTTTGTTGACTGTTAAGGCTAAGTTTATCCCCGTTGTTTGTCTTTATATCTGAAAGAAGGACGCAATAATGTTATTCTATATGTCGGTGGTAAACGTCATCTTTCTGGTCGGGTTTGTTATGTTGATGGTAAAACTGAAACATTTAAGAATGTTGATGTGGATAAGATAGGATATTTCACTATCAAGAGTTTTGTGAGAATGTGTGTATACGAGTCAACTAGGATATGGTTTGCAAAACCTGGGAAGAGTCTAGCCAAGGGTTTGGTTGAGTTTTGTAATGATGCTCATGTGACTGAAATGGTTAATTTATTATTGTAATATAAGAGCATTGACATTTATGTTGAAGGAGATGAAATCCATGAAAGTGATCCTGAAGAAGGTGAGGATGATAAGGAGTTGGTGCGGCAAAATGAATCTGTTGATGATGATATATGTGATGATGATGATATTAATGAAATTAATATTGATGTTGGTGATGCTGTAGATTCTGATTATGTTCATTCTGAGGCCAAGCTCGTAGAGAAGAACCCTGATGGTGATAATGTTGTTTCTAGACCTGTTGAAAAGATGTATGACCTTCATTGTGATCATAAGACACTGAATTTTAAGGTTGGATTAAGATTTGATACACTATAGCAGTTTAAAGAAGCTATTCAAGATTATGAAATTGTTAATGGAGTCGATAGGCTAGAGTTGAACCGAGGAGAATGGAAGTAGTATGTGAAAATGGGTGTCCTTGGAGAGTACATGCTAGTTGGCTCCAAAGAGATTTGGCTGTTGCTGTTAAGGCATGTCAGTTAGAGCATAAATGCACTAGATTTTTGAAAAACAGATAGGCTATTGTGAAGTGTTTAGTTCGGGAATTTATTAGAATGAACAGACCTTGGATACTATGAGAGCTAGTGATGTCATGGTTGACTTGATGGAGAAATATAGTGTTCAGGTAAATAAGTTGCAGGTTTATCGTGCAAAATGATATGCCCAGAGAATTGTCAATGGCTCTATTGAGGTGCACTATAAGAAAATCAGGTCCTATGTAGCTTATCTCGGCAAGAAATGTCCTGATAGTACTTTCAAGCTTGATCTGGAAGTAACCCCTGGTTTAGATCTCTTCAACACTTTTAAAAGATTCTATGTAAGCTTTAGTGAGCTGAGGATGGGATTAAAGCTTGGTTGTAAGAAGGTGGTGGGTTTTGACGGAACATTTTTTAAGACAAATGCTGGAGGAATATTGTTGTCTGTAGTTGGTAGAGATGGGAACAATCACATGTTTTCTGTTGCTTAGGCAGTTGTGAAGGGTGAGAACACTCAATCTTGGATGTGTTTTTTGTCTTACTGTTTCAAGGCCTGACAGTCAATGATGGACATTGATGGACCTTTATAAGCGATAAACAAAACGTAAAACATATGCTTGACCATGTATTGTTTATAGTTTACTGTCCATTTTCATCTCATTTTTTTATTGATCTTATGAATCAGGGATTGATACATGTTATTACTGATTTAGCACCGTTGGCAGAGCACATAAATTGTGCAAGGCATGTCTATACCAAGTGGAAAAGTACTCAACGAGGACAACTGTTGAAGAAATGTTTTTGGACTGTTGTGAAAAGCACTCATGAGGAAGCCTATAATAAAGCATTGAACAACATGGGACTGTTGTCTCCTGAAGCAGCTCAAGACTTTATCAAATAAGGACCTGGACGTTTTTGAAATGTGAGTCTCTTGTCCACTTTAATGCTAGCTGAAAGGTAAGTTTTTTGTCCCTTGAACATAGCTGATGTATTATGTACAGGTTTTCTTCGATACATCGGTAAAGTGTGATGCAACTGACAATAACTTATGTGAGACTTTTAACAGCTATATTGTAGTAGCTAGAACAAAACCTACTGTAGACATGTTGGATGACATAAGATCATGGAGAGAATGTACCATAAGTACAAATTATTTGATAATGGGGAAAATGAGATATGTCCAGAGATTAGGAAAAAGATTGAGACCTTGAAAGTTTCTGCTAGTTTATGAGTTCCAAAGCCTGCTATTGGTGATAAATTTGAGGCAGCTCGTAGATAGGAAAAGTTTGTTGTTGATTTGAAAGTAAGTACATGTAGTTATAGGGAATGGGAGTTGGCGGGCCTACCTTATTGTCATGGACATATAACACAAGCACCAAACCTAGACATATAACAACACCAATAATAACAACTGCACTATAGCACAATAACTTTGAGGCTTCAGCTTTCAAAATCTTCAAATTCTCTTCAACTTTAGCCAATCTTATTTCCACTGTCCTTAATCGTGCCTCAATGCTTGCATTTTCAGCAATTGAATCTGCTGTCCACTGTCTTCTGTCCATTTTCAGCAATTCTATTTCCACTGTCCTCAACCAGGGCGTATTCATCCACATAAAAAAACCGCACCCTCCATCAAACTTATAACGCAACATCCAAAGAACATTTTCCTATTGTTCATTTCTGTTTGAGCAGTCCTAACAATGCATTCAAGTTCACAAAAGCACTTCACATCAATCTTTTTCTTCATGTAGCTCGAACTATCAATGCTGCTATCATACTATTTCGTCTACTAGATATACCTGGAAATGAACAGCAAACTTATTTCAGGAAAATGGTTTACACAACAATGAATACACAACAAGGTCTAACTACAACAAGATGAGTTAACAACGGTAATTGACCTAACAATAACAAGCTGAGTTAACAACAACAATTGACTTACAACAGCAATGGACTAACAACTAACAACACTAATGGACTAACAACAATGCCTAGACATCAATGGACTAAAATAACATGTGGGAATGCACAATAAGGTGAAGTTAGGTTAATGGGGAGGTCGGGAGATCAGGGAGGCTGACGGAATGAAGGGAATGATGAAGGTCGGGGATGTCGGCAAGGTCATGGACGAAGGACGGGGAGATCGGAGAGGCTGGGGAATGGAGGAAATCAGGGGAGTGTTGATTTCGTTGGGGAATGGAGGACGGGGAGATCAGAGAGGTTAGGGTTCATGATTTGGGGGATTTTCATGATCCGAGAGGTTAGGGTTTATGATTTGGGGGATTTTGTTGATTTGGGGTTCATGATCGGGGAGTGTTGAGAGAATTTAACGGTGGGCAGACGGAGTTACTTGCCACATGAGCACCACGTAGGATTACGTCTTCTTATTCCGTTAACGGTGGTTAAAATTGATATAATGGCCAAACGTTAGGATGTTTGATAATATTTTAAAAAGTTTAAGGTAAATCGAAAAAATAAATTTTAGGGTAGAATTAATAATTTTACCTTATATTTATCATCATTAGATAACAAATTATTTTTCCATTTACTTTCAAACATTTTAAAATATTAATTTATCGCTCCAAACTCGTATTAAAAGCGAATAAAATTTACCTGTTTTAAACAGAGTTTTTATAAATAATAAGAAAAACATCACAAACTCACTATTTTTCTAAATAACTCGTCGTTGTTAACCACGATTTTTTATAAAAGACACACGAAAGAAGAGATCAGATGCCAAACCTACGAACGAAAAGCAATAATAATACCTACCATCCATCTCACAGCGTCGGCCGACCGCTGCTGCAACCATCAAAAGAGTCCACGGAGGCGTGGCTAAGGGGAGAAAGAGGAACATGATCCTGTGGCAATTTCCATTTGAAGGTTTCGCCTCTGACTCTTCCTCTGCTTAAGGTTCATCGCCGCCTCCTCCGCTACCAAATGCACTCCTACAACCACATCCCTAGCTGTTAGCTTACAGAAGATCATCAAGCTGTTTCTGCAATGGAGTTGGAGAGTTGTTGCTGCGAAGGAGAAGAAGGCCGGGTTTCCCAATGAAGTAACAGGGCCTAAATGTTGGGCAGAGTCGTGGGCTTGAAGTCCAGTTAGAGTGCCTGAGTAACTTAAAAAGTGTTCCAAGAAGAAGAAAATTATTATTATTGAGGATAAGGTTGGTTAGGAGGTTGTGTATGCATGTGCGAGTGCGTGCTCTGTTAGTACGGATATAATATGGGGACAGAGCATTCCCCTATATAACAGAATAACGTTGTAATCATCAAATCAATGAAAAAAAGAGAAGCTTCGTGTGCATTTCTGAGAAAATATGATAGTAGAGAGGAAGAAGATGAAGTTGGGGTCGCTGTTGCTGGTTTTCTTGTCGGCTGATTACCCTGATTCCACTTTCACTAGCAACTCCGTCGCATCCTTCTTGCCATCCCCTTCGGCCTTACATCTCCGCTCTCCCCCCCCCCCCCTGCACCACGTGTGGGCGTGAACTGTGTTTTTTTTTTGGTGGGGGGGAGGAAATTGGTAGGCTGGCGTGAAACCTTGTTTTGTGTGGGCCGACTGAGGCTGGTATTGTCAATCTTGGAGGGAAAATTCTTTGAACAGGGAAGAGTTTTGGAGAAACTTGGAATCATAATATCGGAGAGGAGTTATTGCTTTTTCATAATTTCCTTCCCTTTTTTTCGAGCCTTGCTTTGGCTTATTCCAAACCCCTTTCCTGCTATATCTCTATCTTACTTCATAGGTTGCATCATCCTGTGTTGGTTTTAGATGAACTCTGCTTGCTTCTAGTTATGAAGTAGAAGAGGAAGATGGAAACTTTACCCGGCAGTCATTTTGTTGTAAAATTATATCTTCCTCGGATTCTCGAAGTGATTTGTCTTATCGCAGGTGTCCAGTCAGCCGGTCACTAGTGGCCGTATCTTTTGTGGGGGTGGGTTGAAGGGGTTACCAGGCGTCGATTTTCTTTCATGTTATCGTACAATTAATGATGATGTCGAAGAAAAACAGCACTTTCGGACGGGGAGTGGGCAAAATACTGACCAAATATTCGGTGCGGAAATGTTTCAGTTAGTAGTAATTTTGTTTTTTTGGTGCCCCGGCCTCAATTTTTCCTCTCAGTCGTTCATGTGTCTCTTCATCTTATAAATCCTTTCCTTTATTTTCCAAACGCAGAGCATAAACGTGTTGTCCTAATTCCTTTTTCTTTTAGTTTGAAATAAGTACGAGAAACGAAATTAAACCCAGAAAAATGTGACAGACACCAAATTGTTAGGTGTCGGGCCAGTCCAACAACTAATGGCTATCCTCCCTCCTACTCTCTATTCCTACGCATGTGTGGGGTTGGTATTGGGGTTATTAGGGGAAAAGAGAACAAGTTTCCTAGGGTTTAGCATGTCGTTTAACTACTTGGATGTGGGTCATTGTTAATCATGTGCACCTCCACCCTTCCTTTCCTCACCTTTTCTTTTCAATTTGGACCTCAATGCATTTCCTTTACCTCATGACAAAAAAGTCCAAAAGGTAGAGCAAGCGGGGAGAAAACAAATATTATAAAGAAAGTCGAAAAAGGAAAATGAATTATTAGATGAAAATTGGACAGTCGTATTAACTATTTGCCGTCTTTCTCCATTAAGAAACAATTTTTTTTTTCTTACGAACTCGACCGAATCCGGTGAAAAGTATGTCCGTTTTGGACAGAAATGTTTAACAAATTTGGCTTTTAAATTGTGTATAAATAATTTATATGTATATGTTTTTTGTTTTTTGTTATGTGTGTGTGTGAGAGAGAGAGTGAACAGTCATCAAAGAGAAAAGCTCAGACTCAGTTCAGACGTACGTTAAGCTTATAGTTGGGTTCCAATCATTCCATTCCCGTCCAATCGCTTCCCCTCTCCCTACCTGGAATTAGGGTTTTCTCCTGCTCAAAGCTGTCCTTTAGCCCCTCATTCCTTCGCCTATCATCCTCCACCCAGCTGTGAGATTCCTTACTTTACGAGCTTTGTGGTTTTGCCTGGGTAAGGTGCATTCTATCGATCTTTGTCAAAACCCATGTGAAGATCCTCTAAGCTTCTGGGATATTCATGGGGCCCACTTCCTCGGGTGAGCTGGGTTTCTCTCATTTCGAGGAAAGTTTGCTTTTTTTTTTTCTTTTCGTTTTGCTTTTTGCTTACGTTTTCGGTGGTGGGTGGTCGGCGGATTCTGTTTTCAGATTAGAATGACGATGATATTGTTCATTTCTTGCTGAGAAGATCGTGGGATTGATGTTCTGGAGTGTTGGATTGATCATGCCTCAGGGAGAAGGTCGGAGAAGTTACATTAGTAAGGGGATCAAGTGATGTTTGTGGTATCTTTTGGGTTACTTTTTCTTCCGAGGGATCGCATTTGTTCTTGTTGTTGTTGTGATGCATCAAGAGCTGAGATTTTTTTCTGCCTGTGGCTCTCTGTTAGTTAGGGAGATGGTGATTTTGCACCCTCTCTTCCCCAGGCTCATACTTTTTGATCCGTTGAGGCTCGAGATTTGCTTTAATTTCAGGACGATTTTCTTCAGGGTGGTAGAGTTTTGGTAGATTGGGGAAGTGTTTGTTGGGTGTCCAGTTCCAGTGGTTTATAATTGGTCGACAATTTCGAATATCATGGATCATTTCTGCCTGCCGGGTTATAACACTGGCGGTAAGTCACTTGGATGTTATTGCTCTTGTTCCCCTCCACCTTCATCATGAGTCTTGATCTGATGGTAACTAAGTAAAATTTTCTTTGTATGTTGCAGGAGTGGTCCATCGGTTATTTCTATTTATAATCTACTTATCTAGCTTCCAAGATGTAACTGCACTGGAAATGGATTTACGCTCTGTTCATTCAAACTCTAATGTCATCTTAGCCGATTCACCCAGTACTGGGATCTTTTACCCTATAGAAATATCTCCTGCGGTGATTCCCGAATATCCAGTTCCTAGCGACTCCTTGCCACCCATGTATCCAACCTTCCCCAACACATACGAGCCAGTTTTATCTGGAAAATGCCCTGTGAATTTCTCGTCAATGTCTGATTTATTGGGAAAGACGGCTTCTGATTGTTCTCAACCTTTGGCACCTCTTGTTGGAAATGTGATCTGTTGCCCACAGTTTAGTAGTCTGATGCACATATTCCAGGGAAATTTTGGGGGTGACTCTGATAAGCTGATTGTACAAAATGCTGTTGCCAGCGATTGTTTCTCTGATATTATGAGTATACTAGCAAGCAAGGGAGCGAATGTTACGTTGCCTGCTCTCTGCTCCCTGAAGTCATCGAATCTTACAGGGGGGTCTTGTCCTGTTCATGATGTGGCAACTTTCGAGAAAATGGTCAACTCAAGCAAATTACTTGATGTCTGTGGCACTGTTGATCCATTAAAAGAGTGTTGCAGACCTATCTGCCAAAATGCTCTCTTGGAAGCTGCTCTTCTGATTTCTGGTGGATTGGCAGCAAAAGATGCTGTACCAGAGTCAAGCCACGCTGATGTGCTTAATGATTGCAAGGGCATAGTATATTCGTACATGGCTCGAAAGCTTTCTTCAGATGCCGCCAACACTGCATTTCGGATTTTATCTGCATGCAAAGTTAACAAAGGTTTGAGCGATTTCCTTCCACTTCATCTTTAGGGCTCTTTTCTATTGTGGCATGGTTTGTCAGAGTGCAAGAAGGATGAAAAGGACAACCGGAAGCAATCACGAGAAAGACTGGATCTCTTTCTCTAGTATGCATTACCAGCATGTGTTTTTTTTCTCCTTTGGGACACACGTGGTGGAATAGTCTTCTTTATGCAGCTTCTATGAAGGTTGTGATTATTCAGGATGCTTTTTTTTGCTTGCTCTTGCTTTGGGAAATTTCCCTTTCCATTTTGTTGTCCTCTTTATTTTAGTACATACATTTGTTTTGTGTATTCATATGCGATTCATAAATCCCTTTCTGGCTGTGTAGCTGGTCTGTTTTTTTTATTTATGTGAAGTTCCAGTTTGTTTAATTTTGACTGCTTGTCTAAAAGAAAAGTGATATTTTATGCAGCCTGTCCATTGGATTTTAAGCAGCCGACAGAAGTAATTTCTGCTTGTAAAAATGCTGGAGCACCAAGCCCTTCCTGTTGTGGCTCGCTGAATGCATACATTGCTGGCATCCAGAAACAAATGCTTATCACAAATAAACAGGCAATTATATGTGCAACACTGTTTGGCTCTATGCTAAGAAAGGGTGGGGTCATGACAAATATCTATGAACTTTGTGATGTTGATCTGAAAGATTTTAGCATTCAAGGTAAAATATTTTTGTCAGTAGCAGTATTGAATGCAATGTGTTTTTTAACCGCATCTAATCCTTCTCTATTTTCTGATGGGAAATATTATGGCACGGATCATAAGCAGCGTATGGACAGCAAGGTTGGTAACATCTTCAATTTTACTTATTTGTTAAATTTACTGACTTATCTTTGTTAATTAATCGGGATTCTTCTGTTATCCCTCCCACACTTTTGATGTGACTCTAAATTCTGTTTCCCGAAACATAACAGGTTGTCTACTTCGGAGCTTGCCTTCAGATGTTATATTTGACAACAGTACTGGCTACAGCTTCATCTGTGACTTGACTGACAATATTGTCGCGCCGTGGCCTTCATCGTCATCGGTTACATCCATCTCGCTTTGTGCACCCGGTAACTAATTTCGGGCAATATAATGTTTCCCAGATGGAATTCACATTTTGTCCAACATGATTGGAGTAATTCATTCAAATGTCGCTGACTTTATGCAGAAATGTCATTACCTGCATTGCCAAATTCGCAGAACATGAAGAACAAAGGTGCGAATCTGCTTCTAAACAAAGAAGTGACCATATATAGATTCAGTTGTTCAGACATTTTTGCAGAATACTCAGTAATATCACGAATAATAGTAACAACCGCTGGTTGGCCGTGTTTTAATTCTTGGGTGCAGGGTCACAAGGCAGTAGGGGCGACGCGGCAGTACCCATTTTTTCATTGTTTATCTTGACCACGATGTTGTACTTGAGAGACTATGTAGGTGATGATGGTTGATTTATTTTTCAAGGGTCATTTTGACAGTTTGGGATGATGATCTATCTGGGTGGTAGTTGTTTTCTTTCTTCTTTGCTGTATATCTTACATTTTTAGAGTAGCCAGCCCCTGTACAGCAGCAGCCATTAGTTTTTTGTTCCCCTCATTTTGCTCCCTCGAAATTGCCGTCTCACTTTCTGCCTGTATAAAAACTGGCCGGGAATCTATTAACTTAATGATTACAGCAGAAGGAAACCTTCCACCGTATGACCTCAAGGAATGAAAATCCAGGCCCCCCCGAGTCATTTCCAGGAAAAAGAAAAATTAACAAATTAAGATTTCAACTTCACCACAGTGGACGTTAATTTTATTGCATCAAAAATTATAATCGTCCCTTTCTATTGTTATTGTTTTTTTAAAACTTATTAGGTTCTCCTCTTTAGGACAGGACAGGACATCGTCTCTTGATTTTTGTAACATTATTAAATAAGCGGCTAACGGGTACGTAAGGCCTAGTAGTTTTTTTTTTTTTTATATCAGCGGGATTCGTGGTGGACTTACTTTTTGCGAGCCCTCTCACGAGGTTCGGAGGCTCTTTTACAAGCCTGCGAACCTTAGGCCCGGCCCCTCTACATCCCCTCTGGGCCCGACTTGAGGCCTGCTCCCCTGACGGTCTAATTTCAGTTGAGGCCCAAAGGCCCAGCAGGTGGGCGGCTTCTGGGCTTTATAAGCCATCACCCAGGAGACCAACCTTAATTTTCCAAGTGGAGTGTGCGTGATGGGGTTCGAACCAGGGATCATGACAAGGTTGCAAACACCCACCACCCACCTTACGCCACTTGGGTGTCCTCGCAAGGACAAGGCTTAGTAGTTTACTAGTTACTACTAACTTTTTTAGTAAATTTTACTAATAGTTGACCATTTTTAGCAAAGTCAACGCAAATTTAGTAAAAAAAGTAGTAAAATTTACTAAAAACTGGTTTTTTTTAGTAAAGTCAACGCAAATTTAGTAAAAAAGTATGTAAATTTTACTACTTTTGTACTGTTCAAAGCAGTGCAAGTTTACTGATTTTGCGCTGACTTTACTAAAATTTTTCCGTTAGTAAAGTCAACTCAAAATTAGTAAAAAAAAGTAGTAAATCAGCGCAAAATCAGTAAACTTGCACTGCTATGAACAGTACAAAAGTAGTAAAATTTTCATACTTTTTTACTAATTTTGCGCTGACTTTATTAAAAGAAGACCAGTTTTTAGTAAATTTTACTACTTTTTTTTACTAATTTTGCGTTGATTTTAGTTGTAATGGTCAACTATTAGTAAAATTTACTAAAAAAGTTAGTAGTAATTAGTAAACTACGTAAGCCTTACGTGCACGTGCTGTTAGCCGCGTCCATTGTTAACTGGGGGACGGCAGCACCACACCAAACGCAGAGCACGTAATTCTTTCTTTCCTTTTCCTATTTATTAAAAGATTGGCTGTTTTGTTCACGAGACAAGTCCAAGATGCCTTGAAATTAGTAACCGAGATGCTCTCCTTATAAGGAGACGCGCCGCCCCCCATCGTTTTCCCTTCCCTATAAGATGTGCTCGGTCGCCTCGGTATGGGGGATGTCCGTCTCTGATGGCTGGAGAAACCGAGCAGATATGGAGAGGGGAGGTCTCCGCCACGGCCGAGGGGTGCAGTCCCGACCAAGTATGGCCTCTCTTCCAGGACTACTTCAACCTTCACGAATACCACCCCTTTCTAGACACCTGTTACGGGATGGAGGGCGTCTCAGGTCAACCGGGATGCGTACGGTACTGTGCAAGCTCGCATGTATCCAACCGCGAGGGCGTGCTGCTTTGGTCTCACGAGAAGCTGCTCGCGATCGACCCTGAAGCGAAAAGCCTAACCTACGAGATCACCAAAAGCAATGCCGGGTTCGACTCGCTGTGCGCAACCGTGAAGCTGACGCCAGTGATGGACAGACGAGAGCGAGGGGCATGTGGCCTAGCGTGTTCCTTTGTCACGAAGCCAGTTCCAGGGTGGACCTTAGAAGAATTAGTGCGTGTCTATCAGGGCGTTATCGAAAGCCTGGCTGAGAAAGTCGCGTCACGTTTCCCGACTACCGGGTAAGCATAAGTTCGTGTTTTAGTATAATTTCGATGTAACGACAAATAAAATAAATGAATGTCAATCAAACAAAGGGAAGGAGCTGAAGGACATTGTTTGCAGAGGTAAGTTTGGAAATTTCTTATTTACAGAGGGAGCGTCTGCTGTGACTTTGAAGTTTGAAGTAGACAAAAAAACACGCTAGTAAGAACTTTCTTCAGGTTAAAATATTGGGACAAAAAAAAAAGGTGTTATTCTTATCGGAAGTAGCTAATTCAAGTCGATTTTTTCCTTTTTAAATTAAAAGATAAATAAAATTGTACGAAAAAATGTAAATTTTATTTATTTTTTATTTTTTAAATTCTATTTATATTGAAGTAGCGGCTTCTTTGTTGTTAAAATAAAAGACAAATAAAAAAATTGAAAGGAAAAAAATATAAGACTTAATTTTAGAAAGGTATGTGAGCTTGTTGAACTGAAGTAGCTGGTTCCAGTAGCGACTTATAGCCCGTTTGGTTTCCGGAATGAAATTCCAGAATAAATGACAAGGGAGAAAAAACTACAGTAATTAGAAATGCAATTACTTAAAAAATGGTGTATTTAGTTTAAAAATGAAGAAGACAAAAAGATTAAAATGAACGAGGAACGAAATGAGCATTCTCTTCCGGGATCTAGGGAATGCTCGTTCCTTTCTTTTATTTTCAAAATTAAACAAATGGAACAGAATGTAAAGCAAATTAAATGGAATAGAAGGCGATAAAAAAGGAAAAATAAATAGGATTGATACCAATTCCATTCCTTCCTCTAATCCTAAAACCAAACACACCATTAGGGTGATAATTCATAAATTTTCAAACCAGTGGTAGAAATACATAGTTACAATCCTCTTGTTTGCAAGCAAAGAGTGACCGTTACATCTACACAAAAGGAAAACCAGTTGGTGTATTCAGCCTAACAGATTCCTGTAGGACTGGGGCTCTGCAGGCCATTGAAGATGTCAAGTCACTTGGTAACGCTACCATCAGGCTTACCGGTGATAGCCAGGCTGCAGCAATGACAGCTCAGCATCAGGGGCGTTCCTTGTTCTTGAGTCTTTTGCATTCATAAGAGTAAGGCTGTGCAAGAGACGGTCTTCTAAACATTGAGATCCTGAGATATGCTCCGACATAAATCCTCGATTTATAGTTCTAGCCACACCATAAATTTTCTAATTTAAGATACTTACTTACAGCTTGAAAAATCGCTGATTGAACTCGCACGTCCACCTTCAAATAAAAAAGAAGCAGATGTGTTCGCGCCGACAAACGAAAATCTGAATGCTGCTAAATAGTGGTCTAGACCTTGTGTATCCACAATTGTTGCCCGATGATAAGGCAAAGATAATAACAGATCTACGCAAAAGTGGAGTCACAGCAATGATTGGAGATGGGATAAATGATCCTGCAACAATGGTTACAGCAGACATTAGCATCTCCATGGGCATTGCAGGATCTGCATTGTCTGTTGAATCCAGCAAAATAATCCTCATGTCAAATGACCTTGGAAAGATACCAGAAGCCGTTAGACTTGCGAGGAAAGATTTCCATAAGCTTATTATAAATGTCATAATATCAATACCTCTGAAGATCGCTATACTTGAATTAGCCTTTGCTGGTTATCCTCTCATCTGGGCAGCAATGCTCACTGATGTCGGAGCATGTTTTATTGTGATATTTAACAGCATGCAGCATCTACAGCAGAACCCAAGGCATGGAAGTTGAGGCAAACTCGAAGTATGGAATTCTTTGGACCTGCAAACGGGAAAAAGGACCATCTTGATCACTGATGAGTGATCAGAACACTCGGAACAGAGGTTACGAGCGCCTTGATGCGAACAATTGCAGTGACAATTACTACACCACAATAAATTGCAAAGACTCAGATGAAAATGGAACAAGAGGTGACAGTGCAAAAATTGACACGTTGAATGTCTGTTTGGGTTGTTGTGAAGGACATTCCACAGAACCAGAATCACCAAATCTGAGAGGATGCAGTCAAGGCTGTTGTAAACATTAGGAGGCAAATACACTTCAAGAAAGAACTAAGCTCTACATCTATTAATATTGATCAGCCAAGTACTAGTCCAATAAGGCAAGTAAAGGACGTAGTGGCCATTACCATTATGCCACCAAAAGATTTCATATTGTCTATTTATTTTGCTGTTTTGTATGTTTATTTATGTTGTACACGACAATGCTGGTAAATTGTTAAGTGATTAACTAATTTATCAGATCAATCGATAATCAGAATAATAAAATATATGAGATTTATCCTCATCGACCTGGGGATATTTTGAGCATGGAGGGTGCCTTTTGACTCCATTATCGACATCCCACTACAAAGAATTTCAGAAAACATGAGAAAGATAAGCTAACTATTATCTAGAGTATTTAATTTGCCGACTGCTCTTAGTGCTTGAACAAAGAGGCATGGTTTAGTATTTATCACTCAAGAAAAAAAATCAGTCAGAAATTTCTTTTTGTCCCTTTTAAGTTATTCTAGCAGATGAAATCTTTTATGATTTCAAGGTAAGGCCTTCAACACTTCAGTCATACAAACCTTATTATCAATTCCACGCTTGAACTACTAAATTCAAGGATAGAGCAAAATGATACTCAGTTAATGGAAGTATCCTAAAGAAAATATCAAGAGAATTACTAGACTGACCCAAGAATGATCATTATCAAAACTTCATGGACGTCCGCTTGGAATATGACTGCTGATTCCCACTAAGTCATAATTCATTGGAGTCATCTGCCTTTGGCACATAACCTTCTTCAATCATTTCATTTACCAAAGTTTCAAACAATTCAATCGTGCTGGATGGTAGCAGGTCCCCAGCATGAAACTCGTCGATATGGGCATTGATCTCTATCCAACTACAACCGGGAGTTTTTGTAATACCTCTTTCTCTCATTAACAATCTCATCCGTGCTGATTCTTCCCACATCTTCTCCTTTGCATACATCTTTGATGAGACGACATAATTCCAGGAATTTGATGGTTTCATCTCTAGAAGCATATTCATTACCTTCTCACCAATTTCTGTGTTTCGATGCTTTTGACAGGCACCGAGTAGTGAACTAAGGACAACTTCATCCGCTTGTCCATGCATCTGCCCAATGATCTCCCATGCTTCATTCAAATGGCCCGCACGAGAATAAAGGTCAACCATACAAGATAAATGCTCGATCTGCGGCACCAAACCATATACTTTGCTCATCATAGTAAACAATCGACGACCCACAGAAATCAAACCAGCATGTACACATGCTGAAAGCACCCCCACAAAGGTTACTTCATTTGGCTGGACAGGATGCCCATCTTCCATCATTCGTCTGAAAAGAGCCAGTGACTCTTTTGCCCGGCCATGAAATGCTAGAGCAGATATCATCGCATTCCAAGATACCTCATTTCTGTGAGGCATACGTTCAAAAACAGCCAGAGCATCATCCAAACATCCACACTTGGCGTACATATCAATCAAGGCAGAACCGACATAAATGTCAGTTCTCAAGCCTCTATCACTGGTGTAGGCATCAACCCACTTCCCCAGGTCAAGTTTACCAATTGAAGCACATGATGATAACACCCCAACCAACGTAATGTTATTTGGCTCGATCCCCGTCTCTTTCATCTCATTAAATAACACAATTGCGTTTTCCGCCATCCCGTTTTGAGCATATCTATAAACAATCACGACCACTGTAAATGCCAGAAAAACTTCTGAGTAATCATTGGTTATTAATCAAGAAAATTGGAAACCACTTGTTTGTTGGGAACATGACAATAGTTCCTTCATTCTCTAAAAATCTTTACACGTTTATGCCATAAAAAGGGAAAGGAAAAGAAAATTACCCAGAAATCATAGCATTCCAAGTTACCAAATCCTTCACCCTCATCCCATCAAAAATCCTACGAGCAGATATCAAGTCCCCGCATTTCGCATACATGCCTACTAGAGCAGACCCCACGTATGTACTCAACTTCATCCCGTGCTCCACGACAAACCTCTCTATCCAACACCCTAGTCCAATATCGCCCATATCTCCGCATGCTGTAAGAGCACTCACAACAGTCATCTCAACAGGCACGAGGGCCTCCTCGTCCACCATCCTCCTAAACAAGCCCACCGCCTCACCTGCACACCCCGCCTTTGCATACCCAGCAATCATTGAATTCCACGACACCAAATCTCGTTCCCCGATTTCATCAAACACCTTGCGGGCGAGACCCACCTTTCCGCACTTTGCATACATCATAATAAGCGAGTGACTTGTATGACCGTCCCCGTCCAACCCCATCCTAAATACCTCACAGTGTGCGGCCATACCAGAACCCAACTCCGACAGTTTTCCACATGCCCCGAAAACAGAAGGGTAGGTGAACTTATTGGGCAGGACGCCAGAGGATCGCATCTTGATGTAGAGCCTTAGCGCCAACCGGTAATCGTGCAGAGTGGAGGAGATGCCACGGATCATGAGGTTGAAGGCGTAGTCGTCGGGGGTGTGGGGGATGTGGGCAAAGACGAGGCGGGCGTAGGCGATGTCCTTGAGGTCGTCGACGAGCTTGGAGATGAGGAAGTTGGGCTGGTCTACGGAGTTGAGGATCATCTGGGTGTGGACTTGCTGGACTAATCTGGCGCTGGTGCATCGCTTGAGGAGGATCAACAGGGCTTTGCCGCAGTTAATGCCGAGGGTTTTGGGGTTTTGCATGGGAGGGGTTGGTTCGTTAAGACAGCAACGGTCGGTTGATTTGTCGGGACTCCAGTTATTTAACGGGCTCAACGAAAATGTACCAAATTGAAAAGCTAACAGGAAACTTCGAGGATTAAATGTGTGATTTCTCAGTTCTGAATTACGTCCTGGTGACCGTAGCTGGACGAAATGCGGACAAGGAAGAAAAAGGGACGATCTTTCTGATGGAGTGATCAAGTGGAACTCTCCTTTGGCATGAGAGCGGCAATGGGAGTGGCGCTGGGAGCTCGAGGGAAGAACGGAGGGGGACTCCCCCTATTCGAGGCTCAACCAGGGCCTCCGTAGTTTCCAAGGGTATGCCATTGTCAGCATTCTTTTTATGTGTGGCTGGATAGTTAGATGTAAAACATCTCCGGATCTTGGAATTGTGGTTGGACGAGGTCGAGTATTCAGTATCAGTAGGCTGGTTCCTGGGGGTTGATGGAGGCATTAACGACATGCGGATTTGTGGTTTTCTCGAATTACAAGCATTTCCTGGTTGGAATTTGCTGAGGATCTGTTGGTGAGGCGGTATAAAGATTGGTGCTTATGCTTCCAAATGCCAGAGGGAGTTGAAGTCCTATTACTGGTAGATACGTCGAAGAATCGAGGAAGTAGTGATGGTTTGTTGTGATCATTGAGTCGGCAATGATTTGAAAGATTTCCGGAGGAATGGATTGATCGCCCTTTTATGTATGCACGAATGGGAGGACATGTTATTTATTGAAAGGCCGCGGTACTCTACGCAAAGTGCTGTTAACAAGGTCTGACCGCCTTGAAGTTCCATAATATCTGGGCATATGCTGCGATGTTGATTGTTGATGAATCCATTCTCCTCTCATCACGCCGGAACCCTTCCCATCTGATTACGTGTTGTGGGATACTCCCAGAGGACATGCTCTGCCAGATTTCCATGCTTACAACTTTGCGAGTTTTCTTGCAACAGTGAATCAGGGAACCATATGTCATACGTGTTTTCTTATCCGACAGGGTTTGTATGTTGATAGCCATATCCATGAAGTTATTGCGCCTCACTCGTGCTATCAGACCAACCTGCGACCACGAGAGGGAAGAAATACACCACGAATATTCTCGTTTGAATTCACACTGTTAAGGCTCATCAAAGCTTAACACAACATCTATCCTAGGGCAGCTAAAATGTCGAGGATTTCAATCAGCAACCACTCCAAGAGACTTTCGCCAAACAGGACTGTTGTCATAGCATGAAGCACAGCTCCCAAAAACTCCACAACATGTCCTTGCTTCTTCTCGCTTTCCTCTCCGTTTCAAACAAGGTCCAGGGATCTCCTCCTTGGCTGGTAGAACATAACAACAAAAGGATTGAATCACAATACTCGTGAGAATAGACTAAAACCAGTCAGTCAAAGTGGAAATGTAGTGATTTCTCACATATTCCTTTCTGACTTCCTGAAGGAACTTCCTGGGATCATCCACGTAATCCACGCTCTCCCTCCGAATCCTCAGGGCAAGATCCTTCTCCCCTGCTTTCTCCAGGTTCCGTATCATGACCGTCAGCGTGAACTTGCTCGGCTTACACCCCGACGCCTTCATCTCCTCGTACATCTTCATCGCCTTCTCCGTCATGCCTAACCGAAAGTATATGCCAATCATTTCCGTGTAAGCCCTGGTATTCGGCTGGATCCCCTCCCTCTTGAACTCAGAGAAGAAAACCTCCTCTGCGGCCTCCATCATCTTGTTATCCCCGAGCAACTGGATAACGTCGCAGTGCAACGTGGAATCTGGCTCATACCCGTCCTCTTTTCGCACGAAGTCATACACCTGCGAACCAAGCCGGACGCCCCAATTCACGACCAGGATAACAGCTAAACCCTACTGGGGAAGAGGAAGAAACCTCACCAGGAGGGCCAACCGGACTTGATTCTGGCGCTTAAGCTCGGCGAAGACGTTCAGCACGTCGGCCTTCAACAGCCTCCCGAGCTTCTCCGCTGCCACAATCGGGTCGGTGGATTTAGACTTGGATAGCTTGAGGGAGTGGACGGCGTCGATGGCTTCCCGAGACAGAACGTCGGAGTTCCGCCAAAGCGTGCTCCGCCGCTCCTTCCTTAGGCCTCCGCATCGGATGGTGCTTGCTGTGAAGAGGAGCGAATTCGACCGGAGGGAGCTGCAAGCCATGGAGGTAAGGAGCCAATTGCAAATGCCAATGCCAAGAAGACGCGCTCAATAGGGAGTTTTCCGAATTGGGTCAGGCCCGCCGGATTCAGCCCGGCCTCAAAACCCGCTAATCAAGTAGGAAAGTTCGCCGTTAGGGCTTTTGGGGGGCAGAAGCAGAGGGCGCGAGCTGTGTGTGGCTTCTGTGGCTCCCGCTCCTCCTGCCCGATTCAATCTCCAGCCAAGCACCGATGATCCTCCTAGAAGACGTCTTCAGAGTCGACCGTCTCGACCCCGACGGCAAGAAGTTCGACAAGGGTCTGGTCCCCGCCCTCCTTACTCTTCGCTGCCCTTTCCGTTGTGTTCTTCTTTTCTTGTTAATTTGATGAAATACCGACTACCCTTTACGCCGTCTCGTGGAGTTTGTCGTAAAGTTTCTTCCTTTCGTGTTGGGGTTTATGATAGTCGATGTGTTGCATTCTAGCTGGTTTGATTTTTTCTTTGTTTCTGTTTGGTTGTGATGGGATGCCCCTGCAGTGACTCGTATCGAAGCCCGAAGCGAGAGGTTCGACATGTTCATGCACCTTGATGTGAATTCTGAGGTTTACCCTATCAAGGAGGGTCAGAAGTTCACCATGGCCCTTGCCACCACTCTTAACCTGGACGGCACACCTGATACTGGATACTACACCCCAGTAAACTAACTGCACTTTGCCCTACATTGTCGTGCTAGTTCACTTTTTGCGAGCTGCTTTTGTAATGCCTGGTAGTTATGATCACAGTCTGGTTGTGTTGTCCTCAAGGAGTGAACTATCATGTGACCAGACATGACGAAGTAATGGGGTGGAGTTTAGCTTTTCTTTTCTAGCTAAAGAATACGGTCAAGCAGATTTTGGGTTAAACCAAATCCATTGCCAAGACTCTAGGAAATGGTTGTTTTGTCATTGATGTTATAATAGTGCCGCACTTAATTAGTCTCTGGCCGTGGGGTGTAAAGCATTTTTCTTCTCTTCGATATTTGTATTTATAGCAAGGTAGTATAGAATACTTGGTTTGGCCGGGGAGTCTAGGGCTAACTAATGTAGCAGCTGTTGGGCTCAGCAATGAACTTCCTATGTGTTCCACCTGGTGAAATTTTGTGATCATTGCTGTTATTTCTTTCCGCTCTTGAGTAGTTTATCTTTGTTGTCTTGCTAGGGGGGGAAGAAATCTGTCGCTGACAAGTATGAGTACATAATGCATGGCAAGTTATACAAGATATCCGAGGAAGATCCAGGCAAGGCCAAAAGTTCGACCAAAGGAGTTAAAGCGTGAGTCGTCATTCTTTTGTTGTTTGCATGAATCTCATTAACCAAGGACTAATCTTTGCAACACGTAGTTAATGTGGCTGTCTCATTGAGGAATCTCTTGTGCAGGGAGATATACGTTTCCTATGGTGGACTACTGATGATGCTGAGGGGCGACCCGTCTAACCTCCACAAGTTCGACTTGGACCAGAGGCTCTTCCTTTGTATCAGGAAGCTCTGACTCAACCTGAGGATTCGGTCACTGCTGCATATTTTAGTCGTTGAAACTTCTCGTGTGGTCTGCGCACCGCCCCAGCTGATGTTACCGATGTTTAGTTTGCGGTCAGAGCACGAGGCTCAGTCCATCCAAAATTGATAAGAAACCCGGGCCGGACCGACCCATAACGAATTGCCACATGTTTCCATCAGGGAAGGAAAGGATAATAAAAGGAACAAAAATATAAGGAATGTCGGATTCTGTTTAGCTTCTTTCCGGGATTTCCCAAACTCAAGCTCGAGCTCCAACTCAAACAACTCCCAGATGGCTGCTGCAGTCCCCGGAGTCGTCGTCCTCCTCCCGCATTCCACGACCAATCCGAAACCTGTCGTCTTCAATCCCTTCTTGACGGGGACAGGTTTCCCTCTCTTCCTTCCCTTCCCTTCACCGTTGGCTCTTTTCTCCTTTTCCTGGGGCTGCTGGGTTCGGATTTGACTGGTGATGATTGTTTCGTGCCTAGGATTGGTTTGTTTTGATTTTGATTTGGTTTGTGCCGCCCTTCCTTTCGCCAATGCCAGCAATTTGCTGATTTTCTGGTGAACCCGGGGAGTAATTATCTAAAGGTGGGGAGCTTATGTGATCGGTCTTTTGCAGGACGATTTAGTGTCCGACAACTTACGAAATGTAAAGAAGCTAGTTTTAGTGGAAAAGGTGGGGGTGCTCTCGGAACACGCATGAATCTATTCGACCGTTTCGCTAGAGTAGTCAAGGTGAGTCGAGTCTCATTACGTTCCTTCTTATCCATCCTTCAATTGTTTTTTCCTTCTGTTGTTATTATGGCATTTTCTGACTTGTGCTTCTTCTGAAACTCAGTCTTATGCCAATGCGGTAATCAGTTCTTTTGAAGATCCCGAGAAGATCTTGGAACAATCTGTGCTTGAAATGAATGATGATTTGATAAAAATGAGGCAAGCCACGGCTCAGGTAGACCTTTTGTTGTTCTTTTTTGCGTATCCTGAGCTTTGCCGCTCCACTCCCTTTTAATATTCAAAACCAGCTTATGGAACTGTGTCTCTTCCTGCCACTATAAATCACTGAGGATCTCCTCGTTAGCATGATCCTATAACAGGCTAACATTGCTTTCCTTGTGTATGCTTATCAAGGTCATTGCATCTCAGAAGCGGTTGGAAAATAAATATAAAGCTGCTGAACAGGCTTCTGAGGAGTGGTATGGGCACATTCAGTCTTATCTTTAATAGTATGTCCAATCTCACTCTATTCTCAAAACAAACACTGAGATTCCGTTCTCAAGGTATCGCAAGGCACAACTGGCTCTTCAGAAAGGAGAGGAAGATCTTGCCCGTGAGGCTCTTAAAAGGCGAAAATCTTATTCTGTAAGCTGCCAAGATCCACATTATTCTAATAATAGGGCTTGTGATCTTAAATGTCTCTGGAATCTTTTATACCGTACATGGATATCTGACTATGTCTGGTCTGGATTCATTCATAGGATAATGCAAGTACTTTGAAAGCTCAATTTGATCAACAGAAGAATGTCGTTGACAACCTTGTTTCAAATACCCGGGTACTGTCCATTCTTTCCAATGGCATCTATGATCTCAGGCAGTGTTTGGACATCACGTGTATTTAGTGACATTTGTGCCGATGGGGATGCGATGTGATGGCCAATCATATTAAATATGGTGGATGTGCACTCGAGTAATCATTTAGACTCGCTGTTGTTATTTTTCTTATAGACATTTCTACTCGCGGGGTTTTTTTGAGCCGAAATTTGACTTTGGTTAATTTTATTGTATAGCTTTTGGAGAGCAAAATACAAGAGGCCAAGTCTAAAAAGGACACCTTGAAAGCCCGTGCACAATCTGCGAAGTTTGTCTCATTTCACTGTTGTAATGTTTGACAACTTAAGTAAATATATTGCTTTATGGAACAGTGTTGTTTATGTGTTCTCTAAGGACTGCAACCAAAGTAAATGAGATGCTGGGTAGCGTCAACACAAGTAGTGCGCTTTCAGCCTTTGAGAAGATGGAAGAAAAAGGTCAGTTTTGGGCTCAGACATGCTATTACTTGGATGTGGTTCAGGCTTATCCTTTTGTGATTGGTTGACTTATAGAATGGTGTTTTTGAGCTCTCTGGAAGAACTCATTCAATTTAACTTGTTTCCATGGTTGTCACCACAAAATATTAGCTGAAACTTTAGTTATCATGAGATTCTAGGTTAGTATGCAACGTCCATTCTGAACTTTCTGTCCATCAGTTAAGAACCGGCATTTAGCTCTGGAAGGGGAATTTTCCCTTGCATAGTAATAGTTGGCAAAATACCTAGTTTTAAGAAGGGAATCACAAAGTTAGAGTTCCTCTTTTTCCATTCTGAAAAGCGGATGCTTTTATTATGAGCAAATTGTTTGCACTTGGATTACCTGTTGGTCTGACTAAATATCGATCTGGCTAGTCCTGGCAATGGAATCACAAGCAGAGGCACTTGGTCAGTTGACAACAGATGATCTTGAAGGGAAGGTCAAAATCTTCTCTTTTAGCTCTTCTAATCATCGATTGTTGCCAATTGATCATTTGTATGTCTTTACCTCGATTCTGATCCATTTCTGAAATCTGTTATTACATTTGATTTACTTTAAAACTCTTTGCAGTTTGCTCTTTTAGAAACCTCATCAGTGGATGATGATCTGGCCAACCTGAAGAAAGAACTCTCTGGTGGCAGCAAGGTACGACAACATCTGAAGCACTTGTTTGATCTACTTCTGCCAAATTTTGAGTTTGTTCACGATGATCTTTTTATAAGCTTACTTCTGCTTTTGGTTGCATTTCTACTCACTAATCATATGTTTTTCGGATGACTTTGCTTTTACTTCTAGTTCTGAATGTTATGTTATTACATTGGATCGAGCTCAGAGAATTTTATAAACTTGTCTGCGTGACGGAACTGATATCTTTGCTCCTTCTGTTAGATAATTTACCACCCTATGCATGCGGATGATGGATAGTTTCTCATAGCCAGATATTCTCTTTTATATCTTATTGCCTTTTCTTTTTTCTCCTCCAGAAAGGAGAGCTCCCTCCTGGAAGAGAGGTTTCTACCGGTGCAAGTAGATCAATGCCTTTTCGAGATGCAGAGATAGAGAGAGAGCTCAATGAATTGAGACAAAAGGCCAACGAATTCTAGTATCATTGAACCTTTTCTGCCAACATAATTTAGATATGGTTCTCTCTTACGTCATCTCTGTACAGCAAAAGGTTTGTGTATAGATCAGATCGGTAATGTGAATCTAAACACGAGCAACTTGTAATTGATTTTTCCCATGCGCAAGGACAGGCTTTTATTCAAGTATGTAATATATTGGATCACTTATAATTCAGTCTATGACAGTTCATATGCTGGCTCGATCAATGCGGGTATCTGTTTACCTAACAAGTGAGGTTGTCCCCGGGTGAGACTCCTAACTGATTACAGTAATCGGTGTAATAGTTAACCCTGGCCTGAACAGTTGCAGGGTTTGCGCCATCACATTCGAGGGCACCATTGATGGCACGAATCGTGGCACCAAAACCTTCGCTCATCTTTGAATGAACGGAGTTCATCCAGTACCACAAGGAGGCCTTGAAGGACACGAGTGGGTCATTGGCAACTGTCTCGGGTGAGTTCAGTCCATCAAAACCGATGCTTGCTCCCGCAGGTCCGTAGTTGTAATTCCATGATAGTTGGATCGGTCCACGACCATAGTAACCCTTGTTAGGGTTGCATGGGTATGCAGTAACCGTGTCATCACAGTAGTCCTTGGATGCACCACCATTCTCTTCAATGTAGCAAAAATCTGGACCGTGAGACAGAGAATCAGTATTTGGGGCTCCCTTTTCGATATTATCTACCGAGCTTCAGTCATATTTAGTACAGCAGAAATCATTGTTTATGAATGATTGACCTGAACATGGAAAAACGACCATATTGTCCGAGTTTTTTGTCTTTGGCTTTGTTTATTAGTTTGTTTGTGCTTAACATGGGATTCTTCTGTTTGCTTTTGGTGAATCTAAATTGAAAGTCAATCCTTGGAAATTATCAGGTATAGATTAGCAGATGGTAGTTTAGATATATTTCATAGCCATTATGAGATATGGTGTCAATTATGTCATATGAAACATTAATAATCTACATGCATTAACCGCATGACCATTGCTTATGTAGACGAGAGAAAGATGGGGTATGATTCCGGAGGTGGAGGAATAGAGAACTTACGTCCAGTTTCATGGGTCACATGGGCAAAGAAGGCAGCGATCTCGCGCTTGGAATCGTCAACGGATCCCACTCTACCAAACTCAGGGTACCCCCCGACCGCATCCAAGAACACCTGCCTGGAGTAGAAGCCCTTGCCGGGACAATCGCTGCCCGCCTGACCGATTATCCCATTAAAGAAGTCGTCAGTGACGACATCCCCCATCACCACGTCATTCGTAGCGGGGGGTGGGTTGCATGGACCTTCCTGGCATCCCTTGCCGCAGTAGTCTTCGGTGGTGCCACAGTATCCCCATTGGCTGCAGCACTCGTTGGCCGCGCATCCACAGTTCTGGGCTAGCGCTCCTGCAACAAGCTGCGCCAGACAAATGGTAAGTACCAGCGTAGAGGTACTAACTGTCATCTTTGTAAGCTCGATGACAGGTATGGTTGGTTATATGGGAGAGCTTGGTTGGGTTGGGTTGCAATGGCATATGGATCAGAAGTTATATATAAACACGTGAAAGAGGCGTGAGGTAATGGAAATAGGCAAAGGTCTTGGCCAAGTCACGTTCTATGTACCCGTGAGGAAGATGGCGAGACAGCTGACTATCTAGAAAATGGTGTGGAACGATCTGCAGCTTGGTTTCTAAATACCCGTTTTGGTTTGAGGTTTTTTTCCATAATCTCGATAGGTTCATGTGGGGGGATCGAGGATGGTCTGTTCCGTGTATTCCCACTAAAGCATTTTGAGAGGAATTCCTAGTCATAGGATTGGAAAATGAAAGAAGTGGAGGACGGTTCACGCCAAAGTTGACCGCTGTACATGTTCTTTTTAGGTTTTCATATGAGATGGAACTTTGACAGTTGACAAGGAGATCAGAAAACTAAAAGGCCATTTAAGGCGTGTACGGGACGCCCGGTGGAGTTAGAATGGCCACAACCGTGTCCACTGGAGTAAATGAGGACTTTCTGTATGCAGTAGTAGAAGAAAGTATATAGTATGTAGTATGTAGTATGTATTATCAGTAAGTAAAAATTGTTGAAAATGAAAATGAAAATATATAGTATGTCACGTTTTTACCTAATAAGTTCGAGCTTTTAGAACAGTTCGTCCCGCCAGAATAGTGTAGTGTTCGTGGTTCGGGGAGCAACCCGTTTCCAGCATCATCCTCAGGAACTTGTATGCATACTTCAGGCAGCCGGCCTTGCTATGCAGTTCGATCAGGGTGTTGAAAGTCACGACGTTGGGACGAATCTCGGCTTTCACCGTCATCTGCTCGAACAACTTGCAGGCTTTGTCGACCCTCCCAGCCTTCCCCCAACACATTAATAAGCGTGTTGTACATCATGACGTCTAACTAACCACCATCCTTATTTACCCGGTCCAGAGTGGTGTCCGCAAATCGGCCCTTCCCATCTTCCCGAGGCCTTGGATTATGACATTGTATGTCCCTATGTCGGCGGGGCAGACATTCTCACCCATCTCTGTTGAGTATGCCCCGTGCCTTGGATTATGACATTGTATGTCCCTATGTCGGCGGGGCAGACATTCTCACCCATCTCTGTTGAGTATGCCCCGTGCCTCATCAAAGTAGCCCTTCTTGACAAACGAGCTCATGATTGAATTTTAGATGTAGTTAGTACGGTCAATGCCCGCATCGTGGAAGATATCGAAAAGCTTGCAGGCCAGGCTCAGTTTCCCCTTCGCCGGAAATAATGACAGGAAGGTGTTGACCATGTCGATGTCGAAAGAATCTGCCCCCTCTTGAACTCACTGTCCCCTAGAGAGTGAAAGCAATGGTGAAATGTAACTGTTGGATTGCACCATGCTCGCTTACCGATCCATGTGTGGGGAGGATGACCACTCATCAGAATCTCCTCCATAGAAGACCTTGGACTCGACCAGAGCAGGAGACATCAACTTCACAAATTCACTGATGTTGCCTTCCGACTCAAACATCCGAGTACCGTCCTTGATCTTGCTCGGTGCATTCATGCTCAACTCTAACTCCGTTTTCCATTTGAGAACAGCAGGGACAAGATTTGTCCCTGAGATGCTTCAACAATGTATCTGTGCCATCCCACCAACTGTGCTGGAAGAATCCAATCAAGAGAGACGTAATTGTGACTAGATCCACCTTGAAGCCTCCTGCCTCCATTTCTTGCACAAAGCTCAAAACCTCTTGCAAGTGGCCTTCCTTACAGAGTTGCAGAATCACGACACTGTAAGTGAATCCATCCATGAACTTCGTCTTTAGATTGTGAAACATTGCCCCTTCTGCTCTTCTGATCCTAAAAGAGGCCATCGATCATAATATTGAACACCTAACAGGTGGCCCGAATACCAACCGGAACCATCTTCTCGAAAACATTACATGCATCTCCAACTCTCTCACCTTATTAAGTCCATCCAGGAGAGAAGTTATACACAATGACATCAGGCAGAAATCCATTGCACTGCATCTCCTCGAGATTCTCAGAGCATCTTCTATGTGGAAAGACTTGGAGCATCCTTGGTTTAAATTCGACAGGACAAAGCATCTAGTTCGTGACCGGACCCTTTCATTTCCTCCAACACGATCAAAATGTCCATCACCTTCCCGGAGGAGCACATGGCGTGTATCAAGCCATTGTAAGTGCACAAGTCAGTGCTGAATGACCCGGTACCCAAGCTCTTCACTTTCATTTTGTCGAAAAGCCTCAAGCACAATGACAAGTCGCCCCAACATCCAAATGCATGGATGCAGATGTTGTACCCCAAGGAATGGAACTCGAACCCTTCCATCTTCCTTAGCAGAACATAAACATCCCTAAACTCGTCCCTCATACGTGCCTTTGTGAGCACAAGTGATTGCAGGACACCCTACTCTGAAATCTGTTGCAATGGCCATCGCCTTCATTGCTCTGCTTTAAGAACTTGTAAAACAAACTCAAAGCCAAGCCAAGTGATGCACGGTCCGACATCGAATGGGTACGTCCCGATGTGGTATATCAGAAGGAAGGTCTTCCCATCTCTCAGGCTAGCTCACAACGAGAAGTCTGGCCAGCCCGAGAGGCCGACAATGGCAGATGAAAAGAGTGCCGGTGTTGAGATAAGATAGCGCCCAACCTGCCCGTGTGGGATGAGCATCGGATGGACGCACGTCGAAATGCCCGAGAGAAGGGCGGCACGGTCAATGAGCTCAAGCTCCTATGGCATCAGGGGTATGGCCTCGGGGTCCTGAATCAGAGAGTGTCTTTGTCCCGGCAGATATGAGGAGGATTTTGGAAAGTCTGCAGGAAGCTGAGGTTTTGGAAGTGGTCGATAAGAGGGCGGTTCCGGTTTGAAATGTCTCATCAGGACAGTGGTTAATTGTCTGGCGGGAGCATCCTCTGTTCTTATAGGCCAGAATGCCAAGCAAAACGACGAGCAAGCAACAAAACCTCCTTTGTCATAGGAAAAGATATCAAGTTTCAAACAGCATTCTGGCATTTGCCTCTAAACAAGACTCTTTTCATGTACAGCAAAAGTACAAACTCCCCGGCAGAATCTACACAGGGCTCAGAAAGAAAAGGCCGAGCAGGGAAATTCCAACCCTTCCCTTCCAGAGGTCGATTGTCCAGAGGGCAACATCCAGCCATTGACTGAGTCCAGGGGATTCAATCAGACAAGAAGCCCCAGGTGAATGGCGTCATTTCTCGGCATTGCATTGAGATATACGATCTCTTCTACTGAAGAACACGGGTGTGGGGGTCGCCCCACCAGCCATAGAAGGATACCCAAAGGAGTTCTCCAGATAAGAGAAAATGTCTATGAAGCTTTCTTTTTTGTGATGTCATGGAGCACACAAACATCCGCTGCTGTCTTCATCTGGCATTAGGAGCAGAAATTCACTAGTCAGGGGAAGCAAAGCATTCGTGCCTGGTCCGGCAGAAAACAATTTCGGTCTTTCCTTTGTTTCCCCAGTACATGAATACAGAGAAAACAGCAAAAGCTATAGAAGTTTCGCCCCAGGTGCCGACTTTTAATAAGCAAAGGGTGTCCAAAGAGAATGAGAATCAATGTCAATGATTGCAATGACAAAACAAATAAGTCCATTGATGAGTGCAATTTTACCTGTATAACGTTAACAGCTTGTTTGATTGTCCATCCAAATATACTTGAAGCCAGTAAAAGCAAGAGAAATGGACTTTCTCTGACAGACTTCACCAACACCTGAAATATCAAAAGAGGTCATACGATTAAAAGCAACAAAATGTGTCATTATCGTCACAAGATGGATGTGACGGTGCGGCAAAAACAAAGAAATTAGTACTCACATCAGTCAACTTTTCAGTCGGCTTCTCAGCAAGCAGAAATAAGGTTATGTAAAGGACCTACACCAATTTGAGTATAAGATATAAGATTCAGAAACTTGAATATTAAGCACAACGCCGGAACAACTTTCCATTACCTAACTTATCAAAAAAAAGAAGCTTTCCATTACTTACCTCACAAGCCACACAACAGAAAGCCATAAACATTCGGTTCCCATAATAAGCTCTGAAAAGCCAGTTGGTACTATCCTTTACATCTTTGTGGCTAACTTTCCCTGATAAGAAAGTACTGAAAATCCATAAAAAAATATTATTAATGTTCACATTAACAAACAGCAAATATACGGTGAAAGATAAATAATTATACAGGCCATTTTCAAGTCAAGGACTACATATAAAGAGAAAATAAGTACAAGATGGGATTGGACTGCACATGTAAGAAAATAAATATGAGATGGAATAGAAGGACTATACATATGAAGAAAAGAAGCAAGAGATGGATGGAATATTACCTATACATTTGAAACCAATGGCTTGCAATATCTAGTGCGAGCAACAACAAGAAGGTTAAGCCAGGCCTGTGAGTACCAAGAACTCCACATTATATATATAAGTAAGAACTCCACGTTAGTCAAGAAGGATATGAAATAACTTTGCAAAAGAAAATCTCAGCAGGCTAGCTGGTTTACCTATACACCTGGGAAAGTATTACCAGCAGACAGGCTGTGCTTATTCTGAAATATCGAATATTCTATTTATCAATTCTCCACAGCCATTATAAATCAAATAATTCTATAAGGTTTAGTTGTAACAAAAGAACAAAATTAAACACCAACAAGGTGTGTAGGGGCAACATCATGCGGCAAAATATGGTATCAGCACAGAAACAAACACACATCCCCCTCTTAACAGTTGGGAGATACAACTAACCTGTCTGTCACCATGTCTAAGATAGCTCCAAAAGTTGAAACTAGATACATAAAAATAAAAAAGGAATTAGAAAAATGAACCAATAAAGGCAGATATCAACTCACACGATAAGAAAAGAGCTTTACTGAATCAGAAGCGACTTAATCCATCAATTTAACTCTAATAAATCTGAAGATTGTTCAGATTACGTTTACACAGCTTTTCAAACACCAAATGTAAGAGTTCCATAGATCTGACCCATCCTTTAATCAACATAAGAAGTACAATAATCTCTGGCAGGAAAACCACTGCCTTAAGAATTTACCTTGATTAAACTTGCGAGCACACCAACCGTCAATGCCATCACACACAAAGCTAAAACAGAGGATGCAAAGGGGCTTATCAGGTAAACAACTCAGGCTGAAACTGGAGAAACCAAAGAATTGAAGAACATTTCACAAACCTGATAAAGTACAGCAAAGAGAATAGCCTTTTGTTGGAAAAGCATATCGCAAAGGCCACACAATTCATAAGAACTCTTATGTAACCTGCAATTGCCCCGGAAAAAGTCACTTGAAAATGAATAGAAACAAAAAAAAACTTTCTAAAGATGGCAATTCAAACTACTTGAGTTAAGACACCCACCAATTATATTCGGAATGTAGAGGTATACGGTCAGCTTCCGCAGCTTCTGTGCTGATTTATTACCCATCCCGATACAAGTCCTAAAGAAATCTCTGCAATAATTAGAATAGAACCACATAACAATCACCTCTCACTGCAATCAGGGATACCCTACTGGCAGACAGAGAAAAAAATCCGGACGAGAACTTGGATTTCATCCCCAAATAGTGATAAACCAAATACACAAATCAGCCAGAGAAACGGTAAACCAGTGTGCTGCGGCATCATTCATTCAGGAAAAAATGTTCCAGATAATGAAATCTCCCAAATAATATTAGACCTAAGTTGTGGTGTGGAATGAACGGAATCCATAATAACAAGAACAATAAACAAACAAACCTGCTCGCAGCTTTGGTGACTCTTTTATTCGCTTTTCGTGCGATCCCCTACTACTACTGCTTCTACTACTACTAATGATTTCTACTTCAACAAACGCCTCTTCTTCTGCGAGCAATCAAGAATATTCGCATTAAATATCGCAGCGAGAAAAGAACAGAAAATCAAACCTAAAATCGATTAAGCGAGAGGAGCGAGCATCCGATGCCAATCTTGGAAGAACGCGAGGGAGCCAGGAGAATTCACCTCGGACGGAGAAACCTTCGAAAATCCCAGAAGATTTGAGCTTCCGTACGACGAAGACCACCGACGACGGACGACAGATGGAAGCCGGAATCTCGAATCAGGCAACCGCCGAAAGCGCATGGGAAAAGAGAGGGACGACAAGAAATAAGTTCATTTCTCCGAGAAGGGGAGAGAGAACTGAAACCGGTTGGGTTAGTGCAGTCGTCACGTGCTCCCGGGTTGAAAGTTGAACCGAACCGAACCGAACCGGAAGGTGATTAATCCGTCGCCTCCGATGGGGAGACTTACCTCATCCCCCGAACTCGAAGCATCTGTTGTTTCTGGTTCGCTCGCTCCCCCTTTCCAGCTCTGCTCCGGTCACTCCCCTGCTTCCGAAAGGAAGATATGGAGTCAATCACGACGACTTCCTTCACGTCGGTGCAGCTTCGCCCTCGTCCTTCGACCACATCCTCTGTAAGCAAAGAGACTCTTCTTCCGTTTGATGATTCTTGTGTGGTCCGTTAATCTGCTTTTCGAACGTTATAACGTCCTTGTTCTTGCATTTCGCAGGCTCCTCGTTTGAGTTTATGCACGATGAACCTCGGCCGAGTTGACATTTCTGGCAAAGGGTGGAATCTGTAAGGCTGGTGGTCGACTGTATTTGTCCGTTGATTCGTTCATTGTGAGTGGTGAATGGTCTAATTTGCGTTTAGGTGTAGTAGTTCAACCATCGTAAGTACGCTGCTCATCGAATGCACGGGCATTAGGCTCTGTTAATTATTTTGCAATTGAGGTATTTGATAAACATCTGAGCTAATGTCATTTGGCTGAGGTGTTGGCAGTAAACTGAGCTGGCGTTGTTATTTCATCGAGAAGTATTCATCCAGTGGGCTATATAACATCAAACTTGCCCAAAGGAGAATGATCCTGAACAAATACTGCTGACTACAAACCTATATGGTGAATAGCATCTGAAGTTTCATATGTTTCTTTACAGAAGCTTAATATGTTCCAATCCATTCAAAAAGGCCCCCAGAAGTGTGTTTGGAAGAGTCCACGCAGCTGGTTCGGGTGAGATATGGGGATTTTCTTGTTTGGCTAGTGTTACTCCTCGTATATGCCTCCACTTATATAATTGTCCTGGTTGTTGACCCTTTCACAGGCTTGGAGACGTCAATTACTGATGCTTCAGATAGCTCCATTACATTGAGAAAGGCGAAGGTGTCTGTCGAGTCACAGACTGAAAACCAGATTGAAGTGAGACTCCCTAACATTTCTCGACTTGTAGACTTGCATTTTTTGTGTACTTCATCTTATGTAAAAGTTTATGGAAGTATCATTTTTTGGTGTGATTGTTAGTAATTGATCATGATTATTTCAAAAATGGATGTGGTTACATTGGTGGGCAATTTTATTGTTAACCACGATTACTTCTTGTGAGCGAAATTTCTTGATGAGATAGGAGACTGTGTATTCGACTGCTTGAGATGTAGAGTTCCCGTCAATCCCGTGTTTTCGTTGGGTTTCTTTTTCCCTATATCGAGGTGACTTGGGACCTTGTTGAGATCAATCATGCAATTCTAACAATGTTAACTTGCCAGCTCAGAGTGGATGTGATTGGTGAGGAGACAGATCGTGTTTTTGGTCAGGTTTTGACGAATCTTGCCCGCACTGCACCACCTATTCCTGGATTCCGCCGGCAAAAGGGAGGTTTGTATTTCCATGACAGAAAGTTATGTCCTCGTTTTACAACTCATGGGATACTATATACTTGCTTTACTTAAGCTGACTACGTTGCAATATGGAACCTTGTCATAGATTTCTTGAAAATGGCTTTTGTAGAGATTTATTTACGGCTACATGTCCAACTTTATATCGTGTGCGAATTTTGGAACCAGGCGTAATTCATTCATGAGAACATCCCAAGTGTTCATTTCTCAAACTGGTAGTTTTTTGGTACCCAATATAACTTTTGCAACCTGGTTAACCATAGAACTTTGATTCCCTCCATCTACTGAATTCCATCTTTATTATGCCTTTACCATCCATTATTCTGCAAGTGTATCTTACCATTCTACAAAACCTGCTGATACTGTGAAGTTCTTTTGCATGTTTTGTGGGAGCTCTTGCAGGGAAAACAACAAAGGTTAGATAATTTTGTTCCATGGTTTTTTAGCTCAAATGACGAGGAAACAAAATGCATGCGCATGTAAATGCAGTTCTGTCAAAGGCACCGGCAACCTTATCATCATCATCTGCATTGCATTTTATCTAAAATTGAATCCAAAGAGGGTGGGCATATTTCCCTAGCATACGAGTCCGATGTTGTGCCCAAGATTCAGTAATCGAAACAACTATTTAATGTCTAGTCATCCTATTCACGAGTAACTCAATTGCTTAGTCTTTCCGATAGGTACCGAGGGACTTTCTCTTGCAGATACTTGGTGAAGAGCGTGTGACAAAGTTTGTGATCCAGGAGATAGTTACTTCAACAGTAGCTAATTATGTCAAGACGGTAAAGTCTGTTTATTTTATTTTTCCTAGCTATATGCACCCCAATGCTCAAAATTCCTACTAAAATCAGGGAGATGTGTGCCACAGGAAAAGCTTACTGTGAAAGATAATAAGGTCAGCACAAGCCAGTCGATGGAGGAGCTCAAATCCTCATTTAATCCCGGAAATGATTTCGGATTTAATGCTGTGATGGAGCTACAGGTCATCGTAGATCAGGTACAAGCTGAGGCGGCATCCAGTTAAACTGTGGAGGGCTTCCAGACTGACATCTTATTTTTTAACGAGATAAATTACACCCCAGATCTAATTCATTCCAGGGTTCATGTCTTAAAGTTTGAGCATAACTGAGTACTGCTCAAATTTATCAGTTTGAGCTTTTGAAGGTGTTGCCCCGATATCCTAAAACTAATACTTTTTTTTTCTTCCATGCACGGAATAGAACATCTTGCATAGGAGTATTACTGATAAAATGACCTTGGTCTGATAATAAAATGAGTTTAACATTTCAGTGGGGGTCTCCTGTCATCAACCGACTTAAAACGACATTTCACAAGGAAACAACAGACAAAACAGCGCCCCTGTTGACTCATTAGAACTTACCACAACTTACATCGACTAAAGAGCATGGCCTCAAGATTCTATCGACTGTGCCTTCCGCTCGCCTTTGGTCATGCCAACCCTCTGCTATTCCTGATCGGCTGCAACACATCATAAAATTTAAAATAGGGTTGCATCACAAGTAAAACTGCCCGAGATGCCAGCAAGGACATCCTAGAGTCAATCAAGCGAGTTCTTGTAACGATAGCAATTTGTATTCACAATAGAAAAAGTTACCTGCTTTATTAAACTAATCGTCGTCTTCTGGATCTTTAGAAGAAGAATTATAACCATCCAAGCTACTAGTCATAGGTGGAGCAGGATTAGATTGGTAGACTGGTGCACTCATGGCTGGCATACCACCACTACTCGCAGCTGACATTCCAGGACCTCCAGGAACTGTTGGGGGAAACATTGTCGGAGGTCTTGGCAGACCATTCATTGGAGGCATGGAGGGGGCTCCAGGAGGTGCAACCCCAGGCGGTGCACCGGAGATATGTGCAAAAGCTGTGAAAATCACATAAAAAAGAAGCATCTGAAACAGCTGATATGACTGTAGGCACACCAAGGCCTTTGCCTTGCACCAAGGAGCAATATATAGCAGAAACTTGAAGCATCGACATAATGAAGGTGGCTCACCTGGTGCACCAGGCGGTGGTCTTGGCAAAACAGGTGGCCGCATCCCTGGGATAAACGGTGAGTTCATAGGTAGTTGCATGTTCGGAGGCATTGGCATGACAGGTGTTGGGAGGACAGGTAAGCGAGGCCCCTGAGCCATTAGCTGATTATAAGCAGCACCCACTTGCTGAAAAGCTGCGGCTTGTCCCAAATGCTCCTTTATTCTTTGGTCAATTATACTCTGAGTTTGTTGCTCCTCAAATTGCTGGTAATAGAGGCGCACATTGGCCTGAAAGAAGACAGATAAAATTAAACTAATGTAGAGTACCTCAAAGAAAAGGCATGGAACAAAGAATGGCCATTTACCTTGTGCTTGTACCCTGCATTGTGCTGTTTTCTGACAGATGGCTGAAAGATGAGATTCCATACTTTATACCAACATCCATCATTTATAGTTATCATAGAATAACTTGGAAAAGGAAGTAATCCAGAGATATAAGCAACCATAAGCTGACTAATTGGGCTATGAATCTGCTCTATAATTCACGGCAGACAAGAACCACTGGGAAGTTGAAAAAAAAGAGGAGGGAATGGGGGTATTTTTTATTTTTCAAATCACAACCAAACAAAAATTATACAAGGAGAAAGACACTGTGTTTTGACCGAAAGAAGTCGCAATAATGAAGATGAGGAACTTACAGAGTCGTGAGTCAAGTAAGTGTCACAATAATCGCAATAGTACCTGTCAAAGCACCAAGAGCAAATGAGTAACGCAAGAATCTCGGACATGAAATGCAGTAGTGCAATAACAGAATGTAAAACGGACAAAAGAAGCTACCGAGGCATGGCTTGAACTTGAAAGTCCTCTACTTCGGGTATGATTAGAAGAGTGAAGGTGAAATAGCGAAGAATATGCTGCCCTGGAATTTCACGAAAAATAAAAATATAAGAAAATGCTTGTTGCTTTTACTTATTGTTAAGTGCATCCATAATCACTGCTTTAATCACCCAAATGCGATTGATCTCCAGACCATTCATGAAGAAACCACTGGATATTACGCCGAGATCACACTCAACCACATCCAAATGCAATTGACCTAAAGTGCCTTCGATCTCATAATAACCACTTGATCGCAACAGTTCCTGATTGACAATCTCAATCTTCCACGGTTTCAAATATTCAATGTCAGAATACAATAAAAGGGGGCTCCTCCCACATGAGCCAAGGAATTCCTCCTAACCACTCCCCTTCAGTGCACTCATGCTGTCGGAGGACAGGGAAGACACAGGCGATCGGCGATTCTCCACAGTTGAATCACCGACAAAACCCTACGAAGACGACCTAAGGATAGGCCTAAACCAAAACCACCGCGGCTAGGTGGGAGACTAGACGCAGTAGAAATCACGGAAGCGTCACGAGACAAGACTGACGGAACTCACCAGAGCGAAAGAGAGTCGGATTCCTCCTCCGTCTACGCCGCCCGCCGTGTAGGAGAACGTCCCCGATTCCTTCTTATGATGACTGAAGACGATACGGAAGCCCATTGGGCTTTTCCTTCCTTAATCTCAATTGTATGGGCTTTTATGGGTCCTTTTGGGCCAAGTAAATTATCAATGGATCTGAAGTCATTTCTTCTCTTGATTGATAAACCGTGACATTTTGAACCGGAAGACAAACCATTCGGACAGAGAAGCCAAAACCGTAAGTAAACTGAAATTTTACACTAGAGAGAGGTACAGCTCTGCAACACACATGGTGTAATGTGTATATATAAAAGACGCACCCGAGCTAATCAATTGTAGTTATCTGTTCACCATCCCTCCTCCTTTATGTACATCGACCGCAGGAAGCTTTCTACCCAAAACCAGCACCATTTGCAGTCAGCCGTGCTCCGTTGTGCAACATCAACACTATACAGGCATAAGGATTTTATTACGTGGACAGTAAATATAGTCCACAGCTACTGCTTAAGACTACGAGCAAGTGGCCAAACCATCACGGACGGGAAACTGCTCTCTACGCTCCAGCTCCATCATCTCCCTCACTGCTTGATAAAATTCCACCCACGAAGAAGGCTGCGCGTCCGCTAGCCCAATCAGGAAGGTCGGGTTGGGGCTCGACGGGCACGCGGCGACCAGGTCTGAACCGATAATGCAGGCTTCAGAGTCAGCAGCAAATTGAAGGCGAGGTTATCCACCCTGTGCTCGTATACCGTTCCTATCGAGGTTATACCGTGAGGTGCCCTGGAACTCCCCTCTCGCCTCCCACGGGACACGAGAACCCCTTTCAGGTTCCACCTAATGAGGATCATATTCTCGGAAGGCTGCCAGATCCTGTAGACTTGAAGCGAAATCTCCCTGAACAGGATCTTCCCATGAAATCTCAGTGCCCAGAACATCAACTTCGTAGTTGTCAATCCCGGAGAATGTGTTCAAAGGATCCGAAAAGGTAAATATCATCACGGACAAGAACAAAACCACAGAAACCGGTTCACCAACAAACAATCAGCTCTACTGCAAAATGAATTGGCAGCTAGCTAATCCCAGAAACTCCGCCAACAAATATGAGCGCCTAAGGTTAGTCCGTTTGTATGTGCCTGTAGATATCGTAATTAAGGTCCTTGGCAAAGATCAAGGGCATGTCCTCACTGAGGGTCCGGACAGCGATGCCCAGATGAAGGTAAAAGTCGTATCGGCGATCCTTGCCTGGTTCCTGGTCATGCTTAGTGTTGCAGAAATTGTGGCCGCCGACCTCGATGCCCTGTACTGTGGGAGCCTGGAGGGAGGGGGAGGCAGAGAGGGAGAGACTGGTTCTTGGGGAGAGACAAGGAGGGGTTGGGTTGGGGTTGGGGTTGGGCTTGTTGGGTAGATGATGAGAAACCTTGGGCAAGAGGAAAGCTTCTTATTAATACGACCATGCCATATAACAAAATTGTTGCTGCTTTAATGGCATCGACTTTTCATGTCTCCTCCTCCCATACATCCAATCCACCGTCTCCTTGGATGATGATTAAGAGTGGCACTTGGACATACAGGTCAACCAAAGCAACCCCCGACTACTTAAAATTCAGAAAGGGAATCCAAGTATATAACCATCATCCCCTGCGCCCCGGCCCCTACCAAAAGCCCCTAAAACAAGCGAAGTGTTCCTTCACCAAAATTGTACCCGACTGTCAAATCCAACCCAAAATCCTATCATCAATCCCAGCAACGACAATGGCGCTTAATAAAAACCGATCGACCGAATCCAGCGAGGTCACAAAAGAGAGAGGCTCGGAAAACAGCGATCTAACATCAACGAGCTCGCCTTAGCGGCTTTCAAAGTTTGATGGTACAGAGCCTTTCTGTCGTCATCGCCTCCTCTACTTTTTAATAGAACCTCTCGAATCTCAACCCCACCCAAACCAAAACAAAAACAAACAAAATATCAGAAGCTGGAAGATTCAGGCGGGGCCTCAGAAGTTAAGCATCGAATCGATCAGAGACACTCTTAATTAAAAAAAAAAAGAAAAGAATCTCAGATGGTACGGACAAAATATCTGCACATCACGGGCCCAAGAATCAAACAGTCGCGGAACCATTAGAGAGAGAGAGAGAGAGACAACGACGACGACGGGCGGAGAAGGGAGAGGAAGAAACTCGGTCTTCTGCAGGCGGTGAGGGGGTTGGGTGAGTTGTGGGGTTAGATAAAGAGAGCCAATCTGTTAGGGCTCTTAAGCCCACGATACGATACATAATAGAAAGCCCAGGAATACCCGGAGATACTAATGGGCCTGAAGGCCCAATTTCAGGTGGAGCCCAACTTCAATCTCCCCTCGGATACGATAAATGTTAGTATTTTGAAAAGGACAACACCCCTTCGGCTGATGAATGAAGTCAGCCCCATGTTCGATGCCGTAATTCCCGCTGAAACTTTCCCCATTTATCATCTCAAAAAAAATAAAAAGAGAGAGAGAGAGAGAGATGAATAAGGGGATTTTTTGGATAATAAAAAATCAAATGGCTCCCTTCAAACATTTTTATTGAACGAGGCTGCACTGCACATCCGGCAAAATAAAATACTCTTTTCTCATTTCTTTCCTTTTGTCCGAAGGCCCAAGATTTTGTCCTTCCCCTGTTTCGTCACTCTTTCGTCAGAACCTCTCCGCGTGTCCCCTGTTTCTAACCCCAATCCCTGCTTGCTTGCTGCCTCGTCCTTCTTCTTCTTCTTCTTCTTCTGCTGCTGCTGCCTGGGGTTGCTTATTTTGTTGTTCATAGAGAGGAAGGATACCCGCTGGGTTTCTTTCTTTCTGTACCCCTTTCCTCGGGACGCCTCGTCACCTCGAAAGCTTCTGCCTTTTATTTCCCGACGATGCAGGAACGCTCCTCGTTGTTCTGGGTCAGTGCTTCCAAGTCCTTAGCCCTTGGTCGTTGACGCCAATAAACGTCGATTCCCAACACTTGTCATTTCTTTCCTTGTTTTCTTTTCTTTTTCTATTGTTTCATCTCTCTTGGAATTTGAAAGGTTGTTCCTTTTCGTTCTGTCATTTGTTTTTCTTCTCCTGTGGTAGAGTTAATGTCCCCTTTTCTTGACATTTCGGGTTTGGTGGAAGATTTGGAGATTGCTTGCGTAAAACGAGATGGATATTTGTGCGGATCATATTAATTTACTTTGGGAGTGCAATGGCATGAGTTGATGTGAATAGCCCCTTCCTGACCCACACCCAAATCATTCAAGCTTTGTTTTGCTTGCTGTCATCTCTGTTGCAAGAGAGATGATTCCTTACCACCTACCCTCATTTGGAATTGTGTTGTAGATTGGGTCCTCCTGGATAGTTTAAGGAAGCTCGGCCTGTTTTTAGGCGAGTTTTGCACCCAATGTCGTGTTTGGGCAAAAAATTGAGTAAAGAGAGGAGAAGCGAAATTATTTCTTAATTTACCCGGCCAAAGTCATCAGAAGTGTCGACTTACATCACAGTGACGACTTTGTCCAGGATTAATGAAAGTCGTCACTTGGAGCGACAACTTTGGAGGTTGCCGTGATCCAGCACTTCTAGTGTCTACTTTGGCCGAGTAGATTAGGAAATATTTTCGTCTCCTCTTTTCTCGATATTTTGCCAAAAGAGGGCATTTGGGTGCAAAACACTTTTTAGGCATGGAATTTATTATGGCAATTTGTAGAATAGGATTGTTGGTACTTAAAAAGTTGCTATCTTTTTTAATCTTGTTCAGGACAAGATCTGTTTTGCTGACCTCTATTCTTTGATTTCTCTTCCTGGGTCCACATTGGTTGTTTAATAATTTGGCATGATATTCATAGCGGGCGCGCGGTTTAGCTGAACAAGACATCTCCTTTGAAAACTTGCTTTGTATTTTTTGCTTTGCAAGTGTGTAGGATAGACAGGCATTGAATGGTCAAAGGTAACCCACCCCTTGTCGCAGTAGCCTTTGTATTGTCGACCGCGTTAACGTGTATGTGATCTGCCATTGCATATGCCGAGATGGGTGGTTATTTTAAGCACAATAATTTATTCTTGTGGAGAGACAAATTAGCTGATGAATGGAGACAGCACTGAATTAGTGCCTACAATTTAAGACACAGACACGATACAACAGGTTGAAATACAACAGAATGTGTCTTTTACATAATAGATTGAGATACAACAGAATGTGTCTTGGTTCGGGTTTTATGAATAAGCATGTTTTTATACATGTATAACATGTTTAATATATGATAATTAAATAGCAAAAATATAATATGACATGTCTTGAAGATTTAAAGGATGATACGGTGAATCTAGGCACTGACAACACTATATACTAAGTGTTGATATAAGTTACTTTTCAATGTTTTAAAGCATATTATGTTTTTAACTTTCTTTTCCTCGTTTGAAATAATCTAGGTGGATTTGTTATTATTTAATTAATTGAATTGTAAATATAAATATTATAATTTTAGATTTCGATGAAATAATTTATTAATATACAATTTGTCTCTTATATTTATAATACATTTTTTATTTTTATAATTTTTACGAATTCCATGATTGGGGTTTTTGGTTTCATATTTTGACATAAGTGGGTAAATGAGTTGTGCGATGTATTTAAAGTTTCAAAATACGAACCCGTTGAGAGACAACACCTCTAAGCTAAATATTGTAATTGAATTTAGAAACACTGGAGATAACCTTTCCTTATGACCTGCGAAAAAACAGTATGAACTGGATTTCTGCTTACAGTTGTTATTGTCTTCTTCCATGATGCTTCCTTGGACAGGAAGATTAGGGAAAACTAGAGGTCGATGAAGATGATTGAACAAAAAAGAAGTGCTTTCACCATCGACCATGGAACTCTCACCTCCCTCGTATCAAAGAGACACAAAGGCGGCTTGACTCTATCAAACAAGGTTCGCTTTCCCCATCTCTTTATGTATGTGTTTCGACTCAACAAAGTTTATCACACCGGGCTTAGTTGGATTGGGTGGGCGTGATTCAAATCAGAATCAAGATGGCAAAGATAGGCAATCTGTGGGATAAAATAAAGAATGACCGGATACTTAATCTGCTGTAAATGAATTCATGCTAAACAGGAAAGGAAAGAGAAGGAGAAGATCGGAGAGAAGGTTGTTGCCCTTCAACTGCTTGTTTCGCCTTATGGAAAGGTATGTGTTGCGGAATGTCGATCAAAATATAGCATTCCGACTACTGATAATCCAGACCTGCAGGGAAAACCGTGTATTGTTCTGCGGAGGGCCTTGCTAATAATGAACCTCTCTTTTTCCGTGATCTTTTCATCCAGACGGACACGGCATCGGTGTTGTCCGAGGCCACCGAATACATTCAATTCTTGCACGAGCAAGTCAAGGTCAGTCTTTCTCAACAACCATTTAGACAATTCGATACTGGAACCGAGTGTTGCTAGTCCTAAGATGCCAATCTTTGTTAATTCCGCACTCTTGATTGGTTCAGGTCTTGAGTTCAGCTTACCTTCAAGCTACGCTGGCAGTTCAGGTAGTCAATTAATTCCATACATTTCAAAAATCAACACCGAGCAAGTATTCCATACTTAACCCATGATTGACAGGATTTTGAGCCCTACAGTTTGGGAAGCAGGGGACTCTGCCTCGTCCCTGTTTCTGGTGCTGCCGGAGTCGACAGCACAAACGGTGCTGACCTGTGGGCTCCTATTAAAACAGCTTCTCCTCGACTCGAAAAGACTGGGACAGATTTTCACTGACCAATTTACACGCCGGAGGGCCGTAACAGGCGGTAACATTGAAGCTACTAGGCTAGTTTGGCTGCAGCCACAAATTAAACACGAAAGTAGGCAAGAAGTTAATCAAATCTGTTGTCTTCCTCCAAGTTAAAACAAATAGGACGGTATCAAAGCAAGACAGCAGTTTATTGTAAGAGAAAGTAATGACCCCTCGTTTACATCATTTTGTGGCGTAGAATAATACTAAGGACCGTGACGCTGGATTCTCTGGATTCTTCAGCAATCGAAAATGCGGATGACAATAATTTCTCAGAAAATAATATGTTCTGGGGGATCCCATGTACAACGTTTCGGAAAGCCCGCAAGATGCCTGATTCTTACCGACAGTCGACGAAACTACAAGCTGAACTCCCCTGCCACTTTGCCTCTCACGCCTCAATGCTTCTCTGGTAGTTGCTACAGCGCACGAGTGAGTTTCTGAATGTCGGGTTGTCAAGGAGAAGCGGTGTTGCTGATGCGATCAAGCTTTAGATTTTTGGTTTCTGCTTTGGTTTTGCTGCGAGTTGTCCGCTTCTTTCCTACAGTCTAGGATGTCGGTTATGCTTAGTTTTTTGACCAGATCGGATGTTTTTGTGATAATTATCAGAACTTGGGAAGTTGTTGAGGTTGAGATTTAGAATCGTGCCGGCGAGATGATAGAAGGTCCTGAGAGAGATGTGTCCGGATGTTCTTACCGGTATAAGAACATCCGGATGCCTGGAGTTTGTCGCCCTTGTGGCAATAGAGTGCTCCAGTATGTTTGGCGGTACTGGTTCTGATCCAGGGAATTGTTCTGGGACGAGTGATGTGGAAGTGGAGTCTCTGTTGGGTGGCGAAGGTTGCTTTTTCTGTCCATTTGAGAACTTCGATGGTATCTTCTGATCAAGGTAAGTTTCATCAGTTATGCTTTCTCAAATTGGCGGACATTAACCAAAAGAACTACGCTGTGGAGCATGGTACCGGGTGGTTATTCTGAACATAACATTTCAATGTGATTCTGTCATACGGGGAGAAGTTAACAAGCCACAAGAGGAAATTCGTGCGTCCACTGTGTGATGCTGCAAAATGAACATAGCCAAAGTGAAGCAAATTGAAAGGCGATCTTCCAAATATTCCCTTTTGAAAAATGTGGATCAAGATTGATGTCCTTGTCGAGACAGCTCCATGGGTAAATGACGATGAAGAGGAGAACGAAGAGGGTCGAAAGCATCCATGTCGTGGCTCCATATATGAAGATGCATCACAATTATTTCTCCTATCCCCACGAGACTATTTCGTTGGTTTAAGAGCACCTCTGCCTAAACCTCTGATGAAATGCTCTGATTGTTGCTTCAAAATGGTTGACGAGAAGTGTTTCCATTTCAATTCCATCACAATATCATTCTTTACTTGCGAGTCGTGCGATCATAAATACCAGGCACTTGAAAGAAGACTCGAGTTTCCTGCATTTAGTGGATTATATATACAAAAACTGTACATGAACTTAACATGTCAGCAGACAAAATGAATTTCCTTTCTGGTCCTTAAGTAGTGGCTCAACACAAACATGCCCCATCTTATCAAATCTTCTCCTAAATGGATCCAGAAGCAAAGACTATTAAATCACTGCCTGGATTCTTAAATTGGGAGCTCGCTTAAGCCAGCGCGGCAACTGTACTCATCATTGGCTCGGGGCTTTCTTTATGGAAGCAGCTTTCCTGTGTTCATGGCCTGACAACGCACCCCCACCTGAAATCAAATGCTCAAAAATCCTTACTCCCGATGCTGAAATCAAATGCCCCATCTTTTCACTTTCCAAGTCTTCAATATTCCTTACAGATTGAATTGAATCCCCCCAGTCTTCATCATTCAAGAGTCCACCTCCCCCCTACACTACACCTCCACTTTATTTATCCCAGGGGAATAAAGTGCGTGGAATTGAACAGAGACTCGCACAACTTTAGACAATACATGCCTCCAATAGTAAGACAACAGATACAGTGCAACAGATATGGTACCCTCAAATAGACCAGATTAGACCACTAAAGTCAGGCAAACCGTCGTTATAACATTTTTCCCATCCTCATCGATGAAATGCGACTACTGGTTATTGCTGGTAAATGAGATCTGGAGTTAGCCAATTCAGAAAGATAGGCAAGGAAACACGGGGTTACACAGGAGATGTCCCTTAATCATGATGCTTTTTTGTTAGCTAACAATGGTCCCGGGTGTGCTTTTCCACGTGCCCAATGCAAGCCTTTTTCTACCAGATTTGATTAGGGAATCCCCAAATGAAGATGGCCAATGTGAATTCTCCTATCCTAATCGGGCTCACCCTTTCATGGCAGGAGATTTGCAATTGAAGAGGGGGGCCACCCGAGTAACTTTTGGAATTCAAGGAGGGGGATGAAATGAGGAAGAGTTATCATGATTCCCTGGATTGATAAAGCAAAAGCAGGGGGATGTTTTTGGAATAAAGAAATGGATGTGGAAAGGAAAAAGTAAAAGAAGTGGGGGGAGTGGGAGTTGGAGAGGGAAGGGGAGGTAATTCCTTCCAGCCTATCATCATCCTCCTCCTTCATGACTCAAATCAAAGATTCACAGAACGTGCGGAAGGAGGAGAAAGGAAGAAAAGGAGCTGATGCTCGCTCTCTCTTGATCTTTTTTCCCTTTCATACCCAGATGAAAAATCGCTGGTGCATCATTTCTAATCAAGCAACTCAGCTCAGTTTCATGCAAGATCACAAGAGGTATGTAATGTATATGTATATATGTATCTACATCAAAGCGAACAGATATTGCTATCCCAAATTACTCTCGTTAGCCGTCGAATTCAGCACTGTTAGTGTAGTTAAGTTTTATCAAGAAGAAGAAGGGACGAAGAGTTAAACAGTCAGCTTGGCAGGAAACCTTGGTATCACAAAGTAAAGGAGATGGCGACGATTTGGCGTACCATTTCCACCAAACCACCGTCGATCCCCGCCGCCACGACCACCACGACCCTCTGGAGAACCTTCGTCACGACTGCCGCAGACAATCCAAACCATCAACGTAGCCACCACCACCAGGACCACCCTAAGCTAAGGAAATGTACCTCACTGAGAGTGGCGTCGTCGTTCACCAGTGCCTGCCTGTGCGTGCCGCTGTCGTCCTACAACGAGGTGTTCCGTTCGGATATCAACTACCGTCCTCCTCCTCATCATCATCATCCGACGCCGAGGAGGAGCAACAGCTATCCCCGTTCGAGGTCAATCAGTTCGTCGTCCACCGCGGTCGGACCGGTGCAGGGGCAGCCGAGGAGGAGCGTGGAGGTGACGTCAGCGACGATGAGGAAGGGGAGGGGGAGGGGGAGGGGGAAGGTTTTCAGGGGGGAGTCGCTGAGGGAGGACGTGGTGATGAGGAGGTTCGTGGCAGAGGAAGAGGCGGCGATGGTGATGGAGGAGAGGAGGAGGGACCAGATGGAGGCGGTGCGGCGGAGGAGCGCAGCGAGGAGGAAGAAAGTGGGGCCCAGCAGGCTGAGTAGGATGGTGTTGGCCGTTGATTTAACTCCCGACTCCCCCTAACTAACTTAAACCCATCCATCCTTGTTTTATTAAGAAAATTTAACTGTTCATCCTTTTCTTCTATTATTAATATCATTTTTATCATTAGACAATTTTCCATCAGTATTTCGAAAAGACGTCCTCTTATTTTTGGGCTTTTGATTTAGCACCACTTGCTTCACCTTTTGGATGCCCGGGGAAGGCCATGAGATGTTCGTGGTTCAAGATAAAAAAAAAAATTCATGAAATACGATAATTGCGAGAGGTTTGATTTTACAAATAATGCGCTTTTTAAAGTACGCTCTTCAAATAATTAATTTTTTTTTAAAATAGAAGGAGTCTTTGTATGCGGATCTTTAAAACCCGTATTTGTTCATCTACAGCGATGACGAGTCTTTAAAATCCATAATCTTTATAAAATTAATGGCGAGTTTTGAGAAATCATCGACGATAAAAATTAAATCCTAAGAGATTGACAACGGAATTATTATTTGTCATCTCCTATGGATCTCTCATTCCGTAGATTCATGGATTGTCTACTCATTCCTTAGGTTCATGGATCATCTACTCCAGATTCAATTCATTTACTCTTGTATATATATCATCGTTTTGTCTTGTAATACATATGATTGAGAGCATATACATTATCACGGTCTCTGATTTATCATGGTATCAGACCAGGTTTCGATCCTGGGACCCGTGGGTTATGAGCCCACCATGCTTCCGCTGTGAAGAGTTAAAAAACCGCCGGCCTCCATGACATCCACGATGGCGAGATGGCGAGGAAGCGGAATAAAGAGCACCGGAAGGGAAGTCGCTCATGTCAGGAGATTGATCCTTTAAGCGTTGCTCATAGGTGAGTAGGTGTGCTCGAACTTGATCAAATGTTTGGTGAAATGATGTGATAAAGTGGTAACAAGACTCTCGTATTGACGAGGCAAGCTGCGGAGAACATAAAGGATAAGTTCCGTAGGGGCAACAACTTTGCCGATGGAAGATAATTGATCCGCTATGCTCTTCATATCACGAAGGTAGATGGCCATGGAGTGGTTGGTCAGGCGGTGAGAAATGAGACGACTGCGTAAGTCGAGTTCCTACACCAAGGTTGCCTGAAGAAAATGTGCACGAAGTGTAGACCAGATATAATAGGCAGGTTGGATGTCATACACCTCGAGGATGATCTCAGGAGACATTGTGGCGAGAAGGTTCGCACGGATTTGGTGATTTAAGCGTAGCCACTGAGCAAATACCGACGGCAGTCTGAAGCTCGGAAGGGCCCTGCAACAATTGGACGTCAAGAAAGCATTTCTTCACGGAGACCTTACCGAAACAATTTATATGCGTCAACCACTTGGGTGTGAAGACCCCAGGTTCCCCCATCATGTTTGCCTTCTACGAAAGTCTACCTACGGTCTCCGCCAAGCCCCACGAGCAAGGTTTGATCGTTTTGCCAACACACTATCAATTGGGATTTCTCCAATGCAGGTCAGACACATCACTTTTCGTGACATCAAGTCATGACACTCTCATCTTAATCCTCTATGTTGATGACATCCTCTTGACGGGCACCATTGGGAGTAGTATTGACGACGTTGTCGGCGCACTTTCAAGAACATTTGTAATAAAGATTTGGCTTTCCTTCGACATTCCTCAATGTTCGTACTCAGCGCACATCAGATGGTCTATTTTTATCTCAAGCACACTACGTTGACAAGCTTCTCTGTCAATTCAATTTGCAAGATTGTTGGGAAGCCAAGACACCGCTCCCTGCCAAATTTCAATTAGCAACTGACGGCAACGCATCTCCTAATCCTTCCCTATTCCATGAGATTATTGGTAGTCTACAATATCTCACTCTCACAAGGTCCGACATTGCTTACTCGGTCAACATGCTCAGCCAGTTTATTCGATCGCCAACAACATTCCATATTCAAGCGGCCAAACCCATACTTCGTTACCTAAAAGGAACAACCTCCTTTGGTTTACCAATACGCCCGACAAATCTCTCTTGTCTCACAGCTTTCGTTGATGCTGATTGGCTGGCTATCCTGCAACTCGGCGCTCCACAACTGGTTATGCTATCTACATCGGTGACAATCTTCTTTCTAGGCGCTCCAAAAAGCAACCTACGGTTGCACGCAGCTCCACAGAAGCCAAATATCGGGAGCTTGCTTATGCAGCTGCTGAGCTTATGTGGTTATCATTCTTGGCAAGTGATTTAAGGCTGCCTCTTCGTCGGCCTCTGGTCATCTGGTGTGACAATATAGGAGCCACATATCTTGTCACCAATCCTGTCTAATACGCACAAACAAAACATGTGGCAATAGACTACCATTTTGTCCGTGAACAGGTCAAATCCGGGGAACTGGTCATCAAATTTGTTCCGGCCACCGAACAACGAGCTGATGCCTTCACCAAAAATCTCGCCCAACGCTCCTTCGTTTCTCAACATTCCAAAACTCACTCTCTGTGTCGAGCATGAGTTTGTGGGGGTGACAACAAAATCATTATTTGTCATCTCCTTCGTAAGGTTCATGAATCTCTCATTCCCTAGGTTCATGGATCGTCTACCCATTCTCTAGGCTCTTGGATTGTCTACTCATTCTCTACGTTCATAGAACATTTATTCTATATTCAATTCATTTACTCTTGTATGTATATTATCATTTTGTCTTATAATACATATGATTAGGATCATATATATTATCACGATCTCTGGTTTATCCGAAATAATTTTCTCGAGTCAAATCAGTCGGGATAAAATAAAAAAAAATAATATCATCAAAGACAACAGCAACGCCGCAGCACATGCCCCGATCAATCGATTTGGAAATAGAAGAAATTTTTTTTTTTTTAATAAGAGTAAAAAATTGTTCGGAGGAAGAAGTCGAAAAGAAATCGTGTCGTCGGAGCCTGACCCGTTCGCGGGGGTTGGGGGGGGGGGGGGGGGGGGGGGGGGGGAGCGATTGTTAAGGAAATGGTGGGGGACGGGACAGGGAAGTCAGCGCCGTATTCATCCATTTCCCGTGTAATAAGCATTACTCAAGTATATTCATTAGCAAGGTCGTCGTCTGCGATTTCCCTCTGACGTATGACATCGACTTTTTCCTTTAGTACCTTTAATGTCATGTTTGTCTGCACACGAGATACGATCCACGTAACCACTCAACGAAGCGTGACAAAGTACGGTGAATGTAGTCGCCGGCTAATAGTAAAAAATCTCACACAAACAAAAAAATGAACAATACTTGTTTCATTAACAAGAAATGGAATTTATAGTAGTTAAGTGTTCGGGTTAATTATCCCTGTATTTTAGAGTCAGTCGAATACGTCTTGAACTCAAACTCATCGATGGCGTTTTTGAACTCGATTCGTTGCGGACGAATGAACTTAACTTGCCGAGGGAGCTTCTCCGTCTTGAATTTTCGAGATCGATGGAACTCAACCTGTTAAAGTATTTCTCGATCCCGAATTATGATTATGTATAGCCAGACTCAACTAATTGGATAAGTTGCTGAACTCGAATCGTCGTCGATAGGTGGAGAATCAAATTATAATCAAATTTTCTATTACACGTTCTTCCGTCTGTTCAACTGTCTTCAGCTTTTATAATAGAATTATTATTAATTATTCAAGTTCACCTGAAGAGAAATCCAAAGGCTCTACGGTTGGATCAATTAGTCACGTCCTATTTTTTCTCGTCACATGATTTCTCACTCGTTAACAATTTAATTTCCGATTGTTGGGGGATTGATATTATCATGGGGCATCACGAGCACCGGGAGAAGGTAGAAAAAAGAGGGTCAAAAAGGAATTTTAAATCAGGCACGCAATTATGCCCCCCCTCCCATTCCCATTAAAAGCAACGAAATGATGCCCCGGATTGACACTCAATCATCATCGACATCGTCCTCGGTGAGAATGAGAAAGAAATAAAATAAAATATAATCGAACCCCGTGTAAAATCCCAACCTAACCCAGGCCCTAAATCGAAAGAACCTTTTTGACAATAAATAAAAAATAACCCCCCACTTTCTAGAAATCTTAAAAAGTTGGGGTGGTTTGGTTTTGACCCAAAGAAGAAAAAAAAAACGTGTATATTCGAACCGTATCCTTAACTTTGTCGGTCGGATAATGCCGTCAAACGTCACGTAAGGGAAGACTTTGTATGCGGCAAAAGCCCCACTTGTCGGGTCAGAATAAAAACGAACGGGTTGTTCGTTATACTCGGAGACGGGCGCAATTTCTTGCTTGTTGCAACATATGTCAAGGATTACATCAAAGCAATACTTCATAATTTTATTTTATTAATCCCAACAAAATATTATTATTATTAAAGGAGCTAGGAGGTGACAAGTTGGCCGGCGGATCCCTTTATTTTATTATCCTTTTGTCTTTTCCTCAATCCCAAAAAAAAAAAAAAAATCCCCAAAGTCGAATTAGGAGTGTTGGGTTGAGTTTGGTCATCGTCCATCCTACTTGTTGTGGAGTATCATCATCGTCGTCGTCATCCACTTCGAACCCCCCTTGTCCTAACATCATATTATAGATTGAATGTCTTAACTATGTTGTTGTGGCCCGTAATAAGCACAAATTTTAGAGCACGGGATATTAGAGTTTTTTTGTTATTATATGACGTTGATCGTGAAAATATTTCGTTAAATAAGATTAAAAGTTTTAAAAATTTTTTATTAATACTTTTAAATTGATGTTTCAAATGTTAATTTTACTCGATAAAAGGATTAGTATTTTAAATATCGATTTTTTTTTATTTTTTGAGATAAAATCGATATTTAAAATATCGATTTATTTTTTACGAATGAAATCCACGTTTTAATCATTAATGTAAAGGTATTGATTAAGAATTTTTAAACATTGATTTTGTGAAATAATTTGCGTACAACTTAACAAAACTAGAAGATACAAACGTACGTCCAAGAAAAAAAAAAATGGATATTAACACACTCCCAAGGAAAAAACAAAAGAAAAGGAAAAAAGAAAAAAAAAAAAGGAGGAAAATGGGAAGACCGAGTAAGTTCAGCTAACAAAGGAGTCGTAATCCACTTCTTCTTCTTCTTCTCCAAACCCCCAACCCCTCTAAAAACCCACAGGACATTTTTAAAATAGATAAAAAAAAAGGTGAGAAAACGGCAAGAATAAAAGAAGGAATGGCAGAAAAGCCAAAGTCCAACACCACTAATAAATTTTAAGGAAAGAAATTAAAAAGGGTGGGCAGCGTGCTGAATGGGGGAGGGGGAATAAGCAGAAGCCTCCCTTTTCTTCGTATCCCCCCCGCTCCTTCCCACACGGCTGTGGTTATGGTTGGTGTGCTGTAAGGGGGAATATATTAGCATTCCTGTTTTACAATTAGCCTTTTAGCACATTAGCAGCTTTCTTCTTTTCGAGTTTTTGGTTGGTTGAAGGAGAACATCTCTCTCCCAGAGGAGGATACGATCAAGCTCCGCTGAAAGGTCAGTTCCTCGAATTCCTACCCCACCCCCCAGAAAGGACTCCCTTTGAACCCGCCTCCTCTCGTTTCCTGCCTTGTTCTTCTTGGGTTTTGACTTTTTTCTGTTGGGGAAGCACGCGGTCGGGTCTGGACAAAAGGGAGGAGGATCAGACAAACAAACGAGAGAGGCAGAGATGACCCTCGTGGGGTTGTCTGAATTCCGGTCCCTTTCTTTTATTTTGTGTTTTTTGGGTTTCGTTTGTCGGCAAATTTGGAATTTCTGTGAATTTTGCTTGGGGTTTCCCGCAGTTTTGAGAAGGAACAAAAGTAAAACTCGGGTCCTGTTGCAGTTGTTTCTCTTTACCCGGTCAATGAATTCTGTCTTTCTGGTCTAGTTGAATTTCATGAATTTACACTCATTTCTTTCCCGGGGGAGGGGGGAAGGGTGGGGTCTGCTTGGCATGTAGTTGTTTGTTTGTTTGATTTAGGAAGACCCCTTTCTTTTTTTTGGGAGGGGGTTCTGTAAGTTGCTTGGTGAAGATGGTTCTGCCTTATGGCAGCATGAGAAGATGGGAGTGGTCTGTCTTGGTTTTCTGAACAGAAAACTCCTCCTTTAGGCATCCAAGGAAGACGATCCAGGTAAAAGCAGGCCGGCGGATCAGAAGGTGTTGGGTTCTGTGCTCGAGTCTATAAGAGGCTGGTTTCCCTCCGGTGTTGTTATGGCGATTGTTGGGGAGCTGTTTCTCTTTCGTTCTGTTGTTTAATCGGTAGGTTTAACCGTGATCTCCAATGCAGGAGGTTTTAGGACAGTGATGCAAAGATAATGGGGAAGAAAGGGGGCTGGATTGCTACCATCAAGAAGGTGGTCCTAGGCTGCCGCAACAATCCGGCTGCTGTTGTAAGCTTCCATTGCTTTGCCGTGATTCTAATTTTAGAGTTCTGTGTAGTCTTTATTGAAAGATTCTGAGCACTTGTAGCTGGTTTTATTGAATTCGGCTTGTTTTTTCACGTTTTCTTTTCTCACTGTCCCTTAATTTCGGCAGATGTTTGCTATGCGGGAGTTGCACATCTACTGAATCTGTACTTCCTTATGATTTCAAAATGTAGGAATCGGGAGAGAGGGGGACAAGAGAGAAGAAGGGGAAGGGGAAGGAGCTTGGGAAACCAAAATATGGAAAGACCAAGTCGCTCATCCCTCGCTTCAGGGAACCGAGCAGCATCGAGCAGATTCTCGTAGAAGTGGAGAGGGAGCATAACTTGATTTTCCAGCCCCCTGCTTCTGCTGAGATAGCGAGGACACCGATTCCAGAGCAGGACTTGATTGTCCAGCCTCCAACGCCTGCTGAGGTGCCGAAACCGCCTGTTCCAGAGCCTCTGGGAGTTTCTTCATCCAGCGTTGTTTCCCCAAGAGCAATTTCTCCCAAGGCATCCTTGAACCGGCCTGCTTCACCGAGAGGAAATTCTCAGAGATTGGCAGCTTCGCCTCGAATCGCTTCCCCAAAGACTGATCCAGCGAGAGCTACATCTTCAAGAAGCTACAGCAATCAGAAGGAAACCGTCCATCATCCGGAGCCAGGGTTGGAGGATCAACATGCTGCAGCCACGAAGATTCAAGCTGCCTATAGAGGTTTCATGGTGAGCCAGAATTATTGCTGATGATCATTTGAAGAAAACCGTATCTCTTGATCTTGTTTGCTCATTTTCTGTGCAAAGGCGAGGAGAAGCTTCAGAGCACTTAAAGGATTGGTGCGACTCCATGTGGTCATGAGAGGCAACGCCGTCAAGCGACAGACAGTAGACGCCATAAAATACATGCAGATGTCGGTGAGAGTTCAATCCCAGATTCGTTCCCGCAGGATAGAGATGTTTGAGAGCAAAGAGCGGATCCAAGCCCCATTGAATATCGATAAGGATGGCGAGAGTTGCTTGGGCCAATGGAATTCGGCAGTGAGTATATGATCTCAATCATTGTACTCAATTTGCATTTCCAACTGACCGACCAATAACGATACCGTTGTAGTCGGAATTTGCTGGGAGGCAGGATATCTGGGACGACAGCCCGATCACAAAGGAGGAAAGGGATGCGAGGGTCCAGCGGAGAACGGAGGCCATCATCAACAAAGAGAGAGCTAAGGCCTATGCATACTCGAACCAGGCAAGTCGCCAACCCTTAAGCTTTGGTCCACTCCAATACCATGATAGCATTCCCTTCACTGCAAGCTTCTGCTGTATATTTTTGAGGGCATGTCCAACAACCAGTACGTAAAGGTCTTCTGTTTGTACTGTCTGTGATCTTCGACGTAACAGCAATTATGGAAATCGACTGTAAGATCTTCATCGTCAAAGATTGCCTCAACCGAACTCAGGTCAGACGGATTCCCTTGGTGGTGGAGCCGTCTTGAGAACCACCTCCCCCTGCCGAACCTCGCCAAGGAACGGCCCCTAAAACCTCCGCCCGCGACTCCACCGCGATTGAACCTAAGAAGCAGCTTCAAGTTTGACAACTTTGATGCGTCCACACCGAGATCCTCAAGGTCCTCCGTCCACGTCACTTCCAGGCGAGCATTGACCCCGCCGTCCGGTCGAATCCTTGGAAGCAGCTCGAGCTCAAAGTACTCAAGGCAGAGGCCCGGTCCCTCTGCTTGCCCCTTCAACAACCTATCCTCATTGAAGGACGAAGACAACGGGAGCCTCATAAGCTGCCCTCCGTTCTTGGAACCACACTACATGGCTCTGACGGCATCCGCAAAGGCAAAGGCTAGGGCCAGCAGCAATCCAAGGGAGAGGCCAGGGACACCAGGGAGTGAAGCGAGTAGGCGGCTGTCGTTCCCCATGACGCCATCCTCAAGGAAGAACTATGGTTCCCCCAGGACATTCGACACGAACTCCGTCATGGATACCCCAGTGTCGACCTCGTCCGCTGGTGCATTAGGAAGGAAACCGTTTAACCGATTTGTGTGAGATGATTTGGGTGCAAATCTTTTCTTAACCCCTTTCTCTGCTTTTATTTTCCTAGTGATTTTGGGTCCTCCTTTGTCTCTCATTCCATGTATGCATGAGAATCATTCCTTTTACTGGGTTTTGTGGTGTGTAACATAAACAGAGATTGAGTTGTGTGCTGTCATGACAACATTTCGCCTCCCGTGCTGTCGTGTTGTTGATGGTGTCATAAAATTGTGCTGTTGCGTCTCTGCAACCGAAGGGGAAACGAGTAAGCATTTCTTGAGGGGTACTCTTTCTTGGTTTTGGTATCAACGGCAAGGAGAGCGGGGTTATTTCTTGAAATAAAATATTAATTTTTAATTATTTTTTTACAAAATTTATTAGATTTCTTGATCAAGCGATCAATGATTTGTTACTATGGATGGAGGGTCCTTATATATAACTTCTTTACGACGAATCATTTATGTTTACGGTTCTAAAAATTATTACACGACACGTTAAAACACACTAAATGTGTAGCACGTCTCTTTTTAAAAAGCTGATAAAGTAGAGTAGTCTTCATCGTTTTAACTAAAGTTGTAAGATTTCTTCAAGATCTTTTCTTCGAATGTGGTTATAAACTCGTGAACGGTCCTGATGGGTCATCTGGGTCATTACTTTGATGAAAGAATCTCATCATTAAAATGCTTACTGGGTAGGGAAGCAAAATTCCAACTTTCTTTTACTTATTTTTCTATGGGCAAAAAATTAAATTCATTTTCTCGAAATAATTTGGCTGGGAGGATCTACTGTGAGTCTTTATCTTCTTGGATTGATTGGGGAAAACAATAATCATCTATTGTTGTCAAAGCAACCATAAATTGTAATGATGGATCAAAATGTCATTGCAGTTTAACCACGAAAACTGACCGTGGTTCAATGTTGTCCCATTTTTCATACTTTTGATGATGAATGTTAAACCAGTTTAACCACGTTGGTAATGGAGCAAACCATGATAACATATTCAGAAAGTTACTGTCATCATGTGTGATGTGAGAAGTAGTCATAACAGGTTTGATGGAGCTATAAACCTGTAGAGCTTCCTTTGTTTGGATTTCACTTGCAATGGTACGTAGATGCACCAAGTACCAAAGCATTCATTTTAGCTCTTCTGAAAATATATCCAAAGGTGATAATGAAATCACATGAATGAATAATCTGGAGGAAAATCAATGGGTTTCAAATATGAGAACACCGTATTTCTAAAAATTCATTAACTAATATTGCCGTAAATAATCTTTTGCTTTGGCCTGAGGAGCTTGCAATATAGAAGTGATATCAAGAGGAAATTTATAATGTATAGTGTCTGTCACTACTGTAGTATGTTGTTCACGAAATATTTTTGACGAACTTTCAAAGCGGCCTATTTGTTTGGCTGGATCAATGTTCCTGAATGACCGCAGTTCGGCCGAACCGGTTCCGTTAATCTGAACCGGACCTGCAATCGTGTTTCTCCCTTTTTTGTTCCTTTTTAAAAAAAAAAAAAAATTGGCTCAAATATGCGGAACGATTGCCTCAGATTAGAAGTGTCGTGAGACCGCCTACACGAAGATAATAGAAAAGCTCTTTGAAATAGATAAGGAAGGAACCGTCCTCGCGCTGGCGGACATGATGAGGAAAGAAGATCACCATGCCCGCACATCAGATGTTTGATGGCCACAGCGACATCCTATTTGACCAGTTCTCTGCGGTTGCGCAGAGGCTCGGGGTCTACACAGCAGCAGACTATGCCGATATCCTGGAGTTGTTGGTGCAGAGGTGGGAAGGTGGGGGACCTGACCGGACTTTCTGGGGGGGGGGGGAGGAAAGCGCAGGAGTACGTGTGCACGTTGCCACAGAGAATCAGGAAGCTGGAGGAGAGAGCCGAGGCGAGGGCACAGAAGGGCCCCGAGGTCCCTTTCAGTTGGATCTTCAACAGGGAGGTGCAGCTCTAGATGATGACAAAAGGGGAGGTCAAAACTGCCGGCCTGAAAGGTTTATGGTCGCCCCAGCTAAATTTTACAGTATCCACTCCCACTTACCGTGTTACGTATACATAAGAGATTGCGTCACTCTCTAATGGGCGTGAAGATTGGGGATTCTGGTGTTATTTGCCTTATTCTCGCTTCCCCCGACCTGATTGGGGGGGGGGGGGGGGGGTTTATCCGTGTCTCTGTTAGTCGGAAGGGAATGTGTTGATTGATGATGGTAATATTTTGTTAGAAAATAAGGATAGCATAAAAAAATATTCTATAAATATGACATGGATGAACACGGTTTGGGGAAAATCAGCTACAAAAACTGAGTTTAATCATTTCAAAGGTATTTCGATTTTTATAACACTGAAATCTCTCATCTTACTAGTAATATAAAAAAAATTTAACTAACTTTATTTTAGCATAAAAGATTGTGATATGATCTTTGTCCTTACAGGCTTGACAAAATCGTTTTTTTTTTTTAAAAAAAGAACGACTTAACCTCGACGACTTAGCCTCGTCGGCTTCTTTCAAGAAATATTTTCATTTTTCGTTTTTGAATTATTTTTTTTTATTAAAGGTGGAAATTTAGAATTTTCCAATTTGGAAGCACCTGAGAGGAATTGTTGTTATGGTTGGTGTGGATCCTTTGGTTCAACGAAGGTGGACGGGATTCCGGCCATGGATTTTGGGTAGTGGGGAAACGACCTTGACCTTATCCCCCGGTTTATAGTAGTCAAGATCGGGACGTTGGCGGGTGCTCTTGACTTTTCGGGGGCCAAGCCGGGAGAGTGGGACACAAAAGCAAACTTAAGTAAATTTATCTTCCTATTCTCTCCCCTTTCTCCGGGACTCGCCGCCAGCGCAATCTTCATCGGCCATGGCCGCGGCGTCATTGCCTTCTCTGTCGTTGACCTCGAGGAAGACTGGCTTACCGACTCCCTCGTCATCCCTCGCCGCCGTCACCTCCGATGCCTTCCCCTCCTTCCTTTCATTCAAGAACAGGACCCTCCCTGCGGACAACTCCCTGCGTAGCGGCCGTAGCCTGGTGCGGTGCAAGGCGGTCTCTGTCAAGCCTCAGACTGAAATCGAAGGCCTCAACATTGCGGACGACGTCACTCAGGTGCCTCCTCCTTGATTTGTTTTTTGTCCAATTCATCGACCGGGAAATTCCTTGTTACTTTCTGTTTTTTCATCTTTGTTGTTGTTGTTTGGTTTATTTATTTATTGACGTCATTGCGCAGTTGATTGGGAGAACGCCCATGGTTTACTTGAACAATATCGTTAAAGGATGTCAGGCGAACATCGCCGCCAAGCTGGAGATAATGGAGCCTTGTTGCAGTGTTAAAGACCGGTGAGGGCTTTAGGCACTCCTGCTTTCTCATGGATTGTCGAGCTTTCCTGTCCGTTTGACGTTATTAATTCGCAGCAGTCGATGGTCCCGTGATGGTTTCCACATGTCGCACTTCGCTAGATTGGTTTTTTCCTCCATGTCTCTATATTTTTTGTATTTATAGAGTTTTTATGTCTGAAAAATTGGTATGTTAAAGTAGGTTTTCTCCACAGCTGCAAAATGAAAAGAATAGCATGTGGAATTAACAGTATTTGTCATGGTAGCTTCCCAATGTTGTTAATCTGTAAGTGGTTGCTTGGAAATGTCAATATTCTATCTTCCTTTGTTATCATTTGAAGAACTGTGGTACTTACTCTCATGTCGCACAGTTTTGTGCCGTATCTTTTGCTTTAACATCTTGTATTCTGGAGTATCCCCCCCTCCCCCGGGGGCATCTTTCCCTAAGTATGTAGAAGACCTTTAAATTGAACTAGTTCCTAATTCATCTTTCTGTCTGTGCCACAGGATTGGATATAGTATGATAGCTGATGCTGAAAGGAAAGGACTTATAAAACCCGGAAAGGTAATCGCTAGAGATGTTACTGAAGAGCTTCTTCATGTATCGTGCTTCTTATCATTTTTTGAGCAGAGAACTTTATTATGTTTCCGTTCTCTTTGGAATACCCCTCTGTTGGATTGTTGATTGGCTACCCTTCCATAGCTATTCCAGCTTAACGGCCTTGAGTTTGTGCATGATATTACCAATCTCATTCTTTTGAACTAATGGCGCAGTCTGTGTGGCCTTCATGAAAAGATCAGGCATTGAGCTCTGTGGTAACTGAAGGACCTACACGGCTTTGGATATATTTTTTTGAAACTTCTCGTGTTTCTCTTTTTTTCAGAATATCTTGGTTGAACCAACGAGTGGAAACACTGGCATCGGCCTTGCTTTTATTGCTGCTTCCAGAGGATATAAACTGATTCTGACGATGCCGGCATCGATGAGTATGGAACGAAGAGTTCTCTTAAAAGCATTTGGGGCTGAACTGGTTTTGACTGATCCGGCAAAAGGAATGAAAGGAGCAGTTCAAAAGGCGGAGGAGATTTTGAACAGTACTCCGGACGCTTATATGTTACAACAATTTGACAACCCAGCGAATCCTAAGGTTTATTTCCAGACATTCATTCTTCTTTAGAATCTGCACCTTTTGTGTAAATTTTTTATTAAACACTGACTTAAACTTGTTGATGGCTTCTGGCAATTGAATGTGATTTTACTTATATGCATTATTCTAATTACCCAGTAAGTTAGAAATGGGTAGAGTATGGTGCCTCGATAACCATGAGTTGGCAATATTTGACAACAGATCCAATATACACCCTTAGATATTGCCATCCAGGACCCACATCGGTGAGCATGATACTTCATGCCTCCATTTCTTCATTTTCAGAATCAAGTGGATGCTTTGTGGAAGATTCAGGAATTTAGCTATTCATCGTGCAGTTTGCACTGCATTAGTTACGGTGGTCCCGCCTGAAATTTTGAAACATGCATCATAGTGGCTTTATGAGGCGTAATTTTACTACAGTTCCCATGGCATTGGAAGATTCTGGAAAACCAAAGGCCCCTCTTATTGCCTAGTCTTCTTGACTTGTTTTATTATTGTAAATCACTCCTCACAGGTACACTTTGAGACAACTGGCCCAGAAATTTGGGAAGATACTAGGGGAAAAGTCGACATTTTTGTTGCAGGTATTGGAACTGGAGGAACCATTTCTGGGGTTGGGAAGTTTCTTAAGCAAAAGAATCCCAACATCAAGGTAATTTCTTGAGTAGTTACTGTGACCCAAAGAATTATGTCCATCCTGGCTGGTGAATACATATAAAGCTTATCTGCTGAAATGTCTAAAGAGTATTGTCATTCATTTCTGTTCCCACATTTCCAGTTTCGTGTTCATAATCCAATCACTAATACATGTTTATGTCTAAACCTTTTCGACCTCATTGCTTTGTTAATCTAGGTAATTGGGGTGGAACCTACGGAAAGTAACATTCTCTCTGGTGGCAAGCCTGGTAAGACCAGAATAATTTAAATTATTTCATGTTATTTTAACAGCTTGCTCATTGCTCCTCCTCACATGAAATCTTAAATTCTTTGATGGTCTTCTAAGTCATTCTTAATTTATAGGCCCCCACAAAATTCAAGGGATCGGAGCTGGCTTTGTACCAAAGAATTTGGATCAAGATGTGATGGATGAAGTCATCGAGGTGGGGGAGATACTTCTTCAATTTCTTCTTTCATTCTATAATCTTGCAACCTATACAAGCTTGTGTTCTAGGAGAAACACTGGAAAATTAGTCGCCCTCCAGAAAACAGGCTACGTCTGAAAATCCCAGTGCTGTAATGGGCACTTGTATAAGCTACTAATTGCTTAGAAGATTAGCTCCTACTTTCTAAGCAAAATATGTATTTTAAAATTGTGTTGTTCGTCTCCTGCACTCTTTTTAACTACCTTTTCTTTCTTGAGAATGTCTTGTAGTTGTCCCCACTAGGTCGTGTACTCTGATTAATTCCTCCATGAGATACACAAAGAACTTTTTCCCCAGTCATCATTAGATTCAAGAGCATGCATTGGATGGTTCCTATGTGCCTTAGTTTTTTTTGGTTTCACCCAGTAATTTGTGTTGGAGTATGATAACTGGACTTATACGGAATTGGTTCTTCTGGACTGGCCTAACATTTGCACAATAGTCTGAGGCTAGTCAGTCTGGAGGGGAAAAAGTGATACTGGTCATGTAAATGTCTATTCGACATGGATCATTGTTACCTTCCTGTCATTGTCTATACGATGTTAACTTTCTCCCTGCAGATTTCAAGTGATGAGGCTGTCGAAACTGCAAAACAAGTGGCTCTGCAAGAAGGATTGCTGGTTAGTGCAAGTACTAAATTCTAATTATTTCACTCCATTTAATTTCCAATACTTAAAAGTGACAAAAAAGAAAAGGTAAAGGAGAAGAGGAAAAGCTACTTTCAGGCCCCCCTTTTCTCATTCCCTATTTTATCATGTATTTCAATATTTGTTTCACTGGCACTTGTGGAAAATTTGGAAATATCATCCTTATCTGAAAACGATCATGAAGGTGGCCTTATATTAGTTGTTTCCTCAGCCGTAGTTTTTCTACATTATTATATGCAAATATGGGACTGTCTATATCACTGGCTAAGGGCGAGGTTGCAAGATGAACACAGCATTTGCTATCCATTTTAGCATAAAACCTTTGTTTAATTTGACATTACAGAGATTTTCCCATTTAAATTGGGATCCTATTTCAATAGGAATCCTATTTTCCGCATGAACATGCTTGGCTTGATATTGTTTTGAAGACGTGATCAGGTTGTACTCCTTATCTCTTGCTTGTCTTTTCTTCCATCCTTTATGAAACAAATAAAAAATCCAGGTGGGCATTTCCTCTGGAGCAGCTGCTGCAGCAGCAATAAAGGTTGCCAAGAGACCCGAGAATGCTGGGAAGCTCATTGCGGTATGTCTCACTGTCTTTACCATTTGAATTCCTGGAACTTTATCATAGATTTCTACCATGCTGTATACAATAGGACGGACATAGGACTGGCAAATGGTCTTTCAATTTTTGACTCGGGAATGCCGGAAAGTTTGGAGGAATGTAAAATGGAGGAGAGGTGCAGCGTAAAAGGACGTCGGTTTCTGCTTTGCAATTTTCAAATTGAAGTCCCTCATCTCAATCATGTAGGTTGTGTTCCCAAGCTTCGGCGAGCGCTACCTCTCCTCTGTACTTTTCCAGTCGATCCGGGAGGAATGCGAGAAGATGCAACCTGAACCTTGATACTGGTACTTCATTTTCAATCGTCAAAACCAATTTACCGTGCCACAGCGACGTTGTCTTAGAAAGGATGTTCTGGATTTCACCCCGACCTGCCAACAACGTGATCTGAGAAACTCCTCTTTGAGCTGACCGTCTCGTTTCATCTGGTAATGTGGTCAAACTAAGAAGGCCTCCATGCTTATTTGTAAAGTGTCCTTACAACTACAGCATCTGAGTTTGTGCTTTGGCAAAAAGGATTAAGTCCCAGTTTTTATCCGACTCCAGGCTTTGTAGCCTGGATCATTTGACTGACACTTGCAATAATGCCTCCATTGATGAACGGATCTATTTAAAAAAGCTCGCCCCGTGATTTTGAGAAGTCTCGTTTTTTTTTCATTTAAAAAAATCCAATTATTTTAAAACGCAAAATGTAAAACACTTATTTTAGTGTTTTTCTGTAGTAGGAAATTACAACACATTTTATGCCTTTCGTTTTAGATTGAATAGAAATTGTCAGTGAGTACAATCAGATACCTTTTGCAATATTTTGTAAACATACAAGGAAAAAGAAAATTTGTATCTTTTCTGGGTCAAGTAGGGCCCATGGGCCCCAGGTTCAGAGACAAATTAGTAAAAGGACAATCGAGTACTAGGGGCAATTAGGTATTTTCAGTCTTATTTAGGTTTAGGGTTTTCTGTCAAGGCAATCTCTCTCCTATATATGGGGGGTGGTTTGGACGGCTGGAACAACTCTCTCCTTCTCCGGATCACTCCCTTCGCTTTACCTCCGATCATGTTCTTTCTTAGGCGTTCTTATTCATTCTCCTTCGGCGATCTCCCGTTTGGTTTTATCTCTTTGTGTTCTGATTTATGTTTTTCCTTTCTCTTCTTATTGAACGCTCTTTTCTGAAGAAGCCAATTTGCAGAGCAATGGCGTCCGGCTTTTTTAGAAAAGAAAGCCAATGGCGCAGATTGCATTGAAGGTTGGCAACAGCGAACCAACATACGGCGGTTCTCCGTGCCTGTCAAATTTCATCTGTTTTGATTATGGCCTCGAACAAATCGCCACATCTCCCCCAATCGATTTTGACCTTCAAATTAATTTTGGTAACTTATTTTTTTTGGGTTAGGGATTTGGTTTGAAGTGGTGGTGTGAGGGAGCGGAATCATGTTTGTTGTCTAAACTGACTTGGGATATGGCTTATAGGCCGAATTCGTGAGGAGTTGGAATGGGAAGGAGATTCACTAAGACGAAAGCCATTAGAATACTGTCGATAGCAAACCTCGGACTTTTGTATCCAAGGCCTTATTTGCATTGAATATTTGGCCTAAAAGATAGCTTAATTAGAGTATCAGCATTGTCGGAAATTAAGATGAGAATTAACACAAAACAAACCAAACTATTAAGCCTTTTTCTTTTGGGAATGTCCCTGTTTCTGTCAGTTTTTCTTAACATAAAACAGCCAAAGAAGATTTAACCCAACTCATGAGGAAAATTTATAACTAATGCTGTTAACCTAGAAAGTTCAATATGAAAAATTAAGAATTCGGTTCTTGCAGAGTGAAATTCTTTGAGTAACGAACTCTCGATTCGTGAAATATTAGAGAACATAGTTAATGGATGCAAGCTACTATCAAAATTACCCCAAAAAAGCTACAATCAAAATACACCAACCCTAAGACTGATCCACTGTTTTGGCACGTCTTTTTTGAGTATTGAAATGGTTCCATTGTAAAAAAGTTTGGTCGCAATCCTCGATTACTATTTACTATCCTAAAATCAAGTAGTAATGGCGGCGCAAAAGTTTTACTTGAAATAGAGAATTTCATTACTTAAAAAAAAATAATTTTTTTTCTTCAACTTAAAGTAATCAACTTTAAGGATGTAGTCAACTATTTCTCAAACACGCATAATATTTCGCAAAATATTTTTATGCTCTGGTTTCAATTCAAAGAGTAACGCATTCTTGCTTTCAGGCGCACCACTCAAGTTTCAGGCGTGCCTAATGCCACTCTTCAGCTGTTCCCGCATTGACTTTGCAGGCTATAGAATTCTTCCCGCCGCAGGAACTCCACCACGAGATGACAAAAGAACCGCGGAGTATCGTCTGGCCGCCGCCAGATGCCTGGCCCGAAATACCATTGTGCTTCGATTTCCCTAGGCAGGCCCATGCCAGTATAGTCGTGTTTAGGCAGGTTTGTACGGATGTACCGTTTGGTTTCTAAAAAATTTTGCGGAAAACGGTCCGAATTTCTAAAATTACCAGAATACCGTTGATGGGGCGCGTTTAAAACGCGCCCCCCAAATAACAAAGAGGGCGGGTTTCGTGTAAAATGGCAGGGGCGGGTTTTCAAAACCCACCCCTATGGCGCTATGGACAATGCGAATGAGGGCGCGTTTTGAGAACCCGCCCTTACATGAAGACGGGTTCTCAAAACGTGTAATGCGCCCCCCATGCACTTGGAGCAAATTTTGCCCAAGTCATTAAGGGAAAACCCGCCCCTGTCCTATGTCAACATGGGGCGGGTTTTTTCCATGTGCACAAGGGGCGGCTTTTCGAAACCCGCCCCTGTCCTATCTCAACAAGGGGCGGGTTTTCCCGACTTAATCAGTCGGGATCCCCTTCCTCCCGACCCATCTTCCCCCACCTCACCCAAAACCCTAACGCCCGACCCTCCCCCAACCGTGCCGCCCTCCGCCCGCTGTGCCTCCCTCCGCCGTGTTGCCCTTTCTTCGTGCCGCCGTCCCTCCGTGCCGTCCGTGATGCCCCTCTAGTCCCGGCACCCGACACCCTCCTGTTCCGTATGTCCGGCCGTGTACGTGTTTATTGCCGTAAAACTAGGTTTAGTTGAATTTAGGGTGATTTGAATTTAGGTTTAATTGTAATTAGGGTTAGATGAATTTCGGCGAAAATTGATTAATGGTACGTTTTTTAAATAATTGTAGGTATTTGGAAGTCCGAAGAAGCAGCTATTCTCTATATCGTAAGTATTATCTTACGTTTCAATGTCGCACGTGCTTTTACTGTTGTATGTAAATGGGAAGGTTATTCATAGTAGTGAAGAAGTTGGTTATAATAGGGGTCCGGTGAAACGTTTAAAGGTACCAAGTGAAATCGATTATGTGCAATTAGAAAGGTTATCGCTAATGCAATGAGATTAAACGAAGGAAGGAGGTTGGAAATATGTCATAGATATCCCGTTCCTTCGTATACTGCGTATGGCATTAAGTTTGTGCTAGTACCTATTGGTGATGATGAGGATGTGAGATTGTTGTGCGAATTTGCTATGTGCAATGGCGATCGCATTCAAGAAATATATGTTACCTCAGCTTCTGCTCATTCTGGCAATGAAGAGAGGGCATGAAATGCAAGAAGTATGTATGGTGGTAATGTGGGGAATGAGGTCGTAGGAGTGAATGTGAATGAAGAGCTTTAATATTATGCATGATAACCCTGAAAATAGGAATGTGGTTAAAAATATTCGTCGGTTGTCTTCGGTGATTGAAGGAGGTAGCGGTTATGATGGTAATGAGGAGGATGGTGATAATGTGGAGGAAGGTGATAATGAGGAGGATGATGGTAATAAGGAGTATGGTGGTCATGATTATGATGATTATGAAGATGGTGATCCGTTTGAATGTTTAGAACGTGACTTGGGCGATGAAGGAGTTATAGACGAAATGATGTGTCGGTAATATGAGAATGATATCCTTGAGTCTATAGTGAATTCTGATAATGACGTCGATATTGATGAGGAAATGTTTAATGGTGTTGATTTGGGAAACGATGAAGAAGGTATGAATGTAAGTGTTAATGAGGCTGGTCCGTCTAGGAAGAGGTTGGAGAAACCTCTACCTTTCTATCTTGATAGTGACGATACTGGGAAGGTGATTGTAGAGGAGGGCGAGGATGTGAGGATTACGGACGATCCAGAATCTGTGGTTGAATTTCGTAAAGGGATGCGATTCAAAAATAAGAAAGAACTCATTAAGACAGTGAACATATTCTGCATCAAGAACCATTACAATTACGAGGTCATCGAGACGGATAAGATTAGGTGATACGTGATTTATTCTGAGAATGGAGGGTGGTTGTAAGTGGAGATTACGTGGGAGGCAACGTTCTGGTGATCATGAGTTTGAAATAACAGTTGGTGGTGAGCCACATACATGTTTAAATGCAGTGCTTTCCCAAGATCATCCTCGAATTGGCTATAACTTTATGGCTACATACTTTCGTACTTTTGTTAAAGAATCTCCTGAAGTGAAAGTGTCGTTCCTACGGAATGTAATAAAGGAGAGATTTGGGTACGAAGTTAGTATGAGACGTGTATGGGATGCAAAGAGGAATGCAATTACTCTTGAATACGGTGATTGGGATGAATCTTATAACGAGTTGCCGCATCTTCTTAATGCAATTAGAATTGCCAACCCCGGAACAATTGTTGATTGGGGTGAATGTTGTAATGTTGACGAGGTGGAGGAATTCTACTTTCAAAAAGTGTTTTGGGCGTGCGGTCAGTGTATTCAAGCATTTAAGCATTGTCGGCCGGTGGTAAGCATATATGGCACATTTCTATATGGTAAGTATAGGCATAAACTGTTAATTGCATGTTCAATGGACAGAGAGAACTATATTGTGCCACTTGCATTTGCTCTGGTTGATGAAGAAAGCTATGATTCATGGAGTTGGTTCTTAAGATGTCTTAAGGGGTATGTTGTCGGTGATAGGACTGGAGGTTTATGTTTAATTTCCGATAGACATTCTGGCATTCAAGCAGCCGTGAATGATCCTGAGGTTGGTTGGACTCCTCCATTTGCGCATTGACGATTTTGTCTTAGACATGTTGCAAGCAATTTCAATACGAGGTATAAAAATATTGTTTGTAAGAGGAAGTTGGTAGCCGCAGCGAGCAAATCAATGAATTTGAAGTACCATGACATGATGAGAAGCTTGTTTCAAACAATGCCAGAAGCTGCCGAATTTTTCGCAGAGATCAGTGTAGAGCAGTTGACTTTGAGCGGAGATGGATTTTATAAATATGGTCTTATGACTACGAATTTGAGCGAGAGTTACAACTCCGTTATAAGAGGTGCAAGAAATCTTCCGATTTCGGCTCTGGTTAGAAAAGTATGGTATAATGCTCGACAGGATGATGTAGACTCTACGTTGCAAATTGGTGAACGTTTTACAAATGTTTGTCAAACGAGGTTATGCAAAGCCATGGAGAAAGCCAAACGATACGAAGTAGTTCTTCTCGATCGACAAGAGGGTAGTTTTGACGTGAAGACTAGAGGAAAACATCGTATCAAATATATATTTCTTCAAAATCGGAAATGTAGCTGCAAGAAGTGGCAAATTTTTCGCATTCCTTGTTCGCATGCCTTGGCATGTTTTGCATTCTTGCATATTGATCATACGGCTGTCATTAGTCATTTCTACTCATTCGAGTGTCAGAAGGCCGTATATGTTTCTCGATGGCATTCTTTTGATGGTAATGCAAACTGGACGGAATATCGTTTTCCTAGAGTCAATCCTGACCCTACAAGAGTCAGACCACGTGGGCGTCCAAGGTCATCCCATATACATAATGAAATGGATATTAGGGTTCAATCTCGGAATAGTAGTTGCGGATTATATAGAAAGGAAGGTCATAACCGACGTAGTTGTCCTAATCGGAATCTTTGTAAGTACTTGTTTAAATGATCTTAGTGTTATCATAATTAACTTTATTTCATATTTAAAACTTCTTATATTGTCTTACAGGAAATGCATCCGGGGCCAAGGCGGACAGTTATCCTTAATGCTCAAGGAGAGCATCGATCGACGGTTATATGGGAAGCCGGATATAATGTGGTATGTCGACTTCTTTAATTTGAAAATCGTTATATATTCATACCTTGTTTACTAATTCGTGTTCTCTTTGCAGAACAATGTTCTAACATGCCGTCGGGTTGAGAAATTGCTCAAGGGACTTGCTAGCGATCCAAGAATGGATGTTTACCTCCGTCAGGCAGGATTTTACGGAGTGGCGAAGCTTCCCTTTATTTCTTTGGACTGGGCGCTTATCACTGCTTTGACGGAACGCTGGAGACCAGAGACGCATACCTTCCACATGGTGCACGGTGAGATGACTGTCACTCTACAGGATGTGGCCATTCAGCTAGGTTTGCCCATAGATAGTGATGCAGTGATAGGAGACACCTCAATATCGACAGTCGAGGTGTGTCTACAATTGTTAGGGCGAGTACCTACGGGAGATAACATTAGGTCAGGTAGGATTAGACTTAGCTGGTTGGCCCAAAATTTTGCTAAGATTCCGATAGATGCCACTGAGGAGGTGGTTCAGATGTACATGAGGGCATACATACTACAGCTGATAGGTGGAATGTTATTCACCACTAAGTCGGACAACTTAGTACACCTATTCTGGTTGCCACTTCTAGCTGACTTTGAGAGGACAAGATATTATAACTGGGGTAGTGCCTGCCTAGCATGGTTATATATGAGTTTATGTAAGGCGTCTCACCACAAGGCATCACAGATTGAGGGCCCTCTCATATTGTTACAGATTTGGGCATTGGATAGATTCCCACATATAGCGCCGTTGAGACGTCGTAGCCCATTTGTACAGGATATGCCTCTTAGCTATCGCTGGGCCGTAGCAAAGGATTTGCGCACGGTCGCGACCCATGTGCTTGCATCGTATAGAGAGGCCTTCGACAGACAAAGCATTGATCAGGCACACCTTACGATTCAATAAAGCAATTACATTTGATTGTATCATATCTCCCTTAAACATTCTCATTGAAATATGCAGGTGATTGGGCATCCATACCCGGAACAATTGATAGCTACGCTTCCAGCATATTGTCGATCGGGAGAGATGTTTTGGCATGCTCGAGTCCCTCTCATATGCTTTTATATAGTGGAGTGGTATTTCCCAGACAGAATGATCCGTCAGTTTGGCGATCAACAGCTGGTACTTCATCAGTGTGACACCATCAAGGCCCTTCATCACATTGATCTACGAGGCAAGAATATGAACAATTGGAGGGAATCCACAGACAGTTTGCGGAGATCTGGGAAGATAGGCTGAACAATGTCGTGCCGCTGGTGTGGGAGTCTCACATAAAATACTCCAAATGGTACGCGATCCACACTAGGCAATACATATCCCACACCGGTTCCATGCTAGGCAAAATGGTAAGTACATTACTTTTATCTATTCAATTTTTTTTTATAACTTATATTCATTTACGTCGTGCTTATTGTATGACAGCTGAAGAATTTCAGAAAGATTAAGCTTAAATCTGATCAGCCCGAACTTGTCTCTCTTGCCGAGGACTCTATGCAAATGATCAGAGAATACGGACCAGTTAGATTGTATGGTCGCGCCGGCGGGTTGGAAGACCAACCTGCGTTTGACTTCATGACGCCACATGATGGACAGCCCTTTGACGGCGATGAGGAGATGCCACATGATGGACAGCCCTTGGACGGAGATGAGGACATGCCACTAGCATATGACGATCCTGTATTTGACGAGAAGGGTCATGAAGTGCAAGAAGGCATGCTTATCTCGCAAATTTCTGACGTTGATGCTGAGTACTGCACACCACACTTCGAGGTTAGGTCCAGTTCGACTCCGGGAGCTCCGATTAAAGGAGCGAGAGAATTTGGGTAAGTTGAATACAACTTCGAAGTTCGTAAGAGTTAAACTCAACTAATATACGCTTTTCAGGTCCGACCATTCCCAAGAGCCATCTCAAGTTACGCAACTATATCCGGACGACTCGTCGGAGCAGCCTCCCGTTATCATGCCTTATGTGAGGAGGAGACCGAGTAGGCGTAGGGGGAATTAGTGATGTGTTTGTAAACAATTAACATCTTTCACGTATGATATTTTCCAAGATTTATGTATGGAACTTTTTATGTTTTATGAAGATGGATTTAGATACAATGGTTTATTGTTTGGAGGTTTGGATGGTTTATTGTTTCGATCGAGTAGGAATTGTGAGAGTGAGAGCCTGATTTCACTCGAACATGGTCGGGGCGGGGGCGGGTTTTGAAAACCCGCCCCTTGTTTAATAACGTGACGGGCGGGTTTTGAAAACCCGTCCCTTAATGACTTGGGCAAAATTTGCTCCAAGTGCACGGGGGGCGCGTTTTCAAAACCCGCCACCTGGAGAGCGCGTTTTGAGAACCCTTCTTCATGCAAGGGCGAGTTTTGCGAACCCTTCTTCATGCAAGGGCGAGTTTTGAGAACCCGTCTTCATGCAAGGGGGCGTTTTGAGAACCCTTCTTCATGCAAGGGCGCATTTTGAGAACCCGTCTTCATGCAAGGGCGGGTTCTCAAAACGCGCCCTCGTGCGCATTGTCCACAACGCCATAGGGGCGTGAACCCACCCCTGCCATTTTACACGGAGGGCGGGTTTTCATCTTTGTTAATTGGGGGGCGCATTTTCAAAACACGCCCCATCGACGGTATTCTGATAATTTTAGAAATTCGGACCGTTTTCCGCAAAATTTGTTAGAAACCAACGGTACATCCGTACAAACCTCATATCTAGACAGCTTCTCTCCATTCTTGGATGGACCCTGCAGAACTGGATGACTCCACGCGGCTTCCTGTGTTGAATAGAGCCAAGCCTAATTCTGAATTTTTATTTACCCCATATTGAAATTAAATGCAAATGATATTTATAAATTTTAATTATAACAGTATGGTTTGATATATAAAAAATCAATAAAATATTGATTCAAAAGTATTAAATATAAGAAGAAAAACTCTAATAATTTCATTCTATTTATATAATGACAAAATATTGATTTATATCAATTTTAAATAAATTTTTTCCTAATTTTTAGTTTAATCGTGACTCAAAATTGAGGTATGATAAAAGTTTTTAGGCAAAAACCCTGCCAAATCAAACGAATCAATCTGAGCCGTCCGATCTTTACCTCTAGGGTTTCCTTCGGGACCGGCCTCTTATATTGCCTAGTCCCCACAAGAAACTGCTCTCCGGCCGTCTCCCTCCGTCACCGCGCCGCCTTCTCCGTCGGAGTAACTAATGGTGAGATCTGCGTTTCCGTCCTCTGTCTTTTTTCATCAAGATCGCTTCCTATTCGCTTTTATTTGTCTTGAGCGCCGTCTGAGCTATCGGCCGTGGCCGGAGCAGTTTTTGAACTATTGCTGCTTAGCCTGATCGATTATAGGATGGAAATGAGCCGGTTTATGCTGCGAGGCTGTGATGCGGATGATTTTGGTGCAACTGCTTGAATTTTTTTCGTTCGGTGGAATCGGCAACCGTCGCCTGAATATAGTTTGATTGACTGTCGTTGGAGTGCGGTGTTGTTTCCGTTTTGTTATTGATTGACGGCCGACTTGCAAGAATGTGCGGTAACGTGTGATTTTTTTTTTTTTTAGGCGTTTGTTAAAGCTCAGAAGTCCAAGGCGTACTTCAAGAGGTATCAGGTCAAGTACAAGAGAAGGAGAGGTAACGCCTTTTTCATCCAAGATTCAATAGTTTGTTCGGAATTTCCTTCAGCTTATTATGCATGTGCTGTGGTCATTTGCAGAGGGTAAGACTGACTACAGGGCTAGAATCCGCCTAATTAATCAGGACAAGAACAAATTTAATACTCCTAAGTACCGCTTTGTGGTGCGATTTGTATCCTTCAACTTCGCCAATGGGGTCCATGTTGTTTTAATGATCACCTCTAAGTGTGCTGGCCACTTTTTTTATCTGATTATAATATAGACTTTGTTTATGTTGGAAATAGTTCTTAGCATTGACAGGAACGTTCTTCTTGGCAGATTAGCTCAAATTTTATGATACCATGGTTTATTGTTTATAAAGCCATTATGATTGGCATCCCCAGTTACCAAACCGCTTTCCTGTTTTAGTGTTTTTTCTCGTGCTTTTGTAATATCAGTTAATTCTTAACTACTATTTAGACCAACAAGGATATTGTTGCACAAATTGTATCTGCGAGTATTGCTGGCGATATGATTCTTGCGGCAGCGTATTCCCATGAGCTGCCTCGCTATGGCCTTGAAGTTGGCTTGACTAACTATGCAGCTGGTATGCTTTCATTTTTACCTGCTAAATTCTATCGTTATTTAACTTTATCACAATCAAAATCAAGATTTTCATTTTCATGTTGTCCATGATGTTCTTTCGGCAGCATATTGCACCGGGCTTCTCTTGGCACGCCGTGTTCTGAAAATGCTTGAAATGGACCAGGAATATGAGGGCAATGTTGAGGTATGTTTCACATTAATATTGTTCCTCTGATTTTTCTTTTGCTTGTATTTCTTTGTGATATTCATATTGTCTTCATCAGGCCAATGGAGAGGACTTCTCTGTTGAGCCAACCGAGGGCAGGAGGCCATTCCGTGCGCTTCTTGATGTTGGACTTGTGAGAACAACTACCGGAAATCGTGTTTTTGGTGCACTCAAGGTGTGTTAAGTTTAGATGCTGCTATGGCTAGAATTTCATTTCTTCTGCCAATGACTAGGAACGACTGAGTTGTTTTGTCACCTGATGCAATCATCTTCAGGCAAGGTTTTGATTTTTGTTTGTTTTTATGACAGGGTGCATTGGATGGGGGCTTGGACATACCTCACAGTGAAAAGAGATTTGCTGGCTTCAGTAAGGACAAGAAGCAGCTTGATCCAGAGGTTCATCGGAAGTATATCTACGGCGGCCATGTTGCTGCATACATGAATGTATTTCTGCTCTTGCTTTTCATTCAGTTCAGTGGTTTGCCTGCCTATATGTCAGGATTTATCTTTACACTCCTTTTTTCCATGGGATTTTCAGACACTGATTGAAGATGAGCCTGAGAAGTACCAATCTCACTTCAGTGATTACATTAAGAGAGGGATCGAGGCCGATAACATCGAGGAATTGTACAAGAAGGTTCATGCTGCCATCCGTGCCGACCCCACGGTGAAGAAATCCGATAAACCGCAACCCAAGGAGCATAAGAGGTATGTCGAGTCGAGTCCATGAACTCGTGAATTTTGATCAGTTAATCTTTTTTGTCTGCTCCTTTTTGGTATTGGTTGACATCTCGTGTACATCACAGATACAATCTGAAGAAGCTGACCTACGACGAAAGAAAGGCCCGTTTGATAGAGCGTCTCAATGTTCTAAACTCAGTCGCTCAAGGAAACGACGACGAGGACGAAGACGACGAGTAATAAATTATATAATATCTGGAGGGAAGGAATACTTTGTCTTTGAGGATTTTTTAGTTTGACCATGAGACTAGCTGTGGCTTTAGGATTCCGACCAAGCTTTTTTTCCATAACTTGTCAAAAAGTTTTGAGGATCGTACATGTGTTTTTAGAGCTACGTTTTTTGGTGTTAGACCGTAATTTAATTCATAAAATTTTAAAATGTTAAAACAGTCCTATTCAAAACAGCAAATTTGATTTCATAAAGAATTCGTGTGTGGGATGAGGCTACAAAGCGCCTGTCCGCTGGACCAAAACGCCTGTCCGGAGAAGGTTGGTTGGGGCAGGGGGAGTGAACAGCTGCCCCTACACTTTTAGACGACAACCGAAGGATTCGAACAAATGCCCGCTTGATCATTCAACGTTCACCATGATGAAACCGATGATGGCGAACCCCCCGACGTCGTCTCGTCCAAGTCCCTCGGCGGCATCCGTGGGCTAGCGGAGATGGGTCGCTTCAAGGTAACTGAACCAACCAATCCTCACCCCTCCTCCAAAAGAGCAGTTCCCGGCCTCCATTTCCGATGGCTACCCCTTTGGATTGGTTTTAACTGGAGGCCCTAGCGATGGGATGACAGGCGTGGTTCCTGGATCAGTTCGGGGTCCTTCACGACGGCAAGAGTCCCTATCCCGGTGCCATTTCTACCTGTACGTGGTTTATTATCATGTCCGGCCGCTTGCTCCTGAGGTTGTGGTTGTAGGGTTACGTCTGTCCGCGTATACTCTCATTGTTGTGTTCCTTTAGTGGAGAAGCTGGCTAAGACGGGTGCGAAGATGGTTATAATCATCAATTCGTCGAGACGGGCATCCGTGACCCTGGAGAAGATGAGGAGCCTCAGTTTCGATCCCTCCTTGTTCGCGGGGACCATTACCAGCGGAGAGCTCACCCATCAGTACTTGCAGAGGTTCGATCGACATTTTATGCTTTCCGTTTTATGCCGTTGAAACATTGGATCCTTGACAGAGGATTTCTGCTACTTCCCTACTGCTGTTTATCTTACTTATATGATCGAGTTGTTCATTTTGTTTCGAGTCATTTGGTTCTCTTCTTCCTATGGAAGTGTTCGATGTATACGTTGATGTATGTCCCCAAATGGTCTTTCTTTTCTCACGTATGAGTTGCCGGTTAGAAGTTTCTGACTATCCAGCATCTTCCCCTTGCCAGCATGTCAGAATTTTGAGGTTATTCCCTGTGGTTTCTTTGTGGTTGTGCAGCATCCCCTGAGATCGTAATGAAGACAATCTTATCCATATTTTACTTTGTTTATATGGAATAGGAGGGATGACGCGTGGTTTTGCTGCTTTGGGGACTTTGTGTATTCATATGACATGGAGTGATCAGGGTGCTGTGTCTCTTGAGGTTTACTTAATCCTTAAAAAAATACTTTCAAAGAAATCCTTAAAAAAATGAGCAATTCCATAATAAGAGATCCTCACAACTGGACTTGTCATTACTTCACTGCATGTTGTTGATATTTCATAAGAAGATGGACTGATCACTTTCTTTGTTGTTGTTTTAGGGCCTAGGTTTACAAGTCGCGGATGATGTCGCAAAAGCTGATTTCCTCTCGGTACATGGTACTGAGGCTTTGGGTCGGCCAAATGAGGCCATGAAGTTTGAGGATCTTGAGAAGATACTGGAGCAATGTGCAGCTAAAAAGGAATTCCAATGATTGTGGCAAATCCAGATCATGTCACTGTGGAAGCGAAAACCTTGCCGTGCAATGCCTGGTAAGGTTGAAAAGCTGTGCAGTTTCCCAAAAGATACTTGGAATACTCAACATTAACCGTGGTTAGGGGTCATCTAATCGAACATTCCTATGCTATTTTATACCAATTATCCAAAGTTTTGAGTGAAAGGCTTTGGGCAGGCTTCTCTGTTGATGTCGTTGTCAACTGAGTGATTTTTATTATCAGTGTGCTCGAGGTTAAAGCATTTAGTAGCAGCTCTTGATAAGGGAGCTGGTGTTCCAGATGGAATTTGATCTTCTTGCCCTTTAGACAAGTTTGCTCATTCCAAATACCTTCTATATTGGTAATCCTTTTGTCTGTTTGGTGCATTAAGGATAGCATTTTGCATGTCCAAATATGAAATGCTAGGAGGTGAAGTTAAGTGGATGGGGGAAGCCCGGCAAGGTTAGTATTGTATCAACTTCTGTGCACTTTATTTTTCATCACGGGCGCCGTTATAATCGGGGAACAGTTCCCCTTGTTGGACTTTCGACTTGTTGAACTTGTTTTAGTCTGATTCCTCCTGGGAAATCTTTGCTTGGACAGCCTTTTGGGGTTATTTGATTTGGCTCTTAGATTATTGTAATTGAGCTTTTCGCTTTGCCGAAATTTTTGCTTCTCTATAATAATCTGCCAACAACTTCCGAGTTCCATTTCGGGAAATATCAGTGCTCAGCATTGCCTGAGCGGTTGGTTCATTTCGTTGCTCTGCTAGATCATACTGGCCGACGCGGACCCTTTGCATTCCATCGCGGTGGGCGATTCTCTCCACCACAACATCAAGGGAGAGAGAACGCGGCCGGAATCTCGTCCTCATTCGTCATGTGCAGAATCCACTCCTCCGAGGTAGGCCTCGGGAGCTTCGCCGAAGCCCCGAGATGCTAGTTCCCGCACTCCGTCGTATGTTCTGCCTGCGTGTACTTGGTGAATGAATTGAATACTCCAGGGGATCGGGACGACATGGACTTGCTATACCTTCAGTTGATTTCATTTAGGGGGAATTGACCTCCTAACAGTAATAGCCTTTTTCTTGTTATCCGATTTTTAAGTCTTTCTTCTTCATTTTATTTTCCCTGCTCGTCTGTCGGGGCTTTCAGACTCAATGCATTGCTCATCCTTTTCCTTTATTTTTGTGGCTGCATAATTATTTAACTTTGCTTTAAAGATTTTTCACTTATTTGAGTCAATTTGAAAGCCATGGGGGAGTGTTTGTGCGGCTGACTCAGAAATTAATAAAAAAGGCATAAATCCAATAAAGGAAGAAGAAATACGGCAGGTGGAAACTGAAACCCAACAAACAAAGCGGTTCCACCAGCAAAAGGGAAAAAAACAAAGCTGAAAGGCCAAGCCAGAGAGACCTCTTCTCCCTAACCGTCTGCCTCCGATTCGGTTGCTTCCGCCGCCGTCGTCGGCCACCGCTATCCCCCTCCGTCGTCGGATCTGCTCCTTTGACCGACAAACCCCTCCGCTCTCTCTCTATCTGTGTGCCAACCGACGTCGTCCCTCGCCTCGATCGGTAGAGGAGGAGGAAGGAGTTGGTGGGAGGGGGAAACCCGATTGGATAACCCTAGGGCTGCTGATTTCAGATGGACGGGTTAGGGGGAGGCCAGCCTCAGCAAGGGGACACGGACATGTCCGACGCGGCTGCCTCCGCTGCTGCCGCGGCTCCTGCTCCCCCCGGGATGGAGAACATACCTGCCACGTTGAGTCACGGGGGAAGGTTCATACAGTACAACATATTCGGCAACATCTTTGAGGTCACTTCCAAGTATAAGCCCCCTATCCTGCCCATTGGTAAAGGCGCTTATGGTATCGTCTGGTAGGTCCGGTGCTGTTGATTCTTCTTCTTCTTTTTGTTGCTTTTTCTTGCTTCTGATTTAGTATGGATGTATGTGGTGTTGCGAGATTTGAGTTGCTGTTCTCTTTTTCTTTTTTGATACGAGTGATTATTAGCTCGGCATTGAATTCGGAGACGAACGAGAACGTCGCGATTAAGAAGATAGCGAATGCATTCGATAACAAGATTGATGCTAAGAGGACACTTCGCGAGATCAAGCTTCTTCGTCATATGGATCATGAAAACGTCAGTGAGTAAAAGTTATTACGCCTCTCCCCTCACTTTCCCTATGTTGATTTCTGCTTTTCTTCTCCTCGATAGATGGCTTGGCAGCTTTGAGCAAATATTTATGTAATTTCTTTCGTTGATGGTTATTGTTCTTAGGGGACGGTGAAAAGTTATAGTATTTAGTTAGTGCGGAGCATCTTTTCATCACAAGTGAAATAGTCCATAGCAATAACTAAAGCTCACAACATATGGAGGAGTATGTGCACCTTGCCTTGACCCCTGTGTCCTTTTTATTTGTGAATGCTAATTGCGGCCCAAGCAAGAGTGGGGCAGCTGATGATCATTAAATACTCCTCAGATCGATAGACTCTATCAGAGGATACTGGCAGTTGCCTGATAAATATGATATTTAGGTTCGTTACATAGTGGATAGGTGCAGTGGCTTTGCCGCCTTCTTAAGAACGGGATTTTGAAAAGTTATTCCCGTCATTATTTTTCCGAAGCTTTTACTTGGGTCTTGCAATCAAGTTGTTTTAGAGCAAGGCACAGCTCCAGTTGTTTTGGTAATGGAAACATAACAGAGATAGGAAATTTTGGATAATCCCATTGCTGATTTTCTTGCAAATATACCATTGCTTTTTTTACGAGTAATAAATTCCAGTGCGGCGGCTGGATTTCGAACTCGAGACCTCTCGAGTGAATTCTAGTACCCCGACCACTGGGGAGTCCCCTTGGGGACTTTTTTGTTTGCCTTTTCATCCTTAAAAGGGGATTATGTTAGCTTGTGGATGACAGTTTTTTTATTTGTTCTTAATAATATATTCAATGGCTCAGATGATTGGTTGGACATATTCTGATGTTGTTAATCATGGAGGAATGTTCCCAAATAAGGTTAATCGAAAAAAAATTCGCGAAATAAGGTAGAAAGATTAAAATTTTTTGAAATACAGTTCTGAAGTCGAACTCTATAAGTTCCACTTTGCCGAAAAAGGAAGTCGAACTTGTAGAGTTCGACTTCCAAAAAGTCTCCTTCTAGAGTTCCACTTCACTTTTTATTTTTATTTTTATTTTTGAAAGTCAAACTCATAGAATTCGATTTCTTTAAGAATCCTTTTTGGAGGTCGAACTCTATAAGTTGGACTTCCTTCTTGGGCGAAGTCGAACTTATAAAGTTCGACTCGGGACTGTATTTCAGGAATATTGAAACTTTCTACCCTATTTTACGAATTTTTTTTCCGACTAACCTTAAAATGGAACAAAGCCCGTTAATCATGATGAGTGAAGTTGTTCAAATGGGGTAATTTCATGTAGAAACAATGTGGCGATGCAGGTTGTGGCAATAAGGGACATTGTTCCCCCTCCTCAGAGAGAAGCATTTAATGATGTCTACATTGCATATGAATTAATGGACACAGACCTGCACCAAATTATCCGTTCCAATCAGGGCCTATCAGAAGAACACTGCCAGGTTTCATTCTATCATCGGATGCTTGTATCGCTATTTAGTTCTGTAAAATTAATAATTTTCATGCTTAGTAGCTTAAAAGTTGCTCCCTTAGTGCCTTCGCTAGTATCTTCAACTTCATTGCACTGACATTCTCCTGGATAATAACTACTGTTTCTACTGTTGTGCAGTATTTCCTGTATCAAATTTTACGAGGCTTGAAGTACATACATTCTGCAAATGTTCTTCATAGGGACTTGAAGCCAAGCAATCTTCTTCTGAATGCAAACTGTGATCTTAAAATTTGTGACTTTGGCCTGGCTCGTGTTACCTCTGAAACTGATTTCATGACAGAATATGTGGTCACTAGATGGTATCGTGCACCAGAGCTATTGCTGAACTCTTCAGATTACACAGCAGCGATTGATGTGTGGTCAGTGGGCTGCGTTTTCATGGAATTGTTGAATCGTCATCCCCTATTTCCTGGAAGGGACCACGTTCAACAATTACGCCTTTTGATGGAGGTAGCCTCTGATTTTCTTTTATTGCTATCGAACTGATTATATTTTATGGAGATCGGATGAACATCGGGAAACCCATAATTATAACTCAGAACTAAAATGCGACATTTGAAAGTTTAATGCAATCCAGGGAAGTTTCTTGTAGTTAGTCTCATGGTTTTCCCAGTCCCACAGACCATTCCTTTCCCATGTCGTCAAGCTTATAAATGTGATTTGAGAGTTGTGGTTTGTTGTATGGACTAGCTTTTTACCTTTGATGAATTTCTTGTTGATGTTGGTGATATTTATTATGTCCCTGAAACCTTGCCAGCTTATTGGTACTCCATCAGAGGTAGAGTTGGGTTTCCTTAATGAAAATGCCAAGAGATACATCCGACAGCTCCCTCTGTATCGCCGACAGTCATTCACTGAAAAGTTCCCTCATGTTCATCCTGCCGCTATTGACCTTGTCGAGAAGATGCTTACCTTTGATCCCCGTCTTAGAATCACTGGTCTGTTTCTTCATCTTTTTTTTTTTTTTAATTCATAACATGTTATGGGATACTGCTCATTTACTTTAGGTTTTTGCAATGTGATGATTTGTGCATCCTTTTGTCTTTGCAGTTGAGGATGCACTGGCCCATCCCTACTTGAACTCGCTGCACGACATCAGCGATGAGCCGACCTGCATGACTCCATTCAGCTTCGACTTTGAGCAGCACGCGTTGTCGGAGGAACAGATGAAGGAGCTGATCTATCAGGAGGCCCTCGCGTTCAACCCCGAGTATCAGTAGCAACCTGCACGTTCACGTAGGTCGCTCTTCTTGTATGATCATCATCATCACTTTGTGTGTTGTTTATGCTTCCTAACGTTATCGATGATTTGATTCCCTCTTCCTACACACACTTGTTGTAATGCTCCCGCGCAGCTCTTAATGTTTGGATTAACGTTTAAATTTTTTTCATATCACTTAAGCCTTTGTGAGTGCATTCATGGTGGTTGTCCGAGAGGAGGGGGGTTCACAACACAGGTACGAGGATTTTACTAGAAGCATTTGCTGCTCTTACAATAATGAGATCTTGATGTCAGAAGCCACAGACTATGATTAGTAAGTTAAGGATAAGAGTTGTAAGGATAAAAGAAGAAGAAAAATGTTGACACTCAGAAAGAATCTGGACAAAGCACGGGACCAGCGTTGCTGTCCTTTTCTTGTTGCCTGCTTCAGCCTGTGCTTCTTCCTGTTGCTCCTTTTGGACCTGGACCTTCTTGTTTCCCTGTCATCATCTTTGCTGCTGGAAGAATTGGAAGACAGACTGGTGGAGCTAGAAACCGAGGATGCTCTTCTCGATCTCTGCTTCGTAAGAGTTAAAGAGACAAAGCCAACATCAAAATTTAGAATTAGCATGCTTTCCAAAAGTATAATTTCCTATAGGCAGATAGTCCCAGGATCTAGTGCTTCCTTTTATGCCAAAGTTGGCAACAAACAAAATGCCGGCCAAAGCTGGAGTTGATCAGAAAGTGATATGAAACGAGATAAAGTAACACCAAAATTCGAGATGAAGAGGTGAATTGGAGAAGCATTAATTGGGAGTAGAAATGCACCTTCCTTTCGCTGCTGCATCTCGTCGAATCTTTCTCCTTCCGATCTACATAGAATCCATCAAATCGTAAAAGGTCTTCCATTGTCGAGATTCAGATGGACTATGCCTAGGGTTAAACCCTGTTTAGGCCTGGATCTTTTACCGGAGTGGTTTCTCCCGTGCGCAAGTTTGTGAGCTCTCTCATCATTTTTATCCGTGTCCCGCTTCCAGTTCCCCCTTACCTCAATTTCGTCATCTAGTGAAATCAATCAAACTTAGCTTAAGGCACTTCAGATTGCCGCCGAAAAAGTGAAACGATTCATACCATCCTATTGACACAGGTTGGTACTAAGAGCAAAAAAGAGATTTAAAACCTTCTGCTTGCGCTTGAACTCTTCCCAGGTGATGGTGTGGGAGGGAGGTGCTCAGGCTGGCAAGGCTAGCTGCATGCCACTCCGGTTAACAAAATGAACCATCCACCTGCCATTCCCCTCCCTCGTCATTATCCCCCTCCAAGCCAAATCTAATTCCGACTCTAAGGTTTTCAGTTCTAGGGCAAATTACCACATAAACCCAATTCGCAATCCGACGGAATGAATGGAACAAATGGAGAGGAGAAGTATGAATTATGGATGGGAGGGGGAACGGACCATGCCGTCTTCGATCTGGTCCGGGACGGCGGCGGCGGCGGAGTCAGCGCAGCCCAGTCCAGCCCTCTGCATCGCCTTGTAAGCCTGATTCTTCCCCGTTTCTCAAAACGGGCAACGTTCCCTTCCCCGTCTGTAGTGACATATGATTTTCAGACATTTATTGACTTCCCCTGTGGGCGGTTGTCTTTCTTTTGCCCCTTCGGTAGTTTCCCAATTCCCAAAGCGAACTGTAAAAATAATTGGCAATAATATCCTTGTCTTTGTAACGTTTGTCACAATAGAAAGACAGAATGGACAATCATATTTTCGTAGAAGAAAATAATAATAATTCATGGGACGTCCTGGGAATGTACTCGCTATTGATCTGTGGAACGAGGGACTTCTGCGTCCATACGCTCGATAACTCGCCTGGCTTCTTCTTCTGTAGATGGAACGACCTTGCGGATACGTAGCCCGTCGGTCAAGGCTTCAGGCCGGATGGTAAAGGTGAAGTAGAATCTGTTGGAGACCTGTTGTGAGTTCAATCCAAAGTGAGGGAAAGCAATCAGATGATGGAACCAGGATAAGCTGGATCCATGACTTCATGCATATATTCAAGGGATGACCCCCGTGTTCACCTCGCTAGATCTGATTTCAGGTCGCGTGACGTAAGCGACGACTTCGATGTTTATGTGTGGCTGGGCTGGATCATCGAGTTCTGTGTACAGCACGCAGGAATGCAGGCGGAGGAAGTTACCGACATCCACCTGCATTAACAAATTAATGGGCCTCACCACGTGATTCCCACGAAACAGGAAAGGACACGCCTCAACGAGATGCGCTAACTCAGAAGGACGGTAATGAGATGACAGGAATAGGATGGCAATACTCACGGGTTTCAGGAAATCGACATGATCAACTTCGAGGAATCGAGGGGCCGTGCCGGCAAAGGCATAAGAAGTGGCATAGGCTAACTCGAAAGCTCTCCGCATCAAGAATCCTCCGAATATCCTCCCTTGGATGTTCCTCTGCTGCGGCTGGCATATCAGGGAGTTTTGGAAGCGCGTGTCTTTTATCAAGATGCTGTCCCTATCAGCCAAAGCCGGCATTTCGCTGAACACACGACCTTCAGCCATTAACTCCTGGATCCTATGGGTCATCTCCTCGCTCACGATGTACTGTCTGCGATCTTCTCTCATGCGTTTCCTCAACTTGTTCCTCTCTTCTGCCTCCTCCCAGAGTATTTTTTCCCTCTCCGTTTCTGGCAATATCGGCGTAACTGGCGCTGATTTACCCGTTTCAGAGTCCCGGGCAACGAATGTGAAGTTGGCAGTAAGAATGACAGAATCGAACTGATCCTGACTCTCTGCAGATGGAGACATCACCCGACGGGTTAATTTACAACCTTTTATTTCGTGCCAAATTACTAAAGCAGTCGATAGATGGATCTTTACCCGGAGTGGATTGACTCACATCTAATTGAATCTCCATCGAGGACCTCCCAACCCAGGTGACGGCACCCTCTATCTTCAGGTCGGTGTCGACATGGATCGGTTTCTTCACGAAGATCCTGTCAACGGACGCAGTTACCAATATCAGGGGCCTCATCGCTCCATTCTCGTTCGTGCAATGCTGAGGTCCACAAATGAGGATTCAGCATCGACATATCGTTGACTAATCAACACAAGAGTTGGATAACAATCTCTTGAACATGGAACCACCGGAAATTTAACTATATCGTAACAACGGGATTGAAATCGAAATCGTCCAAAAATTAACGGAAAGGAAAGCGAGGACGGAATTTCGGTGCGTCCGAATAAACATACTACATACTTTGAAGCAAATGGTTCCGGCGAGGGCATCGAGGTCCTCGAGCAATTTGCCAGCCCTAATCTCATTCCAAGGGTTACGGTACTGCTCCCGGAGCACGTAATCCTCGGAGAAACGATACATGATACTCGTCCTGCTTCTGGAAGGGCTCTTCGGCGCGGACAGGTCGGAGGCGGCGGTATTTTCCCCTTCTCCGACGGCCCTCTCGAACATACGGGAGCGGGCTTCCCAGAGGGCGTTGGTGACGGGGGAGTGGTACATTCCGGGCCATAGGCTGATGGGCTTGCGGATGGAAGATCCGGCATCGATGGGGGCAGAGGGAGGCGGTGGAGATGGATAGGAAGTGGAGGAGGGGAGTAGGCGGCAGGCGATGGACTGAGAAGGGCAGCGGCGGCGGAGGAGGAGGCGCCGGTAGTTGGGGATGACGATGTCTCGGATCGAAGGCGCCATTTTTGGTCGACCCCCTCCCTCCCCCCCGGGGCGTCAACATCGAGAGGGCGGGAATTACCCGTCGGCGCGGCCCGTTAAATGATAGGCCGACGGCCAGGCCCATTTATTCATGCTAATCCGAGAATCATTATAATTATTTTACTAGTCGTAGTATTATCCCGCCACTCTTAATATAACGGTCGGCTTTCTCCTCTTTCCTTTCCTTCGGTAACGATGATGGTGTAAACCCGTGAGTAATATCATGATTAGATTTTCTGATTCTGTTATTACATTCTCTTCTTGGCTCATATTCGTTTTGAGTTCGAATTCAGGGTAGTTTCTCTAATTATATAACTCCAAAAATATATTCCCCTCGATATATACTCACTTTTTTGTATTTCAGTTTCCGATTTCAGACATAAACCCTCGAGAATACTCATTTTCTTGTATTTTAGTTTCCGATTTCAGACATGAACCCCCTCCTCTCCTTCCCTGCCATTTTGATAAAAGCTCCTCCTATTCAATCACATTACAAACCTACGAACTGAAAATAGCATCTAACTGGAGTTATGACGGTTCACGAAGCTTTATTTCATGCCAACTTCCCATCGAACCTGAGGGTTCTCCTCGTCGATGCTGATGTCGCCTGCCTTGTTATTTTAAAGAAGATGCTCGAGGACTGCAGCTACCACGGTAAAGTCTCCCTCGATTGACGTGGTTTTCTAGTTTTATCACGGAGTATGGCAAGTTCGAACGTGTGAAGTGCGACTTACCCTTCGAGCATTTTTTTTCTTATTTTATTAGCAAATTGTTGCTTGCGACACTGATTGCGTGCCAGAATGGAGAGGAGGCAATAGAGAAACTGAGAATCAACAAGGAAGGATTCGGTATTATGATGAGCAATGTCCGGCTGTCTGAAATAACGGGGTTGCAACTTCTTGCGGAGACTGCTTCAGTAGAGATTGATTCGCCACTCATATGTAAGAGAAGGGAGGGTGATTCACTTTATAGTCCCGCCGCATGCTCGCTTGTCGGATCATAATATAATTTTTTTTTCTTTTGGATTATGTTTTCGACAGTGTTCTCGGACGAGCCGGATTTCGATACTGTTTTGAAAGGTATAGAAGGCGGAGCCTGTGATTTCCTGGCAAAGCCGATATACGCCAGTACCCTGAAGATGATATGGAAGCATCTACTTCGCAAGACTGGAAAAGAGAAGGGGACATCGTATGCACCCATCACATCCCCGTTTCTCCATTCCAATTCTCAAAGCAATGAGCAGCCGGACTATAATGCCATGAAGCGGAAAAGAGGCAGTGATTCCACAGACAACGGCAATTCCTTGGACACCAGTAGCTTGAAAGAGAACGAGCAAGGTCAATCCAGCCTCACCGAGGCAGCAACCACAATGAAGAAGTCATGCATGTCATGGACAACAGAGGCTCATAATGCATTCCTCGACGCCATCAGTAGTCTCCCACCCGAAAGTAATGCCTATCTCTTTCTTTCTGTGCGACAAATTCCTTTCACAGACTCCACTATCCTTATTTTCGTAACATTTGCTTTGCCAGAGGTTCTCCCAAAGAAGATACAGGAACACATGGAAACTAAGCACGGCATTATGGGTCTGACCTGACAAATCATTGCCAGCCACCTCCAGGTAACCATCCCAGAACCATTCAAAAGAGTTCAACTTTTTAAGGAATAATGATTCTGAATCAGACTCTGTTTTGTGCTCTTCCAATGTTTAGAAACACCGAGAGCATGAAAAAGCTCGGCAATAGAATCCCAGGCGATCCTAGAATCCGCTGTCAAGCGACCGGATATTGTGCTATAGCACCTCCTGAATTCCCATCTACGTCTCAGAATCTTCCTTCTACATCATGGGAGATGTTGTCAAGGCCTCAAGCAATGACTGTGCCGGCGTATTCGCAGCGAATGTATCAGATGGATCCACAGACAAACTGTCTCCAAAGGTTTCTGGAGAACCCATTTCCTCAAACCGCAACTGCAGGATACCATGCCTCACCATCATCACAGCCGTCGTTGCATCAGATTCCATGGAACCCCAGTGCCAGGCCAATGACTCGTGAGCAGTTGTATTCAGGAGTTGACAGCATCAACTCGACCATCCAAGCAACACCCATAAATATTTACAGCACAGGGATGGAGTCGCATGGCCAGCAGCTACCTCTTGGTTGCCCTTGCGGTGTTTATAACAGCAATGAGTCTTGCAGAAGTGACGTACTCCCGCTACCGCAAGGAGGAGAGTTCGTGGATCAAAGCATGCCTGCAACGATGCTCGAGGTGGGTCACTTCCTACTGTTTGGAGTATGGGAATGGTGATTAGTAGGATAGAAACTGATTATCCTTTCTACTTCTTCCAATCTGTGTTCTTGCAGAAAGAAGATGTAGATAACTGGCTGACAGAATTATCATTTGAAGCCTTGTATCAGGACAGCGTTTCCTGGTAAGCCCTGAGAAGGAAGGCAGTCCACATTCAACCATGCAGTTAAAGCCATGTTTGATTTTCAGAATGGGTTATGCTATTGGTATTCCTGATTCGACTCTATTCCGTGAATCAAGCATGTCACAAGGGTTATTTTTGGCCGAGTTAACTTTGTTCTACTTGTTCTGTCAATATAGACACATCCAATGACATACTCTTGGTTTTCTATTCCCAAACAAGCATCCTTAGTTTATCTAATTGGGGTATAAATCTCCGCAGCTCCACTCAATATAACCAATAGTTAGATATGGAAGGCCGAGTCGACAAAAAAATAAGATGAATAAACGAAACCGAACATTAGGCATGAGACATCTTCTTACATGAGCCGTCTGATGAATTAGCAGAAGCTTATGCAGAAATGCAATGCCATTCAATTTCATAAAATTGCCTGTAACACATACTCCTACTAGCATATCCATCCTCCAAACAAGGACTCAAAAAGAACGATTAGGAGTGCTAACCTCTTAAACATGGGGTACCAATTCGACGACGTCCAAGATCTTGTTCACTGTCTTGGACTTATAAATTTTATAAGTGAGATCCCCAGATTCTCTGTGGCTATGATCGCTCAAAGACAAATCCCCGCGATAAAGTTTATCAGCGATTGCCCCATAAGAATTAACTATTCAAATGATCGTAAATTTCTCTGTCGAAATCCATGACCAGCTGTGAATTGCCAAAAAGAAGCAGCGACAACCAGTAGTTATCAACCGTGTTGTCACCAAGGAAACGACGTATGCCTTGGGCATAGGAATCTGCTTCCTATCCTAACCATGCCAGATCAGGAAGAATAGCGGAAAACTCACAAGGAGGATTACCATTCGGCACGCACAATCCAAGAGTCCATGCTGAACTAGATTTTAGTCTCTAGAATGTATCTTCTAGCTCTAGAGGAGCAAAAGAGAGAAAGCCCACTGAAATAAACCGTGATAACAGCACTTAGACAAAACACCCATAGGGAAATCAGCCCTTCGATCATTTCTTTTTCAAATGTTTCGACAGGATATGCGGGATCACTATCCTTTCCACATTCCCCACCAGTGGACTCCACGCATAGCTTTGGATTCCCAGCAAATGCTCCAGGAAACCTCCCGTATCCCTGTTGCTGAGAAATTAATCCAGAGAAACAGTTGTATGACAAGTTCAAGAGTGTCAGATTGTGAAGGCTTGATACGTTATCCGGCACTTGACCCGACAAAGAATTATGGGATAAATCCAGGGCCACCAAACTATGCATAAGCTCTAAAGCAGGAACTCGGCCACAGAGAAAATTGTATGACAAATTCAGATACTGAACCCCTTGTAAGCTGAAAATTCCCACAGGGATCACCCCATGGAGCTCGTTACCAGAAAGATCAATTCCCACAAACGTGTTTAATTCGTAACCAAGCTGCAATTCGTTCCCATTTGAAACGGCTACTATAACTTTGATTGCGTTATCAGAGTCTGCAACCAACAGCTGATTGTCACCGAGTGGTCTCCTTGTGTCACTATCATTAAAGAAATAGCTCATGTTAAAATTACCGTCTGGTATGGTGCTGGAGAAATTGTTTCCTGACAAATCAATCTTCCAAATAGATTCGAATGAGAATATCCAAGAAATTTCCCACAAACCTGTTTCGAGCTAAGGAGAGGTACCTAAGGTTGGACCATTTGGTTATTGCATCATTTAAGGAACCAGAGAGGTTGTTCCCGCTCAAATCCACTACCTCCAGATACTTCCAGAGTTTGTGGGATTTCACCGGACAGTGAGTTGCTGCTTATATCTAAAACCTTTAAGCTATTCAATGCATCAAGCTCTGGCAGTATTTCCCCCGAGAGATTGTTGTTGTTCAATATCAGGACAAGTAGCTGGAAACAGCCAACAATGTTTAATGGGATTGGTCCAGAAAGTGCATTGTACGAGAGATCTATGACTTGGAGGTAGGTCAAGTTCCCAATCCTTGCAGGGATCTCCCCAGACAGGAGATTGTGCGAAAGCAAAAGCACCTGCAGACTCTTCAGTTCAGTAATCTGGGGTGGAATTTCACCTGAGAACTGGTTATGAGAAAGATCGAGAAGTAAGAGCCCCTTCTCTGCCCCCTTTGCAATTCTGCTAGGAAGGGGACCATCCAACTCATTGAAACTCAGGTCCAACACAAAAAGCTTCTCAGAAAACACGAGCCCTGGAGAAACCTCGTATCTTAGCAGGTTGTGGGATAAATTCAGGTGTGTCAACGACTCCAGTGATGCAATGCAAGAAGGGATTCCACCCGTGATGGCATTGTCAGCCAAATTAAGAAAACCGAGCTGTCTAAAGGATTCCCAGAAACATGGCAGGGTGCCTGTGAACGAATAGACCCAAGATGGAGAAACTCCAGCGACTGCTTAAAATCAGGATGATCACCACTCAGATTGTTGCTACTGCAGTCCAAATGCTTCAGAGAGTTCGGCTGCAACAGACTCACAGGAACTGCCCCTTCAAATGAATTGAGACTTACGTCAAGCTTCTCCAATCTATCCGAGAAATTACCGATCCAAGAAGGCAACATGCCTCCCAGTTCTCGATTTGAAGTCAGAATGAGCTCTCTCAAATTATCAAGCCTACTCCAAGAATCGGGAAGATTCCTACCAAACTGATTGTATCCAAGATTAAGAATCGTAAGATTATACAACGAGCCGAAACAAGGCGGGAGCGACCCGGAAGACCTGTTCCATGACAAATCCAGGGATTCCAGCGAGGAGAGACCGCAAAGGCCACGGCCCATGCCCCCAGACCGGTTCATGTCGGTCAGGTTCAGCGATACCACGCGACCGCCGACCACAGAGCAAGAAACTCCGGTCCAGTAAGCACAGTCTGACCCAGACCAAGCGGATAACCTCCTGTCAGGGTTCTGAATCGAGCTCCTAAAGAGCAGAAGCGAAGCCTTATCTGCCGGGTCAAGATCAAATGACAGAGAAGGGTCCAAGCACAGCAGAACAAGCAACAATCCCAGCAATTCCTCAACAAACCCAGGACTCTGGACACATCGAGACTAAAAACCCAAGTTCTATTCATGCCTGTTGAAAAACCTCAACAGCTAAAACCCCAGGGGAACAGCTCAGATGATGAGTGAAGAAGCCAACTATAGGCAACAAGTGAACAGACAGCTTCACGGACCGAAGGGAAGAGCCGAGAGCTCGTCATTCACATTGAAGACGAAGAGGGCGGCAACAGTGAAATAACATCCGGACCAGGAACGAGAGGAATCCTTTCTTTTTGGAAAACCCACCATCGAAAAAGGGAGAAGAGATTGGCCAACTGCTTCTTTCACTTTCTGAGCATCAATTCCTCGCTTTTCCATCCCTCCGCGTGTCCCCCCGGGCTGCTGTAATAAAACTTTTTCAAGAATTCATTTTGTGGGTGACGGATGGGGAAAACGAAGAAGAGGAAGATAGAACAGTGAACGGCAACAATGAAGAAGGTAGGGTTTTAGGAGAAGAACCCAGGAAGCGAAGAGGAGGAAGAAGGGGAGGAAGAAAGAAGAAGAAGAAGAATCATTTCTGTTTTTCTGAAAACAACCACAGAACAGCACTCATGCCCGCGTCCACTGTTATAACCAACATTACAACGGAGTCTTTGTTAAAATACTAAAATATCCCTCGCTCTTGCTGGGCTGAACTCATTTGTTGTGGACTTGTGGTTTTGTGGCTGTGGCTTACACTGGTGAGCTGGGCTTGGCAAGATCATCGTCGACAGTCCAACAGTGGGTGGGGGGATGTTTGGGTCTTTGGAGAACCGGCCCAATTGGGTGTTTCTGATTCGGCCCTCTCTTCAGTTCCCAGTTCGAGTCGAGATAAAATTTAGACATGTGATCCAGTTGGTCGAGAGGGGGGAGGGGGGGGACTGTGTGAATTAGACTTGGGGATTGAGTCGAGTTCTGACGAGGATGCACGGGGAAGGGAAGTCCGAGGTTTAAGGAAAGGCTTACTAAGTAGTGATCGATCCCATGAGGGCGAACCCACCGTAAGGAAGTTCATTGATTTTCACACCCCTGCTGACCTTCCTAATTCTCCTTTGTCGCCACAAACTTAATATATATTCATGATTTCCTTAAGGCGAAGGATTTGAGTGCAAAGAAAACAAGTGAAAATTCTAACCGGGATTAGACAGACATAACGACTGCATGACTTGGACAGATTTTGTTTAGTGTTACAGTTTCTCTCTTTTTTTTTTTCTTTCCCAGCAACATATCCAAGAAAACTGGACATATCTTTTTTCCTTTGGGTAATTTCCCGCTGCCCTACACAGATTATACACTGGGCTTGATGTTATAAGGAGTTGTGCTGTACATTTATAATAGCAACCACGATGATGATGACGATGACGATGACGATGACGATGACGATGATGAGGATATGCTCTTCTTGTTCAACACGCAGTCCCCAGCCAGGAAATGTAAGACATGCCATTGCAGCAGCCATCTCTGTCTCCTCTTCAGATTGTATCCCCTTGCAAGGTGGGGTCTCCGGTCATTTCCTGCAGACACGAGAAATGGAACGGGCGTGAACCCTCTGCGCATGTGCGACAACAGGCTGAGCTTGCAGTTGGGGTTCCAGCCATGTTTATCGCACTGGATTCTCCGTAAGCCTGGCTCAAATCTGAGTTCGCATAGCTTATTTAACTCGGGCAAGTACAAAATGTTGGGAATTGAGCTTGAGATCGACAGAGAGGCATCCAGATTTGGGACATGGGCAATTGGCCCCCCGGATGCCCGGAAACGAAAAGGGAATAAACGGCTTACCAGGGAAGCTTAAAAGTATCCTTCCACCACCCCTGCCTCGAGCAATTCATGGCTATCTTGTCCAACCGTACGATGATCTCCGAGAAGGTTGGCCTCACCAGGGGTTCCGGATCCCAGCACTCTTCAATCAATCTGTGCATGCGCTCGAGCACATCAGTCACACGGCAGAGCATATGTCTATCTTAATTTGCAGAAAGGCACGATAAACCATCGTGGTATGAGTTACTTATGGAATGCAAAAATTGCTTCGAAGTTCTTTCCTCATTAACGCTCTTTCGAATTTTTGGTGGAAAATTACTAGAAACTAGTAATTGCAAAGGCTGCCGTCGATTCCTTACTCTTTCAAGTCAGGAGAGTAACTTTTCAGTTTGATCCTGAAACTCGGACGCTGCCCTTCCAAACAGATCATCCTCGCAGCTTCCTCAGGCGAAGCTGGATGATAAGGCTGAACTCCTTCTATCATCTGCCCCAAATTAAGTGTCAGCTTGTGTTGAAGACCTCCTACTGAGTTCAGTGGATCAATTTACCTCATAAAGAATGAGACCAAATGAGAATGCATCGACACTCCTGTCGAAAGTTTCGTCCTTGTAGATCTCTGGGGCCACATACAGGCCTACAAAAGATAAGGACTCTGTCATCTCTTGGACTGCCATTCCGAGATGTTTACATGGCCACGGAAGCACGAGGTTAACGCAAGAAGGATCGAGGAGGTTACTCGTTGGGCACTTACGCAAGAGATCGGACTGAGCTTCTGGGTGGGCCAGTTTCGCTTTATCTGGTGACACTTTGTACAGTCTTACCAACCCGAATCCTGCTATCTTCAAATGGCCTCCATGATCCAGCAAAACATTTCTGGCACCTTATCAACATTTCAGATATTAAAGAGAAGCAGAACGAGAATCACGTAATTCGAACCGTTTGCGGCATTTAGTTCTCTTACTTTGGCTTCAAGTCGCAATGGATGATCGGTTCTGGTTTGCACTCGTGGAGATAATTCATTCCCCTGAAAAGATAAAACATTAAGAACCGCAAATCCGTATAAGGCAGCAGTTCCCAACAGGGTAATGGAATAAATCGAGAAATCCCCATACCGAGCGATATCGAGAGCGAATCTGAGGACCTTGGATGGAGACAGACGTCCTTTCTTTTGAATGTAACTTCCGAGATCACCCTGAAACGGCAGCCGGACTGTTAGCGGTTGTGCAGTGGCTACGAATTCGCATAGACTGGGAGCATTCCTTGTCCAAAAGCTACGGAGATCCAGATCATTCAACAGGTGACATAACCGAGAGACTTCCCTAACATTCTCAGCATACGCTAGCTATCCGTTTCACAGTAAGAGCTTCCACATGACGATGAACTACAACGCCATGCAGTTACTTCCTCAGCGTCGCATTCGACCGTACTTTTCAGAGCATGTGCTTTTTACCTTTGGGTGGTGCTCCAAAACAATCATCATTGGCATGTTCTGAGTAACAGCACCGACGAACTGAACCACGTTCGGATGTCTCACCTTTTCCAGCAACTCGAGCTCGTTCTTGAAAGCGTTTCTATCGCAGCGACGACGGATAAAACAAAATAATTACGACATAATGCTTGAAGGTCAGAAAACGAGTGAAACCACAGGAATTTGGAACTCACATGCTTTCAGGATCCGAGTAACTTTCCCTATCGAGGATCTTCACGGAGACTTTTGTACCATTCCATTTGGCGACTTGGTATGCTCCCTGCGATTATCGAATGACTCACAATCACACCACAGGGAAAAAGGGCATGACGAGAAGCTGCATCGATGGAGCTTTTTCAGATAATCAAAGCCGTCTGTTATATTCATGCCTTTAGCTCAGCATCTCTCTTCCGGACTTGAAGCTCTAGTGGATTGAGCTCATACTCCGGAACTTCTCGAGGATTTGCTACTGTCATAGGCGTCTTTCTCGTTTTCTGGAAGGAAAGAAAAAGGACGAGAAGACATCCTAGTTATCCCTTGCTTCTTATGTGTAGCGATCCGGTTGAAACGACAGGATTTTACGTCATACCGGGACTTTGGCTCCGCGAGACTTCAACATGTTGTATACTTCCAGATTTCCGTAGTACTTTGCATCTGCAGCTGCCTGCCAAGATCTCGGACTAGTCACTCAGAGAATGGAGAAGCTTTGTTCAGCACTCGAATCGGTATGTAATGGAACAAGAAACAGAGATAGCAAACAGTTGTTTATCCCGTCGAATCACCCCCAAACGGGCAAGGGAAGCATCTGAGATACGAAGAGATTATACATACTGACCGTACTCCCCCATCGGTCGCGGGCGTCCATGTTAGCCTTACGGCTGAGCAATAGCTTGACTACCCCAATGTGACCCTCGCAAGCGGCAATATGCAGTGCGGTCCTGCCGTCCAGGTCAATGCTATTGACATCAATCCCCTCGTCAAGCAAATCCTGCACGCCCTGTATGTCACCCCTACAGGCCATGAACAAGAGCTTCATCGTGGAGTCGAGGTTCTCAGGGATGGCGAGGACGTCGTCCTCGTCGCCTTCGACGCTGCGTCGAATGGGATCGAGCGAGGACTGCCTCCCGAAGCTGAACCTCATGTTGTTACGTCGGGGATCCAGGGAGGCCTGGCGAGTGAACTGCCTGCTGATGCTACGTTTCAGGGACCCCATCGAGAACTGCCGCGATATCCCACGCTTCAGCTGGGCGGCCCTGTCCATTGCTGGCGGCAGGCAGTCCTTCCTCTCACCGCGGAAACGAGACAGGGACGGCAAAACTGGGAGGATCACGACATGATACGGCGGAGGGCGGGCGGGGCGTAATCTCAAAGGGGAAGGGAGGCAATGGACGGAGAAGACGAAGATCCGAGAGAAGGGGGGGGGGGGGGGGGGTGGAGGGAGGATTTGATGACGTTCTCCACCACACACCAACGCGATCAAACCGGAAGCGAATCAAATAACAAGAAGCGAAACGAAAACCATCATATCAACGCCAACATCATCCGGATGAATACTTTATCTCACACACACACACATATGTATACAAAAGAAGGGGACATTGGAGCCGATCCAATAATACCTAATCACATGATTCACATACCTCCAACCCTTTTTACTCATTTTATTATTTTCGGCCATAAATTTCGATCCACATTTATAGAGAGGAGAGGAGAACAATGACATGAATTGACTACAGGTGGGTCGTCGGGATTAAAAAGAGAAGCAACCCCTAAAAATAATAATACTGAAAAATGGACATAAGGTTTGGCGTGCCTGCAAAATCGGCAAGAAGGAGGAGGAGGAGGAGGAGGTGGTGGTGGGGTGGGGTCTATTCATCATTGATCGTGACTCTATATCAACTCGCACCACCGATTGTTCCAGAAAATAACAATAAAAAAAAAGAGGCAACGGTGCTGTCTAAATCTTAATAACAAATTGTTGTAGTTCTTGCCGACCTCCTTACAAGAAAGAAAAAAAGAAGAAGAAAAGACTTCATTTCCGGCGTGTAAGAAAAATAGGTTTGATATTTTAGCGGAAGTAAACTGAAAGAGAAGGACTTGGTCAGACTGAGGATGCAGTTGGGTGGGGCCCCCACGACGCCACCCGAGCCCAAACGAGTTGACCCCCCCCCCCCCCCGCCTTGACTTGCAAGTACATTTTTATCTTCTTGTGATTAGGAGAGTAAAATATCCAAAAAAAAAGGCGTGGTGAAAACGATGAAACTGCCATTCCATGGCCACACACAATCACATGATGTCGGCACGGCAAATACTACAATTCAATTCTCCAAGGCAGGGGCCGGAACCCTGCATTTACTTGCCTCTCACCCAACCCAACGTCTCAACCAACCAACAACTGCTGATAGTCAGTCTCTTGCTCAATATGTCAAGTAGTAACAACGCAACTGGGACAGCTTCGGCTTATCAGTCCGCGTCTCATCATTGATGAAAACAATCTTAACCGCATACGTCAGATTGCGCATTCAGAATATCAAAATGTGTTCCTTGGTTTCAAATGTGACGCAAAAGGCATATGAGGAAATATGGCAGCGCAACTGAACAGAAACAGCTGGTTCTAGAACACCGTGAGGGCCTGCCATCCGCAGCATGAGACTTGTCACTTGTCTATTTCCTGCGCTTAAGAGGTCCGGTTTTGTATCCAGATTTCGTTGGCTTACCCCATGGCGACACTGAGGTCCGCCCGAATTTACCGCTGCTCTTGCTGCGTCCTTCGCCTCCTCCGTGAGGGTGGTCCACGGGGTTCATGGCCACTCCCCTCACGACCGGCCTTCGACCTAGCCAACGGCTCTGCCCGGCTTTCCTTAGCTTCCGGGTCCCGTGGCTGGGGTTCGAGACCTGTCCAATTGTCGCCTTGCACCGAGTATCAATCTCTTTTTCAACTCCTGAAGGCAACTTCACCGTGACAAACCGGGACGTGGTGGGATCTTTCAAGATCTTGGCACTAGTTCCCGCCGCTCGGACCAACTTCCCCCCCTGACCCGGTCTCATCTCAATGTTGTGGATGATGGTTCCTATGCGCATCATGGCAATTGGCATGCAGCTTCCTATTTGAGAGTTGATATCGAGGAAAGACATCTGATCCATGAACTTATCACGCAAGGACTGAGTATGAGCATCGACTGCGTCCATCACAAGGCCAAAGCAAAGACTAGTTAGATTGGCTGGTTCAAAGTTTAGATACTCAAGCCAGGATCTACTACATCTTTACAATTCATGAAATATAATTTCAAGAGACATCAGGCACAATCTAGCATCATCTTAACAGTCACTACATAACTCATGACTGACTTCGAACGAGCTCGAAACAACAAGACAAGATATAAATTGTACCAAACCATCTGTTGCCCTAACAACTGTATTCAGAATCGTAATAAGAGAAGGAACAGAAAAGGTTGTTCCCATTTGAAATATAGCCCAGTCCCTTAGAGAAAGGGCTAAATCCGGCACGGGCAATCTTCTCGAACTCAATATAATCCCTAGATTCACATATTCCCTTATTGTTGTCAGGGAGCTATCACAACAATCTCACAATTTTCTCTTCCAAAAGATATCGGAGCTAGCCCGAAAATTATTTCAACAGCCAAGAATACGCGACTACCTATTCCATTAAATCCACTACAGAGTATATATATTTCTAGAACGTAAGGGGCAATCTAGCACAATCAGAATAAGCAAGGCATAGCAGCCGTGCAAGCCTTTTGATCTTTAGTTTTCAGAGCATGACTGAATGCTACAAGAAACTAAAGAGGAGATCCTCAGGTTCATCAGTCCGTGCGACACGGTAATTGCAGCAGTCTAAGTAGAGATTAGATCATTCCACTATGGATGAAGAAATTCATGCCCCCAGAACTGATCAACCTCAGCGACCATTTTCCTAATTCAAACAACACAAATATCTACCTTACAGCACTGAGTTCACCTCACCTCATCCCTAACAGAAGTAACAAAGGAGAGCCCAGAAAGAAGCAAGAGAAGGTCATATCAATTACCGGAGTATAAACGCTGAAGGTGCCGGGCGTTTGAGGGAATGGGAGGAGAAACGGAGAGCTTCTCGAATAGACCCCTCATCAAAGCCCTTCCGATTCTCCACAACACCATCGTTCTTCCTCCAAACTCTCGGTGCCAATGCCTGTAGGATACGGTGTTCGCTGCTAACGTGCGCGGGCGGCGAGGGACAAGAGTTCCGAGGGAAGAAGACGAAGAAAGGGTTTTGGGGGTGGGAAATTACAAAACGGCCCTCCTTCCTCTTTCTTTCTGTTTTACTAACCCGGTCTGGTTCGTTCGGGTTGGAACTCTCTCACGGTTGAAGCTGCGCGGGTTGATTAGTTTTGGTTGGACCGCTGAAGAAAATGGCGGCCGCCTCCGCCGCAGCTTCCGTCCGCATTCCCTCGCCTTTCCAGCGCGAAAGCCTCCTCTCTCCCTCCTCCGCACTCGTCGATGACGCCAAGCTGTGGGCGTCCCTTCCTCTTGCCACTAAGGTTTCTCCTTCCTATCCCGTCAGGAAGCTGAAGCTTGTGGCTTCCGCGTCGGGAAAGGGAGCCACCGCAGACAACTCCATGTCCGTCAACAAGTCGTCTCCTTCCGCCGCTAGACCCCAGTGAGTTCTGTTCCGGCACTGTGATTCTTCATTTCTTTGGTCGTTGTCGAGTTTCGGCCTTGTTTATGCTCTATGAATTGGGTTATTTCCGTTCAGTTTAGAGGATCCATGGTGTTATAAAAGTGCTTTCTGTCTTTCCGTCCGAAGCCGTCATAGCAAGCACGATAACAAAAGACCGATAGAGCAAATGACGCTATTTGTTTTAGAAAGAAATTTTAATCAGTTCATCGCTCGGTGGTTGACGGCATGTTATTATTTAATCCTCACTCGATCTATCCGAATACCTCATTTGTGGGATCTTGAAGGAAGAAATAGATGTAAACGCTAACATGGTGTTGTAATGTGTGTCCCCTTATCTAATTATTACTCTTTTCTGTACTCTAGTGCCGTATTTTTGTTTTTCCATCGTGCAAATGCCTTGAGGAAGGGAACTTTGGTTGGTCATTGGTCTGTATTATTTCTAGCTGACATTCATAAGCCTCTTACACTGGCAGGGTGAGGCGGCATACAATCTCAGTGTTTGTTGGTGATGAGAGCGGGATGATAAATCGGATCGCCGGCGTGTTTGCCAGGAGAGGGTATAACATTGAGACCCTGGCTGTTGGTCTGAATAAAGACAAGGCACTTTTCACGATAGTCGTTTCTGGAACTGAAAAGGTGTTGCAACAAGTCATGGAGCAGCTTCAGAAGCTTGTGAATGTTCTAAAGGTTTGAGATTATTCCCGTTATTGATCTCTGTGGCAACTTGTCAATATTCTTATCTCGATAGGGTTGTTTCGAACTTTTTCTAAATTAAACTGTTCCTAGGACACGAGGATGTGGACTTATCGTTGCTACTGAAAAATGGAAATTGTAATAAACATTGTTTGGATTGGAACAAGTGCTGGGAACTGCGATACATAGCCCCGTAGTTGCTGCCAATCAAAATGGAAATTTGCTTCCATGCTTACTGTATTGACACTATGGAGATGCTTAGATGTTACAGGACCTTAACTTTTACTTCCTACACTTCTTGATTATTCTTGGTTATCTTACTTTTTCTACCCCTTGCAAATTTAAAATTCTTATTGTGCCGACATATTTTTTTCAATAGGTTGATGACATATCAAAGGAGCCACAAGTTGAACGTGAATTGATGCTAATGAAAGTCAATGCTGAACCAGCACAACGCCCTGAGGTTTTGTTGAGTACAGGCAATTACAGATTTTTTTTCTCATTCCCCATTTTTTACTTGTCCTCTGCTTCTTGATCATGATTTGCAGATCATGTGGTTGGTGGAAATTTTCAGAGCCAAAATTGTGGATATTTCAGAACATTCTCTGACAATTGAGGTAATGTCATGCACATGTTTGTGGCTATAGAACTCCTTCAAATCTTTGGTGCGTCATCTTTGATATTGATGTATGTGTTGGATCTAGGTTACTGGAGATCCTGGAAAGATGGTTGCTGTCCAGAGAAATTTTAGCAAATTTGGTATAAGGGAAATAGCTCGAACTGGAAAGGTTGGTGGTGTTCTTGCCTTTTATGGAATGTATATCCGAAAGATGTCTTTAAGTCTTTTGATGTCTGTTCTGTATAAATTGCGCAATCTTTCCAAAATCCAAAGCACTAACTTGTGACTTCCAACCTAAATTTGCTGCAGATTGCACTCAGGAGGGAAAAAATGGGCGAGTCTGCTCCATTTTGGCGATTTTCAGCTGCATCTTATCCAGATCTGGAGGGACGCGTATCTGTCGATCCTGTTGTCGCTGGTGCTAGAGATAGAACTCTGAACAACGAAGGAGTCACCTCTGTTGGGGTGAGAACTTCTAACCTTGCTTTGCAGTGATACCTGTCATGAGCATGTTATCTGAGTTTACAATGCTGTTCCATCGGAATCCGTAATTGTTGTGAACCAGTGTTGATTGAGTGTTTTAACAAAATTTTGAGGAGCATGTGTAACAAGAGGTGTTTCTCCAACTTTGAGCATTGCCATGTGGCTATCACTGGATAAATAGGGAGGACTTCTGGGAAGAGCCCTTACCATGCTGCCGAGAAATGCGTTTAGTCTGGTATCATCCAGAAGCAAAACACAGGCTTTGGCAGGGGTGATTTCTGCATAATTGACTGCCATGTTGAAGACTTTACTTGTGCTTAGTGGTTACGTCTTATGATGTTTTCAGATGTTAAGTTTTAGATGCAAGATGTTACCATCTGTCTGAAATCCATTTGTGAAGGGTGATGTTTATCCGGTGGAACCTGCTGATGGGTTTGTGTTTAGTCAAGTCCTGGATGCTCACTGGGGAGTTCTTAATGAAGATGATGTAAGTATTGTTTCTGTATCTTTTATTTTGGTTCAAATCAGGCATACTTCTCTTTGCCTTTTTCATTCTTCTGTTTGAGTTGAAACAGGACTCTTCAGAGAAGAAAGCACAAGTTTGTAGGCACTAGGGTGCAACTCATGCTTGACTATTGTTACAGACTACGGGACTTCGCTCGCATACTTTGTCAATGCTTGTGAATGACTCTCCTGGAGTTCTTAACATTGTCACTGGAGTGTTTGCCCGGAGGGGATACAACATTCAGGTAAATCTAGACTGTGTTTCCCTGTCTACTTTTCTGTGTTATGGTTTTCAAATATACATGAAAATCCTTCGATGCGACTCGTGTGAAATATATTATGGCTAAAGATTACCAATGTATGTCACACAGAGCTTGGCTGTGGGACATGCTGAAGTTGAAGGCCGTTCTCGCATTACTACTGTGGTACCTGGCACAGACGAATCTATCAGCAAGTTGGTCCAACAACTATATAAGTTGGTGGATCTCCACGAGGTGATAAACTGAGGTTTTTTGGAAAGAAAACTATTTTTGGTAATCATCCGGAATAAGAACAAAATTTGATAGATATTTGGTTTTATTTACCTCTAGAAAATGGGCTTGTACTCGTATTTTCTTATTGTAATCACGAATGGTTTCTGGAACTGCTTTGATGGCTTTAGGTTGTGGATCTTACTCATGTACCATTTGCTGAACGTGAGCTGATGCTAATAAAAATTGCTGTTAATGCGGCTGCTCGTCGAGACGTTCTGGATATTGCCAGCATTTTCAGGGCAAAGGCGGTTGATGTATCAGACCATACCATCACCCTTGAGGTAAACGTCTATTGTATTACTCACTATTACTACACGTGGGTCATTATGTTTGCCAGTGTCGTCATGATTCCACAAGCTATCCGTAATCTTATAGCGGTATTCGAGAAGGCTTTCTGTCAAAAAATATGTATCTTTTCATCCTCCGACTTGCCAAGGGCTAATATACACATGAATTTCCGCCATAGCTTACTGGAGATCTGGACAAGATGGTTGCACTGCAGAGATTGTTAGAACCTTACGGGATCTGCGAGGTATGCTTATCCTTGTCCTTCTAGTTGGAAAAGCTTTCTACGTCTCATTGTTATTTGAAAGATTTCCTTGAACTCCTTATGAAGGTTGCGCGGACAGGAAGAGTCGCGTTAGTCCGTGAATCAGGGGTCGACTCCAAGTACCTGCGAGGATACTCTTATCCAGTATGATATATATCTGAAGGCATGTCTTTCTTAGCGAGCTGGAGCTTTTGTTTATCACCGAACGTTGCATCTGTAGAAATAAATAGAATTAACTTGTATCCAGTCGTTTTTTAGCATTATGACCATTGACTACGATGCCCCTGAGAGAATCATTACATCCCAACACGATATCCCAAGAAACAGTTCTGTCACTACGGGATTTTCCTATCCAGGAGGAAGCTTACTCACACGAGACGACCACCACCTGTTTCCCAACATTTCGGTCGGAGAACAACCCCACGAGAACTGTGGGGCTATTCTCCAATCCCTCGGCGAAGTCCTCGACGTATATTATCTTCCCTTCCTTGACCTGGAGCAGGACAGTCTCCAGGAACTTTTGGTAGAGGTGGTAGTAGTTGAACACCAGGAATCGTTGCATCTTCACCCATTTGAAGATGGTCATGGCCATGTAGTGAACCCCTCGGGCTTGTCGAGGTTATACTGCGAGATCGTCCAGCATACGGGGCGACGGATCCGTGCACACGTTCTCAAAGTATATGTCGATATGTTAGACTGAATGAAGATGAGATCCCAGCCAATCCCAGCTCAGGAGGTCTTGGTCTAAGAAAGGAAGTGGGTGATTGTGGCCCAAGCCAAGGTGGAGAACAGGACAAGATGGGTACAGCAGCCAACGGGTAGCAGGGATTTGCAAACGATCCCTTCCGGGAAGCATCTAAGGCCACAAACGAAGAAGCCGCTGTTTAATCAACGCATCGGGCATCTAAGTGATCGTTAACAAATGCTAACTTCTTGAGGGAGATCTGGTTCTTCCTTGTAATTGAAAGCCTCATCGAATCCAAACTTGTTCTTCAGGGATATCATCTTCATGCATCGGGGAATCCAGCGAATAATACCAATGAGGCCGGTGTCGTAATACAGGGGGACATCCGTGTAATCGATCTTGAAGAGCTTCGGTAAGGTCGAATCGATCACCCTCAAAACCCCATAACCACAGCAGCAAAGACCCCTGGATAAACCCCATGCTTTTAGGATCGGATCTTTTGCTGTTTAGATACTGTTTCTTGAGGTTAGCATCGATATCGTCGTCCGCCTGGCCGGCTGGCAGGCAAATAATACCCATGTCCATAAAGAATCACCATATCAAAATATGATTACTTTAAAAAAATATATAAAATACAGTTTAAATTAACAAAATTCTCAAAACTCCGTCTCACTGCGTTAGTTCTCGACCGCACCACTTAAAGACGCAGGTCTCGACCACGTTTTATGTATAATTGAGTAAAAATGAGCTCGAAAACCACGTCATTGATCCTCTAACTTAGTGTCACGATAAATTTTTTAAAGTGTGTGAAAGACGAAATTTTAAATCGCGTCATTCACATACTTAGTTCTCCTAATGTGCCAATATCGCAACAACGGTAATTGAACATCAAAGATGCAGTTCCCAACCGCGGCCTTGGGCCCTCCTAAATCATTGTTCCACCGATGTTTTGAGAATTTTGTAAGCTAACTTTAACCACATTTCGCAAATTTATATCAAAACTAACCGTATTAATACAAACATCAAATAACCACCACCCCTCTTCACACCACTACATAAATTTAGAACCCAACCAAAACTTCACTTCATCTTTTTCATAGAAAAAGGCTAAATTATCCAACTTATCATAAATTATACCGATTTTTTTCTAATTTATCTCATCGTTTACATAATATCTCCATATATCATAAACTTACTATGTTACTTCTTATCTATCATCAGTCAATCGTTCGACAAACGGAGGTTGACGTGGCGCTAACATAGCACTAACGTCGTCAGTCGTCCCGCCGTCACAAAATAAATCGGCCAAATTACCCTAAACCCCCAAATCGGGCACAGTCTTCTTCCTCCTCTAGTCCTCTTCCTCCTCCAAATTAACTCTACCCACTGGTCCTCTTCCTCCTCCGCTTCCCAATCCCGCCAGCCCTCTTCCTCTTCCCATGCCTTTTCCACCATCCCCGACCTCTCCATCGACCCACACCTAAATCGTTCACCCATCAACGTCGACGCACCATCCCCGACTTCCCCACCGACCCACCATCTCCGACCTTCTCCTATACCCACTGACGCACCATCCCTACCGACCCACCTTCCCCAACCCACCACCCACTGTCCTTTCTCAACTTTCTAGAAAAATAGCAATAACAAGGAAGGGTTTAGGTGTCAAAAACAGATAGGGAAGGACTAAGGGTGATGTATCGTAGAAGGTCGGGGATGGCCGGTCGTGAATCGGGAGGTCGTGAACGCCAAGACGGGGATGGTAGGTCAATGGGTTTCTGGCCGGTCGTGGGTCGGAGAAAGTGGGGAAGGATTTGGGGATTTAGGGTTTGTGACCGATTTGGGGGTTTAGGGTTGGATGGCCGATTTTCTACCTAATTGGAAAGATCTTATTTATTTGGGGACCAATCTTAATATTCCGTCAAATAGTGATTTTCTGACGACGGAATACTGACAGCGTTAGTTCCATGTCAGCGCCGTGTCAATTTCCGTTAGTTGTCGACTAGCGGAGGATAAATAAGAAGTAACGGAGTAAGTTTAAGATATATAAAAATATTATGTAAACGATGTGATAAATCAGAAAAAACCAGTATAGTTTAGGATAAATCGAATAATTTGGCCTAAAAAAACATAATTTGTCACTTGTACAAATCCCAAAACTTATGGATCTTACGCTCAAGCTTTGTTTCTAATTAAGCTTGGTCGGGAAAATATTTCATGTCAAATTCACCTCCATAAGTGTCTCAAACTCGACTTTTAAAAAGCCAAATTTGGGACATTATTTCAGGAATTTCGAAAGTCCGTAAAATATTTTCGCGACCAACAGTAATTTAGAACAAAATTCCCCCTACGCCCAAAACTCACCTCAAGCGGCCAAGGCAACTTTTTCGAGTCGGAGCATTGATCGTCACCTCACAGGCTATGAGCTCCATTCAAATAGAGGACCGGCTTAGCCTCTTCCACCTTCCTATTTTCTCTCGTCCCTGCGACACGAGGGCAATGTTATCATAACAGTGCTTCCATGCAATTCATGTGTCATCCCCATTCAACCCACCGTGTCCATTGATGAAATAAGAACCATAAAGACAAAATCCGGAGATTCCCATTCTAGCGAAACATATCCGGACTAACTATTTGTCTCCACTGATCTCCTAGATTACGGGTATTTCAAGGTTTGTAGTCACTTTTTTGAACCACGGCATGTGATGTAGAGAAGAATGAGACCCCGAGAGCTATGAATCAAAAAAGCACTTCATGACCATATCTCAGTAAAGAGAATGACAGCTAATTCATGTTCTAGCTCTATTCAATAAGTGCAAACAGGAATTCCTACACAACAGATTCTATCCATAGAACAAAATGCAACCTTGAATATCTACCTTACGGGGTCCAACTGCCAGATCATTGTCCTCGATTGAAGTTGCTTTAAAGCCCAAGGGTAACAGTAACTCTTCATAGCTACACAATATTGCACATGACAAACCATCACATTTACGTCTCAGCTCATAATGTTCGGTGAATTAATTGGAAGAGGAGGGACTTACGCAGATACTGATACTTTATATGGAGGACCACCTGCATGATCACTAATCTGTTCAACAAGACACTCGTATGTCAGGATCATTTAGCGAGCACATCAACTAAGCTGAGTAATAAAAGAAAAAAGAAGTAATAATCATTTCAACAGATTTGTTCATGAGGGGTATACGAGTTAATGGAATACAATGGCTAAACTTTTCATTCATATAGAGAACATCGATTTCTGCCCCAAAAATGATAGGAAGAATGTTATCTTAACAAAAAGGACAATTTGCTCATAAATGAAGTAGAGAAGAAACATAAAAATATAAATAGAGCACTGTTGATGAAGTAGCACCGGAAACATTAGGGTGATAAGCTCGCCATCCGTTCTTAACAAATCCGCAACCCTTTGTGCCCAGGTTGGTCTCAATTCTGGTTCAATTGCACAAAAGAAACTGGCAAAAAATAAACCCAATAAATGTCCAAGTGAAGAAATCCTCCTTAAGAAACATGAAATTATCCCCATTCACAACTCACGTGTAATCGAAGATAAGATCAAAGAGTTCCGCAGTATTCCAAGTGAAGAAATCCTCCTTAAGAAACATGAAATTATCCGCATTCACCGATGAAGAATGTAGCTGTCTCGAAAAAAGCAAACAGTGATAAGATAGGCGAAGTGAAAGACTAAATTATACACATTCATGCGAAAACAAATGCTCCTCGAAAGACACTCATTGGCACTGACTGCAAAATGCTAAATTTTCCAAGGCTTACTTTCAAAAGAACAATAAAGCAAGTGAGCTCGCCTGAGTGGCTCTCTGGAGAGCTTTATCCGAGACGTCTAGCCCGACAACAAAGCGTTCAGGACAGGCCATGCTCACCACGTCGAAACCCTGTCAAGCACGTAGATATGAGGATCACAGACAACAGGAGATATCAGATCCGCAACAGAGAAAGGCGGCCATTACGCTGCCACATCCAGGAACGAGAGCCCGGCCCCTTGGAAGGGCTCCAATCCGGCGTAGGTGTTCAACAATGGGCGTCGGCCGTCCCAAATCCCAGGGAGTCAACCCTTGCTCCCAGCACTTATCCCAACCATCTGCCGTTCCCAACAACGATCAAAAGAAGGCAATCACTCGGATCAGTCTCGATAAGTAAAGAAACCCTAACGCAAAACCGATTTCGAACGTCCAAAAGGGAAAGGAGGAGGAGGAGGAGGCGATGGAGGCACCAGCAGGGTGGCTCTGGCTCTGAAGGACTTGCTGGAGGGAATCGACACGAGGGCCCACAGCGGCCGCGGAGCCGTTCTTCGACATGTTGGCAGGGCGGGGGAACGGGACGTCACGAGAAGCGGAGGAGAGCAGACGCGATGGTATTGCGGGAGGAAGGAATCGGGAAGGGATTGTTAGGGCTTGGTTTAGGGAGGCTCGCATTCTGTCCTAAAATCCCTCTTGATTTTTTGTATGATACCTAACCTACAATAAAAGAAAATCTCTCGTGCAAATTGAGATTAAAAAGAAAGGGGCAGCCCCCCCAAAACCTCCTTAATTAGTAAACAAACTGAAGCCACATCCCATTTCAGCTCAACAAAGATTGAAGGAGCCCCTGACCAGGTAGGGCAAGGGCACTCTCGTTGAGGTGAGCTTGAGCTCGGCGAGGGAGTCGAGGAGCTTGCCGGGTACTTTGTGGAAGAAGGGGGAGAACTTGCTGTCGAACTCGGCAGTGAATTGCAGCGGCGGAGCGGAGGGAGTCAGCGACGGTGATGTCATCGTTTGGGTGGGAGGGAAAACAAAAGAAAGTGGACCAACATTCAACATTGTCATATTTTCTTTTTAAAGTTCATCTAAAATATAGAAACTGAAAGACTAACCCAAATTGCAGGCACCAGATGCAGATATAATCAATCATCTTCACATTAGAACACGGTGAGATAGAGCATGGACCCCATATGGATCAACACTCGGGCAATAGGGTAACTTTGTTCACCAGAGGTGTTGCCAGCTTGGGGAGTTTATGAGCAGGTTTCCTCCCACTGAAAAAACTGGAAGATCATCATCTCAAAGATCCGGCATCCCTCTTCCAGCTTGGGCGTCATAAGTCCTCTCCATGACGTGCTCCATTGGAGTATCCTTCGGGCCAGCTACGTCACCAGAATCACCACATAAGCAAACTCTACTCACAGCTACAGCCCAACAGTAACAAAAGTAGATGGATGCAGTAATGACAGGATGATTGCCACACTTCCCTGTTATTATTCCCAATTGCAACTAGAGGGTTTTCTCAGAAGAAGTCAAACATTTTTAGTGTGAGTATGCGGCTCAGATGAGAGGTAATAATGTGTGTTCAGAAGAACAAGCTCTACTGATTCTCCAATACTGATACTCGAGATCAAGTAATTACCGAGTGTAGGTCTTGGGGTAGTTCTAATCTTCAAAATTTCGGGTCGGGAAATTATGGAACCGGATGCACCTTGACCTCTTGAACCTCTCACCTTGGTGCCATCTTCCAGGTACCTGATTCCTATCTTACAGGGATTCCTGGCTAAGGGAGAAACCTGTGGTTAAAAACTGGAAAACTGCTCAGCAGTTGAAGAAAAAGACGTCCTGATAACTACCCTGTAACTGGGTCGACAACTTGGACATTAGAGACATGAAGCGGGGCTTCCACAGAAAAAATCCCACCTTCGTGCTCCTGGCCTTGCTTAATGGGCTTCTTAACCTGTTCAAAGGTTGTTAATCGGTAAATAGAACACAGAAAATCCTGACAGATATCAACTGAACTCATCTCGAGAGCATTACAAAGCAGCAACTCTCAAGAGCTGAGAAGCATACACAGACCTAATCATAACATCCACCGTCCTCTCAACAACAGAAAATTTACAGTTTGCAAAATCCGAAACAAGATCAACAGTGGCCACATTTCCATGGAAGCAATCAGGAAACCAGACTTAACCAACTCAGATTCATTAGCGTGACAAAATCAACCCCAATTACAAATTTCAAGGAGCCCACTGGATTCATAAGAGGCCCTCACCAAGTTCTTTCCTGTGACGATGACACGATTTTGAGAGCGAATAACCCGCTTGATGACACCGGTCTCACCCTTATCTTTTCCTCTAATAATCATAACTTGAGAAACAACCACCACGTGTTGACATGGCAAAAATCTGGGGCTTAATTATAAGAAATCATAAGTCCAAGCCCACTTTTGTGTGAATCCGGCAGGAAAGTACCGAGTCTACAAAGGACTGTCGGGATCAAGTCTACTGGGTCTAAGTCTACGAGGGTCAGAAAAGATCTTGACTCCAAGATTTTCTGGAAGAATATTATGGGGCCATGTTCCCATTTGGAAAGATCTTCAGATAGAGGAAAATCTGAGGATTTGATTTAATATAATTAATTTAAGAAAGAGAAGTGGTTAAGTTGGATAAAAGCCACGTATACCAGTTAGGTTGTTACCAAGATTCTAGGGTATTGATTGAGAGGGCCACGACCTTCAAAATATCCTAATAACGTGTCAAACGTGTTCAGCACTCAAGCCTTGCAAGATTCAGGGGAACAGATTCTCCTTAGAAAAAATCACGATCAATCAGCCAAACACAGATTTGCATTGCTCGTCACCCTTAGACTTTAGTAGATACCTCGGCCTGAGTTATTTGGTCACTACCTCCAACACCAGAGTGAGTGAGCAACCGTAGCTTTGGTGATCACCGTCCCGGCGAGCAACCGTAACCGAGGTAACAACCCTCCGCCAGCGCTTTCACCGTCCCGGCGAGCAATCGTAACCGGGGCAACAACCCTCCGCCAACACTACTACCGTCACACGAGTCTACAGCGCTGCGCACTGTATCGAGTCTACGACGTCAGCAGCGAGTCTACGGCGTCAGCAGCGAGTCTACGACGCCTACGTCAGCCGTATCACCCATTTTCCGTTCATTTTTATGGCTGTAAGATTCTAAGTTCTTTTTCAAAACTATGAATTTGTACAGTCGTATCTTTTATCATTGAAATTCATCTTTCTGGCGACCACGTACGTTTACCTGTGAGTCAAATTATCAAATATTTCCGACGTGGTCCGTTTCCTACGCGAACACCGCGACGTCAACTCACCACGGACTTCACGAAAGCAGATAACGGGATCGAAAATTCGTTCAACAATCAGCTCCCACGTTATCTCCGCGCAGAATCTTCCAGTTCTGAATGAGCTTCCGAGCGGCCTTCCAAAAAACTTATCCCAAAAAATCAAAACAGGCTGAGCAGGCAACGAGCAAAACCTTTCCTTCAAAGAGCACCGATCGGGAATCAGAGTCGGAGTACCGTAGGGCTCAGGACAAGTACAAGCGACAGAATGTGGCGGAGGGAATGGCTCAGGGAAGGGCCAATAGTGAATCGAGAGAGGAAGGCCGTCGGGTATGGAAGGACTGGACTGCATCGGAATGCCTCGAAGGCCCAAATCGTGCCCCTGCGAAGGGCAATAAGGTAAAAACACAACAAATGGGGGAAGAGAATGTTGGTGTAGAAGGTAGCGTGAGGAAGATGGAGATGGAGGCTAATTGTACTGGTGTAATTCAGGTAACGATAGTGATTAAAATTCTGCCGTGAGTTGTTTCCCTGTGTGTGAGAGGCTGCTCTGTGTTTGAGCCGCATTTCAGAATAACCTCAACAAAACCCTAATTCGGGAGAAACATAAGGGAAGAAGATTGAGTTAACAGTGGCTGACCTCTGATGGCGGAGGAGGAGGCGAGGGGCTGGTCGGACGCGGCTGAGGTGGCGACGGCGGCCGAGGGCTTATTGGGTTGATTTTGAACCCTCCGGCGAGCAGTGGGCCTACTGTTGTTCATCCATGAAACCCAGACCCAATTAGTATCCACCAAAGCCCAAAGAGAGCATTGTAAAATGACCGTTAATTAATACAAAGGAAACGATGACCTGCAAAGGGACATTCGTTATACCATCGTGAACTAGTAATTCTAGTGATAAACAACGAATATTAAAAGATTACATGGGCATGGTCACAACAACTTAAAGGACTGAATCCAACCATATATAAGAGTTTGCCAAATCCAGCAAAGCGACAGGTAACATAGATGGATCGGCCTCTTTGACTAACATTGGCCATGAAACTTGAAACTCAAGATGAGACCCCATTTCAATCAGCAGGCGCTGCTGCCTTCTTGTTTCCTGTTCGAGTCGTACTTCTTTCTGATGGCATTCCAGAATGCCGGCACGGCAATGTCATCAGGCACCTCCTTGAACGAGGGGAGGTAATTTATATCCACAATAACGTGATCCAGAGTACCTTCCTGGACCTAGGGCCAGATTGGAGATAAAATGTCGCTTTAACGTCGGATAATAAAAGTACAAAAAAAATACTCGTCAAAACAGTGTGTCCATAACTGACAGCTATGCAATTCCCCTTTCTCTGGACACACTTCAGTAGTAGTAAGTGCCGCGGTGTAACCAAAATAAAGAAACTATTGAGACTCACCACGACGTCAAAGCCAAAGATGGTGAGACCCATCCTATCTGAAAGCCATTTGGCAGTGAGAGTGACCAGATCAAGATCTAGGACCTCGGAATGAGCCTTAGGGTTTGAACAATTCCCAGGTAAATCAGTTTCTGCTCCAGTAACAGTTGGGAGTGACTTTAAGCTGCATTGGTGCACGTGCATAACACCTCCTTTAGATTATCAATATATCAAGAATCAACAACTATGGCATGGGATACAAGGGAAGAATGAAGCACCTGTCAAATAAAAGGGGCTTTAATCCATTACTTTCAGATAATTTCCTCAATCTCGTGCCATTTGGCATTGATCTTTTCACCGCATGGAACACTTCTTCACCCAGGACATAGAACTTATACAGCGTAGAAAAGTGATCGACATACTCCTGCAGTTTTACTCCAAGTAAGCCCAGGCTATAAACTCTACTATACTTTAAAGGGCTAGTCAGTTGTAAGCTCCAGTCTAATGGTTAGACGCCATCTCTTGCTACCACAATATTACCGAATCTAGAAACAACTTGGCATAACAAGAAACATTTTAGGAGGTCGCATCAACGTCATTGAGCTGACTAAAAGGAAGTCTACTCTATTTGCTCCACAGGAAGTACATTAACACATGCAATGAACACACACCTGGACAATTGCCGGGAGCACAACTCTTAAGCTCGTGAGATCATCAACTTCAAACGCAATGCCCTGACAAGCAGTTGAAGTCTTCCTTAGGAATAATGCCATAAAACTCAGAAATTTGTAGCTTAAAGAAGGAAGCAAATAAAAGACATTTATCTTTCTTGCAACATTTGGAACGTGCATTAATTTTGAGCTCAACATAAACAGACTGGATTACCATCAGACAAATCATTCATAAACACTAGTTACATAAAAGATCAATCGTATACTAGTAGGCATTTAGTCCACTGATCATGCCAATACGAAACAAATGATGAAGATCCCCAGTATCAGATATTATTTCATTATAAACAAGCCAAACATAAAGTCAAGCAGTTCTTTGCACAATTACTAGCGCTATTGTGGAAGGGTCGATAAAGGAGAAGTATCCGAGCTACTCGTGATACTGGAAACCCGTATAGTAACTGTATCTTGCTTTCCCTCCATCTTTCTATTAACACGGTTAAGAAGAAGAGTATCATCTATCTCTATGTATTGATTCTCATGGGCAGGAATCTCTTTGACCACTCGGTAATAAACCATGGGATTACTGCAGAAAAACTCCTTAGTTTAATGAATTGCAATCATCTAGTCAAAGAATCGATTCAATTCATCACTGATAACAAGATAAAATATGTTGTGCTCCACACATCAAAATTGATGTGCAATGCTGCGGGCACAATTTCCTCGGGGGAATCCAAAGATCATTAATGACAGTGCAAAATCAAGCACAATCAGCAAAAAATATAATGACTCCTCATTTTTCCATGTCCAAGCAAAATCTATGGTGCTAACCTGGGTTATTAAACAATAATTATCTATAAAATAGTCTATGGAGAAGGATTCAGTACCATAGTATGTGCATCAGCGACGCCACAAGCAACCTGTGGCTTAACTATGCATGGAAAAGGAAACTTCCCTTTGGCAGTCAATATCACCTCCTCATCAAAGCTATCAACCTGCATGAAGACAAACATCTTAACCCATAGACTGGAAATTGGCTGTATAAGTTGACTGAAAAAGAAAATGGTAAACCACAACAAACCTTGAAAAATTTGGGCCCCCTAATCTTGTGCTTCCTTTTGCCATCAAGATCCTTGAGATCAGAAAGTAATTGCTGAATTTCTAGTCGATCCACAATTGGATAAACCTTATCAAATGGATCGACGACACAAACTTGTCGGTGATGCTCTAAATAACTGAAATGCATAAACAGGCAATGACAAGAGCTTTAGTGGTGTTAAAACTTGATTTCTTGACTTCAGCATAAACAATACGAGATCACTTACCTCTTCACTTCTTGCATACCTTTGCTGTAATTGACTCTCGCAGATACTTCAGACAACATGCTCAAGTTCAGAGAGACAATTTCATCTGTTGCTTTATGTAGTACTAAGTCTACTTCATTCAATTGAGAATGAAGGGGGAGTTCAAAACTGAGCGGCATGAAAGTGAGTCCATTTGGTGTAGGATGCATTGGAAATGCCCCCCTCTGCAATAGTCAAAAACATGTCAACGCCAATTGTGCCAAGACATGATCCAGTCTACTCACTCGATATTGCAGAAATTTGAAGAAAGCATAAATGTAGCAGAAATTCCTTAGGAAAAATTGACGATAACCATCTTCAAATAAACTAAACAACTCACGGGATACACCAAGACATCATTCTTTTTATTTTATGAGTTTTCTAAAGAAGCACCCTATGTGTGCTTAAATTACATTCCAGGGGAACCTTACAACCATTAATAATATTATACGATCATATTTCCACAAGTAATTTCAGAGAAACAATCATGCATGAGAGGTATGCAAATTGTAAGCATAACCTGCTAAACAAATAGAACCGAATGTTAAATCTGCTCACATGAAAAAGTCACCCATGGCGCTAGATAACTTATAAAAAGGTTTATAGAGTTAAAAACCCTAGAAAAAACACCGCCATTTATGAAACTTTCCGATGTGCTTGTCCCAGTGAATGAGGTCCCATGCCAATGACATAATTGTATAATTCCTTTTTGGATAGCAAAAGAACAGACATGAAATAAGAAGCCTTTGATTTCATTTTTTTAACGAGCATCGCTCCTCAAAAAGGTCAGTTCAATTTATAGACTTACCTGATTGCGGTCTCACCTTGGCAAAATCCTCCTCTCGTGATGGCTTCATAAGATAACCGACTTTCAGAACGTCACTGCGGGTTGTCTGCAGTGAATACAAATTAGAAAGAAAAGTGGCTCTCAGAATTATGAAGCTTAAATCCAAGGGATGTGTGAACATGGTAGAACCAACCTCCTTAATTATACTGCATATTACGGAAGGTAGTTGAAGCAGAGAGTTTATATACATCAGACTCGAATTTCTATTTTTATTGCTGCCAGAAGCTTCTGAAACTGCAGAGCAATTTTCAGCTTATCAATATTTTTTGCAATTAATCCCTACATCTTTAGTCCTAATTAATCACCTCCTCAAAAATACATGCAGATGGACTCGTCGGCTGACGAGGCCATCCCAATAGCCAAAGATGCACCTTCCAAATTTAACTATCAGTCCCAATGTGACCATAGAAAAGATACAGTCTAAGCAGGCTTGAATAAATAGAAAGGTAGCTAAATTTCAAAATACTCGACTTGCCTAGATCAACCACCACCCAACCGTGACTCGTCGGTTCAATCAACATCCCCTTGCTACTCTCGGATACCACATAGACGATTTTCCTTCCATCTTCACCCCATGACTTCTGAATCTCACAAACAACATCTTCTGCAGACCGAGAATTTAATCCAAAGCACTCAAACGCATGGGATGCAGCAAGATTCATAAAAAATTCCACCTGAGTAGTTAATAAAAAGTAAGAATTCCCCTCAGTAAAATCCACAGCATCTAAAATCCGGACAACAACAATGAGCAGACATGCATACAAGAAATCGCATAATCCTTTCAATCTAGTCCAATCACGCAATTTCTGAGTTAACAACAACTACAACTACAACAACAGGAGAGACAATAACGCTGTCTGCGGAACCGAAAGAAGAGCCACACCATGCAGGAGGGCGAGCCGGAACGAAGCACGATCCCCTGCATGGCGAAAAGAAAGGCACCAATCAGCAAGAAACGACGGGATAGGACGAAGGAAGGTGACGGAAACAAGGCCGGAGGGTGGTCGAACGACTGACGGTACGGATGCCTGAGTGTCGGAGACGACGGAGGAGACGATCGGCGAGCGGCGGAAGATGGACGGCTTCATCCGGGCCTTGAGCCGGCGACGAAGAAGCCGGAGTCAGGATCACGTCGGCATCCAAGATCACTCCCCTCACTCCACATCCCATGTTTTTTCCCCTCTTCTTCTCTCCCTGCTCTACTGCGAATCCTTTTTTTACTTTTGCACTGCGACAGCGTCCGTCCGACGTCTTTTCATAGTGGCCCCTAAAAATTCTATGATTACTATAATTGGTCACAAGAACATTTATTTATTCAATTTAATCCATTACTGTTCTCCCCAGTGAAAATCACAATCTACTCAATCTAAGGCATAAATCACAACCGGGCACCCAAGGATCCTACTTTTATTAGGCTAAACCTATCCATTAATTGAAAAAAAAGAGGTGGGTTTGGAGGTTGGTCAACATAATTTTTTTTTTATTCTTCGACTTCTAGATGAAAATGGGGGAATCAATTTCATATCCTCTAAATTATGATTAGTTTTATGCCAGTCAATACATGACTTTGCCCCCCTCTCAGAGGATGATTGAGGTGAAGACCGGATTGGTACTAATCCCATCCCTTCTCCCCTCTACAACAATATTCCAAGGCAACAATGGAAGGCCTGATCCCAACTGTGGACAGTGCACTAGACAGGAACATGGTGAGGAGCCGCTACGAGTGCCTCTCTTTGGCCACAGCACGAACCTACAACGTCTCCGACTTCTACCCCACTGGTGGCCGGACCCGATCGCTACGTCATTTCCGTCTCATGACACCTCCGCAGCCTTCCAGCGAAACGAACCGCGATCATGGCTTGGCCGTGGAATATTTGTTTGGGAAGAGGTTTGGCCTTGAGGAAAACATGGGTAGACCATGGAAACAATGAATGGTCCAGTTCTGGAGCAATCGGATGCTTTCCTGCCCGACTGGACACCTAGGTCAGATGGTGACTTCGTCGAGGCATCGTCACGTCAAAGACGGTGGGCTAAAGCAAAAAATAAAAGTTAACAAGACAGTACCGGTTGAAACCACAAACAGAAAGAATTGGAGTTTGGACTGAATGAAGAGTTACAATAGAAGGGAGACTTGTTTGGTTAATAGTGGCAGAAGACTACTACAACCTCGTTGGACCGTTTCTGTTTTCAGGACAAGAAAAGCTTGAGAAACCCCTAGGAAGAGCCAATAATAATTGGCATCTCTTCGTCCTTCTATCGCTCTCCCTAGCTCGCCTGGAGTTTGTCCTGGGTGAAATGTTTCGAGGGACAGACAAGGGCAACAGGAATTGGATCCGATTTTCGTGGCCAGGGGGAATGGAATGGAATGGACAGCCTGGGAGTTCCCGTCAACTTTCGTCCTCGTCCTGATATGGAGAAAATGGCTTCTGAAGCATAGGCGACCTCAGACGGCCTCTAGCTAATTGAGTCAGAGAGGACACCAACATTGCCGGAGAAATCTATGCCTGAAGAGCAACTTCTTGTCCATAACGTGACAGGTTGGCAAAGCCATCATTGGTTTGAGACGAAAAGCCAGGCAGAACAACGCAGGTGTCGCTCCGGGTGTTCCGCCTCGGCATCACCCATGCTGTAAGACGGCACGCGCAACTCTGCCAAACCACCAAAGGCCAGCAAAACGAAATTCCGTTCCCATGTTACATCTATACATGCCTTCACCGAATAAGGAATTTAAAAGAAAAACTAAGGACATTGTGCAAAATCAGCCTGATTCACCTAAATTTTTCCGGAAAAGAAGTTAAAAGCACAGGTACCAAGCTCCTAAAACTTTGTCTATACTTTGTCGAATAACACACTCCCCATGCCATTCAGTTTAGTCACCAAAGAAGGTGTGCTCTGATCGAAACAAAAGGCATGACCCCCATTAGGTCGCCCGTCGATACAACTCCTTTCTCAGAATTGTGTATTTCCATCTAGCCAGCACTGAACGACTGGATACCAGTTAATCCACCCTTTTTCACTAGTAAGACCAGGGAAAAATTGTTTCAGTTAAGGCCACGACTAAAAAACTCAAAATGACGACGTCCTCTCATACTTCAACGACAATGTCATCCCATTAACCTTCTTATTTATCATATTGCCAGTTCTTCGTAGCCACAATTAAACCAGCAGCACCAGTATCAGGTAATCATTTAGAAGAACTATTCCACAAACAAGGTCTTTCCGGTCAAAGTTGCAGATACTAACCAGTCCTACACATGCATTCTCTGCAGATCACAATCTGCTTAACACTCCAGTTCTCACTCCAAGCCACCCAGATTCTTTTGGGGAAGACAGTAGGTTACCTGGAAAACTCAAGAACGAACCCAGGAAATATCATTACCCTTGAAGAAATGTAGTCTAGTTCCTGTCTGACAAGTCAATCGCTAACACTACACATTCAAAATTTGTGGAATCGACTTCTCCAGTTAGAATAAAGAAGCTGCATTCAGGAGATGACACAAAGGGTTGGTCACCTTCTCAACCATTTGTACAATACAATGACATTGCAGAAACCTTCTACTTAAATTTTAAATCAACAAACAAAACAGATATTGGGCTTCCAAAGACGTACAAAATTTGTGGTGGTAGCCAATACATAGTGCGCCCAAGTGCATAAATATCTCGTGAGAAGTTAATACCGAAGCTGAAAAAATATATTATGATAAAAAATGAAAGGCGGCAATGGTTTTTAGTCCTCGAAGGAGATTCGTCCAACGGACAACTAATCCTGACAAAAGTTCGCCATTAATTAAACCAGGCCTGGAATGGAAACTTCCGAAACCGATGAATTCGAGGACAAGATGGAGTATAAAACAGGCAGATCCCATCGAGAGGGACACCGCAACAGGGTACCTGCCAGCAATCATGAAGGAATACATCCTCCTTGTATCCCTCTGCTTGCTGGCTCTGTTGAGTGGTGGTGCTGCCAAGAATGATCTCGAAATAGCACTGAAGAGTGATCGACTCTGCAGCCAATGCTCCAAATGCGATACAAAGGTGTGCCCGCCAAGTGAATCCTACCCCCACATGACCACTTGGGATGATTCTTTGATTGCCGGAGCTTTGCAGTCTGATTTTGTCGATGCCAAGGACAGAGGAGTTTACTCTGTGCCAGACATCAAAGGAGGAAAATCCTCCAAGTACAATTCCTATTATGGATGGAAATCGACCTCTGGCTCCAAATCTGGTTATCACAGGTAACAGTTATGATTAGCCTTGAAGAAAATATCATCCCTTCTCTAGGATTGTTTGCAGCTAGCAGCTCAGATCGATTTCTCAGTTAGGGAGTGTGATTATCATATTTCTCTGTCTGACAGAAAAAAAAAAGACTGTTTAAACAATTGTATGTCTATAGTCTACACGCATGGTAAAACAATGTCATACAAACATAATAATTCCATCCAATTCCACAGATTCAGCAATTACATGGATAAGTGTTCAGGCGGACAGAGCTATCTCACAGCTGACAACACCGGAAAGGTAAGCCTGAGATCATTGAAGTCGCTGAAGGACATAGCACAAGCAGATTGGAAACTCATTAACCCTCCAAAGAAGTTAAACCACCGAAAATTTGGATTCTGGGTCAATGGTAGCACCGGCAAATGCCTCACAGTTTTTGGAGGGAAAGGCCAAAAACGGACTGTTGGAGCATCAAGCTGCAAGTTCGATGGCTCGAATCCTTTCCAACTTTTTGCCTTCCGATTCCATTATCACAAGACTTTCTGTTGTTGCGGTCTTCACAACCATTAAGTTCTGGCCATGCACTCGAAAAACCAGATGGATCTCTTGAGAGGAGCAATCAAAACGTCCTCGGCTACCAAATCCATGCATCAATTGTATTTTGGACAATCACTTAGCAAAAAATGAGATGAAGTACTCTCCGTACATTGTTGATGCCACATATGCAGTGGCAAGCATTTCTTGTATTTTACCGGCCTTCTTTTCTGTGTTGATGAAATTAATGATTCTAAGGAACTGTCAAATGTTTGCCAAAGCTCAACTCCAAAGAAAAACAGTACAGAAATAGCCGTGTCATTAAGATGGGAAAGCAGAGAGAAAGAAAAGGGTCCCTTTGCTCTTCTTAAGTTTTCTTTCTTATATGCATTGTACAGGAGATAGTTAGCTCAGTAAGCCAATGTCTGAAACATGTCATACCATATCCATCTTTCACGCTAAATCCTCAAGGAAAGAAGAAAAGGAAAAGCTTCACATGACTAATTAATGCTGAAATCATCATCTGGTAATAAAATTTCCGGAAAAACTTCACCCTCCTTCCATCATCATATTCCAGAATAGTGTCAGGCGCCAAGTCATCTATAAGCTCAAGTCATACAACGAAGACATGGCTTACCATCCAGATATTTGATTCAAGCTATACTATAGAGAAAAGCCCAATTAGACCAAGAATCAGATATGCAATTTCAGTTGTTGAATGGTATAAAAATAGCCGAATAACAGCAGATGGCTACCCAATATCTCTTCCTCATCCAACATCAGTGAATGCACAGCAGGAATTCACTCAGCTACATACACCGTTAAAAATATTTATAAGTAAATAAGCATTGACACGAGTCAGTTCAGAACAGGATATTCCAATCAGATGCCTACCAAAATCGATGGAACCAAGCAGCAACAGCAACATGACATTGTAACATACAAAAATTATAAAGGTTAATTGCATAAGCTATTTTCACCATGACTAATCTTACATATACACGAGAAAGTGGAGCAGATGATATCTCCTTAAACAATTAGCTAGCGTACATTACCGGACATTGTCTCACATTCAATCTACCCAAGTCAAACCAGAGGGATACTTTCCTGGCTGTCTTCAATAGGATCCATATCATTTGGCTTCGCTGCTCCGTAGTAAAAAAAGGCCATAATTTTTGAAAATTCTTCAGCAGTTCGAACCACTGAAATGATAGTCACAAGCTTCTAAGCGAAAACAAAATATTTCTGGAACCTAACTTAAAACCAAATCTTGAACTCATTGATACCTTTCTCACGATATAGAATTTTCCCAGATTTAGTGAAGATGACCTCGGGAAATGTGGAGACTTTCAATACAGAAACAAGTTCCGGATCCTTAATGGCATCAATGGCAACACACTGTTGCAAACGGCATACAGTAAGAAACAATCCCCAAGTGAAAAGTTAACCACTGAATAGACTGAGCATCATCTCTTACTCTTGGTGACGGTAGCCTGCAGTTCCAGATTATGTGGACTGCATTCTCCAGTTCATTACGTATCTTTTCATTCTGTTTTGGTCTGATATGATCAAATAAAGTATGGGCACTGTTAGCAATAGCCAACTAATGGGAAGATTGAGAAGCTTCCAATCTACACCACCTAAAACTATTGTGGCATAACCCTAGACAAAGCAATCAAATAAGATTGATCAGCACAAATACTAACCTTCTGTACCGGTTGTGAACAAGAACAATCAAAGGACTCATATCTTTGCACACGGTTTCCTCCCACTCGGCAGAAGTGATGTCCTTGATAGGGCGGATATAGTTGTCATCTTTCCACACAATCTCATTCTCACTATCATAATCTTCGTCGTCTTTTCTGACATTCTTTATGGTGATCTTGTTGAAGAACTGGTCAAAGTTAAAGCCCCGTCCATCTGCATCTTCCGGCCAATCGGGGTCATCCTCCTCGACAACAAGTTGGTAGTCCTCTAACAGCTTCTGCATCTTTGTCCTCTTCACCTCGGGATCTACTTCTTCCTGTACTTCAGGGCTTTCACTTATAACCCGCCTAATTGTCCTCCTCCACTCTCGTCTCTCTTCCATATCCATGAGATAAGGGTCGTTCGCTTGTTGACTCTTATTCCTGTCATCTTCATCCGAATCACTGCCTTCGTCCTCTCGGTCTTTCTCCCCATACACTGAATTTAAAATTTCCCCTATCTTCGAAGCTCTTACTGCATACTTCTCATTCAATTTTCCCTACTTATTGGAAATTCTTGGCAATCAGGGGTCGGAATCAGGAAATAGTGAGAATAACAAGAATTGACTCAGCATAACGACCTCAGTGCTACATTACCAGCAAAGAACTCGACGAGAGCCAGATCCGGCCTGCCTTATCCTCAAACGGGGGTAGGAAACAATAAATCTGACCGGAAATCACACCTCCACGTCCCATCGGAGGTGGTATCAGAGGATGCCGCAAGACATTCGCATGATGGATTGCCGCAGTCATTCCTGCACTGCCAAAGCACGGCACAACCGTCAACTCATCGGCTCGTCTCCATCCTCTCCTATTCTACGAATACAACAATAGAAAAAAAAATCCAAAAAAGACTCGCCCACCGTCGAGCAGCGAGAAAGCAGAAGAGAATAAATCGATAACAGCCGGAACAAAAATCGTGAATGCGAGCGCAACTACACGCCGATGATCGAGGAGGGTAGCGAGTCTCAGGTTGCGCTTACCTTCCACAGCCGACGGCGTCGAACGACGGGAAAAGACGATGGCGCGGGAGCAGATGGGCGACGAGAAAACAATAAGAGGAAGGAGATGGAAGATAAGCTTGAGGGGGGGGGGGGAAGGAGCTTAGGCTTAAACCCACACAAACCCTCCCTTACCTGGGCCTGTTATGGGCCGAACTGTAATTAGGCCCACTCATGTAAATTTAGATCCATAAGGCGTTTGGTGCAAACACACATACTGTCCTTGCTGCTCGAGACAAAAAAAAGTAGGAGACATTCATATTCGACAAAGGGAGTGCAAGCCATCAACTTTCCTCGTGTTTCACGGCACGGCAATTATGTCCAATCCGATGTTTCCGCCTTGCAAGGATTCCAGATTTGTCCCCAAAAACTCACGGTCTTATGTAAATATAATCTTATTTGCAGGTAAATATTTTGTGGGTGGTGGGGGATAGACCAAGGGGGCAAAAGGCATAAATATTTATAAGACGAACCTCGGAGATTTCCCCCAAGTTGGTTGGTTTTATGCTCAGCTTTGTTGTCTTCCTCCTCTCCCCGGCATTCCTGTCGATTCGTCGTCGTTTGTTTCCGCATACTTCGGTCAGCCGACGGAGAGCTGGTTTTAGTAGTATAGATTGGATTTGTTGTAGCTGTTCGAAGGGGTCGTCGGATCGGGATTTTCTTTTTATTATTTTCTTCTTTTGTGGTATCAGTTGTTGGTGTTGGATTCGATGAATCAAGGCGTGAACAGAGTTGTCGGGGAGTCCGAGTATCCTACAATCAATCCGATTTGCAGTATCCTCAAAGTCGTCGTCAGATGTCCGAGATGATTAATACCTCTGCAACTATGCAAAGTGTTAGCAGAGTACAGATCCCAACAAATCCTAAGCCGAAGGTAAGGGTGACTCTACTTAGCACTTTCGGGAGGGGACATTCATTTTATTAGTACACTCTCTAGACTTTTAAATTTAAATTTAAGCCATAGCATGATAGAAACTTCCCCTTCTTTTACAAGGAAATATCCAATGAAATAGTGAGAGCCCTTTGAGAGTGGAAAGTGTTGCTTTACCTTCTGTTGTCTTGTTTGTGGATCTGTCTTCTTCTTTTAGCAGAGGCAAACTAACTTTATCGAGTCGATTCTTATTTCATAGCCTGGTTTTTTCCCCGAGTCATTACGCGGGTATGTAGAGAGGGCTTTCTCCCGTTGCAGAGGCGAAGCGCAGATGGCTGCTTCTCAAGCAGTCATGAAGGAGGTTAGTCTAGTTAGCTGATCATCTTCATGTTTTCTTCCCTGTTGTGTGATGTCTTTTGGATAGATACTGGCTATCCTGAAGCTGCATGTGAACTTGTTATATGTGTATGCATGTTTTCCTTGTTATTCGCATCGAGTGCACTAGAGTTGGATGGAGAGGTTCCTTGTGGCACTTTACTATAGCCTTGTTTAATTAAATCATTTCGAATGACAAACTTCTTTTGTGGTGCACATGATTTTTCATGAGCCTCATATAGTGATTGAGGGTCTTTTTATCGGTCATTCTTATGCCATTCGGCGATTTGTTTCGCTGTAAGCCTACAGTTTTGTGTGGTTTTGTGTGCTTTGCTGGAGTATTATGTCTGACAGTTCCATCCTGTTAGGTGGTCATTTATTTACAGTATGTAATGTTCCTGGACGTGTTCTTTTGCCCAGATTATCACTAATGCAGCTGCGGATGGCACTTTGCATACAAGAGACTGGGATGCGGAGCCACAGCCCTTGCCAGACATGAACAATCTCAGTAAAGAGTATTGCAATCACCCCCATTGACAATCGTGTTCTTAAATCATGTCTCGTGATGGATTGATTATATCCGGTTTCTTAGTATACGTGGTTACTTTCCGAAAGGTGAACGTTTTGGAAAGGGTTAGATATGGTGAATTCGAGAGATATTATCTAATCTCCCTTGCAGGTCACAAACTCCAAGATCGTTTCGTCTGTTCAAGGGAAGTCCTACGACAAGGACAGAAAGCCAGGGGGAACCTTTAGCAGAGGAAGAGAAAGCTGGCGAGTCAATGCCTGAGAATACCAATGCTATAAGATATGGCGGATGGAAGCAAGCAACTGCACGGGACCAGAAGGTAACATCAAATTCTGTAGAACATTGTCTGATGCTATCTGCGATTGTTCTTATAAACTCATGCACTCTAAGCCTGATTGCAGAAGGCGGCAGCGGAGTACAAGGGGACGTTGTCGTCATTGCTGGTGCTCCCGCACTTTGCCCCTACTGTGATCGAATAAGGTGCTTGAGAAAACCCAGAATAAAACCTAGAAAATTCTTAGGAGCGAAAAGAAGAAGAAGAAGAACTTTCTATTGAAAGGGAAAAAACCGGTTAGCCACTTTGCAGTCTGACCGACCCCTTCTTATCTGCCAACAACCTGAACATTTACTTACAAGTGTATTGACACTCGTCTTACTCTTTGGGCCTTGTTATACAACGAATAAACTAAACGAGCTCATGAGACAACTTCACCCAACCACTGCGTATCCTCTCTCTGGCTGCTCGCGCCCGCCGCCCGCCCTCAGTCTCGCTTTTGCTTCCCATTTGCATCCTGGCTTGCCCTGGCTTTCTCGTGCCCTCCTCTAATCCTGCCAGGGACTCGACTCTCTTGTAAAATCACTATGACCTTTGGTCCCATTTTGAGCCCAGCGTCTGTTGACACCAAGGCCTCTTTTTGATCGTGCTTAGATTTTTCGAACGGGAGAAAAACGCCTCTGCTGTTGTATTCGACTCGTCTCATTTCTCGATAATCGGCTATGTTCGCCGCAGAATGCATTCATTTCCAACGGCATCGTAGGCCCCGACACATACAGGAAGAAAGCAAAAAACATTAAGCTAGGACTAAGAAGAAAAAGGACTTCCATAGTTGAAACTCACTATGACACTCACTTTCTATCACTTGTTATCGTAGAATATATTTCAATTTGCAGAAACGATTACTGACTCTACTAGATGATTTTCCTGTGCCTGAAATGGAAGGGAACTTGTAGATGTATGATCTCCAGGTCCTGAGGCATCATCTCAAAGAGTTCCTGATGGATTAAACCGGAGTTTTATGCTGCTGCAGATATATGTACAGATTACCATTTCGGTATACCAAGGACACAGGATTGTCAAAGCAATCTCATTCGTAAATTACTCCGTTTCGTTGTCGATGCTGGAAGTTGCGAGGTTAGGTTGGGAAGAATCCGACGGAACGCGGGTGTTTGTGTGTAAAGACCAGTATCTATTGTATCTGTTCTGTGGTCGTTTGGATTGAGATTGCTATTGATGTTGGATTTGATGCTTCTGGGCATGTTGGAGCTGAAGAGGAGCAGATGCTAGGAGCGCGGTGGATAAGTGGATGACAAGAAGGCAACTGCCACAGAAGGTGGAGCGGAGTACAAGAGGACATTGTCGTCGAGGAGGAGGTTGTTGGCGGCGGGTGGCACTTGAGCCTGGAGCGGCTGTACCTACTGATCGGGCTGACAGTGTCATTGCTGGTACTGTCGCTGGTGGCCCCGCCCTTGCTGCCACCACCCTCACTCTTGCTCTTGCTTCCAATTTGCATCGTTATGATTCAGGCAGGCTTTCATGTCCTCGATTCCGAGGTCTCTTTTGATCATGAACAGAATTTTCGAACGGGAGAGAAACGCCTCCACTGATGTATTCGATTCGTCTCATTTCTCGATAATCAGCGATGTTCGTTGCGGAATGCATGCATTTTCAACGGCATTACAGCCCCCGACACATACCGGAAGTATGCAAAAACATTACGATAGGACTAGAGGGAAAAAACTTTCCATATTGGAAACCCACTCTCGCACTCACTCTCTTTCCCTACTCTTAGGCTGAGTTGGTAGTTGTCGCGAGTGAAAATTGCGAAAGATGACGTTCCAGAACAGCCAACAACTCTCTGAAGGGGCAAATCTCTTCCGAGCCCTTCCGACTCCCTAGCCTGCCCACCGCATCCATGAGCTGCCCCCTCAGCCTTTGGGATAGCAAACACCCACCCGCCTGAACGCACTCCCTGTACAATGGCGAGTAGGCGATGGCGACCCTCAAGGGAGCCGGTATGTTGTTCAAAGACACGGGCGACTCCCCCCATCTGAATATCCTCACGAAATTCAGATAATGATCCTGACCCTGCCTCAGTCCATCAGAAAAAGCGGCCTCCGACCAATGTTCTCTGAGAAAATCCCTCAGCTGAGGATCAACAGACTGATCCTCCGATCTGGCAATGCTATCAGCGACAGCATATGTCGAAACAGGATCTCCGAGGAAATCAGAACGGAGGAGGAACTCAACACCATCCAAAGAACCGGTGCTTCGCTCCCCAGCTGCCTTGAGAATTTCTATGCTGAGCGCAGCAAGGACGTGCTGGGGGACGTGAAGGAGAAGATGGGCCACCACTCGAACCTGGCTGCTTGCAGTAGCCGCAGTAAGGGCTAAGCACAACTCCATGTCCCGGCAACCCCTCCTCACGAACCACTGTACTACCTCCAAGCAACCCCTCTCTGCTGCTTTCAACAATGGACTCAAGAAAGCCATCGCGTTACCCTCTTCAACCAGACACTCCATCGTATTGATCTTGCAGTTGTGAGATGCAAAGCCCAAAGCTAGGTCAACATCAACATCTAAACTGTTCTGTTGCGCAATCTGTAAGGAATAAGCAAGGTTACAAATCTGTTTAACAAGAGACTTATGAACCAAACAAACATTGTTGGTTGCATAATGATTTTCCCTTTTTACTTTCAGATTGCGAAAATCAATTTCTCACATGGAAAGTTTGAGACTTCCCAACAAAAACTTTCAATAGTACCCTATTCTTTGTCGGTTTGACGATTACTATGCATACAAATGGACAATTATCCTTGTCGGTTTGAACAAGGTCATCTGTATCAGATACACATTAATTCATTAAAAAACGAAGAAAAAAGAGCACTGAATCAAGCACTAAGCATCAAAGACATGTCCCCAAGATGATACGCCGTCTGTAAAGGAACTCTTGAAATCTGGGTAGATTCTATTAATATTGAAATATAGAAGAAACCTTTACCTGAAGCAAAATTCTGACAAGTTCTGTACTGCCAAATCTCGAGGCTTCGAGGAAACACTGATTCACATTGTCAGCACCCCCTTCAACCAGTAAACCCAGCAATCCTTGGATGGCAGTAGCACGGATGCCAGATGCCCACCCCAGATCGAAAGAATTAGAGAAAAGGGTGAGAGGGAAACAAGCAGCATCAAAGGCCTCGGTGAAGTCCTTCCCAGTAAGACGGTCACCCGCAAGATCCAGAAAAGTCTTAAATGCAGACAATTGTAGTTGAATCTCCTCGGCAGAATAGTGGCTAATCCTATCTCTGCTTCCTTGACACCGTGAATGCAAAGTAATAGATTTTAATGCCCATTCAGAAAACTTTTGGGCTTTGGCACCCGCATCAGCTTTCAAAGCTTCAGCACCATTACATTCTTGGAGGCGTTCATGCAACCTGATATAAATAAAGACTGTTTATAGGGACAGACAAATATCATATAGCTGGAAGTAATCAAGTTCCATAACTGATTGGATCATTTCCAAGTGGAAAATGTTACCCATATATTAGGCTATATGGAAAACTCACCCAACATTAAGTACCAAAGTGGTGGGGTCTACTCATGCATTAGGCTCAACTCCAACTGATAAACACTCTAGTTGGTAGGAGCTTCTATCTTTCAAAGAAATCAGACATGTATGCACTCCGTGCCATTGAGGCACTATGGTTTTGATGCCAGGAGAAACCATTGATTGAGAGAGCAAAAACAGAGACAAACAAAAAATCGCTCATAAAGATGGTGGGTCTGTATTGGAGCAATAATCCACAAATTTACTTGTTCAGTATGATCTTTTGGCAACGCTCAGATTGCATTAGAATGTCTTAAGTGAGAAATATTTATAGTTCTACCAGAAATGGTGAGCATAGCATTGAGGCTTCATCCTTTCACACTACATAGGATATTGGTGAGTTTCTTCTACTCGAAAAGAATTCTATCAGAATATAGATATACAAAAGACACTTAGCCAACAACTAATAAGGTAAGACTGTGACAGACACGCCTAAAACAATAATTCAAATAGAGACCCGTCATAGAAACAAATCACCCGTAAAATGAACTTTAGATAATCACAGTGGATGTCAACAGAATCTAGAATTCAAGATACATTCTGCTTCAAAAGGATAGCAGTAGAGCTTGCCTTTGGGACATGACAGTCACCGTATCTATGAGACCCATTGTCCGACTTTGGCAAGCGGAGACACAGGAAGCCAGAAATGAAGTCCGCAGAGCAGCTCTGGTGAAGTCACAAGCTCCACGTGCAACGACTATCCTGATCAAACTAGTTATCGCATTCCATTCCGAACGCGTGCTAAGGAACCATATCGAGTCCAAAGTAATGCACAGAGCATCATTTAGCGTTTGTGGGTCGGCCAAGGGAACCAAACTATCTGCAATTTCCCAATTGTGGAGACTCACAGCTCTCTGAAACATTTTGCAGAACTCAATCCTGTCATGCCTACTCAGTCTCCTTTGCTCGCCATACCCCTCGCGCATCGGAATCCCGGAATCTGTAACCAATCGGGACTTCAGTTTCTGGCAACTGTAATCACATCCGGAGAACTTCATCGATTCCTCACGTACTCTGCCGCATAAGATGTCAGTTCCAACACATTTTTTACTACCACCATTAACATCCACACATCCAGTATTTCCGGCCTTCATTTCACAAGACACCGTTTCTTCTACATCGACCCCATCTTCGGATCCCAAATCGTCCTTCCGGGCCTCAGTACACTTCACCTCCTCCATTCTACTACCACAACCAAGAAAAGGAAAGAAAACCAGAGGAAATAACCTCACCGATGCATAAAAAAAAACCGAAATTCCAACACCAAACTGCATCAAAAAACAGACAGCTAAAACACCCAATAAAAGCCTTCCCCCACTCAGACAAGCCTAATCGCCCCGGACATTAATCCGCTCCAACCCAGCTCTAGAACTCCCCTTAGGATCACGTCCCCGTGCTGAAATCACCATAAAGCCACATCCATAAGACATCCCCGCACTAAAAAAAGAAGAAGAGATAAGCTTCGGGATATTAATCATCATCGCCAACTCCTCCCCCTCCTCATCATCATGCCGCCACCAATAACAAAAAGACCTCTCCTGCATCGATCAAAACCAAACTCAAACAAACCCACCACCCAAAAGAACAAAAACAATAAAGAGCGACGAAAAACCCCTCCTATTAAAAAAAAAAGAGGCTGTTCACTAATCACCCCCATGAATGCATCGACCCCCCGAAAAGAAATTAAAACCAAAACATGGGAAATACCTGAATCGGTCGGGATGAAAGGAAAGGGAAGGGAAAGGAATGGAAAGAATCCTCTCCTCCGAAGCAGACGAAGTAGAGAGAGGGAAGAGCCCCCCACCAGTCCTCCTCTTCCTTTCCTACCTTTAATTTTATAATGACTTAATCCCTTTAACTGGTGGTGGGGTTTTTCCTTTTCTCCCCCCCCCCCCGCCCCCTTTTTTTTTTTTAATTGTTTCGGACATTTGCCAATAATAAATACTTCATAAGTCCAAATGCAATTTGTAGGCCGGCGTTTTCTCTTAAATGAATTGCTGTCAGAAAGGGACTGCCTTTTTCTCCACACCCCCACCCAAAGATGCACATATTTTTTAGTGTTTTAGGGGAAAGAAGATTATCAAACATGTTGGCCTTTTGGTTTCACTGAATTGGATCCTCCTCCTCTCCACTGTGGACACAAGTTGAGTTGAAGGAATCGGAATTATTCATCTGTGAGTGGAGAACCCAAACACAAACATATTTTTCTTGAAGGAAGAAGCCATCACTTTTACTCCCCCCCAATCATTACCAAACCTTTCTTTTATCATCATCATCATCATCATTATTATTATTATTCTGTCAGTGGTCGTCACCCGCACCCACCACATGGCTCTTTCCCCGATATTTTCCCTCAAATAACACACAGAAAAATAGCAATTAGATAGATGAGAGTGTGTTAAAATTGAGGGGACTCGGGCCTCGTAATTGGGCCCTTATTTGAGCCCATCTAAGGCGACTGTTCACTTTCCGGGCCCAAAAACCAAGCCCAGGGGTAAAATCGTCCGGGTGGTGGTTGGGTCTCCCGCCACCACCCGCCCAAACCCCACGTTGTCTCGTCGAGCTCGCAGCGCCCGTCGTCGTCGTCGTCGTCGCGCAACTAGTATGGTTTCAAAGTTGTTGTTTGCTTTGAATATCTTTCCTCCTCGAGTGTCGTGTCTGTCTCTAGTCTTCCTTCGAAGTAGTGTCCGTTAACCATTGTTGTGGTTTCGAGTCGCGATGCACTGTGATGGGCAGCATGCTCAGTTTAAAATGGAAGATACTGGTCCATATTAGCCGATTTAATCGGAGAAATTTCTTCGGAAGGGCTTTTTCCTACAGGATGGGATGCCGTTTTTTTTTTTTTTTTTTGAGAATTGATCGTAGTTAGAGTCTTTCGATTTACTCATTAGCTGTGCTTGAAATGGAAGGGAACTTGTAGTTATATAATCTCCAGGTCCTGATCATCATCTCAAAGACTTCCCCATGGATCAACCGGAGGTTTAGATGTGTCATGCCACAGAAGATGAACACATTATGGAAAATTGCCAGAGTTTCGGTAGGTTTAGCTCTACCAAGGACACACGATTGTCAAAGCAATCTCATTCATAAATTACTCTGTTTAGTTGTTGATGCTGGAATTTGCGAGGTTAGCTAGGGAAAAATCAATATCCAATACATGGTACGGCAGGTGTATAGTCACTGCAGGTGCAGGGATCTTGAAAAAGAAAATGTCAGCAAAGTAGACGTGGTAGCGTACTGATTCCAGCTTTTGAGTGTTTACCATCCCATAACGCCGTTGTGAAGTTGTGATGCCATCGCCCTGTTCGCATTTCCGTCTCCATTTTCCCCGTGCCTGTTCATGTTATCATATGCTACAAAGTTGATGCCGTAGACACCTCCTCCGATGTCGCTGTTCATGCCGTGAAATTCTGGTAGGGCCTTCATCTCATTGAAGAAGCCATGGTGATCATCGTGGTCTAAAGAGAGGTTAGTAACGCCATGGTTTGGTGTGGGGTTGTTCTTGTCACCCTCGGTTTCCCTGTACTTATTGAGGTAAACCTTCAATGATCCAACGTAATTCTCAAAACCGAGGGTGGTCATGGCCCAGAGCAGATCGTCGCCGTTGATGGTCTTTCTCTTCTCTCTCTGACACTTGTCCGAGGCTTCTCCAGTGACGAAGCTGATGAACTCAGAGACGCATTCCTGGACAGTCTCCTTGGCTTCTTTTGAAATCTTTGCATTCGCAGGGAGGGCTTTCTTCATGATCCTGCTGACGTTTGCGATGGGTAAGAACTTGTCCTGCTCCTTGGATGGTGAATCGTCGGAGTTTGTTGGGCTTCCGACAGGGCTTGTTGGCTGTGCTCTCTTTCCTGTCATTGTCTTCCTCTTTCTATCTTTTCTTAGGTGACTGTTTATTTTTCAAGGAAGAAACCTTATGAGAAGCAGATGGTGTTAGTTGTGTGTGAGGTCTTCTTCTTATATAGGCCATGTAAAGGAAGTATGGGAAGTTGTTTCTGGTTTTCAGCTTTAATTTAATGTTATGAAGGAGGGGAGGAAGAGAAGTGGTAAGGCGGTTTGATGCAGACATAGAAGGAAAGGAACAAACACTTGTTCCAACTTTACAATGGATGGTTGTTGTTCTGAAATAGCACAATCCAGAGGCAATGTTATGTGGTTAACCAATATTTTATGATTAAATGGACATGTAAGGTATGGCATCTTAAGGGAAATGAATAGTTATGAATTATACGGAGACAATACCTTTACTTGTTTAAATTACACTTGCTTGGCCCTGAACTGGCAAAACTTTTAAAACTATTTTCTGTCGCTTGTCTTTAGTAAATTCTAAATCCTGTGAAAACAGAGATGTAGACTCATTTCCAAAAGTATGTTTCTAGATTACATAATCTTTGTTATGCCCTGTATTTGTTAAATGAAACAAGGGCCCTGCACTAGGAAATTAGTTATCGAATTATGATGCCGCTATTATCTTTACATTAAGTTTTTAAATCCTCCTCATGTCTTTCCGAAGAGGGGTCTAGCATGTCTTTCTGGTCCATTGTTAGGGAATATATCCTTCAGTAGTTGCATATAGAATTTGGGAAGATCATGTCTGTAACTTGACGATTCCATGTCCCGTTTGGCTAATAGATAAATGTTTTTTTGGTGCTTGCTGCTTGTGCTTGAAGGGATTGCATTCTTGGTCAAGAAAGGGAGAAAGAATAAACAATTTCCTTTCCTGTTGAATTTTCAAAGTTAAAGTTGTGTAGCCTTAGCACATATATTCCTCACTCTACATTTGTTCCTTGCTCTGTTTTTTTTTTAAGCCCCCCTTTTTTTCCTGTGTTTCTTTTTGTCAGATTCTGTTCTTAATATCCATTAGTGCTTCAGAGTATCACAGGTCATTTCTTTTTCTTTCTATGTTCATTGTTGCAATCAATAAGCTTAACTGAGTCTTCTATATTGTATGTACATTAAATAAAATAGCAATTAAAAGTAGCAGTGGACCGAAGCTGATACCTGTGCTTTTACAACACCTGTCTTCTTTCCCAAGATTTAAGATCAGAAGCTTGGAAGATAGGGAAATTAAGAAAAGAGAAAAGGAAAATGCCAAATGTTCTACCGAGTTGGTGACAATTACCTTTACTTACCTATCTCTACATGTGTTCAGGAAGTCGGTTTAGAAATATAGTGCAAGTTATTCCTATTGATCACTTAGTACTTGTTTTTAAAATGTCATGTTGCACACTTCTCTTTCCATTGCAAGCTGGTTGGATTTGGGTTTCCTGACTGTTTCTTTCCCTGAAAATCCTTAGGTCTCCATCAAAGTCTTTCCTCAATTACGCGACAAATAGATTTCCAAGTCAGATGCAATTATGTGCACGGCAAGTTCGTCCGATGCTCGCGCCTGCAACGTGCTCTTCCTATTCTGGCCTTTCGCACTACATCACATCGGAGCCACATACACGGAGTCGTATATTGCTGACTTTTTTTTGGGATCCAACAGCGATGACGATTAGTTTGAATTCGAATAAAGTATTCGTAGTAGAACATAACCGTGTCATTATAAGATCTCAAGTGGGTCCTCAGGACCTTAACTGCTTGTTGTTTTCAAAGGGCTAATACTGAATCGTGCCTTGTTTCATGCAGGCCCCGGTGGGGAATAAATAAAGAAATTTCCATGTTCAGACCTTGAAAGCGATGGGGAGATGGCGGTTTGGCATTTTGTATTAAAATTGAACAGGGGGGGACGGCAAAATCTTCTCCCGGAATGGTCGATTTTGTTTTCTCATGGTCTTGGCATTGCATTGTGTTGTATTTAAATAATGCAGCCAGTGTCTTGCGTAACTGCAGGTCCTGATGTTACCCGGCTGCGGCCTCTACTACATTCTTCGCAGGGAGTGGATTCTCGGTTGCCAAATGCCGAGTATTTGCTCGATCCCTTCTTGTTTCACTGTAATGATTGTGAGGGGGGGAGGGACTTTTTTTAATCGATTAAATTGCCGATTATCGCTTAATTCGAGAAGGTTTCCTGGTGAAAATGAGAGTTGCGTTAGTGTTTACACGTGTTTCTATTCGGAGACTCAATTTCTCATCGTCGGTGCTTTTAGAGTTGCCAAATGGCACTTTTATTATAGCTACCGTAGTTGGATTAGGGATGATATTGGGCTTTCTTGTGAATGATGAGTTGAGCCCAGTAGCTAATTGGGTTTCAACGAGCCCACTATTATTTGTTGGGCCTTTTGTTGTTAAGAAGGAAAATTGGATTTGGGGCGCAGATGGAAATTACAGGAAAACCCCTGGGCGTTCAAGGTTACCTCCCCAACTCCCTCCAACCCCGTTTTATGCCTGAGCAGAAGTCTGCGCTGCAGTCAAAGCGTCTTCGGAGCGGACAGAAGCTGCGGCGGAGACAGATAGTAGCAGATCTGAGTCGGAATTGGTTGATCGCCGGAGGAGATGGATGAGGAGTACGACGTCATCGTCCTTGGGACCGGACTCAAGGAGTGCATCCTCAGCGGTCTCCTCTCCGTTGACGGCCTCAAGGTTTTAGGTTAACCTTTTTTTTTCTCGATTCTTCAGCTTGTGAACCTGATCGGATCCTCGCCTCGTCAGTCTCTTATGGCTTGCTGTGTGATCAATCACCTGCTTCTCGATCGTCTGTTCTACCGCATTTGAGGACGAGGTCTTTCTTTTGGGAAAAAATAAGTTGAATGGATATTGGCTTCGGAAGCCTTCTGTTTAGTGTTTTACTTACTGAAGTTGCTGTTTGATCAGGTGCTGCATATGGATAGGAATGACTATTATGGTGGAGAATCTACATCCCTTAACTTGATTCAGGTGCATGCTCCCTACTGAAACGTACAAGTCCCTGCATTCCTATGAGTTCTTATTATTGCTATTTTATGTGTCTAAGATTACATCATGGATGTGCTGTTGATTTCAGTTGTGGAAGAAGTTTAGGAACAGTGATAAGCCTCCAGCACATTTGGGATCGAGCAGGGATTACAATGTGGACATGATCCCCAAGGTACTGTGTGACATCATTAGTCGCAGACATCTTTTTCTTCCGCATGGCATTCAAGGTGCTGACTTCTGTACACTGGCAGTTTATGATGGCAAATGGTACTCTTGTGCGGGTCCTCATCCATACAGATGTCACAAAGTACCTTTACTTCAAAGCTGTAGATGGTAGCTATGTGTACAGCAAGGGAAAGGTAATGAACTTCAGTTCAGTTTTAATCAGCGGATTCTATGAGTTTTCTACTTTCTAGACTTATATATTGCTTCTTATAAAACTGAACTGATGGCTCTTGTGATAGGTTCACAAAGTGCCCTCTAATGATATCGAATCCCTCAAATCACCCTTGATGGGCATCTTCGAGAAGCGACGTGCTCGCAAGTTCTTCATTTATGTTCAGGATTACAATGAAAATGATCCCAAAACGCACGAGGGGATGGATTTGACACGGATATCAACCAGAGAACTGATTGCGTATGCACTCTAGAAGTTTCTTAGTTATACTTGTTCGAAATGCTTTTAAACTTTTGGATATTAATTTATGTTAAATTATTGGAATATTCTTGTTTTTTGGCATGCCGTCAGAGTGCGGCTATTATCTTTGCTTGTCAAGTGACTATACAATTGACTCTTCAGTGAGTCACATGCATGAAGATAAAGAACTTACCATTGTTTGCTCCGGTGTACAGAAAATATGGTCTTGATGACAATACTATGGACATCATTGGCCATGCTATCGCACTGCATGGAGATGATCGTTACATGGATGAACCTGCACTTGATACTGTCAAAAGAATGAAAGTATACTACTATTTGAATTTTTTTCAATCATTTCCAAAAGTGCGTTCTCCAGTTGAAGAAATTATTTTCTTTATGTTTCCTTGGCTTGTTGATAGCTCTATTCAGAGTCACTTGCTCGGTTTCAAGGAGGATCCCCTTATATTTATCCCTTATATGGATTGGGAGAGCTCCCTCAGGTTACATTTGCTAAATCCAAACTGCAGATTTAAAGTACTTTTTGAGAGTTGTCTCTCATATTTATTGGGATCCTAAAAGATTTTGTGGAATTTAGGCATTTGCTCGACTTAGTGCTGTATATGGGGGGACCTATATGTTGAACAAACCTGAATGCAAGGTGAGGACATCATAATTCCTATTCTTTTGAACTTAGATAGCTAGTTATTTGATATACCACTAGTGAAGATATCATTGTTGATGGTGTGCTTTTTCAGGTGGAGTTCGACGATGAGGGCAAAGTTATGGATGTGACTTCCGAAGGAGAAACTGCCAAGTGCAAAAAAGTCGTCTGCGACCCTTCATATTTGCCCAATAAGGTATCATTTGCCATCAAGAAGATTATAACTTTGTTTCTCGGGATGAAGTAAAGTTCAATAATTTTCCCTTTATCTCATCCTTAGAAATCCCGCTTAATCTTATGAAGAGTGCGAGACTTGTCTGTCCTTGTTGATAAGGTTGCTCTATCTGAGTCTTCATGTTCTGTCCTTCCAATTTTGTTGCTTTTCCAGAACTCATACTTAATGCTGTACCGAAACTGACAAACTTTTTTCACCTATATTACAAAATCCTTCGTAACCCTTATTAAGCTACCTGATTTGTCTTGTACAGGTTAGGAAAATAGGCAAAGTTGCCAGAGCAATCTGTATTATGGACCATCCAATTCCAAATACAAGCGATTCTCACTCGGTTCAAGTCATCTTGCCCCAGAAGCAGCTTGGTCGCAAGTCGGATATGTGAGTTAGTTGTTAAATTTTTATTATGCTTGTTATTGTTTACTTTCAAAGTCCAAGTTTATAGGATAGTATTGTTTATCTTCAACATTCTCAAGAAAACGCTGCTAAAGTCAAAATCTGGCGCAATAGGCTGTCTTTCTGTCTTACACTATTTGCATCCGGAATAAGACAATGTGGTCATGTGCGTTGTTGGGGAGTGGGGGTCCTTAAATTATTAGTTTCTCCATTATTTTAAATGTTGTTCTGATGGAAATTGATTTCCTCGGTTGACAGTACCATTCAATCTGTAGCTCTATTTTCTAATGGATGAAAGAACTTCTGAGCAGGTATCTTTTCTGCTGTTCTTACTCTCACAATGTTGCTCCGAAGGGAAAGTTTATTGCCTTTGTCTCTGCCGAGGCAGAAACTGATCAACCAGAAATTGAACTGAAGCCTGGGGTCGACCTTTTGGGTCCAGTTGATGAAGTCTTCTATGACACGTATGATAGATATGAACCAGTCAATGAACCATCTCTGGATAACTGCTTCATATCTACGGTGAGTTACTTCATCTAACTTCCCACCTCCTTGGGTTCTCACGCTCCTAGAACTGGTTACTGTTAACTGCGGGAAAAGAAAGGTTCACAGCTTTCTGGCAAGAATGATACGATCTTTATTTGTGACGGCAGAGTTATGATGCCACCACCCACTTCGAGTCAACTGTCGCGGACGTCCTTAGCATGTATACGATGATCACTGGAAAGGTACACTTGGATCTTTGCTGAGCTTGAGAAAAGATCTCTGAATTATATTTTCTTATTTCGTTTAATCAATTCATTCATTTTTTATAGGATCTCCATTTTTTCATTTTTATAGTTATCTACATGAGTACACGCATACAGAGTGTAGCGTCAGAAATAATCATATAGATCCAACTGCTCCTGTCATGAAAAGAACGATAGCCATAGCTTGCAAACTGTGAACTCTAACAGATCCACATGATCTTGGGACAGGTTGTTGATCTCAGTGTTGACTTAAGTGCTGCCAGTGCTGCGGAGGAATGAAGGTAAGTTAAAGGGATGATAACAGCATGTTGTCCGCTGTTTGCTTGAACTAGTATTATCATCTGTACCAAGCAATGTCTTTGGGATTTGTTTCTATAGTGTTTTTTCTTTTATAATTGTCCCGTCAGTGTCATGTGAATTACTATAGGTTCGATTTTGCATCTTATGAATAGATTTCCTTAAACGCCAAGACCTTGTTTCTTTTTTAATGAAAGCCGGGTCTGAAGTCTGATGTTGCTATCTTTGGTTGGGGCAATACAAGTCATAGGCTTGTTCACTCAGAACTCTTCGTTCTTGTGCTGCATACAGAACATTTGCTGCTTCTACTGAAACAAGTTACATATTGTGACATTTTCGCGTTGGCAAAGCATTTCACGCCCTAAGGGCACGTTGCTGCGTTAGCCTGCCCTGTCTTCTCTTATTTTGAACCCGTGGTGACTGCTTCTTGCTGACTGGAGATAGTGCAGAAGCTAGATGTGTGCGCTGTGACTCCACATCCTCTATCTCAGAATCCTTAACTCCATCTGTCGACATCTCGAGGCTTGCCACAGATGAATAATCTATATGTGAGCGACCTGATGCACTGGACCCACCAGTTCTTCTCCGTGTTCTTTCGCCTTTTGAGCCCAACCTGCGAATCTGTCTGGTATGTGCTCGTCAAATCGTCTTAGTAGGGCCCTGCCAGAATAAGAAATCCATGCAACTTACTTGCCTGACAATTTCATACAAGGGTAATGTGCTGAAGCTGCACAAAAACCTGGACGAAGTTCTCGTCTATCACCGTTGTTGGCACAGGAAAGTTTAAAAAATCATCACTTTTTTTAGTGCGAATAACAAGGGATTCAGAGAGATTGAACTTCATAGTTACCCTATCACAAGTCTCAGGACGACAAAGCCTTTTCTACGTGCATTCCAGTAATTTGGGACTCAACTTGCGGCATACCAGTATGAAGAAGGCGGCCAGCTCGAAGGAGTTGTGGAACAATATGATGTGGATCAGGATGAGGACAAGCCCGAGGTCTGTAGAACCAGAGATGATCATCCGAAGGTTGAACCACCAAAACTCCCCTGAATAGCAGGATGCTTCGAAGCTCCTTCCTATGCCAGATGAGAGATGACGTGCTCCAGTTTTGCAATGACTGCCAGCAAGAGCTGAAATGGACCGGTGTTGGTTGTGCAGACCTTCCGAAGAGGAGAGAATATTGAAATTATGGGAGATGGCTGAAACTATGATCAACGGAATGAATGCTACCCAAAAGTATGAGTGCCAACCTGCAACTAGAGATCAATAATAGGTTATCTCTCCACGGATGCTAGCTTTGACAAGGTACACAAAGAAGTATCCGAGCTAGAAACAACAGGCAAATCTCAACGGCTACGTTGAGCAACAAGAAGGTCCGATGAACAGCCAAAGGTACCAACTGTATAAGAGGAAGATACTGGAGTTCGTTCGTTGTAGGGTATCTCACCTGATTCCAACAACTTACTTGAAATCTGCCTCCAATGCACGTGCCATGTACTTGTGCCAAATTGAACTTAATGTTGCTCAGGCAGTGGGTCTGCATTCCTCCCAAAGTCAAGAAGTGGCGAAAGACGGAAAAGGGAAACCTCAGAAGCGAGATCATCTACCATGATGAAAACGTAGCAAATAGTAGTGTATAATCTTTCTCGGCTACTGAGCCATAGAATTGCTTGAAAAATGCATGCTGCAATCACGGAAAGACAAAATCATGAAAAGAGTACAGTAACCAAGATGCGGCAAGCAGTTACAAGTTATGCTTCCGGGGGGACAGATTACGTATCAACCATCCTAGTACGGCAAGAGGGTTTTCCGAATCAGTTGGCCCAGTTTCCGATGAAACCGATGTCTTATACATGGTTCACTTGGCCGTCAATACTTCAAAATCATGGTTCTCAGACTTGGATTTTTGACACGGGACACTCACATCATGTTGCTTCGACAAAGAACTGCTTGCAGTTCTTCTCAGATTATGGTGGCCCCAAGGAAATAATTCTATGAAATGTGTTCACGTTTTTACCCATCACACATTCTGGTTCCACCTCCCTAAACTCATGTTCTCGAACTTTCATCTGGATAATGTATGCTGTCTATCTCGGTGGTAACATTATTTATTGGAAATCTGCTTGTTAAAAATCTGTTCTCGTTCGTCCACAAAGGCGGGAGTACAAGGTTGTTGCTAGCACATCTTCTGAGTTCATTTGGGTGCGCAATTTGCTTTCATAATTTGGTCCGGTTCTCCACTGTTAATTTGTGACAAAATTCGTCCAACCTATTTCTGCGTAAATCCCAGTCTTTCACAGTCCTATGTGTTAAGGAAATAGTCCCACACCGAATAGAGAAATACCTGGACCAATGCATATATAGGTTGTGACCCTTCATCTAATTGCTAGCTTATAAGTGAATGGCACCCGACGCACAATTTCAACATCGATGCTCTTGATTATCATTTTGTTTCAACGTATAATATATAACATTGTAAATTCTAACGTGAGATTAAGCCTTCCGAACATTCCTCCATCCACCGCGGTTCTACACTTTTGCCGTCGGGAAGTCCCTCAGCTGCCGATGATGTGCCGGTCAGGTTAGAGAAGAAGGAAATGGAGGAGAATATCGTGGAAAATGAAATGGTTTAAGGGAGAGCGCCCAAAACAAGACAAAGGAAGTGGGGGGACGATTCATTGGGTTATGGGCTTTGTTATATTGGGCCCAGTTTGGGCTTACGTAGGCCCATTAATTTAAGACCGGACGACGGGCTCAATTTTTTATTTGTTGGAAAACCGTTGCCTACGTCACTCGCCCTCGCCCGACCGAAGTCGTCATCGTTCCCTTGAAACGGGCGGGAGGACAAAACCCTCCTTCGGTTTCGGTCTCTCCGGGATCCGACAAGCTGAAACTCTCTGCCGGAGTAGGTTTTTGTTTGTCTTTGGGCTGGGCGGGAGGGATTGGTGTGATTTTGCGTGGGATTTCTCTGGTTTTTTTCATTTCTTTTTCGTTCTTGTGGTTATGGGGGGAGCTGATCGGATAACAACGGCTGGGACTGCATTAGCGATGCGCTCTTGGCTCGTATTAATTTCGATGTTTTTGGACTCTAATGTGACGGTTCTTGTTTGGAGACGAATCGCCTGGCCTAAATAGTGGAACTGTTTATATCCGATGAAATGGAGTGGAGAGTCCTCTTTCTGAGAACCAACTGTGTCGTGTTTATCTGCGTCGTGAACGGAAGGGATAAGTATGTAGGGGAAACGTTTGTTTGAAATATTTTTCGTTTTCCAGGAGATCGTTGGTTGGATATGTCTAGGTTTTGAACCCATCGAGCAAATGCCAGCTTCGAGAATGGTACTTCAGAGCCTCTTCAGGATTTTGTTATTTGTAAATCGTGCCTAAATTCCGCCAAGATTATAATGTCTCTGTTGAGGGCTGTGATTCTCGCTGGCATTTTAGAAAATCCGAAGGACCATCATCAATATGGTTTCTATGTTTGATACTGCATGTAGAAATAGTTTTTATCCGTTTAATCAGGTGGGTTTTCTTTTCATAGCATTTGGAGTCGAGCCGCATTGCTGGCGTATTCGAGAAGTTGCTCAAGGATACTGGAAATCCTGTTGATTTCAAGGTACCGAAATGGTGCAATTACGATAAAGACAAACCGTTGCCTTACACCTTCATTAGGCGCAGTATCCTTTCTGGTTGTGGATAGTAATAAAGGTTTCCCTGTAGAAGTACCATTCCTCTGTGGCCATAAGTGGATGAGGGAATTTTTCTTGTATTCTTCGATATATATATATTGGATTACATGCGGAATTTGACTTGATGCTTCTGCTTCATTGTTTTGTTTTATTAATTGAAATTATGTGGATTTGAATTTCATTAACAATTGGTGCCACTTAATCATGCATCCATTTTGTGTTGGTAGGGCATGGAGATGAACGCGGGGTTGCATTGATTGATTTAACCACTTGTTCTGAATTTCATGCTGTCATATTAATTGGATTACTACTTATGACTACTGTTCATCTTATTGTGAGTCGTCACATTGTGTTTCGATTTTGTTCTCCATTACCATTTGTAAGATGTATATCTCACAAAGAGGATTAAAAAACGTATGGAGGATGATGGCATCTTTTGTGCCTGCTGCCCTTCTCCTGGTTCTTCTGGCGTGTGCAGCAAAGATTGCCATTGTGGGTAAGATACAGAGTAGTCATTGTTGCTAAATTTCATAGACTTTTAAAATTAGATTGCAAATATCGCTGGTACTTTTATTGTCAACGGGCTCAACTACTTCAGTTGTCAGCAACCTCTTGTTCATCTTCTGCTCATTCATCCGTCTCACATGGTCTGCATTGAAAAAAAATAGAAGATTTTTCCTTTTCTGCTTCCCACACGGAACTTATTTGAGAATTGGAGCTGCACGGGGATACTTTCTAAGGGTTTCTTGTTCAATGTATAGGATGTTGCTGTCTACCTGTTTCTCAGGTTGCAAATGTGGAGATTCTTGTGTTAACAAACCATTTCAGAGTCGACACATTAAGAAGATGAAACTTGTGGAGGTATGCATTCATAAACATCTTAAGCATGCACCACCACTGGCGAAAGATATAGTACCCAACACATTGCTTCTAATTTAGACAAGCTTTCCAGCAAGTTACTATGTAAATTTGTCAGGAGCTGTTGTGTGTGAAGTTCCTAGTCCTGTTTCTTTTGTGATAAGCATCCACTCTTGTTAGACATGTGTGGATTGGATCTTTTGATGCTGACTTTTGTGACTCATAGACTGAGAAGTGTGGTTCCGGGATTGTAGCAGATGAAGATATTCAACGGGGAGAATTCATCATTGAATATGTAGGTGAAGGTGAGAGATATACATGTCATGGCTCCATAATATCTGGGATCTGCTTTTCTTTGGGTTGCTCATGATAGTAATGTATATCCTCCCCCTTCTTGCATGAGAAATAAGGAAACACAGTTGATCTTTTTCATCTTTTACAGTCATTGATGACAAGACTTGTGAAGAAAGGCTCTGGAAAATGAAGCATCTGGGTGAAACAAACTTCTACCTGTGTGAAATAAATCGTGACATGGTAATTGATGCAACTTACAAGGGGAATAAGTCGAGATATATCAACCATAGCTGCTCACCTAACACCGAGATGCAGAAATGGTATAATATAATTTTTATTTTTCTGTAAAAAGATTGGTGTTATATGAGGATATTACATGGTTTCCATTGTTGCTTTAAAGGATAATAGATGGTGAAACCAGAATTGGTATATTTGCTACACGTGATATTAAGAAGGGGGAGCATCTTACATATGACTACCAGTATGTACCCTTCTCTGGTAACCTTTCACACGTGCTATCAATGATTGCCCTTTTGGGTTACATGAAGGGAAAATTTTATTTTATTTTTGTGTGCTTCGCCGGTACTACTTCTTGGCAGTATTTATTCTTCCTGTCACTTTGTTTGAGAGAGACATCTTCTCAGATTCTAATATGTTTAGCAGGTTTGTTCAGTTTGGTGCCGATCAAGAATGTCACTGCGGCGCTATATGTTGTAGGAAAAAGCTTGGTGTGAACCCTAACAAACCCAAGGAGTCGGCTGATTGCCAGGTGGGTAATCATTGTTAAATGTCGTGAAAGTTTTACGTAACTAATAGATATCTGGTTGCTGACCACTGAAATAAAGTTGCAATGTTTGGACATCAATCAGGAGCTCTAATCTGTGGGTTCTTTTGGAAGAAAACATCAATAAATCTCGGCGGTAGTTGTGTAATTTGCTGAAAGATTTGTTGGTAATTGAGAAGTAGTTGTTGAACAAAAGCTGGCTGTGGTTAAAGTAAACTGAGAATTGGCATATCCAGGGCTGATCCAGAGATGCATAAAAGTAGTGGCAGAAATTGAAATTCAGTCATATTTCTGTGTTCTTCTGCTCGGTAATTAAAAAGGAGAGTAATACTTTCCCTTTGTTTAATTTTTAGATTTAACCACAGGGATTTTCTTCTTTTTTTTTTTGTCGCTGTTGCTTGGATTTTTTGTGAGCCTTAACGTCCTCATATACATCAATGGGGTGCAGATTGATGTATGGGGATGATCGCTCGATGCTCATTTGTATTTGTATGGGTATTTAAAGTACACTGACTATTTGATTATTTTCTGTGGAAGGTTTATCAATGTGGAGGCCTCCTTGCGGGTAGTCATCTCTGTCTGTCCTTTTCTGGTTTGGAACTCCTAGCTTCAACCAGGTTTACTAATCTCGTGTGTGTGTGTGTTTTTTCTCTATCTTATTTAGGAAGAGGGCAGGGCATTCATCACCGCCCTAATTGTGTAGGCGAAGTTGTAAAATTTGCTCAGCCAGTGAATGAAAGGTGAATTGGCTCAGATGATATTTGTTAAACTTTTATTAGGCTCTCTTTGACATATAGAGCAAAGCTGTCTAAATCAAGGCCAATGTTTCCATAATATGTTTGTTTATAATTTTATGCCTAGGGTATTTGGGATCGTCAGACGGTTTGATAACTTTTCTCGGAAACATGCCGTAAGAACTGTTTCCCCCTTGATAATCGTGTTGTCTGGCTGTATGAACACTTACGTATATGCTTATCTTTTGTAGGTCATGTTTGAGGATGGTTCGATCTGTTTCTTGGACATGTCAAAGGAACATTGGGAGTTTGTGAATCGATGACTTGAAATACTGAGTATGTCTGTATTCCTTCATTCATATTTCTGCTTGAAAGTTGCATGATGATAGGTTCCTGGCTGTCATTCACCTGGTTATCATGAGTCTGCCGTTTTTTTTTAACCATTACTTATACCAGCTCGGCTGACTAAAATTTCAGGTACCAAAAGTGAGGGACTTTTAACCTCCGTGGAAGGCCTTGAAACTGATTTCTCGACTCTCGAATAAAGAGAGGACAAGCATTTCTCTGGGTAGCTCACCATAATTTGTTGCAGCAAGAGTTACATAAGCCGCAACAGGCGTGACCGTTTCGTTCAACAGTGTAACCACCCACAGGATAAAGGTAAAAGTAGAACGTTTTGTTGTGCCATTAGTGTAACTGTTTACCATTAGTTTGATGCGGGATTACATTCACGCGGGCATTAGTTTGTCCTTGGAAGAGTTTGTATTGCACCAAAATAGAGGATGGGTTGTTTCAACATTTGTCTCTGACTTGCTCTTTCAAAAGGACATGCTGCTAAGTATCACAACTAGTCGGCTGGGCTGTGTGATGGGGATTGTTTCGTATCCTGAAACGACGCACGCTTTGAATATGTCTGACGCAGCTTGTTGATTGACGAGGGGGATGCTCACGGCAGAACAGGTGGGTGGGACTAATTGTAAGAGTTTAGAAGATGATTAGAATTGGCTGATTGGGGGAAGAAGGGCAGTGAATATATATGATTTGGGGAAGCGGCTAAAATACCGTGGGTGGCATCTCCCCGGCAGTACAAACAGTTAGGGGTGTGGATACAGACAAAAAGAGGTTTGTTTCAATTTAATCTGAATTTTTAAAATAATTTGCGAAATGACCTTGTTAGTTTTGATATTCCGTAAATAACCTTGTGAAATCGGCCTTTGTAAGGCCGACTTCGTAAAAAAAAAAAAAAAAAATTTAGATGGAAGTCGGCCTAATTAAAGAAAAAAAGGAAGTATGTGAGGGTTTGAAGGACTGGTGGGGTTTGCAGGGGGATTTTTTTTTTTTATTAGATGGAAGTCGGCCTTCGGTCGACTTTTCAAATTTTTTTTTTTTTAATTTTTAGGAATTGAAGTCGGCTTTTGTATGGCCAATTTCACGAGGTTATTTGCGGAATATCGAAACTAATAATGTCATTTCGCGAATTATTTTAGAAATTTAGGTTAAATTGGAACAAAGCTCCGGACAAAAAGCGCGTACGTGCAGTTATTGCAATGAATTCTTTTTTTTGGGGAGGGGGGGCGGGGCGGGGGCGGGGGTAAAAAAAAAAAGAAAAACCGAAAGAAAAATCCACTCACAACATTTTAACCGAACCCATGAATTTGGCCAGACGTGGTGAAGCTTCGTTTGTTTTTTCCAAGGGTGGCCGTCATCCGGGTGTTATCGGAATAAGCGGATGGTGTGGCTACACTGGAGTCTTACCGGAGCGATCCCGCATGTTTGAAACGGGAGTAGCTTGATTTCTCTTCCTTCTGTTCTCAATGCATTGTGGTTTGAAATCTTGTTGGATTTGGCTAAATTGTTGGTTTTTGTGTGTAGGTTGATGATGGGGGCTGATCTTATTGTTGTCACCCAACTGTTCTATGAAACTGGCTGTACATCTTCCTCAAATTTGTCAATGATTGTCGCGAAATTGGAATTACTTGCCCCCTATTGTCTCCTGGGCCCTGGCATCATGCCCCAATCATTAATAGTTTCTTATACGTATGACTGGCTTCTGCAAGGACTAAGGTTTGTCATCTCCAGACTACTCTTTATTCCTCCTTATTCTGAAGCAATGGTCTTCTTTCAGTTGCAAAAAGCACTCTATACCTAGTCAGCTTGGTTGATAATGATCATATCAACGGTGACCTCTTTTCTGTCTTCTCGGACATATGAGGCTGCCCGGGGATTGGTTACTATCCGCAGTAAGCATGTTCAAATGATTCAAAAGTTTATTCGCCATTGTTGCGAACAAATTATTCAAAGTTGGTAACATATCCGAGGCTTGCGTCTGTTATGTGATCCCCTTGTTCCTTTTTACGTTACGGTTCATTATGTTCTGCAGCTGAGAATGCTGCACAATTAATCTAGTATCTGGTTAATGAAATTTTCCCTTTGATTGCAGACATTGTTGTTTACTGCATTCTTACAGTACTCGGCCATGGGTTCCTCGACACAATATCCAAGGTTGAAGGTTGAGAAACAACAGACACTAGATAGAAGCTTTTCAAAAACGACAATGCAGAAGAAAGAAACATTTAGATGAGCTAGAAAGTAAACTTCTCAAGCTCAATAAGAACAAAGGCAGCATGGGGAGTGGCTCATATTTGTCCTAAAAGAAATGAACGTGTTTTGTGGATGAGAACAGAATGAGGCGTACAGTTTGTTTGCTTTTGGAATAAATAAAAGCATGACTATAGTTCTCAAATCGCCGGCTAGGCCAATTAAAACTCAAAAGCCACAAAAGGCAGCACTTTCGGAGATGTTCATGATATATTTGCATTCCTCAGAGATCTGCAGGTCACTAAACCTGCAGGAGTTCTCATGAAATGATCGAAAAGAACAGCGTTACACAAGTCATCCGTCTTTAGATGTGGCTGGACTGATTCCCAGATCTTTCTCTTTTGGACCTGCAAATGTTAGTCTTACTAGTCAACAAGATGTCCACATGAGAATCAACTAGAAGATGTTAACAATTTATCTGCATGATTGCATCGATATATCAAAATGCCTGATGCCACCAGATATGTGTGGTATATATACTTTACTGTAATGACAATATGAGGAACAAGTGTTGAATCAAGCAACATAACTGCCAGCGAGAGGGGATTGAAAGATGAAAAACTTGCTTGAAGTTCTGTTGGAATAATTTTGGTTGAATTAATAGTTCTAAAACTCAGTCATGAATTTCCCCGTTGCATGCAGTCACTATTGACCTAACTACATACTCATCCTTGTAGCTGAGTCTTCGGTCACCCAGGCTCTCCAAAGGGCAGTATTACATCCAATACTAACATATCTTAATTTAAAATGCAAGAAAAACAATTGTCTTGAGACCAGGTAACAACAAAGAGCAGGGATTCTGTACTGTATAATGAAAGACAATACAGCCTCCTAGAACATACCTGATTAGGTGTAGCAACTGGGGGCAAATCCTCCTTTTCATCCTCATCACCAAACCATACCCGGTCCCCGGGTAGTGAATCACTGGGGGGCAAAAGCAGCTCCACGTTTTCATGAGATGCGTCGGAAGCAGCCATGAGCATTCCACACGATTTAACACCCCGCATATTCCGGGGCTTCAAATTCGCCAGGACGATTACACTGCTTCCCTGCGATCATAGATTACCAATACTAACATCAGCTTGATGCAACTTGAAACAACACTCGCCTCCCATAATGTAGACATTCAGAGGCCTTCAATATTCCCTACATGATCAATCCCTCGCTATTCAAGCTAATCGCGCTATCGTTCCAAATTACCAATCAATCAATCAGAAGCTACCAACAGCAATTTCGGTTTCAGCAAAACTAACACTCCAAAAGGTGTTCCGAGTTGATGCCAACTGTTTGACATCCAAACTGTGAGGAAATTGTTCAGATTGCTCGGATGCTCGAACTAAAGCCAAAATAGATTATTCCCTTCCTGCTCAACAGATTCCTAGCAGGAGCTGGAAACAACATCTGACTGCTGACAACGAACGAAGAATCCTCACCTGAAGGTTCTCAATCGGGACGTACTTCACGAGTCCACTGCAAATGATTCGAGGCTCAGGTTCCCCAACGTCCACCTCCTCCACATACAGCGACTCCGCCTCCTCGTGCCTCCACGCCTTGAGGATTCTCCCCACCCTTATGTCCAGCATATTCGCCGCTTCCCTAACCTTCTTCCGCTCCTCCAAGGGATCGGAAACCTCCACAACCGCCTCCGCGGCCGCGACCCCACCGTCGGACACGGTGCACAACCTGACCGTCGAACGACCTGGAGCCGCAACACCTCCGCCGAGCCCTGGAATCGAGAACGGCAGAGAGCGAGGCTTCAACTCGACTCCTCTCGGAGGGCGAAGTAGGTAGGAGAGACCTCCGCCGCCGCCGCCACACCTCGCGGCGTTGAGGACTGTCGGCACGGCCGCGCGCATCATCTCCGGTGACCGTCGGACGGAACCGGTGTGACTCGGGTGAGGTCAGGACTAACGAACGCTATCCAAAAAACTAGAACTTTTATATAACGACATATTCGGAAGAACGTGACATTTCCGTTCGATTGACATATTTTCATGGTGTAGGGACGAAAATCGGAAGATAAAGTATGATCAAGGCTTCCATTGCGGCGGAGGTGGGGAACTGACTGGATACAGAGGCGGCACGGCCGCAAATATCGTGTTCTTGTCCACCCCCTCGCTGCCTCCGCTGGTCGTCAGGGACACGAGCGCCGCCACCAGTCCCGCGTTCCCCGCCAGGGTCGGTTCCGTGTAGCTGTAGTTCCTCCTCACGTCCTTGAACTGGTCGAACTTGTCTGGCCCCGCGACCATCGCCCCGGTGATCATGTTCGGGTTTGCCCCGCGGTTATCGAGCCACTTGAACCCATCCTGGCATCCGTATTTCTTCCCGTCACGTGGTATGGATGAGGCGCGGTGGTGCACGTTCTTGGGGTACTTGCTGCCGTACCCAACGACGTAGCTCATCTTCGCCGGGTTGTTGCCGAGGATGTAGTCCATCTGAAATAGAATTTGCGGTGGATTCAGGTCTCTGGATACGGATCTGGGATTCGGGCACGGTGACGGAGACACAGTTGCGAAGACGAAAAATTTGCACCTGTGATGTGGCGAACTGCCGGAGAGTGTTGGAAGATATGAATGTCGGGCCACAGCTCCATCCTGGAACTCCTGTTGCGTTCATGTAGTCAACGTAAAGTGATGCCAGGAACGCCGCGTTCGCGACATACTGCAGCGGCTGCGGTTTCCCTAGGTTCAGCTCGATCATTCCCCCTGCCAGACTCAGGAAACAGAAGTCAGCCCCCGCAATGCAACCAGGCCAACTCTATTCGCACACCACTCCGCTCAGGATTCATTCGTTTTCTCGAATCATACCTTTAGTCCAGTTGAAGACATGGAATTGCTGAAGATACGAGCACATGGTGAGGCCGGTCACATTGTGATACATCCGAAGCATGTCCTCATATGGGTAACCAGGATTTAGGAACACTCGGAGTCTGGTCAGCAGGAGCATCGCTGCCGGCAACTTGTTGTCCCAACTCAAGGCGCTCAGCTCTGGGACCATGTAAAATGCCTTCGCATTCTTAGGTATGCCTGGGTTGGTGGCGAGGGAGATGTAGCTCGAGTTTCCGGTTGCATAGTAAAGCCACGCAGCTCCCCACATGTACTCGTCGTAGTAACCCGTGGAGTTGTAGTAGGGATCGATGAATGAGTTGCCGCGAGAGTAAGGAGTTCTTCGGCCACCATCCCTGGCGAATGTGAATACAGTCTGGGCACCTTTTGCAAGCTTCTTGGAATAGGCTGCATCATCTCGAAACACTATAGAGGCCGCAGCCAGGGCCGCAGCCATTTCTCCAGCCAGATCGGGCCCAGAGTTGGCCACCTGTGTTGGCCTTGTGTAATCCATGTCCTCTGGCCGCTCCCAACAGGTGTGGTCATCTGGCGTTGTCGAACCATTCCTCGATCCTCCGACCTTGTATCAAGGGAATTATTAGCTCACTTCGACTGTTTCTGCTGGTTTCAACCGAATCGATCAACAAGGGTCCGAAAGTAGCGGGATGAAGAGATTTACCTGGCTGTAGATCTTATCGATCTTGGTTGCAGAAGAATTGAAGGAAAGGAGAAGGTAATCAGTGCCCCACCGGATGATTTCCCGGACATGGTTGTACTCGCCAATCGCCTGGTACTTGTGGCTGTACTCAATGACGCTCCAACTCAGCATCGTCATCGCAAATGACATCGGGAAATGGAACTTAGTGTTGTCGCCTGCATCATAATAGCCTCCAACTAGCAGCACTCCGCCATCCGAATTCTGGACGTCGCTCCCGTCCTGCAGCCCGGAATTTCCCCTCCAAGAAATCCCGTTACTCTTGGGCAATTTACCCGCTGCAAATCATCAAAGTAAAGTCAATCGATCCTGTTCGTGATTCATCGGAGATCCGATTCAAACGAATCGATCCTTCCACGGACATAATAAAGCTGTATGATCAAGTAAATATGGTTCTGTTTTGCCACGACGTACATTTCTGCGCATTGAAGAAGAGGAGGGCCTTGTGAAGGGCGACGGTGTAGTTATCAGGCGGGGGAGGCTTCGGCTTGTGGCGGGGGATAGACTTGGCAATGATGACGGGGAGGGCGATCAGGAAAAACGCGGCTGCAAATCCATAGAAGGTCCACTTGAGGGCCTTGCGGCTGCAGACAACGCAGCCGAGGTCAACATATTTCTTCTTCTTGCGCTCGTCGACCGTGTGACCAAGGAGCCAACTCTGCTGCGTCTCGTCGAGGTGTTCAAACTGTCGCTGGTGGGCGAGGGAGGCACGGTCCCAGTCCCTGCTGCGGCGGTCATCGTCATCCACCGTGGTGGAACCAACTCCCCCTGGCTCCCCGTTTATCTCAAAGGAACCGCCCCAATGGTTGCGCGCGTGCATCGTGTCGACGACTCTATGGTTTGAGACGCGATCGCCTCCTCCTCGTTCTCCTTCGTCGTCGTGCCTCCCTAAGGAGTAGGCATCTGCATCAAAGAGGAGGGGGGAAGTGTTGACCGGGGGGGAACGGGAAATAAAGAATTGGGGGGGGAGGCACAGATTGATTAGTGCATGAACCAACAAGGAATGAAAAGGAAACGAATGGTCTGTGCACTAATCCCAACTTGTGGAAATGTCAAACTGGCCTTATTATTCTTTCTTAACCCATTTGAAGTTTAAAGAGGCATGTAGGATTGGTGAGTGCGAATATAACATGGACTGCACTTTTTGCATCCTTTCCTTAGCTGGACCGCCCAACCAGATAAAACCAACTCGTCCAATATCGATTTTCTTTTTTTTTTACTTATTCCATTGTCGTTGATTATAGCGAGTAATTCACCCGTAAACGAAAAAAATGGGGTACGATTTTTCTACATAAACTCGTGTCGGAGTGTGTGTGAGATCCTGTGGAAAATGGATACGTCCCAGTCTCTAATGAAAGTCGTCCCCAAGAACGTGACATTTCGTGCCGATTAAATTTTACAGGGCCTGGCCAGACCGGGCGTGCCGGCTCGTGCCTGCCCCTCCTCCTAGGAATATAACCAATTAAAATATTCCCCCCCTCCCTTCGTCACTAAGAAAAAGTGGGGTGTGTGTGTGAGTCAAGTCTCTTGAGAGAGGGTTGATTGCCGTCATCAAAGAGGGAGTTAAGTTACTGCGTTGACTAAAGAGTTAGATGTTCTAGATTTGTAATAATAATAATAATAATAATATCTAAATAGAGAGGGAGGACTGTTAACTGGTACAATGCCAAGTTCACATCTACACAAGTTATTATTGTTGTTGTTAAACAAAAGCCTATAAACCAAACTGTTGTCAAGATGCATACGCCGGTCAAATCCATTAGTTTCGTCTGAAATGTAAATTTCCCCAAAGTCAATCCCTCTTCCGTAAGCTTGTCGGGATATTGAAGCAGGGCAGCCATCTTTCGTCATCCCGGAGAATTCCCTAGTGATCATCGGCCTAGAATGGTCCACCTACTTGTTCATTATGCTTCTCGTTCTCAATTGGGGTCGCCGGATGTCCTCGCGGATTGTGAGGCGCCAGCAGCTATTTATTGCTTTTAGTCCAACTGAAGCATTAGGCTGAAATCTGATCAATTTCGCCAGGACGATTGAACTGAGGACAAGGTCGACTCTTCGTCCGTCAATTTTGCTGCATCGTCCGTCAATTTTGCAGCATCAGTCGCATCTGAGCCGAATAGATATCCCCTGTAAGGTATATCTATGTACACTTATGCGGGTATACGAACCGGGATCTTATATAATCACTTTTACTAGGAGTGTAAAAATGAAAATTCGTCATTTTTGTCGAAATAAGATACAGAAGCTTTACGCTCTGTACATATCACAGAAGCTTTGTGCTCTGTGAACAACTTGTTTTTATAATAGAAGCTTCTATGCTCTGTTAAACAAAAATCACATGGTTCTGTAAGGTGCAAGACTCGTACTCTCACATATCTAGGGGGAGTTACTTGCAAAAATATTTCCCTCAATGATGAATGTTTTGTCATCATAAAAAATGGAAAGATTGTTGAATATAAGTTTTGATGATAGCCTTGACCTTTTGTGTAACAAAAGTCAAACATCTACTCTACAGAAACTACTCACGTTGAACTTTCAGTAAGAAATATTTTTGTGATTAATTGATTAGTTAATGATTGATTAATCACGAAATGATTAGGATTTGATCAAGATATATGTCTGATTAAATTAAATAGATTACGTTTCCAAATAACCCCATTAGTGATTATATTTTTCATAAAAGGAAATATAATCTTCTATTTATGGTAAGGTTTTGTAAGGATTTGTACAATGTTCTATGGTGTTATACGACAACCATATGACCGTTATTTGGGATGTTAATCATTACCATCTGTCTACATACATTCATTTGAGTGTGCTGAACAAAATGGTTTCGGTTTCAACTCATATGGAAGTTAATATTTGATTATTTCCATTCACAGAAAGTTGCTGAGAACCTTCTGTTGCGCAGTATACATGGGAATTTTATCATATCTAAATCTTAAATGATATGATTTGATTATCTAAAAGTATATATGTATGTGAGTGACGTTTTTGTTAATTATTTATTTTATTTAATCTGATTATTCAGTTTCTTTGTTTTGCTGAAGGCTGATCGTGCAATTCTTTATTCTTTCACTTAGACAACTCTTGTATAAATAAAAGCACTCAGCCACCAATCTTAAGTGTAACATTTTCATTATTTCTAAAAGCGTGTGCTGAGAGCTTGTATCCTGTTCGTTTGAGTTTCAGTTAGTCACACGAGGAGCGCTAGCTGCTGTAGGCTGCCTCGTAGGTGAAATCTTCTGAGAGAGTGACTCGGGGCCACGAGGGACTCGGTTGGAAGCTGCAGGAGACGTTGGTGGGAAGCGCGGCTGGAGGCTGGCGTGGCTAACGTGCAGTGGATCGGAGAGAAGGGCAGAACCCCGGGAGCACAGAAAGTGAGGGACTAACCAGCTTCTATGGTGTAGTGTTCTGTGTGCAGATTACCATTTGGGCAAGGGCTTTGTGTTTGCTTAACCGTAGTCTCGAGAGACCACGCAGGAGAGCCTTGGGCAAGGGCTTTGTGTTTGTTCAGTCGAGATCTAGAGGGATCGCGCAAGGGAAGTCGCAGCTGGGTGCTGTGTAGGTGGAGCGGAATGAAAAGTCTCGGAGGAAGTCACGACGAGTAGCTGTGCAGTAGAGGACACCGCCTGAGGGAAACGTCCGACAACCGATTACATTTGTTAGTCACTGCAGTACAGAACCTTACGGTCTGTGCTTTGAAATCCAGTCACTTTTGCTACAGAACCTTACGGGTCTGTGCAGTAGAGGGTTGACATCTTTAGTACAGAACCTTTTAGGTCTGTGCTGTGAAATTAGTCATTTCTGATATAGAACTTTCTGGTCTGTAGAGGATTGACATCTTTGGTACAAAAGTTTACTGTCTGTACCATAAAACCAAGTCATCTCTGGTACAAAAACGTTTAGGTCTGTGCTATAGAGGGTTGACACATTTGGTACAGAATCTTTTGATCTGTGTTATAGAGGGTTGACACATTTGGTACAGAACATTCTGGTCTGTGCTGTGCAACTTACTCACTCTAGTACATAATCTTCTGGTCTGTGCTTTGCCACTCAGTCTTATGTGGTACAGAACCTTCTGGTCTGTGCTATAAAAGGTCTATTATTGATCATATTCTGTAATTGTTACGAAGTTAAGTCTGAGTGAATACCATCCAAATTCTGGGTGAAGAATGGACGTAACCAAGTTGTTGAACCACTATAATAAGTCTTGTGTGCATTAATCACTTTCGTACGTTCTGTCTTACAGAAACCTGTCTCTACGGTTCTGTCTTACAGAAGCTTCCTTTCGTCGTGGGGTTAATAGAAAAAGAGTTAAAAATACTCAATTGGAATTTAACACTAATTCACCCACTCTAACAGCGTGCATTGAATTGCCAGTAAAGAAGGCTAAACACAATTGCAATCATACGGCGGGATGCAATGTGCCGCCGAAGATGACGGGAAGGAACTCATGGCGAAATGAGAATAAGAATAAGAATAAGAAGAAGAAGACAAGGACTTAGGATGGCATCCCCTCCATTACTCCAAACACTTCTATCCAAATTCTATAAATTCTATTTCTATCGAAAACACTTTCGGAGGATATTATATTCAGAAACCGGTCCTTAATGCTAGAGTGCTCCGTTTTATTTAATGGGCTGGGATTGAGTTGAGGCCTTGTTATTTTTTTTGGCATTTGTCGATCCCAGAGTGCTCGGGGAGGAGGTGTACGATGGTCTGGCTGTGCACCACGCTGGCGTCACGGCTGCGAAGGCCGTTGTGGAGGTTCGTGATCCCTCAAAGAAGGTACGATGTACGCCGCCAGATGAGTTCGGGCTTCTCGGCGTCGATCATTCGGAGAACGGAAGCCATCCTATTGAGGTCCTCATCCTCGCTGGGGTGGACTGTCCGTCGGAGTAGTGTATATACGCCTTCCGAAGGACGTTTTCAACTGCCCATCTTCCCTGAACCGCAACGGGCGATTGGAAGGAACGACAGTAAGAATAAGACAAAGGGAATCCGGCCGGCATTTTGAAGATTGTTTGGCGGCAAAAGGACAGAGCTTGACGGAGGAAAATAGACCCCATTTGTCCATATAAATTTGTGGCGTCCTTCCATGACTCCAAAGAGAGGACTGTTTGGAAAGTCTTCCCTTCCCCTTTTGCCGCCTGAAGAATGGGACGAGCGTTGTGCCGGCTCCTCCGTTGCTTTCCCTCATCGTGTCTGGCCTTCTGCAGCCCCTCGCTTGTTCCACGACCACTCAGTGTCCATCATGTCCGCAATGGTGGTGGTTTCTTTGCCCGAACTTTCCCGATATCTCGCCCTGCTTGTTCTGCAGCCTGTGCAGCTTCCTTGGGTGCTAGTCTGCGGACATCTGTTGCCGAACCTGCAATAGGAGACGATGTGGATGAGGAATTGCAGGTCGAGGGAGAGGGAAGGGTGGATGAAGCGGCCAGAGGGGCACTTTCCTTGGGAAGAGAGGAAAACTCCGCGATCGAGACAGCGCTTAATTCTGTGGTGAAGGTGTTCACGGTCTTCGGTAGCCCCAATTACTTCCTTCCGTGGCAGAACAAGAACCAGCGGGAAGTAATGGGCTCTGGTATCCGGATGTTCATTCTTTACTTGGAATTTTTTTATGAATGATGAGCACTCTCCTGATTGCGATGCCTTTCCATTGTCCAGAGGCCATGTTTTTGACATAGTCTCCCTATTGAAATTGAAGGGCTTGTCATATCAGGTCGGAGGATACTCACGAATGCCCACGTAGTCACTGATCATACTTTTGTTATGGTTCGGAAGCACGGTTCCCCTACAAAGTACCGGGCTGAGGTGCTGGCTATTGGCCACGAGTGTGATTTGGCTATTCTGGCAGTGGAAAGCGAGGAATTCTGGCAGGGTGTGGAGTTCTTGGAGCTCGGCGACATCCCTTCTCTGCAAGAATCCATTTCCGTCGTGGGATATCCTCAAGGTATGCTGTGTTCGTTTCTGGTTGATCTGTTTAATTTTCTCTTCACTTCATGTCAGCGTTTGAAATTGCACTATGGTGAACCTTTTCCGGAGCTTCTTCACTGCTTTTTTCGTTTCTGAACACGCCTGCAGGAGGTGACAATATCTCCGTCACCAAAGGTGTCGTGTCCAGAGTTGAACCTACACAATATGTACATGGTGCTACGCAACTTTTGGCCATACAGATTGATGCGGCTATAAATCCAGGAAACAGCGGTGGCCCCGCCATTATGGGCGATAAAGTTGTCGGCATAGCTTTCCAGAACCTTTCAGATGCGGAAAACATAGGGTGAGCTCCGATGAAGTTATGCTTCGAAATATTGTCTGATTACCCGAGCATGCGATGAGTGCGAGGAATCGTTATTTCTAACGTATGATGTGTAGTTGCTGTGTTATTGAAACAAAGCACTTGTGTTTTTCGGCCTAGAAGAAGCAAAGTTTCGCAAACGTGTTTCCCTGATACTTTCATTTCTTTTAGATCCTTTTGACAGTGTTATGATCTCATGTCCTAATCTGTTTCATTCGGCAGCTACGTCATTTCGGTTCCCATAATAAAACTTTTCATTGCTGGTGTTGAGCAAAGTGGGCGCTACTCAGGATTCTGCTCTCTCGGGTTGTCTTGCCAGTCGACTGAAAACCAACAAATGCGGAGGCACTTTGGGATGCCTCCTGGAATGACAGGGATACTTGTTAATAAAATCAACCCCGTGTCAGATGCGTATAACATTCTTAAGAAGGATGATATCGTCCTCGCTTTCGATGGTGTGCCTATAGCAAACGACGGAACAGGTATGCCTCTTTTAAACATGTCCTGCGAAACTGTTTCATTATCATGACCAGTCTCTCATTTTGCCATTTTTCCGCATTTCTCTTCTTTTGGATGACGGACTTGACTTTTATGTGCTTTCATCCAGTTTATATAATTGCTTTGGCGAACTTGTATTGCAGTTCCTTTTAGGAATCGGGAGCGGTTAACACTTGATCATTTGGAATCTATGAAGAAGCCAGGCGATACTGCCCTGCTTCGTGTCCTGCGAGATGGCGTAGAGCATGAGTTCAGCGTAGTAATTCGACCGGTTAGTGATTCTTTCTTTTATCACAAATCTGTGTATACTAGGAAATAGTTCTACATTATATGGATTATGCATTAAATGAAAGACTAGTTCAACAACCCAGGACCATAAACCAAATAAAAACTTGTTAAGTAGCGAGCAACATTACAGGTGATAGGCACCAATTGAAGGAATGGATATTTATGCGCGAGGTGATTGTCTCTTTATATCATCTATTTCGGCCATCTCTTCTGGATAATGTGATTCTTCAGGTATAGATGGAGTGTTTGAACTGACCGATCCTTTCTGGTGGTTAACTATTCTGTTTTTGGTAACTCCGGAGGAGTTGCGAATGCCCCAGCAATCCTACAACGTGCTCGTATTGACGGCACATCTGCCTGCTGAGCAGAGAGCAATGACATTTACTAGACCTCTTTGATTCACCTTATCTACAACGTCCAAGTAACCAAGCGCTGACGAGTGACGATTTTTCAAATTACAGTTGACCCCTCTAGTGCCCGTGCATCAGTTCGACAAGCTGCCCAGCTATTATATCTTTGCGGGATTAGTGTTCGTGCCTCTAACTCAGCCATATCTTCAAGAGTATAGAGACGACTGGCACCATACTTCACGGAGGCAATTGTGTGAACTCGCATTGAGAGAGTTGCCAAAGTTTCCCGATGAACAACTGATCATCCTCTCTCAGGTATTACTTTTCATGCCCCTGGAATCGAGTCCAGTTGTACCCAATTACTCGCCCGCCATGAACTTCTTTGCGAAAAAGCTTGCTAAAAACACAGCACCAGCTTGATCAGAACCCCCCATATTGTTTTCAGATTCTATTGGACGATATTAATTCAGGGTACGAACACCTCGCCGAATTGCAGGTGAGTGCTCGAATCCGATGCTTAGACTCGATTTTACAATGCCAAGAACCTTTCCTTATCTTGTAGGTCGAGGTCTTATGGTTAACATCTGCTTTGTCAGGTAAAGAAGGTGGACGGGGTGGAGGTGAAGAACTTGAGGCATTTATACAGGCTCGTGGAGGACTTCGCGGGACAGAATATAAGGTTCGATCTGGACGACGAGATGGTGATAGTACTCGACTATGGCATGGCAAAACTGGCTACTCGTAAGATACTGAAGCGTCATCGGATCATATCGGTAGTTTCTTTGGATCTCGCGGAATGATGATGCGTTCGTCGGAAAAATATTTTATGAAATATGATAATAATTTTTAAAATTCATTAAATTGCGTTTTTAATAATTACATAAATAAGAATTTTAAAAATTTTCGGGGGGTTTGAATCAGCAACCCTTGAGCGGGAGGGTGATAGGATAGAGTATTTACCCGATTTAGGAGAGTGTGTTTTTGGTCCAAAGCACAGTTGTTTAACCCCCAAACACGAGTGCTGTTTGTTTCCACTAAAAATTGGGGGGAATTGCGTGGGTGGGTGTTTGTGTCTCGTCCTCCTCTTCAGAGGGTGAAATGATCAGCGTCTGCCAACCCAGCCACCACCACCACCACCACCACCAAACCAAATTATTGGGTATCGTCCGCTCCATCATCGTTATGGGGTTGGCCATTATTGTGTGTGTGTGTGAGAGAGAAAGAGAGAGAGGAAGGGAGGGAGAGCAAGTTCCAGGCACTTATCTCCATTTGACTCTGCGTTTCTTTAATTACAAATGCACCTCTGATGTGATGCGATGCGGGGGGGATCTTTCGCAGAAGCCATCTATCTTTTTCCTATCACGGCTGACCAAAAAGACTTTGACTAGATCGCCCAGTGTCTGAAAACTTAAAATCAATCGCTATTTAAAAGAAATGGGATTATGGGTAATGCAAGTAAGTTATGTCGTGTGAAAAAGAAATGTAATATTAATATATTTTATTTTGGAGTGGTGGTGGGGGTGGGGACTGGGGGTGGTGGCATGTTCCTCTTTCCGCCACCACTACTTTCCGGGGAGGGAAGGGGGAATCCCCATCCCCATCCCCATCCCCATCCCATCAGAATACACAAACAAAAGATAATCTCATCGATATCGTATTTTGAATTTTTCATTCGCCTCGGTGGTGGGATGACGTGTTCCCCCCCTCTCTCGGTGTCCGAACCATTCGTGAATTACGATACTTGATTTTAGGCTAGTTTTTTTATTTTGTTCTTGTTATATAATTTTTTTATTTTTTATTTTTATATTATTTTTAAACAAAGTCTTATTACAATTTGGCTTGTATCCTATGACATTATACTTCAATTTCTTTTTCTTTTTTTTTTCACTACTCCATTCTTTCACTTATCCCCGTAACTTACACATCATGATTTATTAATCGATTTTACATACTTTTAAATAGGCAAATATCGGACTGCAGCTTCCAATCCACTTAATCTCATTAATATCATCCTCTTTTTTAAATTTTCCAATCGATAAATAACATTACATATTAAGACTTTATTAATATAAAAATAAAAATTCACAACAAATTAAATTAAAATCAAGCCGGAAAATTTACCTACGCAATAAATTAATTACCTTACGAGTTAAGTCCTCCTCTTCCTTTTATTATCATAACTTGCCTTCAAATTTCCTTTTTCCCACTAAACAAATTGCTTATTATTATTATTATTCAGGAAACATTATAATAATAATGGTAGAAACTAGTAGTTAGTTAGTCACACGCAAAAACTACATCCGCGTGTGTGCCCGCGTCCGAGGTTGTAAGAGGAGAGGATGGGGGAGGATTTACAAAATAAATATCACGTAACACCGTCTAACTACCCAAACAATGCCGTCAACTTTTAAATTGTCCTTTTCTTACTCGTAATTGGACTACGATGTCGACCGACCATAAATGTATGTTTGGGTCAATGTTTATTAATTAATACTAGTATTAGTGTTTACTAGTTTTCCCCAACGTTGAGGGTCCATTCTCACTGGCCTTCGGACGTACCTGCCACGAAACTCTCGTGTTGAATCTGAACGCGACCTTGATTTGTTTATTTTTTATTTTTGTTTCGTCTTGATACGTGACACACGACATGAAAGGCGGGTCACTGTAGGTCAGACGAATGCTCTACACTTGTTCTTTTCTTTGAAATGTATAATTATTGCACGAAACAAATGTTATTGGTTTGTTCGCATGCGAACGGGAATCCTCACGAAATAAATATACGACAGACCAATTTTTATTGGAAAAAAAAATAACAGAAAGTCTTTGTCCAAATTCTTTATATAGTAGCGGGTTATTGTACCAACGTGGTACGACTAGACGATAGGATGAACTGGAGCTATGAATGTATGGTCGTAAATTTATAGTTTTAAATTTCGTTCGGAATCGACTTTTTAAATATCGATTTCCTTTTACGTCAATTATTATCGAAAAAAATGAAAAAATTAGTGTTTAAGTGAACAACTTCATCGATTTAAATTTATTAATAAATGAATTTTATAACTTTCGATATTATTTCACCGAATATTTTCGCTTACTAGGGCGATATTAGAACAAAACTCAGTATAAATAGTCGCATGTGATGTGCAGCAAAGGCGCACATTCGCCATTAACCTTTCCGGTAATAGGAAGTACACCCCCCCTCACCCTCCCCCAGCTCGGCTGCTCCACACTTCCAAATGGCTCCAGAGACACTGACGTTCGCGGTTACCAGGCGCGAGCCCGAGCTCGTCCGCCCAGCCCAGCCAACCCCTCACGAGTTCAAGAGGCTGTCTGACATCGACGACCAGGAGGGCCTCCGGTTCCATATCCCTGTCATCCAGTTCTACCCACGTGACGCGTCCATGCAGGGGAAGGATCCTGTTCGCGCTGTCAGGGAGGGCCTGTCCAAGGCGCTCGTGTACTACTACCCGTTCGCAGGACGGCTCAGGGAGTTGCCAGGGAGGAAGCTGATGGTGGACTGCACCGGGGAGGGAGTCTTGTTCATTGAGGCCGATGCGGATGTCACTCTCGAGCAGTTTGGCGACGTGCTCCAGCCTCCGTTCCCTTGCTTGGAGGAGCTCCTGTTTGATGTTCCTGGCTCTGCTGAGGTCCTCGATGCGCCCTTGTTGCTTATTCAGGTAATCCTTGGTTAATCACACCTCACACGATCGCATCGCCTTGTCCCCCTGTTCACCAGTGAGTTTTAAAAGTAATCGCTGACTTCTTACAGGTGACGCGCCTCACGTGCGGAGGATTTATCTTAGCCATACGACTCAACCACACCATGACAGATGCTCAAGGGCTTGTCCAATTCATGAACGCTGTTGGAGAAATGGCCCGGGGAGCTGCAGCACCTTCAGTCCTCCCTGTTTGGCGGAGGGAGCTCCTGGAAGCCAGGGACCCTCTTCGGGCCACCTGCACACACCGTGAGTATGAAGAGGTGCCCGACACGAAGGGCACGATCATCCCACTAGACGACATGACCCACCGCTCGTTCTTCTTTGGCGCCGCCGAAATTGCGGCCATCCGGCGCTCAGTCCCACCGCACCTCCGTGGATGCTCCACCTTTGAAGTCCTCACCTCATGCCTCTGGCGATGCCGAACCATCGCGCTCGAGGCCGACCCGGACGAGGAGGTGCGGATGATCTGCATCGTCAACGCCAGGGCCAAGTTCGAACCACCGCTGCCAGTAGGGTACTACGGCAACTTGTTCGCCTTCCCTGTGGCGGTCACAACCGCGGGGAAATTGAGCACAAACCCGCTGGGATACGCGCTGGAGCTGATAAGGAAGACCAAGGCCAGCGTAACAGAGGAGTACATGAGGTCGCTGGCGGATCTCATGGTCACAAGGGGGAGGCCGCATTTCACCGTGGTGAGGAGCTACCTGGTGTCGGACGTGACAAGGGCCGGGTTCGGAGACGTGGACTTTGGGTGGGGGAGGCCCAAGTATGGCGGGCCGGCAAAGGGGGGAGTGGGGGCCATCCCGGGGGTGGCGAGCTTCTACATACCGTTCAAGAACAAGATGGGGGAGGATGGGATAGTGGTGCCCGTATGCCTGCCGGCTGCTGCGATGGAGCGATTCGAGGGAGAGCTTAATGCCATGCTCGGATCAGAGGGGAAGACCGACGAGGGCAATAAATCAACGTTCGTGGTCTCGGCACTGTAATAATAACCAACAACAATAAGATGAAGAGGTGGGAGTACGTAGTAAAGAGAAGAAGTGCGTGTGCGCGGGTGTGAGTGTGCGCTTGTGTTACAGAGTAAAAGTAAGGTGGCGAATGTGAGAGTTTGTTGTGTATAGATTAGACGATGGAGGGTGGTCTTAGCTCTAAGATACTAATGGAAAAATGGATCATTCCCGCACGAACTTTGTTCCTATCTAACTTTATTGGAAAAATAAAGTACAAAGTTTGAAAATTAGGTAAATACAAACTCCGTTTAAAAATATCGAATTTGGTTTCAAACTTTGATATAAGGCTTGCAATTCGACTGCTTTAGCTATTTGATTTATTGAGACCCCTCATGTAAAGGCTTAACCATACGAGTAGTGATGATGAACTCGGTGTTGTTAGCAGTTTATCTTAATATTTATAAAAACTCGTGTTGATAGAGTTTTATGTCACTTTTTTTTTCATTTTTTTCTTATTTTCTTTTTATTGTTAGAGTGAATGATGTGTTTGTAACGCCGAATTTATCGATGTTAAAAGAAAAACTAAATTCATATAAAATTTTCATCGTACATAAATTTAACGTTAATTCGGTGGTTGAGAATTATTTTCCCAATAAAAGTTGATTTGGACCGACCTCCAGCACAACCCCCGATCGTTTTTTCTGAACAAAATCCATTTCACTTTTTTTTAAAGTCTCTAAAACTAAAACTACATCTCCATAAATAAAAGATAAGTCATGTTAATGTATTTTTAAAGCTGGATTCAGAGTAGTCAGGTTTATTTAAGGAATAATTTTTTAATATTTACGTGTTTATTTTTTTTACAATCATAGGCGGAAACGGGAATACACGGAAGGAACCGAGAAGATACTCGATGTTTGGGCAACACAAACCTTTCGACTAATATAATAAGGCAAATTATCGATATTTAGCCTCAACTATTGGCCAACTTTACGTTTTGTCGTATCGTTTAAAAATTTTTGAATTTGGCCTTATTTCAATTTTACTTTTCGATTTAGCCTTATTCGTAATGGACGTTAGGAGGAGCCGACGTGTCACTAACGTCCCTTTTTCTCTTCTTACGTGGATCATAATATAATATTTTTTTACCTATGTGGACAAAGGAGGGGGGAGAAGAGCGGGGAAGAGGGGGAGGGGATTCCCAAAGGAGGAGGGAGAAGAGCGGGAAAAGGGATTCGCAGAGGGGGAGGGGGAGGGAGTGGGTGCAGGGGGGGCGGGGAGTGGGTGTGGGGGCGAGGGGGAGGGGGGGAGTGGGTGTGGAGGCAGGAGGGAGGGGGTGGGAGTGGGTGTGGTGGCGAGGGGAAGGGGCGGGGATGGGTGTGGAGGCAGGGAGAGGGGCGGGGAGGGGGAGGGGGGCCGTGGGTGTGGGGGCAGGGGGGAGGGGGCTGGAGTGGGTGTGGAGGCAGGGGGAGGGGGGGCCGTGGGTGTGGGGGCGAGGGGGAGGGGCGGGAGTAGGTGTGGAGGAAGGGGGAGGGGAGTGGGGCGGGGAGTGGGTGTGTGGTGACGTGGAGACATAAGTACACGTCAGAAGACTACGTAGACATAATATTACAGACGTTAGTGACACGTCGGCTCCTCCTAACGTCCGTTACGAATAAGGCCAAATCGAAAAGTAAAATTAAAATAAGGCCAAATTCAAAAATTTTTAAACGATATGACAAAACGTAAAGTTGGCCAATAATTGAGGCTAAATATCGATAATTTGCCATATAATAATAATAATAATAATAATAATAATAATAATAATAATAAATCAACAGGGGAGCTTCTTCCCCTCTTCCGCTAGCATGTCCAGAGCTGCTGTTCCGTCTCTTGCGTGATTGATCGGATTTTTTAATGGGCAGAAAACTTAGTCTCCGTGATCGGGACGGTTCAGTGATTTTACTACGTGACCAATGGCTTCCTCCGTGATTTTGCGTCGGGAGAGGCGTCACCTCCCCTGGCTTTTGGATGCTGCTCCTTGTTGTCCCCTGTTCCAGCCTGCCGAGCGCGGCGAATTCAAAATCCTATCGATATTGGTTCCGATGTGTGGAAATGCCGGCCTCGGATCGGGTTTAGGGCTTATTTAGTTGGTCCCTGGCTGTAAAAGTGGCGCGACATCGGTGGCAGGGGTAACTGGTGTGTTGTCGGCGTTAAGGTTTCGGAAGGGTCGCGGTTTGTGCGGTGTGCTTTGGTTGCAGCGGCCAAGGAGGTGAAGAAGGACAAGGAACAGGCGGCTCCCAAATAGGTGAAGGAAGCTTCGCCGGAGGAATGCGACCAGGCGGTCGAAGGACTTAGTTCCGTGAAAGCAAAGGCCAAGGCCAAACAGACTGAAGAATATGGTGTGATTGATAAGTCCTTGTTACAGAAACTATGGGCTAGGCTCTTGGGCATCGGTCCTGCTCTGAGAGCCGTTGCTTCGATGAGCAGGTTTTTCTTCCGGGTGAATATTTTTGTTGTTCCGGTTGATGTTATCGTCTTTGTGCTATAGGTTTTCGTTTTGTTCAGGGAAGACTGGGCCGTAAAGATTCGCCATTGGAAAGACAAGTTCAAATCAACGCTGCAACACTATTGGCTAGATACTAACTTACTCTGGGCCAATGTTAGAATTAGTTCCCGTTTGCTTGTAAATGTTGCCTATGGAAAGAGCCTGTCCAGAAGGGAGAGGCAACAGCTAACACATACCACCGCAGACATTTTCAGGCTAGTTCCTTTCGCAGTGTTCATTATAGTTCTGTTCATGGAGTTTTTGCTGCCTGTATTCTTGAAACTCTTTCCCAACGTGTTGCCATCAACCTTCCAGGACAAGATGAAAGAAGAGGTAAGCCTTGCTATCTGAGATGTGCCTTGAATGTTTACTTTTATTATATCGGGCTAGTCTTTCAGGACATGTAGTGAATGGGAAATCAAGCTAACCTTGAGTTGACTATTGAGCTTTTAATGAATTATAAGTCTGAGGCTATAAAAACTTGAGCACAAATTCATATCACGAAAGATTGTTCAGTGCCGTACTTTTGGCGCTCAAATATACTTCAAAAATTGGTTGTGGAAATTGCACGCGTATAGTTGAAAATTATTACATACACTAACACTCACTCGTACAAACTCTATGGAAAGTTGAAAATCATCACACACACACACACACGTTCTGTCCTTTCTGCAAAGTAGTTGGTCCACATGAGGATTAACATGCATTTAGTCCTGGTATACGTGCCTATGCCCGGGATAAAGTAAAATATTTCACACTTCTTATTTTCCAATATGCATCACTTTCTGCTGTTTATTTAGGCATCTCTAATTTTGAGAGAATGTCTGTGTTTGAAGGAGGCACTTAAAAGGCGTTTGAATGCAAGAATAGAATATGCCAAATTTCTCCAAGACACAGTGAGAGAAATGGCCAAGGAGATTCAAAATTCACAAAGCAGGGATATTAAGAAGACGGCTGAAGATCTTGATGAGTTTTTGAACAAGGTGAGATGATCTTTCCTGTTTGATTCCCTGGAAAAGTGATCTCATCCTTCTTTTTCCTGACTAGGTTAGACGGGTTCAGGTGTTTCCAATGAAGAAATTCTTAGCTTTGCTAAGTTATTCAACGATGAGCTAACATTAGATAACATTAGCAGGTTGACGATCCTTTTGATTATTATTGCCAATTCCCCTTTATCTACATTCGTCAGATTGTTGGAAAAGTGTTGTGACCTGGCTGACCCGTTTCCTTGTTGTAGGCCATGATTAGTGAACATGTGCAAGTATATGGGAATCCAACCATTTGGGACTGATGTGTATTTGAGTTTTATGCTCCGAAATAGATTATGAGAGTAAGACGGATGTCTAAACTTTTCCATAATAATCTTATTGTAGACTCCCTCTGCAAACTATCTATTGGAGCAGTAACTTAGTATTTGATTTTTGCTAATTCTGTTTGGTACTTTAAAAATAGTTGCTGGAGTTATGTGCGAAGCATACGCAGTTCAACTGGATCCACGAATTTGTTGACTGTGCAGGACACAGTCTGCTTAAAGCTTTGATTTCTGTTAGAGTGTATTTAGACATAAAGTTTATCTAGATTCATTAGGTGAATTGTCCCACATCGTTTAGAATATTGGTTAGGGGTTATGCTTTATGCTATATATAAAGCTTGTACTTATATGCTTTGAATAATATAATATATACACACAATATATTTTTCTTATAGCCTTTTACAATTTCTATTGTTCTTAAGATGGCTCACCATTTATTTGAACATGAAAGAAGTTTGAAAGAATAATGAAAACATCTGGTTCAATTGAATTGACTACTGTTGTGTTTGTGCATGGTAGGATCAAGAATGATGATAGGATGATTCAAGCAGAAGGTGTCGAGTCTCTTTCAGAAGCAGAGCTTCGCCAATCATACTACAGCACGCCTTCTTCTCTGTTATATCCCAAAACTTGTTTGTGCTTTCTGCCTGCCCAAGATGGCTTCATATGTGAACGCGTGATTGGCTGGATCTCTCTCAACCATTCTTTGCCATCTTCTCTCCTTATTCTTTCAAGGTAATTTCCAAGTTATCAGAATGTTTTATATCTAGTGCTTTGATTGTTACTTATATGATGCCCTTGTTTCCCAGAGCCTTCTCGGTATCTGGAACGGTTCGGCCAGAAGAAGCTGTTCAAGCCACCCTATCATCTCTTCCGGATGACGTTGTGAATACTGTTCAAGTGACAACCCTACCATTTGAGGATTCCCTTGCTGAAAGGAGAAGAAAGCTGGAGTTCCTAGAAATGCAGGAGGAATTAATAAAGGTCAGTAGCTGGATCTTTCTCTTTTTTTCTAGTTGAAGTTCTTATATCTTTTGATTTCCTAGAATATTTTAGTTTATGTTTGTCCAAATGCTTTGGAAGCTGGTAATAATATTAGCGGTGTATGGCTTATGCAGGAGGAAGCAAAAATGAAAGAATCTGCTGTTAGCCAGAAGGAAGAGGAAGCATCTTTTGAAAGCCCTGTGGCTCCTTCTGATGCAGTAGAGCAGGCAAGATTGAGAACGCTGGAGAAACATGAGCAACTTTTTGAGCTCAGCCGTGCATTGGCCGTGTTAGCATCAGCATCTGTATGTCCAAGAGCTCACTGGCTTTTTGTCAATATGATTTGGTATGGACACTTGCATTTTCTCTAATGTTTGTGTTTGTTATTCAGTCTGTCAGTAGGGAGAGAGGTACTTTTCTACAGTGGGAATTCAATTCACTAGTTTCTTGTGGGTGTTCCTCTTATTTATCCATTTCCCGTTGCCTATAAATGGCAGATTGATTTATACAACAATGTGGTTGAAAGGGAGGGTTCGGAAGGTGAAAAAGAAGCTAAGCAAGCTTATAAAGCTGCTAGAGAGGACAGTGACCTCGCTGTCGAGAAGTCTCTCCGCGATAAGGTGTCTTCTGTTCTCATAAATAGGGTAAGAGAAAGCTTTGCTTTAGTAGGCATTGCATTCGACATGGGTAATCAATCAGCTTGCAGATCTGCCCGTAGCAGTCACCACATCACAAGGATGGTATGATTTTATCTCCATTTCAGGTTGGCACAATGCTCCATAACCTCGAAAAAGAAATTGACGATGTTGATGCTAAAATTGGTGACCGATGGAGATTGCTTGACAAGTTAGTGGCTGGATGCTTCTTCGATCCTCTAATTTCTGGCCATGACTAATATTTCTGATTCTTGCTCTTGAGATTTGTTGACTAAAGTTTTCAGATGTTTGATTTCCACTGAACCTCGTTGCTTAAATTTTCCAGAGATTATGATGGGAAAGTGACTCCTGAGGAGGTTACAAATGCTGCTATGTTCCTCAAAGACACCCTCGGCAAAGATGGCATAAAGGAGCTTATTAGTTTTCTGTCCAAAGACCAAGGTCAGTGATGCCCAGACAACATAATCTCTGCTTTCTGTTGCATTAGCTGAGGCTTCCTAGAAACAAGCTTGCGAAATAGAAGCCTATGTTGGCATAAAGCTCGCTAGAAAATCATCTGGTCATTAAGATTAGATTTATCTGTTTTGGGTCTTACCCGTGTTTGTTGCTACCTAAAATGAGAAACTCGCGATAGAGGCGTAAAACCTGCCTTTTATTTCCCCTTCTCTTACCCCTAATTGTCTCTCATGTTTTCTTTCTGTGGTCGAGCAGAGGGACGAATCCTCGTGGAGGATATAGTCAAGATCGGGAGCCAGATCAACCTCGACGACGCGGTCGAGGAAAAGAAATCGCACTTATAGTTCCACCAGAAGATTCAGCCAAAATGCTTCCTCATCCTCCTTCGAAAGGGGATTTTGCTGATATTAAGCTTCTCATGTCCGCTTTGAAGGTTTCAGGGAGAAGTATGTATGCCAAACACTTTGCCATGGATGTAGTTACGGAGTTAGTTGGCTTCTTAAAAGGTTGTAAAAGTGATCGTCGAACTGGATTGGACGTTTTACACTAATTTTAAAATTCGTCATTGCCCGTGCAGCGAATTTGATTCGCAAAGATTCAGTGTTTCTCGATAATTTTGTATTTAAAATATTGAATTAAGGTTTTCAAAGAGAATTCTAAGTTCGAAACACTCAGTTTTTTGAAAATATGATTTAAAAAATTTAAAGAAATATTTTATCTAATTATCCTTGTGGGCAAATGTGTTGGATTTGATCACCACTCGCTGTTGTCGTCTTTTGAATTCCATAGGAAAAATATTGTTTTTTATTTGTCCATAAATGTTTCCCATAATACAAGTACATTTACTCCATTAAAGGTAGGCAGTTAATTAATGTCGAATTTTCATCGGTCTACCGAAATTAATGCGGCGAGAGTTTGGTGGTCTCGTTCTTAACAAGCTCTTGTCCGATCCAGACAAATATGACATTAACCCCACGTGAAACGCAAGTCTGTCCGAGGAGGCCCGCAATTAGACGCGTGTCGTACTTCTATTGGTATGATCAAGAGGTAATCAAGTAAGCCTCACGTGAGACCGCGTCGCACCGGATCACTCTCTCTGGTTCGAAATCGAGCCGGATCGAAAGGCGCTTCGCTTCGCAAGAGTCGTGCTTTTTTCAAACAGCACTTTCAGTAGGAAATCGAACTGGAGCTGAAGTCATCGGGAAGTTCTTTTTCAAATTTCGAGCTTAACAACTAGTAGAGAGAAGACGGGGAGCTGGAAGGTGAGGACTTTGGAAGAGTCTTTCGGTTGCTCTTTCTGCTCGAGGTCGACTCCTGCCACGTGGCGCAACCCCGGGGGGTTTGGGGGCGTTGGGAGTTCAATTGAGCCGGTGGCTGTTGGTTCGAGGTCGGGGAAGCAAGAAAGGAGCTTCTCCTTTTTGTTTCCGGGTTCTGCTAGGGATCACTGGGAGGTATCCCTGCTGGGAAAATCTAGGGTTTTGATTACGAGGAGTTGAATTGGGGGTTTGACAATTAGTGTCATTCGAGATGAATTTGAGGGGAGATTTCGTGTGACCGTTTTAGGGCTTGTTTGTTTGCTTTTGTGTTTATTCTTTGTTGGGTGTGGGGAGATGTTTTACTCGCAGTTTATATTAGCCAAGAAAGGTCCCCTCGGGACGATATGGATTGCTGCTCATTTGGAGCGTAAGCTTCGGAAGAATCAGGTGGCTGACACTGATATTGGCGTCTCCGTGGGTGAGCTGATTCTCCCCTTGTCCCCTGTTCTGCTGAGGAAGTGATTGCGGAATTTCTAGTCCTTTGCCTAGTTATGGATAAGACACTGCGTCCTATTTTGGGCTAATATTTGGTGCCTTTTGTCGTTCTAAGTAGTCTGTGTGTACCGAGTTGTTTGCCGAAGCCTAGAGTTGGTTTGGTGCCTAGTTTTTGCATAGCGAAAAGTTGCTTTTCCAGGGAGATGGTGCTGTGTTATTAATCATAAGCTACACTTCAATCAAGTCCCTCTTCCTGAATCTTGATGATCTTTTAGGTCGTTTACTAAGTTTTTGGTGAACTTGCGAAAGACAAAAATATTACTGGCAGAGCTGAGATCGAATTTCTTTATTTGGAATTTTGTCTTTTTTTGGAGAATCCGTTAAAACATCATTAAGACACTTCTCAATGAGCATGTTCTCATGGCTCGAAAACATGCTGCTCGTTCATTAAATGATTAAAATGACAATCTGAGTGGCTGTTCCAATTCCATTCTCCTACTCGAGGCTTGCCAAACAGTTTCCTGGGAAGTATATTTGAAATGGAGATCGATTTGATGCAATTATTTTCTTTGTGGTTTTTTCTACATTGTGTTCTAATTTTTCCCTCTCTCTGCTCAGATTCAATTATTTTCCCGGAGGTGCCGATTGCCCTTAGGTTATCTAGCCATCTGTTGCTTGGTGTGGTGAGAATTTACTCAAGAAAGGTGAATTACCTTTTTGACGATTGTAGTGAGGCCTTGCTTAAGATAAAGCAGGCCTTTCGGTCCACTGCTGTTGATTTACCTCCGGAAGAATCTACTGCTCCATATCACTCCATTACCCTACCGGAGACTTTCGATCTAGATGATTTTGAGCTCCCAGAAAATGAAATGTTCCAAGGGTTAGTATCAAATTAACTTTGACTTTTGCATTGGATTTTTCTCATATAGGAACACATTATGATGTTTGATTAAAAGTCAGGTTGAATTGCGATTTTTTTTCTTGGCTTGATTTCTAAATTTAGGGAAATTTCCTTATATATAAGTAGGTAAAATTATCTTGATCAATGACATGCTTTTGTGCAGAAACTATGTTGATCATCACATTAGTGCTAGGGAACAAATTACACTTCAAGACACGATGGAGGGGGTTGTCTACTCCTCACAATTTGGACCTGATGGTCATTTCCTTACCCATGGCTTTTGTTGGGTTTAAAGTTTTCTTAGTGTATGATCGACTTTGCGGAGCATGTTCATTTTTCAGTGTGTTTTATACAGAGCGCTTCGGAGACGGGGGCACTTGTGAAATTAATCTCGATCTTGATGAGGTATGGTTTATTTATCTATTTATTATAGGGGAAAGGGGAGATTGATTGGTGAACTCGCTTGGGAGAGTTTTATCAGTGGCAGAAATGTTCGATCTAGTCTATCTGTCTTCTCCCCTAAGGGGAAGTGATTCTCTCTCCTCTCTCTCTTTGTGATGTTATCGTTTCCAGACCTTCATTTTGAAATTCCTCTTTTCACAAATGTCAGGAGGCTTTCTTGCAGAAGGTTGAAGAAACAGAGCATGCTGAATCACAGTATGTTCTTGTTTTCTCCTTTAAAAATTTGTCTCTTGAAGATGGTAGAATTACTTCATGTTCAGTGAAAGGAAAATGCTACTTTCAGCTTTCAACATGGTTCTGACATAGTTTCTGAGATTCTCTTTTGTACAGCAATAATTTTGCATCTCCTCATCCTATAACGCCCAAAGAGGAGGAGGAAGATGAATTTGAAAGAAATAGCATTCTGAGATCTGTGCTGGGTGATGCAAGCAATAAGCAGGTTATTGTATTGATAAAAACTTTATCATGGTTGAGATTTGCCCAAATTAGTTGTGACTTCCATTGAATATGAACTCAGATATCTGGTCTAACTGGTGCAGATTGAACCTACAACTGTCGATTCTGAGCCGCCAGAATATGCAGAGGCCCCAGCAACTCCTGGATTAGTTAAAGAGGCAAACTTGTCCAGTGTCAAAGAGGCTCTCAACTCTGATAATCATTTTGTGGCTTCTACTACAGGTGAAGGTAGATAGGGTATCAGTATTTTATGTTTATCATAAATGTGGACTGCTTCTTTCAAGAAGTTTACTCACCATAAAGAGGCTGTTTCCAGTGATGCACGCTGAGAATAATGCCGTGGAGATGGGCATATTACAAACTAGTGGAGAAGGGACTTCACAGCCTTCCATGAATGAGCATATGTTAGAAAATGGTGATGAATCATCTACTTTTACTCTGAAAAATTCTTTCTGAACCTGTGACGTCTAGTTTTGCAAAAAGTACATCTATAAATGTCATAATGGATTATTTTAATACAGCAGAAGCAGGAAAGGATGTGGATAATCTGCAGGAAAGGGATGCCACCTTTGATTCACCAGATAGTGCACTTAAGCTGTCCAATTTAGAAAGTGGTACTTTGGATGAGTCGATGGATTGTCAGAACTCGAATCTCCATAATGTGATACAGGACGATGATAACAGAAGGCAAGATGTATTGCATGCCGAAGCTACAAAGGAGGCCCTTGGCACTAATTGTATTAATCCAGATTTAGATGATATCCCGAGGGGGGAACCTTTTTCATCTGAGAATAAGGATGATTTTCCTATTCCAACTGGTCCATCAAAAGATGTAAAGAGTACAGTGACTTCTGATGCACCACCTACCGAGATAATGCTGGCAGCTGGTGATGCTGCTGATGAAGTAAATACACTGCTTGAAGATTTCACCCCTGGCATGGAGTTCCTTGAAGATCACAGGGGTAATGCGAAGATGACAAATATTTCAGGAAAGAAACGGAGCCTTACTGAAAGTACGCTGACTGAAGTATCTTCTGAGATGAGTTTTTCTAAAAGAACTCTGGAGTCAGTTCCTGATGATGATGATTTGTTATCCTCCATTCTAGGTAGCTACTAGCCTCTTGCTTGCCTAATTATCCATAGAGATGTATTTATTTTTGGATGCCGTTCAGTTTCTTTCTGATAAATTTTTTCATTGATTCACAATAATGATTGAATTCTATGTTCTATTGGTTTACTTATTTAGTGGGGAAAAGGTCTTCTGCTTTGAAATTGAAGCCTAGCCCTGCACCTTCTGAACTGCCCCTTTCCAAGCGCCAGCGGATTACTCAGCGTGTTGCTGCCAATAAGAGGAAGGTTGCTGTTGATGATTCTATGGTCTTGCATGGCGAGTATGTCTATTTGTCTTTACCTGGAAGTTGTACACTTCCATTATTATTCGACTCATACATTTTGAGGAATATTTTTGCTTTTTCTTTGCTCTAAGTATTGTTTTGGATCTGTCCATAGTGCTATTCGACAACAGTTGACAAATACGGAAGATCTGCGGCGTATACGGAAGAAAGCTCCTTGCACCCTCCCAGAAATATCTTCCATCCAAAGACAGTTTTTAGGAGAGGAAATACTTACCGAACCAATCATTACAGGTAAATCTGTAATCTCTGATTGACATCTGGTTCATAACGTGCCATGAAGTAAGTCTACAATTGTCAAGTTTCTACTCTCAGGTTTCTCTTTGGAATTACATAATCTACATAAGGAGGCATATGACCTAAGTCGAACCATAGTTTTGGAAGCTATTACTCTAGCTGTTGGAGTAGATTCAGTGCAGGAGCCTATTGAAATTCGACCCAGTAGTGACACTCAATTCATTGAAGATGGACTGGTCCCAGAACTCACAGAGACGGTGTCATGTTCCGAGCCAAAACAGAGTGAATATCTTGGTCTCGTTCCTCTCGTTGGTATTCCTGGAGTGAATTGTCAAGAGGAGCATATGGACAATGTAAATGAAAGGAAGCTGGAAGCAGAAAGAGTTGATGCAATTTTGCAAAACGATGCCCCTGTTTCCCGGCCAGAAACATATTATTTCCCTTCTATTGTTCCTGAAGATGCAGAAAGTTATGCTGGAAGTTCTGCTAGGAAGTTAGACTCAGTGGTTCGTGATGGTGCTGGTGCATGCATTAATGCAGACCAACCTAAACCAACAACATCAGATGCTCAGTGTTCTGAGAATGACTCCTCTAAAGGGGGTTCAATGTTGGAAAAAGGTTCCGCCGATGCAGAAGAAAATGTGTTTAGGGACAATCCCAGGGTTGAATCTACGGATCAAATGGGAGAGGAGGTTTCTGTGGGAGGAGATGGCTTTAGGGAGCGTTACGGAGCTACTGCGGAGACAGATTGTTGCTTTACTGCTAACAGCATGGAGCAGGATATTCAAGAGTTGGTATACAATCAAAATCCGATTGAATTTCAAGATGGTTTTGGTCACTCCTTGGTACACAATGGACACATAGGTTATGAAGAAAGCACGAGCTGCTTTGACCCTCAGTGTAGCAGAGATGGGGAAATCCCTAGTGTTGGGAACTCAGTTGTCGATTTGTACACAGTAAGTTTTCTCCCGTATAAAAACACATGGGTTCTTATGTATTACCGAATGGTTTTATTATTTTCTCCTCTCCTTTCATATGTCGTTCCTCCTTACCTCCTTCCAAACTAAGAAATTATTCGCCTCTGACTCTTTTGTTGGCATCATGCTTGACACGAATTAGGAAGAAAATGCATAATTACTCAACATAAATGAATGGTGGTGCAAGTATTGCTGTCTATTGCATTTGCTCTGGATAGATGAAGTGAATTTTTGACTGAGTCGATGGTGTCCCTGTCTGCAGTACATGTTTTAGAGAGAACGGTCAATTTTAGTTTTTTCTGTTGTATGTGTCCATGTTAATGTTCATTGAAGCTCCCAAATATTTTCGTTGCTTTCGGTTGGTGGCAGTTATGGTGCTAGCTTTAGCTGATGTATGCTTGTGCTAAAACATATCTTATGCATGCAGGATTTTGAAGATGCAATGGCCATGAATGATACAGGTTCTTTCTCTTTAAAGGGCTCATTCTTTTCTGCTGTTGTTAAATTCTTCCACCCCCGCATAATCTGAACAGATGCTTTACAATATTTAAATTAGAATTTCTGAACATGGACGACGACGACGACGCGGCCGATGATGGCACTATAGATGCCAATGATCCTCAACTTCTTGAAAACAGGGGTTGGTCCGTCAGAACCAGGTTATTTTTCATCCTGCATTCAAGATATGGGATATCTTTGGCTTGTAGGGGAAGAACATGGCCCGAACTCTGTGATTTACTGACAGTTCTAGACAAATCATATGCTTTTCCAGTTTGGCTGCTGCCGTCCTTGATACAATGTGATGTCTATTATCCTCGATAAGATGATGCAATCGTTTATGTGCTTTTACCAGCTATCTGAACTTGCTTTCTTTTTCATATTTCTTCTTCCAGAGGTGTCGCCAAGTATCTCCAGACTCTTTTCCAAAAGGAGAGACTCCCCGAAATACAGGGAAGAAAGGTGGTTGTTGTGGACAACTTGGTGGCGGGGAAAACTCGTAAGGAGGCGTCGAGGCTGTTCTTTGAATCATTGGTAAGCTTATCGGTTCCAATATCTGGCCAGACTGGCATTTCCGCTCATCTTCCCTCGGATTACCATGAATTTGCGAAGATTTACCTTGAGTTTGAAATTCCCTGGATCTCAGGTACTTAAGACGAGGGATTACATCCAAGTAGAGCAGCGACAGCCCTATGACAGCATAATCGTGACGCCTCGCTCCATGCTCATGAAGTCGGAGTTCTGAACCATGTAGAGCACAGTAGGGTTGGTTACAGCTACTTAGTCACATTATCTAGTATTAGTTCGGGGTGCACCTCCCTTCCGTTAGATGCGTCCCTTTCCTATTCGTCCGTCGGCCTTCCTGACGGTAGGGGCCACCTCTTCCTATTACTTATTGTGTACCGTGTCTCTTAAACTATCTGTCAAACATACTGATGTTAACAGTTCCGTCGGTATAGCTAGGACTGTTGATAGTATGTGTAATCATTATTGTTCAATACATGTTTATGTAAAAAGAAGGTTGTCGTAGCTATGATACGAGCCTGCAGTTGCTGTGGGCTTGAATAAAGAACAGATCATCCCTTTGTGTTCTGGGCCTTCCATGTCTTTCTTTACTTCCGCAGCGAATTACAGCGACGAGTAGTTGTGTGGATTGAAGGATTTGCACGTAACTGGAACGAAAATATGGAGACCAAATCATGAAAATAACATCAATTTTGGACTAGAACTAGAAATAAATCACAGACTTCCTGCGCCGGGACCGATTTTTGTCCCGAGACTCGTCGGAGTCACGACGGAGAGACGATAGATGATGCTGACGGCGGCTGTGGCGGCGATTCTGTGCTTCATTTCTTTCCAGCTGACAACGGCGACGGCCGGGGTGGTGAAGGAAGTCGAGGGAGGGCCAGAGGGCGTGGTATGGGTGGTGCAGCTTTCGGACCTCCACTTCAGCGTCCACCATCCCGACCGGGCGCGCGACTTTGCCAGCCACGCGAAGCGGGCGCTCTCGATCATAAAACCTTCGCTCGTCCTCATCACCGGAGACCTCACCGATGGCAAGAGCGAGGACCTGCTCACGATGAAGCAGGACGAGGCGGAGTGGATTGAGTACGGGGACGTGATCGATGACGTGGCGAGTCGGAGCGGGATCGATCGGAGCTTGTTCTATGATGTCAGGGGGAATCACGATAGCTTCGGAGTGCCTATTCGCGGAGGGCCGTTGGATTATTACGCCAAGTATAGTGTCAATGGCCGGTTAGGGAGGAATGGCACCGTCAACAGCGTCACTCTTGTGGTATTGACACAGATTGGTGATTATTTTGTCTCAAGTTGATTGATTATGCGGTGAATAACCAGGAAGTGATGCTACATCTCTGATGGAAGCTCCTGGTAGTTAAGCATATATTTTCTAATTTCTGTTTTCCCCCTTCTAGTGGATGCCGAGAGTGATCAGCTATGATTTTGGATGCCCCTAGGAACAAGGCTAGTTTAACAGTGATTAGGAGCATTAAGGATCCGGGATCTGTTACCGTCTGCACCTGTTATTTGCTGTTCTTCTCTTAATTAAATTCGTGCAGGAGTTATTTGTAGTTCTTCTCTCATTTAACTTCGCGTACTAAAGTCTTGTAGCTTATAAAACGCTTCCCCAATGAATAGAAACCTATCAAAAGGGATACTTCCAGAAATCTGTAGATATTTATCTATTCTCTGGGCAGTTTTAGTTCTTTATCGGAAACTTTTGAGTTGATTTAGCCAACAGATAACCATTTCCAAGTCCTTTTATTTAGTCCTTTCTGAGTAATTACTTTTTTCTGATTGTAGATGTGTATCTTGCTGCATTTCATTGTTAATGCTTTTGATTCTTGTTTAAGCAGACAAAGGATCGGAAACATCTATTTGTGGGATTTGATAGCGCGATGCCGGTTGGCGTGCGTGGCCCAACGAATCTCTTTGGTCATCCTTCTGACCAACTGTTATATGAATTAGATGGGGAGCTTTCCCAGTGGGATTCTAAGCCATCCAGATCAGTGACTAAGTTGGCTTTTGGGCATTTTCCACTTTCTTTCTCTGCTGCCACTGATTCGGGGAAGAGCCTCAGAGACGTTTTCCTCACACATTCCCTGTCTGCTTATCTCTGTGGGCATCTGCATACAAAGTTTGGCAGAAACTTGAAGCGGCATCATCAGTCGAATTCCAGATATTCTTCTATCAACAATGAGTTTTTTCAGTTGAATATTCACAACAGTCCTTCAACTATGACCAATTCGTGTTCCAGAGGAGGGCCCCATTTCGAGGAGTTCTGGGAATGGGAGATGGGTGACTGGAGAAAGAGCAGAGCCTTGCGTATTTTGGCCATTGATGATGGCCATGTCTCATATTTGGACACAGACTTGCTGCCAGGCTTTCAAGAAACCATCGTCATGCCCACCTTTCCATTGGACTCGCGATTTATGTCGTCATCGTCAGTATATTACAAATACAAATGCCAACATATGGTTCCTTCGTCCTATGAAACTATCCGTGCTCTCGTTTTTTCTGCCACTCCAATTATTTCCGTAGTGGCCAGAATTTATGACCGAGAAGTTGGATCAATGAATTTACTCGTGGATACTCCCATGACCAAACGAGAGGGTGACAACTTTCGGGGGGACTTGTATAGTGCTCCTTGGAATTACAAAGCTTTTGAAGACCAATCACCTGATCGATATTGGATTCAGGTGGAGGCGATTGATGGCACTGGAAAATCAAGCTTGAGTGATCTGAGGCCATTTTCTGTGGAAGGTCTTACTGCTAAAGTCAAATGGACATGGAAGGAGTTCTTTGTCATGGGTTGTCAATGGGATGCCTTATATTACTCAATCCTGTGGTCGTCCCTGTGTTTTATCATTGTCATTCTTCTTCTTCCCATAACATTTAGAATCATTACAACTAATCAGGTCTCTTATAGAAGTTTCATCGCCCATAAATGCATAGGAAGATTTATTGCATGGATTTTGCATGAAATCTGGACCATACATGCCTTATGGTTCAGCATAATCGGTTATGTGTTCTTCCTTCTCATATTCCCCTGGTGTAGTGGCCAAATTTTTACAGACAGTGGAAAGGGATATATGACATATAAGGGCTGGGCTCCGGAGGATTTCACTTCTAGTGGAAATCATCTGTACATTGCCCGTCCTGATGTTATGGTAGTTGTTCTCCCTCATCTTGTCCTGGTTGTTTTGCCAATGATCCTTTGTGTTGCAACCTTTGCTGCTGAAAGAGGCTTCTACCAAGAATGCACATACACCAGTTTCGAGAAAAAGGAAGATGATTATCCTCAGGAAAAGAGATCTTTGACACAGAATGATCAGGGAAGTTCAATACCAAGAGCTAGAACTAGCAAGAGGTGGTTACGCAAGTTCCTTTTTCTGATTTGCTTGGGAATTTTATGGAAGCATTATAAGGTAAGATACTCTTCTGATAGTTGTGTTTTTTTGGTATGAAAAGCTCACTGATAAGCATGATTACGCAACACATAGCGTATCAAGTTTGGAACTGGTAGACTGACTTCTAACAAATGAGGTTTGCAACTTTATGTTGTGTGCTGTTGCTCCTATATGATGGTTGCCTTTTTTAATCCGGTCAAAACCAGGCCTTTCTTTTAAATGATGGACACGGAGCTTTCCTCAGCAAATAATTAAATCACGTTCATGTTGGCTATTTCGAAAGGAGCTCAGTCTAGTACATTCTAGAGATTGGTGGGCCTGTCATATCTCATCATCGTGCCCGGTGTAGGATTACTTCTCTGGTATTATATTTCCTCAGTGAATGCGGAATTCTGTAATCTAATACCACCTCAGTCATTATATTTGATTATTGTCTGAACATTACCCAATCTTCCTTTCAGCTGACCATCGTAAGAAAATTTTATTGCAAGGAGAATGCTTCAGCCGCTAGCTTCGTCTAGTCGATATTCTAATTCCTTAACCCAAGCGTTTTTTTCTTTCTCTTGACAGAGCTGCAGGGCTCTTGCAAAGGGTTATGATATGAATCCCATGGTTAATTTCGCATGGTATTGCTTCTCAGTCCCTCTGTTGTTGGTTTATGCTGTCTATGAAACAAGGAGCATTAGCTATGCTGTCACGGGAAGGTAGTTTTTTATGGCCTGGAGAATCAGAGAGTGACTGAACCTGGGTTGAGCTCCTCCCGAGAGTGTTCCCTATCAATATCTGTGACGACTGAGCATCAGTTTTTGCAGCCACCTTCTTTCAGATATATCTTTCCAAGGTACTGAATTCAGAACCATTTCTTCCCTCTTCTTGTTTTTAAGGAAAAACTTTTTGGGTGGATGAGAGGCGCGGTTGATAGTAACTTGATGCAGACTTAACCACACATATTTAGCCAAATCAACCCAGCCTTTTAATGTTATTGTAAGATGTTGTAACCTGGATCTCTTCTCATCTCGTTGAGAACAGTGATGTTGAATCGTAACAATGAAGCACACTGTTAATCAGCACTCACCAATTATGCTCGCATTCCCTGTTAGGGGTGGGGATATTTTTCTTTATTATTTTTTATTTCGGGGAAGCCTCTTTGTTTACTTGGTGGCCTGATGAGTTGAAGAACTTAATCTGGGTAAAAATTCATTAATGGGAAGTGTCATTAACAAGAATTATAGAACCGCTTTTGATCTAATCTGAGTTGAAGAACTAGTTTGTCCGGAGGGGTAGAGGATTGTGGATGGCAACATGTTGGGTATTTTGAGTATGGATATGCGGAAGCGAAAATACGCTCTAATTATGTTTTATTGCCAATACCAATATTTTCTCTTTATCTTCTTGAAAATTTTTATTCAACAAATCTTCGGTCTAATCTTCTAAATATAGCTCATCCTCGAATATTTGATTATTTCCACAGAAATCTTACTCGTTTTTTCCTCTCCGAGATCTTACGACATAAGTGCGCTTTCTTTTTTACACACAATAGGAAATCTTTTATTTTTCATTTTCATGGGCATAAACCATCAGGATTCAAAATGGAGCAGTCAAATGCAAAGCATAATTTTTCTCTAACATTTGATCCACACTTATGATCCACACTTAGCAAACTCTGTCTGATTCCAAGTCAAATAAAACATTTGATATATATTTGGTACCTGTTATTATCTTTACGACATGGTATAGGAATTCTTCATCCCCAATCATCACTTTAGATTTGTCAACTTTGTCTAGCCTCATAAAACGGTTCAAATCTGGCGTCATGTGATTTGTACAACCACTATTTGATCTCGTACCTTTGCCGAGAAACACGTAGCAACAAACAATTGATCATCTTCTTCTTCTATCGCTTGTGCTTGTTCCTGTTGAGAAGCTTCATTGTTTGAACTTAGACTTCCACGGGGAAGACATTGTCCCCCAGCATGATGCAGACAGAACATTTCCTAAAATGGAAAGGACATGCTTCAACATTTCATTATTGACGTAACTGCAGTTTGCCTCCCCCCGGTCCCCTTTTCTTTCTTTCTTTTGAAGGGAATTCCTTTCTTCTTTTTTTACTTTTATGTTTTATCTTTTGACATTGCCGGACGAGACAAGCAGCCCGCTGGCTGATGCCCACCCATTTTGCAATAGGGGCGAATACCAAAGTCTCTTCGCGAGGGGGGGGGGTGGTTATGTGGCTCAACGAAGGATGTCTTCGGCATCCGCTTCTGTTTGAAATAAGTAAATAAATTAAACGAAAACATTTTTCGTTTCTTTATCTGATGGCCTTGCTTACCACAACAAGTTGATTCTTCTTTGATGTGTATGTAAGATATTATTGATTAAGAATGAAGTTGCAATAAGCATGTCCTTTCCATTTTAGGAAATGTTCTGTCTGCATCATGCTGGGGGGGGGGGGGACAATGTCTTCCCCGTCACCACTACTTATCCCTCCAAAACATCAACAGTACAGAAACAACGAAACATAAAAGTTTGACCTCGACCTTCCCACTTTTGAGTAATTAATTAAAAATAAATTTGTGCGATATTTGATGTGTGTATCTCAAATCCCCCCTCTCCCTCACACTTTCTATCGAACCGTATCTTAATGCCAACTATGATCCGATGATATATTATGCTTTGTGTCGGCACCTCGTGATGTCTGGAGGCAGCAGACAACTTTCCCTTAACAACCGTGTCTCCCATTTCTTTCCTAGCTTTTTCTGTGAGTCTCCGTTATGATGGCACCTGATTGTTATGAGCCAACACCAAAAAGAGGGCCAGCTTTTGGCTTAGCTCTATTCCATTCCGTCCAGATGGTGGAGGACGAGGTTTCCCGGCACGGCCGGATTGTGAGCGATGGGAATTCGTCTTCGGATAAGATAGGACCGAGGAGATCAAGATTCTGAGTCGGCATTTGGTTTTCGACATACTTTGGAATTGTTGTTTTGGCATGTCCATGTTGTTTTTTCTTTCCCGTTTTTGTTTCTGGATAGACATCCTTTTTCTTTAAGTTCATATGAGAAGCATTTTTGATTCGTTTAAAACTTTTGAGCTCGATTGGTCCGCCGTTGAGGCTCGGTCGAGAGGTGAGATCAGCACACCAGCAACAAGACTGGGAATCCATAATCTAGTACGAGTGATTCATCCGAATGTGTCGTTCGATTTACCAAGAAGCTTAAGCAACTGAGGGGCCCTTTTCGCAGTCTGAGTACAAACCAAAACTAATCTGGGACGTGTGCTCGAATGATCACCTGAGGGTGGTTTTTCCTAATATTCGTTGCGTGCACAATTTGTGCTCTCTTCGCTTTTGAGCGTGAACGGTGGGAAAACCGGGGTTTTCATGAAACCAAGCCCACAACAATGGACCCACACACGAAACAGGCCTCACTGTCGTTCCATAAGCATATGTCGTCTCCGGCGAGCGGGGGAACAAATCCTCAGAAAACAACCACAGATACGAGAGCAAATCCTAGCAATATTTGCACTCTCTGCCCAAACAAAAAAGAATCTCATCTTAGAAAGAAAGACAAAAGACAGCAAATGAAGTGAAGCAGTGAAGGGTTTGAAAGGCGTGTCGATTCGAGGCCATAACCGGCCGGAAAAGTGTTACCTAGGGCTTGTTCTTGTGTTTCTTATAGGGCCCTTAGGATACTTATCTCTTTACAACAAGTTTTGTATAACTATCTTCGAGTTACAAACCACTGATCGTTGTTTGTTTCGTTGAGAGCAGAAGAAGCTAGTGATTTGAACACGAGCTAGGCCTTATGTGATTCTCTACATGTTGTGGCTGTTCACGGAAATGAAAAATATAGACAGAAAAGCCAAACAAACGTCGACACATTTTCGCGCATTGGGGTATATAAGCTCAAGGTTATCAAACTCCCTCCACCTCCAGGGGAAAAGGAAAAGCAGATCCAAGGACAATCCCGTTTTACTTTGGACTCACTGTCCCGAAGAAGAAACCTAGGCAAAAGGGGGAGGAACCGGACCACCATCTCCTCCACGATGAAAAATCTACCAAAAGTAAAACAAAAAGATAAAGCAGGAGATGGAATCCTCCACGCGCCTCGTCATGTTGTGGATATAAAGAGGAAGATAACATGGAAACTCTGCACTGCCCCCTGTTCTTTCAAGTGCAGGGAGACTCAGTAACACCCGGGTCCTAGTAACAACATCCTTGTAGCTATGCCACGGGACAGGTACAGGGACCCGTTGGTCGTCGGGAGGGTGATCGGTGACGTCCTCGACCCTTTCACCGGGTCCCTCCCCCTCCGCGTCCTCTACAGCAACAACAGGGAGATCAGCAATGGTTGCGAGCTCAAGCCTTCCCAGGTGGTCACCCAGCCCCGTGTCGACATCGGTGGCGGCGACCTCCGCACCTTCTACACCCTGGTACATTGGCACATTTCCAATAACTGGGAATGGATTCGCTACTTCAGTCTTAACATGTTATGTTGGGTGCAGGTGATGGTAGACCCGGATGCACCCAGCCCCAGTGACCCAAACCTCGGAGAATATTTGCATTGGTAAGAGTATAAAAATCAATCTACCCCCTTTAATCGGAACACACGATAATGACATGTAAAACGGCCAAACTCTTTAAGTTGTCCGAATAATTACAACAAGTACGAGGCATCGAAATCCGTTTCTGCACAATGCGGAATGTGTTTCACTGACATACCCAAGAGAATTGATTATCATTGCGTGATTTTTATCGTACACAGGCTGGTTACTGATATTCCAGCCACTACGGGGCCAGCCTTCGGTGAGTCCTCTTCTTAAGAATATTTGATTCGCCAAGCGAGCAGGGGGAGGGGGTGTGGTTACCTGTGTGCTGACGAAGGGCGTGCCTGTGCCCGTTGTCTGTGAAGGGCAAGAGATAGTATGCTACCAGCCGCCAAGGCCGTCGATGGGAATCCACAGGTTCGTGTTCGTGGTATTCCAGCAGCTGGGGAGGCAGACCGTGTACCCGCCTGGATGGCGCCAGAACTTCAACACCAGGGACTTCGCCGAGCTTTACAACCTTGGGCTGCCCGTGGCTGCCGTCTACTTCAACTGCCAGAGGGAGAGCGGATCCGGCGGGAGGAGAAGAGTCTAAATACTCCTCCCACACCCAAACTATTAGTCACAAATGGCTATTATGATTATTCGTCTTGTTTGCCCACGACTCCTCATTTCATCTTCTCAATTAAATGATTATACATCTTATTTTAGACAACACACTCTGTATATGGTAATCATCTTTAATTATATTCATAACTAAGAATCCAACAAGGTATATAAAGCTTCTCCTGATTATACCTCCGGGTGTTTTTGCCCACCCTCCTTCCCCTGCAGCCGGCACACTCTCCACGACATCGTCCGTTGACGCCCCACCGCTCGCTACAACAGGAGACATTGCACCTCCCGCCTTTGCACATCCGTCTCGTTCACTGTTGACCGACCTGCATGCCCCTACGGCCACACCCACTTCCGGCATCAACACTGTTGCTATGGTCAGGTTGTCGGCCGACAACCATCTACTATGGCTATCCCTGATGACATCCTTACTTACAAATATATTAATGGCACGATACAAGCTCCGCCGGCCACCAACACTCTTCCAACGTCGAAAAATAACGATCGAACCAAGCATGTCAAACAACGACTATCACTTAGTTTATGATCAAATATCTGCAGAGAGATATCCTCGTAAAATATGTTTATGCCAGCCAGCGCGCAAAGAATGGATATCCTCATCGGCTATCCAACGTGTCAATTGAATGAATAGGACGACTATTCGTTTCATCAGCCCCTGACTCCTCTCCTTTTTATCTTCTTCTCCGTTAAATGAGTATTCATCTTTTTGCCTATTAATACAGCACACACAATTTACATCGACAATTATCTTTTATTATTATTCATAATCAATAATTTCATCACAAATATCAGCAAATCGAGTTGCCTAGCAATTTATCTCCATCTCTAAACATCCTTTCGAGGTGTTGTCCGTTTCCCAAGTTCTCCTATTGGGCCTAATCCATTCGGCCCAACCCAAATTACATGGACAGGCCCATTATTCCCCCGTTCCATTAATGGGCCTCCCCGAGGAAGCTCCACGTCACTCTGGGCAGGGAAGGGCGGGCACTTGGCGGGAATCCCTCCCGGGGCTAAACTTTCAGTTCCACGCCTTTACACATTTCGACTTCCCTCCCATCCCCATTTCGCCTCGAAATCTCTACCGGTGGTAAGGGAACGAGGGATCCCCTCAATCGGCGTCCTCAAACCCTAGACGGGAGGTGGGCATGAGCGGGTCGGCGATGGCTGAGCATAAGCGGAAGAGATCTGACTCCGGGATTTCGCCCGAGGAGGTGCGTGCCAGGGCCTCGGCCTTGAGGGAGGAAATGGAGGGGCTGTTGAGGTATTTCCGGGAGGTGATGGCGGAGGGCTCGGGTTTGGGTTCCGGTGACGGGGCGACATCGCAGAAGGGGGCGATTGCTTGCTTCATGGAGGAGAGCGATTTGCCGCTTTCGAAATTGGTGGAGGTGATCCATGCAAGGTTGAAGGAAGAGAATGGGATGGGGAAAGGGGATGTGCCGGTTGCCGCGGTGAAGGGCGTGGTCGTGGCGGTAGGACAGAGGGTTGCTTATGGGATTCCGAACCCCGACGCCGACGTCCTTGAGGACGAGTCCCCTTCCTGTCTCTGGTGTTGGGAGGTCCGATGGGTTTTTGCTTATTTTGCTTGATTTATGGTAATTTAAAGTCGAATTTTGTTTTCTTGATTGATTTGATGCTAAAACTAAATGTTGCCTCCTCTGAATGTTCTTTTTCCCTGCATTACCGGGAGAGTGTCTAGTGTTGATCATGGAAACAGTTAAAAGACCCTCCCTAGAAATTGTTTTTACTAAATATCTGGAAGGGTCCTTCTTTTTTTTGATAAATAGAAAGGGTCTTTATTTATAACATTTGATAATGGATGCCGTGAGGGGATGCATCGATGTTCGATATCTTTTCTGTTTGAAGAGTCGAATGGTTTGGTTTTTGGGGCGCATTACCGCTTCCATAAATTTTTCTGGATATCTGAGTTTATTGAAAGATATCATGTTATTCGTCTCTATGTTGGGGTTGTCTGCCTCAACAAGTTATTTAATTTGTGTAATCCATGTGTTTATGTAGACAAGGGAGATGAAGTTGTTGCCTAAATCTGTGCATGGACTGGTCAAGATTCGACGCACTTGTCGGAAAAAGATACATGAGAGAATTAGCGCCGTCTCTGGTAATTTTAATTTCCAATAGGTTTAATTAGTCTTCTGTTTTTCTATTATTGGTAGATTCTCTGAAGGGTGTCTCCTTACATCGACTGTATTAATGTTTCCTGTATGCTTTGAATTTGATGATCTTTGATGCAATGATGCATTTAACTGTTTTCGGTGAAGTTGATTTTGATTTTATTTGATTCAGCTATAAGTCAGTCATTAAGGTTTTGCATGCTTTGTAATTGAATGAGCTGGAAGTGAGCCGATTTTTCGGATCTTAATCCTCCGCACTTCTTAGCTAATTAGGAATGAAAATGTGATCCTTCTTTTCTTGTTAATGCATTTGTAATTGCACTTTACTGTGTATTTGAAAATGTCGGGATTTTTTGGAATAACATTGTTGATGTTTTTATCTATGTCTCTATATCAATAGTCAGGTTATTATCAAAGTGGGTCATGCAGGATGCAATGCCACTTCGCTTCATCAAATGCTTGCACAGTCAACTGCTTACAGTTCCTTATCATTGTACCTTTTTGTCTTACTTTCAGCTATGCTTCATCAATTGCAAAGGTCAGAGAATGATCAAGATTGCGGGCATGGTTTGGTCAAGGCTTTTGATAAGCTTGATAAAGTATTAAACGAGGCAGATATCCGTATTTTGATTGATGGCCTTCTAAAAAATAATCAAATGGCCTTCTTGTAAGTACTCAAATTGCTGTCAAAAGTAGTCATTTCCTTGAAATGGTTTTAGCTGTAAGGGCTTGGTGTTGTGTTTCTGCGTCCTGTTGAAAATATTGCTGTAAGAACAGGAAATCACCACAACTTCGCATGTGTTTATCAGGGCTGGGACAGATGGGAAACAAGACGAGAAGGCTATAATAAAAAAACTGGAGAAAAATAAAAGGCAAGCTGAGAAAGAGAAAAAAAGAATAGACCGTGAACATCAAAAAGAGAAGTCTAAAGCTGTAAGTATAGGTGGTACTTTATTTTTCCTAGATTTTTTTCTTCAGGCACCATTTGACGTGCCATTTTGGTTGACTTAATTAGTGGGCCAAGATTGAATGCAAGGTCAACCTTGCTTGGTTCTTTGGAACTTGTCCTCGGAATGAATTGCTGGTGCATGGAATGGAATGATACTGACAATGTTTTTTCACATAACCAAAGAGCCTCTTTTAGTTATTATATGAACTCTCCGGGTTTAATTATTAAAAAAAAGAACTCTCCAGGTGATGCTTTATATCTAACAGGACCATAGGCCTCTCATGTTTTAACTTATGCGCTGATTTGCATTAATGAATCGATCCCAGGAGAAGGAGTTGAAGCGTGTGCAAGAGGAAGCAGAAAAGGAAGTGCGACGTCGTGAGAAAGAATACATCGAATTGAAGAAGCAATTGAAAAGACAGCAAGAAGAAGCTGAGAAAGACCAGCGCAAGCGACAGAGAGATGAGGCTGTGCTTAAGAGACAGCTTGCTCTGCAGAAGCAAGCTTCCATGATGGAGAGATTTCTGAAAAGGAGTAAGACTGACTCACCAAATGAAAATGAAAAATATTCACCAAACTTGCCCCAACCATCAGATAATATCTGTCTGAGCATTGCTGAGGCAGTAACACAGTCAATGGATTCTACTCTTTCCTTGAATCAGGAGCTCTCAGTTGCTGGCATCCGCAAGTATGTTTCTTTAACGTTCTCTGTCATAGATCAGGTGAGAAAGCTCTTTCTTGCTAATATTCTGGTCCTTGTAGATGTCATTTGTCGGCATGGCGTCACATAGGTGAGTCCATTCGGTTAACAAAGGACCAGCATTGGGGTATGCGACAGAAGCCAAAAGTTCAGCTATACAAGGAGCTTAAGCTTAATACTCCTAAAGAGATTGTAATGGACGAAGAGTTGAATATCGAAAGGATTGTTGATGGTTGGACAGACAGGACATCATTATGTCATAGTGGACATGAGACTCTCCCGAAAACTAGGAAACATATGCGAAGGAAGCAGTTGTTACAATTTGACAAAAGTCACAGGCCTGCATTTTACGGTGTATGGTCTAAGAAAAGGTATTTATGCTGGGTTCGTTAATTTATGTATGCTCTGGTATTTAATTATGCCAAGGCTATTTACGGGACATGATTAATGATTCTTTTTCTTCTGTCTTTTATAGTCATGTTGTTGGGCCTCGCCATCCTTTTAGGATGGACCCAGATCTGGACTATGACGTTGACAGTGATGAAGAATGGGAAGAGGTACTGCTTGATTTGATTCGTTGGTTCCGCCTATGAGAAGATAAGTTGACTAAAATAATCATATGCAGGAGGATCCTGGTGAAAACTTATCTGATTATAATGAAGATGATGAAGAAATGTTGGACTGCTCAAAAGTTGACGAGGAAGAATGTCAAGATGGGTTTTTCGTACCTGATGGTTATCTGTCCGAGGATGAGGTGAATTCTTGTAGTTGTCTGACATTTACTCTCTTGAATATTCTTAAAACACTTCAGGAAACCTCAACATACATTCTACAATTTTTATATGCTCTTTCTCAGGGTGTGGAAGTGGACAAAGTGGACTTAGATATGTCAGTCGAGCATGCATCTTCATCTTCACAGCATGTAGACAATAAGGCCTTGCTTGAGGTTTTTCGTCAGCAGAAACATTTACGCAGGCTAACTGAGCATGCCCTGAAGAAAAACAAGCCTTTTGTCTTATTGAACTTTATGCATGAAAAGTCTTCCCTACCGACAACAGATGAGTTAAGTGGCTCAGAAAAGCTGGAGCAAATCTGTTTGCAAGCCTTGAGGGTCTGTCCCTTCCCTGGTGCTGCACTTCCGGAACCAGTCTTTTGTGAGATGTTGGATGAGGATCAGAAGGTCAAAAGCAAAAGCTGTTCATCACCCACCGCAACTGCAGCTGCAATATCAGATGAAGAATTGCTCACAATTGTAGGCGTAAATTACTCTCTCTTGAATTGAATTAATTTGTCCCAACGTGGGAAATTCTGTTCTAAACAGCCTTTGTTTGAGATATTATGTCCAAACTGATTTTGCTGCCCGTGTCGTGATTTTACAGGTTGCAGTCATTCAGTCAAGCCCTCAAGGCATCAATAAGATAGTGGATACTTTGCAACAGAAGCTTCCCGTCATATCTAAGACCCTATTGAGAAATAAGGTCCGCGAGATATCCAACTATGTCGACAACCAATGGCAGGTCTGAAGAGTGCATCGACCAGCAGTTGCAATACTGCTTCCTTTGGGGGGTGTGTTCCTTTTCAACTAACACTAGTTACCATGTTTTTGGCAGGTCAAGAAAGAGATCTTGGAGAAGCTTGGTTTGCCTCTTTCCCCAATTTCTCCAGGTAACCCCATTTAAACTCTCTTGTTCACTCTCCCTTGCATGGGTACTAAGACAATCTGATGAACAAAAACTGGACTAAGTTTGATCAATGATGATAATTGATTGGGTTTTTTCATAGTTGAAACTGAAAAAACTCAACATTGCTGATAATAACTTTCTATAATTAGTTTTTCAATTAGTTTTATATTTTACTCGATTTTTTAGCACAATTTCATTATACTCTGAGAGAAACCGATTTAAGAAATGGTTTCACTTTTTAAAAAGAAAGAAAAATCAAACTGACCTGCTTCTATTTTAAAAGGTTTGGGTTTTATGTTGTTTTTCACAAATCTGAACTGAAGCTTTGGCACCCCTGCCTTGCCACTGCAGTTGGATTGATTATAGCTGTTCTTTGTGTTTAATATCAGTATAATCCGGTGATTGTTCATTGCCATACTATCATTAATTGTTTAATGGCAGTGGATAACTCGCAGATTGTTATTTGACATATTCTCGTTAATTGTTTAATGGCAGAGAGGGCACGAAGATCCACAGGCATTTCCTCTTTTTTCTCGAAGAGGTGCTTGCCTCCTGCCAACAGAAGTGGGAGCACCAGCCAAGCCTAGTCCTAACGGGCATGACCCTCGCATTTAATTTAGGGCTGGAGTAGATTCTGCCTGTCGCCTTTCTGCGTATCTTTTGGTATACTATCTTTTCTGCAGTCCAGTGATAATCTTTCTTTCTACATTATGGAAGAGCCTTTGGCTGTCATTCTCCGGTGTGCTGCAGATGAATTAGTACTGTCTGATATAGAAATTGGTAATATCTGAAAGGTAGGTCGGAACTTACTATGAATAATAGTAATACAAGCATATCTCAATCTCTCTATAAACAACAGAAAAACAGGCCAACAGATAGTATAGAACGAATGTCTGGTCGAGGGAATCGTAGTGAAAAGTGACTTTGCTGGTGTCGCCAATTTCTTAGACCTGGAAGGGCCACGGCCAGTCCTTCACGTTCTCCTCCTGCACCTTGGCGGTCCTCCTCGCGCCCCCCTCGCCCTCCATGTAGGCGTAGTACCTCAAGAAGAAGGCGAGCGTCATCACCACCCACTCCAAGCAGAAGATGACTGCCCCGAGACCCCCGGCCAGCTTCAGTATGATGGCGGCGTCATCTTCCCTGACGTATGACTTGAGGCTGCCGAGGAAGTTATCGGTGGTGGTGAAGATGAGCACCGAGACGGATCCCTGGAAGATGGCTGTGAGGACCGTGGTGACCATGTGGGCAGCGTACCAGCGCCAGGACTCCGAGGACGCTGCCGCGCACCCGGAGATTGCCCCTACGACGGTGAAGATGTGGAGGAGGACAACGAAGAAGCCGCAGAGGGAGGGGACGAGGCGGAGGGAGATGGTTAGGAAGATGCAGCTGGAGGCAGCTCCAAGGAGGATGTAGTTACAGAGGAGGAACAACTTGTGCGTGTGGTAGTACTTGCCGGACGACTCGTTAACGCGGCTGTTCAAGGTTATGCTCGACATCCCCATTGCTTTCGTTTCGCTTCTTTAGAAAGTAGAAAGGGAGTTAGAATAACAAGACAGGGAGGGAGGTGGTTTGCTGCTGTGTGTTTGTTGTGGAAAAGGTAGGGCAGAAGGAAGAACGTTTTTATGGTAGAAGGGAATGAGGGCTCAACGGTCATATTTGGTGAATCAGGTGGGTCTTGATATCGGACGGGCCCGGGGGAGGGATGGCCACAATCTGACCGTTGAGAAGGATGAACGGCTAGTAGAAACTATTGTGAAGTGACATCTTTCACTAACCACAGTAATTATAATCAAATCGTCGGGGAATCAAAATTGAACTGACACGACAACTTTCGTGATTGACGCCCGTCACCTTAAAAAAAAAAACTCAATAATCAAACTTAAAAACGGCACGTGTTGCCGCGGATGTCTTCAGCGCCTCCTCTGCAGCTGACCAGAAACCAGATTCAGATCCCCACCTCCCGCTTCACCATGCCGAAGAAGGAAGACATCCCCGCCGATCCCCAACCATCCCCCGTCTCCCCGCGGCAATTTCCATCCCGGATTCGTCTTCGGCGTCGCCACCTCCGCCTACCAAGTGCTTTTCGCTCGCCGATCCTCTTCTTCCGCCTCCGGTTGGGGACCTAGCAACTGGGATGTTCATACTCATTCCCAAGGTACGTCTTCTGTCTGGAGTTCAGTACTGGCTTCTTCTCCTTCGTTCTTAATAAAAAAAATTATTAAGTCTGGGGTTCGTTTTCCTCGTTTCGTGAGGGAAAATCGTGGACGGAAGCAATGGAGATGTGGCCGTGGGTCAATATCATCTGAGGTTTGCGATGTTCCTTTTGTTCCTGCCGTGATCATTGAATGAACTAGTGAAGTAATAGTTGACATAAATTAGATATCTATAGATGTCTATTCCTTAACTTCCAAGTGTGTTTCAATTCAGCAAATTTTGGGCATACTCGTAGATGTTGGTGCCTGTTAATAAATAATTAGGTGACATTACTTATTAAGTTTACAGTATCAAGTATGTGATGATGTCTTTTTAAGGATATACTACATGAAATTACTTATTAAGTTTGTAATTTCAGCCATGTTTTAATCTATCAAGTATATGACGGTGCCTTTATAAGGAGATAATTACGCGAGATTATTTATTAAATTTGCAGTTTTAAGTATGTTTCAATCCAACAAGTATATGACGGTGCCTTTACAAGGAGATAATTACGAGAGATTACTTATTAAGTTTACAGTTTCAAGCGTGTTTCAATTCAACAAGTATACGATGGTGCTTTTATAACGAGATAATTACATGAGATTACTTATTAAGTTTGTAGTTTCAAGCGTGTTTCAATCCAACAAGTATATGATGGTGCCTTTACAAGGAGATAATCACGTGAGATTACTTATTAAGTTTGCAATTCAGCTATGTTTTAATCTATCAAGTATATGACGGTACTTTTACAAGGAGATAATTACGTGAGATTACTTATTAAATTTGTAGTTTTAAGTATGTTTTAATCCAACAAGTATATGATGGTGCCTTTACAAGGAGATAATTACAAGAGATTATTTATTAAATTTACACTTTCGAGCGTGTTTCAATTCAACAAGTATATGATGATGCCTTTATAAAGAGATAATTACGTGAGATTTTCTTATTAAGTTTGTAGTTTCAAGCGTGTTTCAATCCAACAAGTATATGATGGTGCCTTTACAAGGAGATAATCTCGTAAGATTACTTATTAAGTTTGCAATTCAGCTATGTTTTAATCTATCTTGTATATGACGGTGCCTTTACAAGGAGATAATTACGTGAGATTACTTATTAAATTTACAGTTTTAAGTATGTTTCAATCCAACAAGTATATGATGGTGCCTTTACAAAGAAATAATTACGAGAGATTACTTATTAAGTTTACAGTTTCAAGCGTTTCAATTCAACAAGTATATGATGGTGCCTTAATAAGGAGATAAGGAGATAATTACATGAGATTACTTATTAAGTTTGTAGTTTCAAGCATGTTTCAATCCAACAAGTATATGATGGTGCCTTTACAAGGAGATAATCACGTGAGATTACTTATTAAGTTTGCAATTCAGCTATGTTTTAATCTATCAAGTGTATGACGGTGCCTTTACTAGGAGATAATTACGTGAGATTTCTTATTAAATTTGCAGTTTTAAGTATGTTTCAATCCAACAAGTATATGATGGTGCCTTTACAAGGAGATAATTACATGAGATTACTTATTAAGTTTACGGTTTCAAGCGTGTTTCAATTCAACAAGTATATGATGGTGCCTTTATAAAGAGATAATCCCGTAAGATTACTTATTAAGTTTGCAATTCAGCTATGTTTTAATCTATCTAGTATATGACGGTGCCTTTACAAGGAGATAATTACGTGAGATTTCTTATTAAATTTGCAGTTTTAAGTATGTTTCAATCCAACAAGTATATGATGGTGCCTTTACAAGGAGATAATTACATGAGATTACTAATTAAGTTTACGGTTTCAAGCATGTTTCAATTCAACAAGTATATGTTAGTGCCTTTATAAGGAGATAATTACGTGAGATTACTTATTAAGTTCGTAGTTTCAAGCGTGTTTCAATCCAACAAGTATATGATGGTGCTTTTACAAGGAGATAATCACGTGAGATTACTTATTAAGTTTGCACTTGTAAATTCAAGGTATATTCAACAAATTTATGTTTTTTGGAAGTGAAAGATGAAATTGTCCCAGCAATAGTTTATCGTCCCATTACAATGTCAGAATCATGAATGGAGAGGGTAGTCAGAGCGGTTGGATCAAGTTGGAGAATGTTCTGGTGAAAGATAAAATCGTATTATTGATTATTTGATGGATATACGCACGCCTTCCGGCCTAGCACGAGCGTGGCGGTTCGGACGACCCAAGGATCCGAGCCCGCTCCTCGAACGTCGGACGCTGTGGAAGGGAATTGGGTTGAACCATTCCTTGGTTCCTAAATGGACCTGTGAGGCGTTTCGCCAACCGTCTCCAGTTCTTTAAAGGCGGCGGGTGAAAGGCTGCGCGTAGGCCTCACAAAGAACCATTCGGGAAAACTCGGGTGCGGCTTGTGTCGTCAGTTCCTCATCCAAAATGGTTCCGCAAAAAGGTGGTGGTTGTTTAATCTAGGTAAACTATTACGGAGTCGCCAGCGACTTAGTATTGAAAACTGATTTAAGTCGGAAAACCAGAGTAGGATTCGGAGGTGGTGTTTGCTCCAAAAGTTTGCTTTTGGTCCGGGCATGACTCCGAACTCATCTCAATATTTTATGGGCATTGGACCCGATTCGGGCTTTTTGGTCCCGAACTCATGTGTGTTGTTTTAGCAAACAACATGCGAAGATAAAATCCTAAAAGCCTAACAACATGCACCTCAATCACAGATCAAGAATTTAGATCAAAGGGAACGGGGAAGGGTGGTGATCGTGGGCCTATGTACTTGTCCCACGACCCGTTACATGTGGAAATAAAGAAAATCAGATCGCTTTGTCGAATCCCCAAATTTCTCGGTGATTTTCATGCAAAATAAACAAAAAAAAAGTGGTCGTGTGAGTAAATTCTAACTAAAATAATTAGTTTAAAATAATAATTATTATAATTATAATTATAATTATTATTTCATTTTTTTTGAATAAAAATATACATGCTTTGCAATTAAAAAGAACGAAACTATTGCGTTTGGGAATATTCAAGTAAAACAATGATAAATAGATCACGCGACATTTTAAATAAAACAAATAATGATGATAATAAGATAAAAATAAAAATAAAAAGATATTCAATTTTTATGCTAAGGCAAGACATTTGTTAAAGAAGACAAATAAAACATCTAGATTTCACGGTTGGCATTTAACAACTTTTAATAATAATAATAAAAGTTGATATCTGTTGATGTCGAGAGAGCGATAAGGCCAGGCACGCCACAGGAATTGGACAATGTCCAAACTCCCTGATTCTCCCTGATTTAATCCTACACGTGCAAAGAAAACATCAAAACAACAAGAAGGCTTCCCACGGGTCTGACCGTGAGAAGCTTAAACAAGCCACCCCGGTAGAAGGAAACGGGCTTAGATGTGTTTTAGTTGAGGTAAGCGACCCATTTAAATTTCCAGAAGGTCGTTGTTACTGGTACGATACCTGTTATGCTGGTGCAACTTCAAGGCCTCGAGAGGATCTGAGTTGGTGACGTCGGGGTTCTCCGTGGATGTTACTAGACCTACCTTGGGGTCCTTGGAGATGGTTGCAAACGGTTGATGATACGTCTGAAGGTGGAAGCGTGTCTATCTTTTTTTTGTGTCTGGTCCCCCTTTTAGGCCCCCGATGATTCACTCCCTTTATTGAAGAGATTTTCTTGTGCCTAGAATCTCGGGGACGATGAGAGAGTAATGGCATGTGAAACAGAGGAATTCGAGGCAAAAAGATCACCACAGAAATCTTGGATTGATCGAAGAATTCTCTCATGAGATTATTTCCCTCTTTTCGGATAAATATGAGTTCTTGGTACGAGAAGTGAAAATCGTTGAAAAGGATAAGGTCAAAAATTAAAATAAATAGAATTCGTAATAAAAACGAGGGTGGGCTAGAATTGGGCTTTGGCATTTTAGTTGGGCTTCATATTATTTTAGATTGAGTTTATGTAATTGACTAAAAAGTAATTCATGGCCCATGGATAATTTTGAGGTATTATAATGGATTATGATGAAATATTTAATAATGTCAATGCTGGTTATGAGATGTGTTCAATTCAAACGTTATGTGGTGGGTGATGAGAGGCTTGACATATGTTTGATTTTGAATAGGCATTTGAGTATTGAAGCGCGGCCAATGATGTTGACGTTGGTTGGACGCCTTCATTTGCATATTAGAGATTCTGTATTCGCCATACTGCTAACAATTTCAACACTCATTTTAAGAATGTCATTGGCAATAGAAGGCTTGTAAATGCTGCCAGGAACTGAAGTATTTTTGCATTTTTCGTCATATTTTTTTTAAGTGATACTTGAGTTAGACCTATGCATGTCTTATCTGTCTATAGAGAGGTGTTGGATAGGCATATTGCATAACATGTAACTAATTTCGTTATTTCGTTATTGTTTTATTCATCGTAGTTAATTTGTGCCATAGCTTAACATAATTTATACTTGCAAGTATTTGACATCCCTATACGAATATTGTGCTTGTTACATTACCGCCATATTGTTTGGACGGTGATGAGTCATGGTGGGCACGAATTTCACTCATATGTTTTTTTTGTGTGGTAAAACGACATTTCCCAATCATAGTCATCCACTAGTTTGAAGAACAACTTGTGCCAGTAGGTTCCCACTCGTCTGCATCGGATTGATGTGCATTGAAAGTAGTTTAATAACTGGGTAAATATCATGTCCAATACATATCCATATGGAATGTGTGAAGTAATAATATCGTGTCATTGAACAAGAACTCCTCTATTGGGTACGACAATTGGTACATGCGTCGTAGTCGTCTGTACACTCGCACATGAGCATCATGTTAGGTACAATGGTGATTATTCAAACAAGTACTATTACTGAGTATAATGATATTGTACTACCTAAACTCTTTTGCAGACAAATAGATTCTTCGAGATAATTATTCGAGCAACGAGAGGCGACGTTGATGAATTGAACTATATAATGGGCATATCGCGAGATAGTTATAACTTCTTGAAGAACGAGTTATTCAAACTTGGTACGGTAACATGAGAGTCGTTGTTTCAAAAAGCGAATTTATGTTATTCTTCACATTCTCATGAACTCGCTTTTTGTAACGATTTGTATATTCTACTAATAAATTTGCTTTTTGAAATCGCGAATTTCAAATTCTACTTATGAACTCCAAATTAGTAACGGTAAGTTCGGTGCGGGAAAAGGGAATTTTAAAACGTTTGGACATAAATGATAAAATAGTTTGCGAACTCACGGTAAATAGTAACAAAGCTCTCGTGAATCTCATTTGTTGTGGCAACATCTGCCATGAAAACATTTAAGACATGTTTGGTGGACGTTATTTGTCTGGCAATGATTTTCACATAAATAATACTTTTGCCTTCAACTTCTATTCGGGTGGGGTTCCGGTGGCAACCGATGGGGCTTATTTAGTGGGCCTTGGTGTTGTGTAGGCCTTGAAGAGATGGGCCAGGTAATCCTTCCCCTTTAACCTGACCCAAATGTGGCATTAGGATGACGACGGAAGGTCGCAACGGAGGGGATCCCGTTATGGAAGTCACTGGCGTCGCGCGGCCCTCGTGTTGCTTATACCTCTCGCCGGGACCTCTCCGTCCCCGCCTTGGCCGCGGCAGCGTCCTCCTTCCTCTGACAGTGCCAGTGAACCCGAGCTACGATCCTCCGTTGGCGAGAATCTCCTCTTCATCCCGCCGTCCGCCGTCCACTTCCGGTCTCCGCGCTCCCCCTTTCGTTCTTGTTTTCAAGAGTCTGTCGGTTTTCACTTTCATCGGTTTTCTCATTGTTGAATCTCGAGTGTGGTCTTTCAGCGGCGCACTCGGTTCCTGACAATCAGCTCAGGGGAAGCGCTCAGGTTGATTCCGCCGAATGGGCGATGCAAGGTGAGGTGGAGCTTCGTATTGCGCCGACACTGTGAATTAATGAGGAGGAATCTGGGTTTTCATTGATTTATGGTGTGGTGCAGATTTCTATTCGCTGAGGAGAGAGGTGGAAGTCATCTCTGGTCGAGTCGAGGAGATCAGGGTCGCTGCTGGACTGCAGCAATTGGAGAAGGAGCTCATGGATTTGGAGGCAAAGGCGTCGGACACCGCGTTCTGGGATAATCGTGCTCAAGCTCAGCAGACTCTGTCATCGCTGACAGATGTGAAGGATAAGTTAAGGTTACTGCATGAGTTCAAAGCTCAGGTGACTTCTTTCTCCTTGTCAGTTTATGCAACATCTGGGGGACGTGCTGCTGATATTTAGTGATAGTAGTGGTTAATATTAGGAATTAAGAGTTGTCGGCTATATTCCCGTTTACAGCAATGTTTAAGATCTTTGCAGCCAAAAGCAAGATAAGTTTCTCACCGCAAGCATGGTCTGAGAATTTTCAGTTTTCTTGATTTTCTTCCAACTTAGTGTTATATGTCACAGTTCAAGAGTACCACTGACGGACATTAATTTAATATTATTTTATGTCCATGTTTTACCGTTAATTCCTGTGCAACACATGAACAGGCCGAAGAAGCAGAAACGATAGTTGCACTGACCGAAGAGATGGAGTCTATAGATGCAAGCCTTCTTCAAGAGGCTTCTGGCATTATCAAGGATCTTAACAAAGCATTAGACCGCTTTGAGCTAACTGAACTTCTCTCTGGTCCCTATGACAAAGAAAGTGCCGTTATTACTATATCTGCTGGGGCAGGAGGGACTGATGCTCAGGTAAACAAACAACTCCATAATGATGGATGAGTTTTCATGCGTCGTTTCCAGAAATAGAACACCGATGGCTGCTCTTCATCCACTCTTAATTGAGTGATTCATTCCAGTGCAGGATTGGGCTGACATGCTTCTTAGGATGTATGTGAGGTGGGGTGAGAAACAGAGATATAAGGTAAGAGTGGTTGAGAAATCCGCCGGAGAAGAAGCTGGCATCAAGTCGGCAACGCTCGAAATGGAAGGGCGCTATGCTTATGGCTATATATCTGGTGAAAAAGGGACACACAGGATTGTGAGGCAATCTCCTTTCAACGCAAAAGGTCTTCGGCAGGTAAACTTGCTCATCCATGACCCTTATTTCACATCTATTTTTATCACATATTTTTAACCATAGCCAACAAAACCCTGTTGCAGACGAGCTTTTCAGGTGTTGAGGTGATGCCCCTTCTTCCTGAAGATTCCCTGGATGTCGAAATCCCTGAGGAGGATTTAGAAATCAGCTTTTCAAGAGCAGGCGGGAAAGGAGGTCAAAATGTTAATAAGGTCGAAACTGCCGTCCGAATCACCCACATACCTACCGGAGTTACTGTGCGCTGTACAGGTTTCTCCTTGCCGCTTCATGTCTTTATACTTCGTGTAGGAGATTCTAATCTGATGGATACTTGTGAACTGGAAGAGAGTTGAAGCTGTTTTCTCATGCCTGACAATGCAGAAGAGAGATCCCAACTTCAGAACAAGATCAAAGCTTTGAGCCGATTAAAAGCAAAGCTCCTCGTGATTGCCGAGGAACAGAGGGCTTCCGAAATCAAACAGATACGGGGAGATGCTGTGAAGGCCGAATGGGGCCAGCAGATTCGGAATTACGTGTTCCACCCCTACAAGCTCGTCAAGGACGTAAGGACAGGGCATGAGACTTCAGACATCAACTCCGTGATGGACGGCGAGCTCGAACCTTTTGTCAAGGCTTATTTGAAGTACAAATATAGCGCAGCGATGTCCGGCAATAATGACCTTTCGTAAAGGGCCCGTTATTTATATGCCTCATAAAAGATCATTCTGTACAAGTTCTCACGTCAAAGTAACAATGTCTTCTTTCCTCATAGTAGCCGGAAGAAACGCTTTCATGTTCATGATTTTGTGCTTGTGATTCCTGTAATGGCCAGAAGGGGTCAATGGGCAGAGCCAGAGATGGAAAACCTTATGGGCCCAGTAGGTTAAGCCCATATTCCTAGAGGCCCATGTTCAAACCGTCACTTGGTGTTTCGGTGGCACTGGCCGAAGCGACGGGTTTTTTCTCGTGTTGTTGAAAACAGTGAAGCGGAAGTCTAGGAAGGGAGTAGCGGAGGGATGGCGGGTGCGAGGGCAACCGTGCTAAAGCACCTGAGAGTAGCAGTCGCCGAGGGCTCGCTTCACGGTGGCCAGCGGGGATTTCCTTGGTTGCTCGCGAATTCCTTACGCCGCTTCTCGGAGGAGGTGAGGGGTTCTTTCCTCGACAAGTCGGAGGTTACCGATCGTGTTGTTTCCGTCGTCAAGAACTTCCAGAAGGTCGATCCTTCCAAGGTATAAACTTCCTCTGCGTTTTCTCCCCTGGATCTGTGGAGCATTGATTTCTTTGTTCGAGTACAATGATTGTTTGTTGTTTCTCCTTCTGTGGTGGAATCGTGGGAGGAATGTTGTTTTTACGACTGCCTATATAGTTAACAGTCAGATTCCTCCTTGTAAAATATTTTTCCTTTAGTTTATTCTGTCCATTATCTTCCTCCCTTTGTTGGAACCCGTTGTTTGTGGGGATCGAAGGTGGGTGTTTTGATATGAAAGGGGTTCTTCAACCTCATCTCGCTAACCTCGGAGTCCAGCAAGGGAGTACTAAAAATTCCCCCTATTATACAAGTATCACTCATTGTTGAGTTAACTAATAGCTATTGTCTCCTCTATCAGCCTCCATTTGATCGTTTCCCGGCTTGCATCTCTACCCCATGCTTTACATAGAGTGGATAATGGCCTTGAAAAATCAGCCCATATGACACAAACTCTGTATAGAGCAAGTTCAAATGACCAACTTGTTACTTGTTAGTAGGGCTTCTTACCCTGGTTGTGTGGGCTTATATGTTTGAGGCGCTCATTTAAATAAGGATCTGTGGGCTCTGTGACTCACAATGTGTTTTGGAAAAGTTGATTGCCATTGGCATTCTAGGCTGTATGTACCTTTGTTCCCTTATAAAATATGCCCAGGCGTCTCTGCTTTTGATGCTGATAGCATTAGCTTCTCTCTCATCATTTTTTTTCATATGCTGTTGTCTTTTCTCCTTTGCAGCACCTGTCAGATTTCGAACAAATTATTTTTTTTTCCGTGGGGGAATATCCGCTCTGTTATTGCTGATCTTCTGTTGTGTTTGTGTAAGATGCTGGTTTGACAATAGGAAGTAGTAATTGTAGGACTAATTTGTTTTCTCCTTATGGTCTGGCAAGGTTACGCCAGAAGCCCATTTTCAGAATGATCTGGGACTTGATAGCCTGGACACTGTGGAGGTAGTTATGGCCCTTGAGGAGGAGTTCGGATTTGAGATACCAGACAATGAAGCAGATAAGATAACCAACATTAAGATGGCAGTAGACTTCATTGCTTCTCATCCACAGGCTAAATGAGGGTGATGTTGTTTTTCCTCTTTCTTCAAAAGAGCGTGTTATTAGATAGATGTCTTTTTGGAATATATTTAGCCTTTGTTACGAGTGCATGTGCTCTTTGCCTCCGGTTTGGTTGTGGGAGAGTCCTACTGAAGTCTAACATCACTCCTGACCAATTACCTATTTTTGTTGTGAAATTTGTTTTAATTCTTTGAGACATCCCTTCTGGACACTGCATTTATCTGACTGTAATGGGTTTGCCAACATTCCAAAGGCAAAGCTGAAACGATTCTTCTGGGATTGGTGATCGGAGAAGAATAGGAATGGAGGAAGGGCTGATCGGAAGGAAGTCAGCCGGAACCTTTCATTCAATCAAAGCTCGGAGAGCCCAAGCGGTAACAAACAGAACAAGGAAGAAGATGACTTAACAGAATTCAACAACCTTCTCTTAGTCTACCTAACTTCCTTTTTAATAGCTACACTGGACAACCAATTGTAACTAACGTCTACATTCAATGAAACTCTACATTACATCTTCACTTGCACGCTCAATGTCGCTTCTCTGCCTCCAGCCACAGTCCTCCCTCTGTATCACTGCGTACCGGCTTCTCCCTATTTCTTCGTATATCAATCCTTCCCCCTTAAAACAAGCTTGTCCCCAAGCTTCTAAACATCTCCTCCATTCCTTTTCCACAGTTCCTGCACCCTTTCTCCTCCCCCCTCTCATAACACTCTGCTCCGTGCAATCCGTTCCACCCCCCTTAAAAAAAAAAAACAACTTGTCCTCAAGTTGAACTGAAATCAAACGTGGGATATTTTTTTTCCAAATCAGAGAATAACTCCCAAGTAGCATCCTGGGGTTCACCATTTGTCCACTGTATTAACAGATAAACCACCCCAACATTGCCTTCCCGAACCAATTTCCTGTCAAGCACTTTAGCTGGTTGAGCTGTTAAAAGTTGCCGACCATCTACCTCTGGAACAGAACACGCAATAGGAGGTGGTCCTTCATGTTTTCGGAGCAAAGAGACATGAAACACAGGATGAACTTTGACATCTGTAGGCAACTGCAGCCGATACGCAACAGATCCAATTCGTGCAGCCACTGGAAAGGGACCAAAATAGCGAGGAGCTAGCTTGGCAGAGGATCTATAAGCCATTGTTTTCTGCCGATATGGCTGCAGCTTAACATACACGAGATCACCCACAGCAAAAATCTTATCTGACCGATTTTTATCTGCTTGAATCTTCATACGATCTTGTGCGCGTAATAGATGAAAGCGTAGCATCTGCAAACAATCCTCCCGTGCCTTCAATGTGCGATCTACTGTCTCAACCTTGCAATCTCCCAGAACATACGGTAAGTGCACAGATGGAGGTTGACCATATACAACCTCATAGGGAGTTTTCTGGATTGCGGAGTGAAATGTGGTGTTGTACCACCATTCAGCCAAAGGAATCCAATGCGCCCATTCCTTTGGTTTCTCCCCTGTCATGCATCGTAAGTACGTCTCCAAACATTTATTAACTATTTCGGATTGACCATCCGTCTGGGGATGATAACTGGAAGACATCAAAAGATCCACCTGTTGCAACCGGAACAATTCTCTCCAGAAAGTACTCACGAAAATGCGGTCTCTGTCCGAAACAATAGTTCTTGGCATCCCATGGAGTCTGAATATCTGATCCAAGAACAACTGAGCAACAGTGACAGCCGTGAAAGGGTGACTAAGTAATAGAAAGTGAGCGTATTTACTTAGTCTATCGACAATAACCAAAATAGTGTCCTTCCCTTTCGATTTCGGTAAACCTTCGATGAAATCCATCGATATATCTGTCCACACGCTATCGGGTATCGGCAAGGGTTGAAGAAGGCCAGATTTCTTTTGCAACACCGGCTTACATTGCTGGCAAACTGAACAATTCCTAACATAATTGCGAATGTCTCGTTTTAACTTCTTCCAATAAAACAGAGTAGAGATTCGCTTAGCCGTGGCCTGCATACCCGAATGTCCCCCGGTAGGTGAATCATGTAAGAGGGAAATGATCTTCTGTCGCAACCCTTCATCACAACCAACTACAAGCTTCCCTTTGCGACGCAATTCACCCTGATGCCAAGTATAGTGAGGGCGAGCAAGACCACTCTCCAATTGCTGAATCAAAAATTGCAGCTGCGCATCCTGCTGCCAACTAGCTGCAATCTGCAATTGTAAGTCCGTATTCAACTGTGACAATACTAAAGACATAAACTCAACGCTTTGGACCCGAGATAAAGCGTCCGCAGCTGCATTTTCTTTCCCCCGCTTATAGACTACTTCATAATCCAACCCAAGCAACTTAGGTAAGCATTTACTTTGGAAAGCAGTGGTAATCTTCTGTTCCAACAGATATTTCAGACTGAAATGATCAGTCTTGATCACAAAATGTCGTCCCGTAAGGTATGGCTTCCACTTTTCCACAGCGAAGATTACGGCCATCAACTCTTTCTCATAAGTAGAGCTCCCTTGCATCTTAGCTGAAAATGCTTTGCTAATATAAGCAATCGGGTGACCGTTCTGTGTCAAGACAGCCCCCATACCTGTCCCTGAAGCGTCCGTTTCAATGACAAACTCTTCAGCAAAGTTAGGAAGAGCAAGAACCGGGGCTGTGCTCATAGCAAGTTTTAATTGAGCAAAAGCCGCGGTAGCAGCAGCATCCCAACGAAACGCGTTCTTTTTCAATAAATTGGTCAGTGGCTTACTAATAAGACCATAACCTCGGATAAACTTCCGATAATAGCCTGTCAAACCCAAGAATCCCCGGAGCTCCTTCACCGTCTTCGGCTCGGGCCAGTCAGCCATTGCTTGGATCTTATGTGGGTCTGTCTGTACACCTTTCGCAGAAATTACATGCCCCAAATATTCTACCTCCGATGCGCCAAAAACACACTTGGACATCTTCGCATATAAAGTGTGCTGCCGCAAAACAGTCAAGACAGTCCCAACATGACCAACATGCTCCTGTAATGACTTGCTATAGATCAGAATGTCATCGAAGAACACTAAAACAAACCTTCGAAGGTACGGTCGGAAAATAGAGTTCATGAGATGCTGAAACGTTGAAGGCGCATTGGTCAAGCCAAACGGCATGACTAGGAATTCATAGTGGCCCTCATGAGTGCGAAACGCAGTTTTCGGAATGTCATCCGGAGCCATTCTAATTTGCCAGTAGCCGGACCGTAAATCAATCTTGGAAAAGAGAACAGCCCCATGAAGTTCATCCAACAATTCCTCTATAATTGGCATTGGAAATTTATCTTTTACCGTAGCTTTGTTCAGCTCTCTATAATCGATGCACAACCGCCAAGAACCATCTTTTTTCTTCACCATCACAATAGGAGAAGAAAACGCACTCTGACTTGGTCGAATTACCCCTGCCGCTAACATCTCTTTCACCATTGCTTCAATAGCATCCTTCTGTACCACCGGATATCTATAAGGACGAACATTAATAGGAGAAGTCCCTTCCTTTAGATGTATGGGGTGATCGTGTAACCTACGAGGTGGTAAGGTGGTCGGTTCCTGAAAGATATCAGCATACTCCTCCAAAATCGCCTGCAATTCGGAACACACCGGTGAGGAAATTGCAGAGGGGTTGTCTGCTGCTTTAACAGAGACAGCAAACATCTGCACTGGCTGAACATTTTTACAGATAAACGTCTTCAACTCCTTCTCATCCATCCAGTTGATAGAGTCTGGTTTCCCCCCTCGCAACACATGCTTCCGTCCCCTATATTTGAACTCCATTCGTAATTGTGTGAAATCCCACAGTACTGGTCCAAGAGTGGATAACCATTGAACACCTAAAATCATATCACAAGTTCCTAACGAAACCAACATTATATCAGTAGAAAAATTTGTACCCTGCAGCTCCCACTGGAAGGCTTTACACATAAAGCGGCAGTATATAGTCTCTCCATTGGCTACCGAAACTGCAACCGGATAACTTGGTTTAATCCGGCAGCCTAATCTCTTGGCCGTATTCATGTCCAAAAAATTATGTGTACTACCCGAGTCAATTAAAATGTTAAGTCTGCTGCTCTTTACCTTCCCAGTCACCTTCATTGTTTGATACGCAGTGTTGCCAGTAATAGCGTTCAAAGATATCAACGGTGGGAACTGGTCTTCATTTGTCTCCTCCGAATCATCCTCTAATTCATCTTCTTCTGGGTTTTCCTCAGTAAGGACTTCCACCCGATGCAGCTGAGCTTTACATTTATGTCCCGGAGCAAATTTTTCTGGGCAGAAAAAACAGAGATTCTTAGCTCGCCGTTCTGCAATAAATTCTGGGGTCAACTGCCGTCTAGTAAATTTGGCCGATTCCGTTGATGGTTTCGGCAAAAGAGCTGGTGTTGATGCAGAAGTATTGTACAGTTTTGTTGTAGATCTCTCAAACAACGGCCTGCTTCGTTTATGGATGGAAGACAACAAATTTTCCTGTAAACGAGCTAACGTATATGCATCAGTTAAGGACTGAGGTCGAAACATACGCACTGCTGTCTGAACCTCCACGCGTAAGCCACTGAGGAAACAACTTAAGGCTTGTTTCTCTGATAAATCCGTGCGTACTAATAAAGCATCAAACTTTTCCTGGTAAACATCAATTCCTGCAGCCTCTTCATGTCGCAGACTCATCAACTCAGCCACCGGATCATCATATGGTTGACCTCCGAATCGAGCCACGATCATCGATTTATACTCCTCCCAAGTTGGCCACTGATCATTCGGACGTGCTTTCATAATAGATTGGTGCCATATCAAAGCCTTCCCTTCCAGATGTACCGAAACGATTTTGACTCTAACATCCGCCGGAGTAACATCCACATCGAAAAATTGGTCACATTTATAAAGCCAACTTTGCACCTCTTCACCCCGAAATCTAGGGAAGTCTACCTTCGAAAAACGAGTATACGCAGACTGAATACCTCCCTGAGATTGTTGACCACCACTTTGAAAACCTCTTGGTTCCCGAGATGGCAGATCCTCCATATCATTCATTCGAATATTCATCTCCTGTAACTGTGTAGTTACTCGCAGCATTGTGTCTCTTTGCGCTCGCATTTCCTCCCGGAACTCCGCCTGTTGTTGTTGCTGCTGTGCGAGGAATTCCGTCCAAGATTCCTTCATTGTCTTCTGAAATTCATCCATTGCCAGTTGTGTCTTGGTAACAACCATGAGCGTTTTTGGCCAGGACCGGACAACTGATACCAATTGAAACGATTCTTCTGGGATTGGTGATCGGAGAAGAATAGGAATGGAGGAAGGGCTGATCGGAAGGAAGTCAGCCGGAACCTTTCATTCAATCAAAGCTCGGAGAGCCCAAGCGGTAACAAACAGAACAAGGAAGAAGATGACTTAACAGAATTCAACAACCTTCTCTTAGTCTACCTAACTTCCTTTTTAATAGCTACACTGGACAACCAATTGTAACTAACGTCTACATTCAATGAAACTCTACATTACATCTTCACTTGCACGCTCAATGTCGCTTCTCTGCCTCCAGCCACAGTCCTCCCTCTGTATCACTGCGTACCGGCTTCTCCCTATTTCTTCGTATATCAAAAGCCTGGTCCCCTCTGTTAGAATTCGATTGGAAAAGGGACAGATTGTATTATGCATGATCCAATCGTCCTTTTACTTTTACCTGTAACTCATGGTACTGATTACTGGTATATTCCTTGAGGTGGGGACGAAATGGGCCGAGTCCCAAGATGGGGCAGAATTTCTTGTATGTAAAAATGCCTCTAGTCCCTAAACAAACTTTTATCTTGTAATCTGTCTTTTGTAATCAACGAATGACCGCTGAGTCGATTTTGGTTTCCAGGTGCAAATACCGTGTCACTCAGTACCTGTCATACTGTGCACGAGCAGGTATGTATATACAGGCATTTGTGATCATGGTAAAAGTGCAACACTGAACTCAAAACAAATATATACACTGGAAGATCTCCCATGCAATTGAAAATGCTGCAGTGGTGATACTCTTGTCAAAATGGCAGGAATAACAACCTCCTCCCAAAGCTCAAGAACATGGCGGAGAAGCTCTGGAAGAGTCCCTCGCTCGACAGAAGATTGCTGGCCGTTGTCCAGATTGACGTTGTGGTAACTGTATTGCCGCGACTACGAAGAGTTTGACGATAGAGGGTAGGAAGACGTGCCAGAGGACACATGCAGTTGGGAGTATTTAACGGCGATAGCCATTGTGGTGGAGTAAGGGACGGTTGACCATGGGAGAGTGTGTTGCCCATTTATCGTGCATCATGCAAAGCTCAAGGGGATCCTAATTGATATAGAAAATTATGTTGAGGCCATCATTACATGCGCAACAAGGTTTATTGGGGCCCACAAATTACGGGCTCGGGTCAGGATTAAGTAAATCTTGGGCCCTCTCGGGGGAGCGAACGACAGGAACAGCTAACCATGGCGAAGCTGGACGTGTGGGTGTTGACGCTCTGCGTCGTTGCTATCGCCGCCGTATCGCCGCCGTCGTCACTGGCCTTTCAGTCAGACGAGCTGCTAGTCGAAGACGATGAGTTCGGCCTCGAAGGCATCCCTTCAGGCTCCCGATCGGAGGTACCTCAGCCTTCCCCTCCCACCACTGCTACGACTCGGAGGGGATACTCCGATTCCGATTCCGATTCGAAGGTCCAGTTCCCCCTGGAACACGCCTTCGGAGACTCCGATTTCACCCCCGCCGGATCTTTCTCCGCCCGTATCAAGACCTGGAGTCGCAGCCCTCAGGTGATTTGGTTTCTTTTGATTTGGCACTAGTGACTTCTGGTCATGATCTCTAGCTATTTCTGAACGAGATTTGTTCCAAATTAGCATTGGTCGTTGAAATAATTCGCGTATAGGGCATTCGTTTTTTAAAATTCCTGAAATGATACTTAGAAATCGTTTTTATAAAGTTCGGAGGACTTCACGTAATAAAACCTGAGTGGCCTCATGAACTTTGAATTTTTAAAAGCCGGGTTCAGGACATTTATGAAGGCGAATTCGGCTTTATAAAACTCGACTTTGGGGCATTATTTCGAGAATTTTAAAAGTGTGTCCTAAAACGCGAAATATTTTTGCGATTTCGCAACCAACGCTAACGAGGAACAAAGTTCATTACTGAATCTGTGACAGAGTTTTATGTCTGTTGAATCTAAATGTGTTGATTAGAAACTTATTATGCCGCGATTTTCGAGGAATGGCTTCACCGCTGAAGAGAAGGCAAAGTTTCAGGTGATCTTTCTGTTGTGATGTCCTTATGGAATCATGCTGCTTGATTTTCTTTTTCTTTTTTTATGTTCTTAACGTGAAATGTATGGTTTCTTGCTAGCAGAAGCTGATAGAAGAAGATGACTTTTACAAGATTAGAGTGCCGTCCAATATTTTGAGCCCTCCTGGCAGGGAATTCGTTGTTTCTTCTGTCAAAGCGGTAAAGTTTTCATGGACGCCCTAGTTATTATTTGAACAATATTTTTCTCGATGATTCTTCTTATTCATTTTCATCGATTATTTACCATTACTTTTAATGTAAGATGTATTAAGGTTATGTTCATTGAAGTATTCGAGTTTCAAGAGTCATCTAATTTTGTGCCCTTGTGCAGCACGTTGTTTGACCTGTGTTTTTTCGGTCAAATAGATTATTTGGTATGGTTGTCATTTTTTTTTCCGTCTCATATCATCCAAACCAAAGGATTTTGTTATCTGCAACACTAACAATTCTTCTGTTATTGGCCAGAGATGTCTGTTGAGGGACAATTTGGAGGAATATTTTTCCTTCCATGCGGTATTCTTTATGCGACTTTTCTATTTCGCCACCTGCTTCTCAACATGATTCTGGTAATTTGATGCAGCCTTTCACGTTTGAATTCACAGGATGGTCTTAGCATCTTGGCTGCCGACTATGGTTCTCCTAAGACATGCCCTTATCCTCGCCAAGCAAAGCTTGTAAGACTTTTGATCCTTTTCCATGCTTGTTTATTCTTTCGACGGTGCTAGTGTGAACTGTGAAGGTGCTCATAATGAATAAGAATAGCTTGAAAACAATCTTATCTTCTTCTATTATACTTCTTTCGTAGAGACTGCATCCCCTTTTTGGATGTCTCTGGTCATGTATCTTCTCCTTATGGGAAAATGATGGCACTGTGCATTAATGACTATGGCACCTCAACAAATCCATGTGCTAGCATTGGGTTTTTCATGGTTTTCCTTTGTCAACAATATTGGGTATAGTATTTGGAAGTTGTGGTGCATAATATCTCGGATGAATAAAGTAATGGTTATGTTCTTTGGTTTTTTTTTTTTGATATCATATGTTCTTTGTTTTCATTATCATTATTTGGAAGTTGTATCCCGGATGAATAAAGTAATGGTTATGTTCTTTGTTTTCATTTTCATTCACGAATTTTCTTAATTTGTTTGCTTTTCAGTTCTTTTTTATATGAAGTTTTCAACGGGGGAAAAATTCGATCAGCTAGCTTTAGAAGTGTTCTTCGATCATGAAACAAGTTTGGGTTGATGATGATCACGATTAACTTTTTCCTGCAAAGTTGTGATATTATCTTTATGAAGCAGAGCATGTTTTGTAGACCATCCCATGGGACTTTAACAAAGCATTCTTCTTCCTTTAGCAGTAGCCTCAATGACTTCCAGAATGCATGATCAGTGAAGGCATCGGTCTTTACTTTGGGCTGATGATGTTGTGTTGGTGCCTCTTGGAGATGTCAAAATGGTGACCTGGGAGGCTGTTTTACTAAGAATACACTTTTGTTGCCCCGTTTATCCTTTTTGTATTGTCATCCTCTTTGCTAAGTGTTTTTTGTTTGTGTAGTAAGTTTATTTCTATCATTTTTAAATTATTTTTGGAATCGAGAGGGTTATTTATTTAGGCGTGAATGACGAGAATTTCTGACTAAAATGTTTCTTCTAGTAGTATTATTAATCAATTGTAATAATTAATTTGAGTTTGAGTATTTTGTCTCAGCCTGGTAAATGGACTTTCACGTCGCATGCTGTCTTCAAGAGCGCCAAGCTGGCGGAAAGGTAAGTAGCGTGTACTTCTCATTTGATGTGGTTCAGGAGAGATAATTTGGTCATAGTATGACTAAATAAAAAAGTGATAAAGCATTGGATGTCCTGTGCCAGATTGATTGAAAGGAATTAGATCAGCATCGGTGTCTGAGTTGATGGCACTTATCAGAAGAGAAACTTCTTTTATCAAATTCATGGTCAATTGTCTTTTAGATCATAAGAGTTCTGGTTATGACAGGACGCCTATATTCGCCGAGGAGTCTCTTATAGGTGATAATGGGGAGGCTGAGGTTGTAAAGCCACCCGAACGTTCATTCTGGGCGAAATACGTGAGTGTTTTCTGCGATTCTCTTCTGTTTGACACTACTTGGATGCTGCGATAGTCATGTTTCTAATACTAAACTGCATGATGTCTCCCAGTGGATGTACTTGATCCCTCTCGGGCTCATCGTCATGAATGCCATGACCCAGGCCATGAATGTGGCCGAAGATGGCACCGGTGGGCAGGGACAGCAGGGAGCTGTACGAGGCCCAGCTCCTGCTGCCACAAGAAGAAGATAAAGTATGTGGGAAGAGGTGATGCATCATGAAGAGCGTAAGATAAAACTACCAGTTCCCCGGGGGGCGGACGCATTGTTGTTTGCTCTCTAGATTGATATAGCAGAAATAGAGGGCAGATTTTAGAAGGATTCGATATCCTCCGGTTTCTTCAGGAGGATGGGGTTTTATTTTAGTGTTTGTGACATTTTGCGAGTAATATCAGTCCCATCCCATCTACGTTTGTTTGAACAACATGAAATACTTACGACGAGCTTTGTTACTTTTAGCGTTTCAGAAAAAAAAAATTGCTAAAACATCGAGTTTCATTAATAAAAAATTCGGATACCGAGTGTCAATTTCGCTTAAAAAAACACTAAGTTTACTGTAGATATTTTTTGAATTAGGTGTTAAACATTGTGTCTTCTGTTTGTAGATAAATTTGATGTTAGAAATATCATATTTTTTATTATTTTATAATAAACTCGGTGTTAAAAATAAACACCGAGTTCTTGTTATTAGCGATAAAATATTTTTTATCGATCTATTTGGTAAAGTTTACACGGAGGTTGTTAAGTAACAATCATGCACGTATGACACGCGTAGATTGCTTACAATCAGTAAACATTACATAATTAGGGGACGCGTAATTAAATCAATTAGTGTATTATAACTTTAGTTTTGGAAATAAAAAATTCATTATATTATTACATCTTTTTTTATACTCATTTTTATTATAGAATACAAAAAATGCTGTCTAGCAAAATTCAAGATTTTACCATGGTAATAAAGAATGAAATATTACCTTTTGTATTATAATTAAGAGCTTATTTTTAATGACATGTCTTTGTAAGATTGGGTTTGTTAAGTTTGAGTATGTATTTTCTTTTTAAATATTTTTAACTTATTTATGAAAGGATATTTATTATAAAAGTAAAAATGTTAGCATAAAATTAAAGATAAATAAAGCGTTTAAATAACACCGCAATCACATATATATAATTCGAGTTGTTTAGGCGATTAGACTGCAAAAAGAACCCTAGCAAATATGGGACTGAACCTGTTCGACGGCGGGGCTGACGATGTCGACGACATCTCGAAGATCGAGGTCGACGCCGACTACGCCCGGCGGTTCGAGCACAACAAGAAGCGGGAGGACCTGCAGCGCTTCGAGGAGCTCAAGAAGAAGGGCCTCGTCGACGATCCCTCCCTCTCTTCCGGTCACAGCTCGGAAGACAGCGAATCCGACTCTGAGTCCTCGGGCGAATTTTACGGCGCGGATTGGGATAAGCCTAGCAAGAAGGGGGCGGAGTTCTTCAGCGCTCTGATTAAGGTTAGGAACCGTGACCCTATTATTAAGCAGGAGGACGTTAGCCTGTTTGAGTCTGATTGTAGTGACGGGAGTGGGGAAGACGTTAGGGATAGGGATAGGAAGAGAAAGCTTTACCTGAAAGATGTGGCGGCGAAGCAGTTGATTGAGGAAGGGCCTGAATTTGATGATGAGACTGCGGAGAGCAGTCGGGCTCGCAATTATCGTAAGAGTTACAATGAGGAGCAGGATGAGAACAGGAGGGCTTTCCTGGAAGCTGTGGAGGCTGCTGACGAGGATGGGGATAGCTCTGATTTACTTGTGGAGAAGAAGAGGGAGGACGGTGGTCGCGATGACAAGGATGATGCCGCGGAGTTTGAGAAGAGGGTGGAGGAGTACTTTGGCACCAAGGAAAAATTGGATGAGAACGAGGCCTTTCTCAAGGACTACTTCTTGAATGAGATGTGGATCGATAAGGGTGGGAAGAAGGAGGTGGGGGTCGGCGATGAGGAGCTGGAGGAGTTGGAGGATGACGAGGAGGAGATCTGGAAGCAGGAGGATTACGAGAACACGTTTAGGCACGAGGAGGATTTGTCTGATGTCATTTGGGGTCATTCGAGGAGTGTCGATGGGTCTGTGCGGAAGGTTGACAATGCGAGGAAGAAGCAGAGGAAGAGTAAGGAAGAGAGGTTGAAGGCCGCGGAATTAGAGAGGAAGGAGGAGCTGAAGCATTTGAAGAATCTTAAGAAGGAGGAGATGAAGGAGAAGCTCAAAAAGTTGAGGGAGATATCAGGTATAGGCGAGGGGGAGGCTTGCCAGTTGGATTGTGCCGTACTTGAGGATGACTTTGATCCGGATAAGCATGACCAGGTGATGAAGCGAGTCTTTGATGAGAAATACTATGCTGCCGAAGATGTTGACCCCAATTTCGGTAGTGATAAGGATGATGAAGGTGATAGTGATATGGAAAAACCTGATTTCTCGAAGGAGGATGAATTGCTTGGGCTTCCTAAAGGTTGGGATGTTTCTGGATCGAGTGATGGCTTCTTAGCTGCGAGGGAGAGGAGCTTAAAGCATAAACCAGAGAATGATGATGATGGTGATTTTGACATGGATTTGGCATTTGAGGAGATGGACATGCAAAACGAGGACGTTAAATTCCTAGATGAGGGAAAGAGGAAGCGGAAGCAGAAGTTGTCGCTGTTAGAGAGAGCAAAAGAGGCCATGTTGGACGAATATTACAAGTTAGACTATGAGGATACGATTGGAGATCTGAAGACTAGGTTCAAGTATGCCAAGATCAAACCCAACCGTTATGGACTCAAGCCGGAAGAGATCTTGATGTTGGATGACAAGGATTTGAACCAGTACATATCTTTGAAGAGGCTGGCTCCATACAGGGAGAAGGAATGGAAAGTGCCTCACCAGAAGAGACTTGAAATCAAGAGAAAGAATGACGGGGACCAGGAAGAAGGGAAATCAAAGAAGCATAAGTTTGATGAACTGAAGAAACATGGAGACGATGACAGATTGCCGTCCACTAGTGCCGCCGAAGACGAAAATGGAGGTGATGGCCCTGGCGAGGATCTGCAGAAGTTGTCCAGGAATGCAAGGAGAAGAAGACGGCAGGCTGAATTCAAGTTGACCGAGTCGAGGCTAAAAGCTTACGGGAAAATACCCCCGAAATCTGAGAAGAAGAATAAGTAAGCCCTGAGTAATCCTTTACATAATGCGGGATTTTGATGGGTGAATTATTGACGAGAGTCTGATCTGAATCAATTGGATTTGGAAGCACTGCTGATTTTGTTTTCTCTCTTGATCCATTAGTTAGAAGCAATGTTGAAACTTGAAAGTGGAAACGAATTACTTGCCTGAACCTCACCTGTTAGTCCATTCTTATTATATAACTTTTTCTTCAGTTCCAGTGCTTTTTCATTTCCACAACGTTCTTGAGCCTTGGGAGGCAATCTTTGTAGTTACCTTTTTCTGAAGGACAGCGGCATCGCCAAAATGAGTATAAATTATTTTAGCAATGAGTTGATTTTTTTTAGGCTTTTTTTTTTCAAAATCGTTTATAAATGCTATGGCTTAAAAGATGAACTTGATAATTTAGTTATCTGAAAATGATTTTTTTTTTCTTATTTTATTATATAAAAAATTATCTAATGTAAATTTACAAATGGTGTTTTTGCCCAACATAACATAATATTACAAACTTTACTAATTACTATTCTAAATTTCTTAAAAAAAATAATAATAACAAAATATATGATTGTGTCATCAAACTTTTTGTTCTACCATCATTAACTTCATGTTTTATGTTTTACCTTCTTTATGGCCAATATTGAACGACGTTGGTAAAGATGTTGAGGTGGCGTAAACGGCATCCTAGTTGTCATTCTTCGTTGGATGCCGGCCTAGAATATATCTAAACATCAACAATCTGGACGGATTAACAGGGAACAAATATCCAAATCACAAGAACCCAAATTTCAACTGGGACGAATTAATAGGAGCAGGGTGGTGGACAGGCAGTTGCGAGAGATGTAGGAGGAGATGAGGAAGGACGGGAAAGGTGGCGTGAAGAGGAGGGATTGAACAAGGAGTTGGCGGCGAGGTTGAGAAGGGGACTAATGCCTGCGATGATCGGAGCTTTTGATGGTAGCTTTTGTTACGAAAGAGCATGCTACCGGTGACGACGATGCGAGAGAGGCGGAGGGGCGGGCATGGCTTCAAGGCATGGAGCTCCCGTTGAAAAAACTTTCCAGCCTCTTTGCAGATAGACATTGAGGTGCACAACGAAATGTGGATCATGATCTGGAGCTGCCCAAGCTACCATAATAACTACTCTTTCGTAAACGAGACAATGGAACTCTTCGTCGTCCAGAAGACGTGCATTGCCTTGGTCGTTAATCCCCCGTCCTTCGTGCTCAATGACGCTCCCACCATATGCCAGCATTTTCCCTTCGGCGACCATCACCTTGTCAGTTCTTGGCATGGCAGCATATTCATCCTGTGGCGACGGGAGGAGGTTTCGATCCATTTCTTCGAGGAGCTGATCGCGACCGCAAGTGTGCTTGTTATGGTACGTGTACGTCTAAAAAGCGATACTAACTTCTCAAACACCTATCGTCTGCTCCTAACTCATCTGCGTTGTACGTCTACGCAGGACAACCCAAGGAACCTATTCTCAGACGTGTGAAAGATGGGGTTGTGGATGTCAGAATCAGTTTCTTTTTGGAGGGTAGCGATGACCGTTGACTGTCAATTACGTCTTTTGTTCGAAGCCGTGGTAAACAATGGCTGCCAAGTTATTCTGCATAGCTTTAAGTCTGCTCCTGTGTATGCTTGTTTGTACTGTTCCGTGCAACTTCTGTAGTCCCCTTGATGATCGTGGTACACTTCGAGATCATAGGGGAGAACCTACTGTGAATATTTGCGATGCTCCGCTTTTTCTGTCCACTTTAGCTGACTTCGATAGTGCCATCTCGTCGTCGCCGACTTTGATACTCTCTGTTCCTCGTCACCCCGAAAAACCTAAACCACAGGCTTGGATGAGTAACCGTACTCGATTGTCTAATTCACGTGGCCAACTTTGGGAGAAAGTCCCCGAGGAAGCTGGGGAACGACTGTATGGGGGGAAGGGAAGGTGCAAAATGGTAAAAGCACATCCACGACAGGATACGATTTAGGCTCGGAACACATTAAGAATGTACTAATAAAAATAAGTACAAAATTTTGAATCCTAACTAATATTTTGTAATTACTACAAGTGTACTAATAAAAATTAGTATAATGTACAAACGTGTACTAGTACAGCGTTTGTACATTGTACAAACCGGCATAAAATTTTGTACATATTAGTACATTTGTTATTACTACAATTAACTAAAAAGAATTAGTACAATATCCAAACCATTTTATTAGTACAATTGTAGTAATAACAAACTTTGCTAATTTAATTCATGTATTGTAATAATTTCGGGCATCGTGGCACGTTAGCCGCGTCCTCCTCAAAATTTTCGAATAGCTGGGAAATATCGTGATTTATTTTGGCAAAATATCAGAACCTAAGTCAGAAGTTGAGTCTGCTCCTATTAATTCGTCCAGGCTGAAATTAGGGTGGTTGTGATTTGGACATTTGGGAACACATGTTTCCCTGTTAATTCGTCCAGATTGTCGATGTGCAGATATATTTCAGGCCGACATCCAACGGCACCATCCTCACTAACGTAAAGTCAGGTTTTAGCAAAATTACAGACCGGCACCGCTTCCTCTATCTGTAGCCGCGGGCGGTGGTTCCCGTGGCATTGCTCGCCTGATTAGTTGGAAGAAGCTGGGGAAGGAGACGAGGGGGAACTTTGTTCTTCTTTTCTGAGGATCCTTTGATGGAGAATTAGCTGCTTCCGCTGCGTTGGTGGCCCCGTTCTTTTTCGTAATTCAGAACGAAGGAGAGCTCGTTGAGTGCGTTGAGGGAGCATGTTGAAGGGTTTTCGAACACAAGCACCGGAGTCTCAACTTGAAAAGAAAATGGCGACCAATTTTTCTATAGCGAAAGCCAGTGGTTGAGCTCATTATATGTTTAGGTTCGAGGAAGGAGTCGGTTTGAATTTTTCAACGTGATATTAGAACTAGGGGTAATATTTTACAAACATTTTGCAAACCCAAACTCCAATTCCCATCCTCGTTGGGTTTGAGCAGTGGGCCGGGTCAGTTTTTCTTTCAAAGCACGACGTTCCTCCTTGCGGTGGACCTACCATTGGGTGGCAACGGCATCCCTCTGGGACCAGTTAGTCACACACACACCATGTTTTGGTTTATGATCTGCTTTGGATTGTGGCGGGGATTGCTTCGGCCTCATGCCCGTGACTGTCATTCGTCTCTTGGCGAGCTTGATCAGTCGTTGTGTTCGGGAATTCTTACCAGATTCAGCTGAGAGTAGAGGGATTTTAGAAGGACTCTCTGTTTAGAACTTACTAGGATGGCATGTCTAATTTTTTGGGTGCTTTCTGGTATTGGATTAAAGATGATGGGGATGGTCGAGTTTTAGGTTATCCTCACGAGTACTTTTTCCCAATTGGTGGTAAGTCAGTCAATGCGATATTATATTAGCTTCTGAGGGCAGCCTTAATTGTTCTCCTCTTATTTTCTAACCGGAGAGACTCGAGACTTCAGTCTTACAGACGAATTTCATGATTTGGTGCCATCTTTTGCTTTAACTAGCTTGTAATTCTTAACGCAGCAAGATCAATGCTGTGTTGGTTGACAGAACAGTGGTGTACATGTACGTACAGTCAAGGGATGGAAAGAACATGACCCTTTTACGGAGGTACCCTCCAAGCCTTGTTATAATAAAATTGTGTTTTTTTGTACAGTTTAGGAACTGATTGATGCTCGTATGGTTGACCTGCGTTGGATTGCTCTATAAGCTTAGGATGGCCAGAATGACTAGCAACTCATTTTGAGAAACTCCGCTTCTGGCTTTTCCTGCAGATTTGGTTCTTAACCTGGTTGTTTACTATCTCAAGAAGCATACGCTTGGACTGACTGAACATAACTGTAAGTACTAGCGGCTGCCATCTCCTGATCATGCTCCCTGAGCTTACAGGTCTTGTGCTAGCAAACCCAAAGATGCACCAGATAATACCCATTTGAGGGAACTCCAATTCGAGCCAATGGGCTAAATATACAAAAATCATTCTCTCTAGTTCAGTAATACCTCATACATGTAATTCGAGCTTTGTTCCAATATATCGTTAGTCGTTACGACTGAAAGTTTCAAAATTCGGCGAATGAAGGTATTTAGAACAAACCTCCATGTATGACCATACCAGACTTAGTCGGCAAACAATAGTTCTTCGGATTCCTGTTCAACCTGGATGGACTGCAGAAAGTTGAAGTAAGCATACTTGATGTCAAACTGCATGTCGTACCAATAGTTAACGGCAACGGCCAATCCTCCCCTCTCGTCTCCATTCTGCTGAACATGATGAAACCACATGCTCGGCAAGTATAACATCTCCCCTGCCTTGACTGTGACCTCTATTGGCTTCGGCCCGTTGAAGTACAGGGGAAACTCGCGCTTCATTCGCTCAAGATCCTCTGGAGATGGGTAAGGATCGACGCTGCACCACGGCACTTGCCTTTTCGGCTCCTCCAATCTCAGTTCGAAATCTCCGGTGTCCTCAGAGTAGACATACTCAGCCGCAGGGTACTCCCTGACGTACATCCTGTGAAACTCACACGGCGGGATCAGTGTGAACCTCTTCTCGCCGCAGATCACAGCATATAGGTTCTCGTAGTGGTCCTTGTGGAACCAGGTGGCCGACTCACCGTTCCCGATCCATATGTTGACAGCATCGGGGGAGCTCCCCATCGCCTCGCTCATCCAGGGGATCTCGTCGTCCACATCGATCCTAATGGCGTCGAAGCCGCCGCCATCCTTGCGGAAGCAGTCGTCCTGCGCCTGGGCATATGCCACAAGGCCTCGATCGCGTCTACCAGAGACAATGAGCTCAAGGGCATCGGGGAAGGGGAGGCGGAGAGCATGTGGAGAGGCGAAGCAGAGGCCGCCGCCGTCGGGTAAGAGGGTGGGGGAGTCGGCAAGGCCGGTAGGGGTGAGGTGGACGGAGACGGAGGAGGAGGAGAGGGCGGAGGAGAGGTAGGAGGGGGAAGACCAGAGGGAGAGGGCGGGGAAGTGGGAGATGGAGTTGGTGATGAGGCAGGGCTTGTTCTGGGAGATGAAGCGGCGGAGGAAGTGGAGGGGAGAAGGAGGGGAATGGAGGCGGTCGACGGCAGGGGAGGAGTAGGAGGAGGACGGTAGGGTGAGCTCACGGAATTCCTGCCAGAGGCTGTGGATCCGAGGTTTTCGAGGAGTACTAGGTTTGTCGTCCATAGCTAGCTAGGGTTTTAAGGCGGGCAAGCAATGAAAATATATTCGAGGAATTTGGAGGTTTGTCTCATGTTAGTCGATTTATTTTCGAAAATCTTTTTTAAAAGTTTAGTTTTATTATTCGAGACAAAGCCCAAAAACTTTGCCTCGAAACAAAAAGTAAAAACGAGCCGAGCCGAGACTGAATCTCTCATGTTCGAGCTCCGCTCGATTAGGAATCGTCTGAATTCGAACTCGATCAAGCTCAAATAATTAAAATTCTAGCTCGAGTCGATTCAATTATAGAAAGTTCGAGCTCGGCTAGAAATGTTTGAATATAGGCTCGATTTTATTAATTTTATTATTTTATTTATTAATTATTAATATTTATTATATAATATTAAACTCACGACTATCGGGCTATAAGTATTTCGACTCGAGCTCGACTCGTTTCGTTAACGAGCCAGCTTGAGTTCGACTCAAGCTCGACTAGCTGGCTCGGTTCGGTTTTCACCCCTACTCGAAAGCTGTGTTAGTAATATCTCAGCCCAAGTATTAACCTCACTGTACAAGTCCTTGACGGTAGAGAAAGTAACTCGCTTTTAAACTTACATAACATGCATAATAATTTATCTAGTTTTCGATTTTCCAGCTAAGTTGCGATAAAAGGGTAACTTGTGAGAGTCCTCCGAAATCCATTCTATCTCACAGGAGTCTTATGCAGGGGTCTATATTGCAACTCTTGCCTCAAAACTCATGAAAGGTATTATCCAAGATGCCAGCCTGGATCATATGTGTGCTGTACCTTGCCAGCCTTGCGACAAAATTCAAAGTAGAGGCTGTACCACGGCCATTGAAAAAATTTTATCAGGTCACTGTTATCACCTTGCAGATCTTTATTGAAGAACAGCGAGTCGGGAGTTTTCAGCCAATGCTAAAAAACTGGGTTTCTTATGGATTGAAATCCAGTTCTAGTCCTTAATATTGGATTTGTCAGGCTATCAAAGATCTGAATGTTTACAGCGTTCCCGAGCCTTGTGACGCTCGACGCACTTTGGCTTCAGTTGTGAGAGGTCGCAGAAACTCATCGGTTCATCTATACGTGGTACGTCTTGTCCTGATCTCACGTAAATCAGTGCTTTACTTTCGATGAGATCTCATTATATGATGCCAGAAATATTCATCTTACTATGAAATGCGATGTTCTATTGAATACTGTAGAGCTCATTTCATGCTATCCGAATGCAGAGAATGTAGAACTTTCCACAGCTTGGCGGAAAGAAGCAACTGTCAGGAAAGCAATCCATGCAGCCCCAGTAGGTTTCCTTTTGCAATTGACAGAACATCCTTCCTTGATTCAATCTAGAGTTGATTAATCTAAGGTTTGCAATATAAAGGTGAGAGTCATCAGCCCGTGGATAGTCTGTCCTAACAAAGTTAACTATAGCCAAGTTGAAACTAGCAGCATGATTCTTTATCACAGGAATTTGACACTTCAAGGCTACAGAGCAGGTAATATATGTTTCTTGCATCCTTGCAAGTAGAAGTGATTAGTCTGTTTTCATTCATGCTAACGAAATGATAATAATCAAAATCTGATCTTGCAGCAGAGATCACGATTCTCAGGTGCCTTTTACGGGAGATTCAATCTTGGATCAGTTTGCTCAAATATGAGATCATTGATGGGTGGAGGAGCTGGTTTTCTGATAACCGAGTAGCTGGGTAAATTCCCTCTCGACATTTTGACATATTAGCCATGGCCACTAGGAGAACGATAACCACAGCTATAAATTCGATTGTATTTCCGTCCGGTTAATGTGATGGATTTGTGAATCCAGCCAACATCAGTGATGGATTTTCTCTGTCGGGCACATGGCTATATATGATGCTTTTTTGGGTCAACTTTCTTACAGATATCTACGACAACCTCACTCTCCTTGTTGTGAAGGTCGTTGGCATCAGAGACATTGCGATTCCCCAATAATTGTGAATCGTTCTTACAACAGTGTTGTTTCGATGTGCTGCTCTGATGATACATGACATAATTCATTGTTTGACAAATGCCATGAGAGTCTCTCCACTTCTGCAGCCACTGGTTGTGTAACGACCTGCATTTTTTTTCTTTTATCAAATTTTAAAACTAATTTACCGCCAACGGAAGCCTACGAAAGTTTGAATTTGAACTTTACCGCGTACTTTCTGGACTCATGCTCGAATCCCGCGGTTATACATGTCCTCTTTCCTAAGCAACCTGCACACTAAAATAGTATTCCCCTAACGGGGTCAGCGATAAATCGCTGGTACGCCTCACCCATGCACATGCGAAGACGTGAGACTTATAACTCACCCTACGTGCAAGTTTTATAAAACAGTTATGCAACACACGGCAGCCGTCTGACAATATATGCCTCTATTCTCATAAACATAGATCAAGAACAATAAAGGTCGCAAGACAGAGTAAACGTAATAGCATTAGTTACGGCACCATCACATAATACAAAGGCGTAAAAGTAAAGGAAGCGAAATACGCATAAGGTAAACACAACGACTCCCTCAATCCATCATCCTCATCAACACTTCTCAGGATGCCAGGACCACCGCACCGCAGTGCGTCCCCATCCACTCCTCTGGGAGCGCCCGGGAATCCGGAGCCGATGACACCGCGTGTGGTGTCACCTCACCGGCCCTCCTCCGACTCGCAGTCGGGTAGCCCACAACTCAACAGTTCCGACCAAATCCTCTGACATATTACAAGTCATCCCAAGGGCCCAACACAGCAGATGATTGAAGTTAATCTTCAATAGGGATAAGTGCTTACCCACAATGGCAGACAACGTGGCCTCAAGTTCCTTCTTAACAATTCAGATAATCAAACACTTTAACAAATCCCCGTTGTGTTTACTGCAGGGGTGGCCAAATCAATTTTCATGTGTAGAACGGGTCCGCCGGCTTCCTGGACACGACCAGACCATTCCGGAGGACAACAAGGCTCAGGTTAGTTCCAACCACAGACGGTCAACCTCTCCAGAACCCAGCCACCGCCTTTCGACGTGACAGGTCCAATCCGGAGGGCGGCAATAATCGATTCAGTTCGCTCCAAGAGTTGGTCCTCCGGAACCCAGCCTCCCATCCGCCGACCTCACTTTTGGAGGCCACCCCACACAGTCACAAGGCAACCTCCACTTGCTAGCAACCTCCGGAACCGACACGCCACGACCAGACTCAACATACCAAAGTTAAGCAATTTTACCATAAACCACACCCGACCTACCCAGCCTCCCCGCTCAACCCTAACCCCACACGATCGGCCAACCCAAAGCGAAACCAAAACCAGGACAGAAGTGGGGAGGGGGTAAGACGTACATGAATTTTCATGTCCGTCGATTCCGTCGCTATTCTCACTTTGTAGGCAACCGAGCTGCCCTCCTCCTCCTCCTAGAAATGGAGACGTCCCCTGAGAGCACACTGCTTGAACGAGGGGTTCGTCACCCTGGTTTCTCGCAACCCCAGTTCCCACACTGACATCCACTCCGGCGGAAAGGGCAGGATTTTGGGTTCGCCCATCCCCCTTTAAATAATGGGGTTCTCTGATATCCCATCCCCATTTCGGATTAGGATCCAATGAAGGGGATCGTAAGGAAATCCCTCCCCATCCCCAACTAACGATTGGGGTTCAGATAATGGATTTCCCTCTGTTCACTCCCCCACTCCTCTTCTCTTTTTTTTTTTTAATTTTATTAATCCTTTCCTTACCAACAGTGGGCTAAGGAGTGAGGATTTGTCAAATTCAATATATCAAATTTCTCTTTTTTTCTTTTCTTTTAATAATTATTCCACCGATCGTCCTACGGCTATTAGATAATTTAATTTTAACATTCTATCGATCGTAATCCTCGACGTAAATATGAATGTTCTCGCTATTTGAACACAATTACGTTTAGGTCTGGGCGTCCCCTTTCCCGCGTGACGTAGTCACACGTAATCGAATTCGAATTACCGAAAATATTCGCAAATAACGTCAGTAACGACGAGAATGCTAGACTCCCGCGTCTATGTAGGATCTGACCGGTCCTAATTTGAATAGTTGACTTTTTATTACAATAATATTCTCATACGTGTACAATTTACTTATACTGAAATTCCGGGATGTTACAAGGCCGAAAATTGCATCAGATTCTGCATTCATTTACTTATTTGTCATAAATCCACCATCACTGATATGCGACCATGCAAGGGAGTTTGGCAGACGAGTAACATGTACCGGCGTTATCTTTTAGTATCTTATCATGTACTTGACAAAAACTTATACTCCTCAATTTGTCTCCGTCCATCCAGCAGAAAAACTCACGGCAATTTTCAAAAAAGATTTCCCGCCTGCTCAAGACGTCAAAAGAAATATCAAGTGCTGCTTGATAAAATATACTGTGGTTCGATTTTGAAAGGCCAAACCGGAGGAAAAACACGGGAATCTTTTCTCAGTAACGTCTCTCCGTAAATTATTTTGTAAAATAGGTCGTTCAAGCTAAAAAAATTTTAGATTAATGTCAATAAATCGATATTAGAAAAGTCAAATTCTAGATTCGGTGTTTCTAAAGTCAAATTCACTAGAAAAAATAGAGAACTCAACATTTCAAATACAGAATTCAATCATTCGAGAAAGAATTCGATGTTCGAAATGCTAATTTCTTTATAATAAAACTCGATATTTTTAACTTCGAGTTATTTACATTAGTAAAGGAAATATTAAACAAACTCGAAACACTGGAAAAGCGGGGAGCCCCAGCCCACCACGAAGAAGAAAGAAAAGTAAAAAGTAAAAAAAGAAAAAGAAAAAGGTTGTTTTCGTTTTCTTTTGAGGTGTGAACTTGGACTGTTTAGGAAAAACTTATCTGGAAAGTCGTTGTCCTTACCAAACGTCTGTCTGTGGCCCATACGTGGCTGTGTTCTTGTTCCCTTTAGTTGACCGCAAAAGAGAAAAAGAACTTCCACCACCCCCACGTCTTTTGGATTTTCTTGCAAAAAGTCCCGTAGAAAATTCAGACCAGGTAACCGGCATTACTCAGCCTGCTACCATTACTACTACTGATATATTCCTAGTTTTCCTGAGTGTCATTTGTGGGAAGTCATTAATCATGTTGCCGTCCAGGAATTCGGTGTTGCTCTTGGTTCCAGTGCTGATTTTGATCGCGGGATTCAGCGAGGCGGCTCCCCCAGGTTCACGCATCGATAAGCTTCCTGGGTTTGTGGGGAGTTTCCCTTCCCAGCACTATGCAGGGTAACATCACTTTCTACATGCGCTGCATAGTCTCAGGTTAACTTGTGACGTTATCGCTTCGAATCTCATTCGCTAGGTGGAATCTGCAGGTACGTGACCATAGAAGGGAAGCCTGGGAAGAAGAACCTGTTTTATTACTTCATCGCCTCCGAGAGGAGCCCCTCCAAGGACCCCGTAGTACTATGGCTCAACGGCGGCCCCGGTTGCTCCAGCTTCGATGGATTTGTCTACGAGCATGGTACTGACGTCTATTTAGTCTTCATCTACCATTAGTGATGCATGGTCTGAAGTCACTAATTCAATCTCCCAGGACCTTTTCTATTCCATTCCGGACTGACTCCCGGAAGCCTGCCTACTTTGAGGATCAATCCATACAGTTGGTCTAAGGTTTGGATCACCATCTCTGATGGCAAACTGCTATCATATTCAAGTAGTCTCGGTTCGTCCAAAGTGCCGCATCCATTGTGTAGTAAGATTTTGATGCCCATTCCAGGTCTCCAACATAATATACCTGGATTCTCCATGCGGTGTTGGTCTGTCCTACTCTGACAACCCGATCAACTATGCCACCACTGACCTTCGGACCGCTTCAGATACACACCATTTTCTCCTGAAGGTTACTCTTACTCCCACCATCACTTACATATGCCACATGTTTTATGCTAGTTAAAAGATTGAGACGACACACATAAAAGCACTTAGATATGCCACATGTTTTTTTCCAGTGGTTTGAGTTGTACCCAGAGTTCCTGTCAAACCCATTTTACATCTCTGGGGAATCCTATGCTGGAGTTTATGTGCCGACACTAGCTTTGGAAGTAGTGAACGGTATGCCTATTAATTGGATTCTTATCTATGCAATGAGAATGTAGAGTGTTGCTAACAATTCAGTTGGATATGTGATTCAGGAATTGAAAAGGCTGAAAAACCTCTCATCAACTTCAAGGCAAGTCTGCTTAATCTTTATACTAGGCAGTCGGAAAGCAAAAAAGGAGTTAAATTCTGCAGACTGCAGATATCTCACTTCATGTGTACATGCAGGGTTACTTGATTGGAAACGGAGTAGCAGATGTTGTCTTTGATGGCAACTCTCTTGTCCCATTTGCTCATGCCATGGCATTAATCTCTGATGACATTTTCGAGGTGGGTCAAACTAATTTATGTCGGGACCATGAAACCATCAGATTATTGGCATATAAAGTTTTGATTCAAATATGCTGAACTGAAGAACAATTGCAGACTTCTCAAAGGACTTGCGAGGAAAAATACTATGATCCTCCAAGCTCAAGCTGCGTTGCAAACCTTGCTAAAGTTCGACAGGTAAAATAATTTCAGCCTAGAGAGTGTAATGAACTGAACTAAAGTGCGAGCAGGAAAGGTCCATCGCTGAACTTTTCTGCTTTCTACCAGGCGTTGGTTGGTCTGAATAGGTACGACATTCTGGAGCCATGCTACCAATCTCCGGGAACGTCATTCTCAAATTCTCCAGAATTCGATATCCCCATGTTTCCTGGTAAAAGAAAAGCATTATCAACAAGAGACAGCACTTCTTCTGGCTCCGAGTCACAACCATATCACGTTCCTTGTGTAGTAAGCTCCTTGAATGTTAAATCACACGACCTTCTTTCCATCATACTTCTATTCATTCTACTGTGGCTGGTGCAGAACGATGCAGAGGCCACAACATGGCTAAATGATGAAGCAGTCCGAAAAGCAATCCACGCTGCCCCGGTAACAAAAACCCAGAACATCTATATACGACAAACCCGAGCATGCAGTGCATATCGTAAGTCTCGTCTTTCTTCCACTCGACTCCATCCATAGGCGAGTGTTGCAGGTGCTTGGGCAATATGTGCTGTACGAGTTAGGGAGAGATACTCAAGTGATACGGATAGCATGATCCCTTACCATTTGAACCTTACATCTAAGGGATACAGGGCACTCATATACAGGTGAGACAAGAAACCCTTCGCCTCAATCACCCCTCGGTGGCCAAGCACTGTCTTACTTAAGGTTTCACAGCGGAGACCATGACATGGCCGTACCATACCCGGGCACGCAAGCATGGACAAGATCGCTCGGGTACTCCATAACTGAAGAGTGGCGATCTTGGCACACTGAGAACCAAGTCGCGGGGTAACAAAAAACCATTTCTGTTTTTGCCTAATCTAATATCATCGATGAACGACATACTCAAATGATTTTCATTGGTTTTTCCAGGTACCTGCAAGGATATGGCAAGAACTTGACATTTCTGACTGTCAAGGTTTGGACATCAAATATCTCAAAAATCAACTAGTCTGCACTACATATTTTGAAAAGCTACGACTAAATAGACTAATCATTCTAACACGTTTTCTTCTGTGCGACGATTCACGTACAGGGAGCAGGGCATATGGTCCCTCAGAGTAAGCCACGAGAGGCGTTACACTTCTACAGCCAATGGCTAGACTATAAACCAATCTGATGTTCACATTAGTATCATGTAAAATCAGTATACCGATTAACTTCTGTATACTGACGCAGAAATCGAGTAATAAAATAATGAAGTTTCTAATTTATGGGGTGCTGCTATATAAATTGCAGCATCTATGTAAATCCAACAGGTCGAAAAATTCAAGGCAAATCAATCAACAAAGCCCAACTTTTACGTCATAGAACAAAGGAGGAGCTGCAGGATTAATAATGGACAGCACTGTGTGACAGGAGCCAGTAGAATTCTCCTGTTTCAATATATTAACTCTAGAGGACATACATTTTGCCATGAACTCTAATATAGCCTGGACTGCCTCTCGCCTATATCTGTAATAAGCAACAACGATCCAAAACGCGACAAAAAAGAAACTCAAACGATAACTTAGGAAATAAATGCATTCGTATTTCTACCTGGTGAATGTGAAAAACTGTGAATTTGCAAATGTGGTCAATATCTGTTAGTTCAATTGATGTAAACGGGGAGAGGGCACATGATCCCCTGAGACAAGCCAAGGGAGTCCCTCCGCTTCTGCACCCACTGGTTGGCCGGAGGAGGAACTCGGAGAAAAATTCTAAATTACCCCTTTAAAAAATTAATTAATGAGAAATATTTCGTGAAATACCTGGAAAATTGGTCTTTTACCCTATCAAATAAAATCGTCTTTAATGGGGTATTTCTCGAAATATTTTTTATGCCCGTTATTTTAATCAATTTTTTTAAAAAGGGGTTAATTTGAAATTTTTCTCAAGCAACCCGACTCTGCATCCATTCGTTTTATTCTTCAGATTGCTGAAACGAGATTGAACTCTTGTCTTCCATTTGTATTTGTATATCTAGCAAAACGTGGAAAATCCCGGGCCGGCCCACTCCGAAACCCAACATATAAGCCTAACAGGATTCACTCCAAAACCAATTGGCAACGGAGAAATTGACTTGCTGTGAATATATGGTAGGTTGGGAGGTATTTTGTTCCCAACGTGGGTTTTGGGGGCTCAATTGTTTAACAGTTTTCATCTACCATCAGTCTACCTATAGTCTAAAGTCGATAATTCTGCTGCCAGGACCTTTTCTTTTCCATTCGGGACCGTCTCAGGGAAGCCTTCCTACTTTACAGATCAATCGTTACAGCTGGTCCAAGGTTTGGAGCCTCAGCATCATTACCTTCTCTAACAAACTGTTACCATGTTCGAGTAATCACAGTTCGGCCATATTTCGCCTCAATTGTCGTGTATTAAGTTTTTGATGCCTATTCCAGTTCTCCAACATAATTTACCTGGATTCACCATGAGGGGTTGGTCTGTCTTACTCCGACAACCCGATCAACTACGCCACAAGTGATCTTCAGACCACTGCAGACACGCACCATTTCCTCCTGAAGGTTCCCCTCTGGACAGGATCACTTTGATATGCCATATGACTTTCTCTGGTTAAAAGCTCGAGATAAGGCATATAAATCAATACTGTACATTTTTATGAGGTCTCCAGTGGTTCGAGTTTACCCGGAGTTTCAATCGAATCCATTCTACATCTCTGGGGAATCCTATGCTAGCTGCAGAAATTGTAAAGGGTATGCCTGTTGCCTGGATACTTACCTGCAGATCTATAGTGTGACTAACAATTTGGATGCATCCGCGATTCAGGGATAGAAAAGGATGAAAAGCCTTTAGTCAACTTCAAGGTAAGCCCGGCCTTTATTCCTGCAATTCGACAGCAAGAGGTCAATTCGACAGTTCACGAATTATCACTTCGAGTGTCGGCACAGGGTTACTTGATTGGAAACGGAGCAGCCAACAATATATTTGATGGAAATTCTCTCGTCCCATTTGCTCATGCCTTGTCTCTAATCTCGAATGATCTCTACAAGGTGAGAAAGATTGACCTGAAATTTCGGGCAGGCTACATATATATAGATTACGAAGATGTGAAATTGTCAGCGTATAAAGTTTTGCATTCAAATGCGTTGAAATGGAAAACAATTGCAGGCTTCTCAGTCTACTTGCCAGGGAAAATATTACGATCCTCCGAGGGCAAGCTGTGAGGCGAACCTTGCTAAAGTTCAACAGGTAAACAATTTCATCGTGAAGAGTGTAACCAACAGAACTGCACCAAAAGGTCGTCGGTCTAACTTTACAGCTTTTTTCAGGCATTGATTGGTCTAAATAGGTACAACATGCTAGAGCCATGCTACCAATCTCCAGGAAAGACGTTCTCGAATTCTGAAGAAATCGAGATTTCCATGTTTCCTGTTAAAAAGAAAGTGGCATCAACAAGAGACAGCATTTTTTCGGGCTCCAACTCACGATCATATCATGTCCCTTGTGTAGTAAGAAGCTCCTTGTAAGCTATATCGCTCAAATTCTTTCCCTCAGAGATACATTTATTCAATCGACATTTTTACAGAATGACGTAGAGGCCACGACATGGCTAAACGACGAAGTCAGAAGAGAAATCCACGCAGCCCAAATAATAGACCAAAACGACAAAGTCAGAAGAGACATCAAACAAATATCTCAAAACCAGTTAAACCACGGTTCAGATTTGACAATAATAGACTAATCGTCATGCACAATCCTGCTTATAATTTTATTCTATGCGACGATTAATGTGTAGGGAGCAGGGCACATGGTCCCTCAGAACAAACAAGAGGCGTTACACTTCTACAGTCAGTGGCTAGACTATAAACCAATATGATGCTCGCAGTTCTGTGGTGTAAAATCAACACACCTGATTACCTACTGCATACTGCTGCAGATATTGAGTAATAAAAAAACGATGGTTCTCATTTACAAGGTGCTTCTTTATAAATTGCTGCATTTATGTAAACCAACAAGTTGGAAAATTCAAGATAACTCAATCAACAAAGACCAACTTTTATTTCATACAACAAATCAGGAGTAGCAGGATTGACAAGAGCCAGCAGAAGTTTCCAGTTTCAATACATCAACTCAGGATATATATTTCACCAGGCATTCTAATATAGCCTGGACTGCTACTCCTCTAGATCTGTAATAAGGAACAACAATACGAAAAAGTGACAAAAGAGACTCCAACCTCTTAGCAATTCCTCTATGACTCTTTTCTTCCAATCTTGCCGTATCGTCCTGCTTTGCTGGGACAAATCTGGGGAGATCCATTACCGTGCTTACCCAAGACACTCCTTCAGGAGCGGACGATTGATTCAGGAAGTTGAAATTTGTCTGTCAGTTCTCTGAAACACTTGTTGCATTGGAACAGTCTAATGGGTTTGAGGTAGGCATCTCTTTATTCTCATACGTCGACTCCGACGAAAGCTCGTTATCGGACATCGTATTGGATCCGCGCGACATGGTGTCAAAATCTAGAAAGAGACAGACTGCAGTACAATCATCAATTTTTGAAGTTGAGTGTTTGTGCTTCCATGCACGAACAGCTGATCCCACAAGGGCCATTGCAGTAGAGGAACGTGAAGGGGCTGAGGCAACGATATCAACAGCCTCCTTATTAGACAGAACATCCCAAACCTGCGAAAAGAGATGCCGGATGGTAGTAAGAAATAACCTCAATCCAGATGAACATGATTACGATCTTCAGGCTGAGAATACACACTCCATCAGTGGCCAAGATAATGAACTCATCCTTCTCGGTGAGCTGTCTACACGAAACTTCCGGAACAGAGATAAGACCAAAATCTTTGAGGCAGAAGTCCCCGAAAGCCCGTGCCATAGCGAGCCCTGGTGTGTCATTGTCCGGCAACCAGACACGAGCAACTTCTGGCTCATTATGAAGAGCGAAAATACGACCCTTGCATTTACGAATCCTTTCTGCCTCAGCTGTGGCCATTTAAGAAATGAGAATTAAGCATGAAGCAAGCAGCCAATAATCATTACAAATTAGGAAAATCAAAAGAAAAGGATCCTCTTAGACTAAGAGAATAAACAGAAAATGAGGTTCTAAAAGATTGTAAGAAGATGATTCAACCGAGTTTTGTATGTCTCAAGCAAGTAAATGAACGGTACTAACTTCGACAAATTGCAAGCAAGAGAGACAAGAGCATACTTGGAAGATTGGGTTTGAGATCCACAGTCAACTGAACAGCAGTAAGAGCATTTTCTTCATCTCTTGTGCCTAATACAGCTCTGGAATCTCCAAGATTGCCAATAATCAGGTGGTTACCCTATCAAAATACAAGCAAAAGAAAGCATAATGAGAAAAGAAAAAGAATAACATTCGGTCCACAATCAGAGGATCGTTTGTGGCATAAAGAAGAATTAGACCTGCTTCACCAAAGTCACAGCTGTTGTTCCACTGCAGAAGCAGTTGACGCTTGTGTGCAATCGAAGCTCTCGGTCCATGACTCTAAAAGCCTTCAAGAACAATTGCTTGAATGACTGAAAGATTTGCTTTGGCTTATCTGTTCCTCCGGACTTCATGGATGCTTGTGACTCATCACCCACTGGGATTTTGATCGTGACTTCAGAACCCAAGCCGGTAACAGAATCCCCATCAACACAGCTTTCCAGAAGGGCACCCAATTTGAGAGGGAGAAAATCCCTGACTCTCCTTGAGACCACATGACCACATTGACCATGTCCATCGAAAACACCACAGAAAACCATATCCTTCCTTGAACAGAAATTCTGTAGCAACATCGTCACGGTGATAAGCAGATAGAAGTCGACTAAAAACGATTCACAAACTCAAACAGAGAAAAGAAGGGGCATAGCTGACCTCCCAAACAATCATTGCATCCTGATTGATTCCTTTCTTACCCTGTTGGCTGTATAACGAGGCAAACTCACTAGCCCCATTTCGAAACAATCTTCCCGGAATGCTCTTAAGTGGATCCTCCTGGTGATATTCTGAAGAAGAATTGCGCAGCCCGGGTCTTTCCCACAAGCTCTTCCTCTTCATGATCCCCAGAGCAGGAGACACAGGGGAACCAGGGATAGGAGTCCCGCTTTCAGTCAATAAGCAGGACCCCATTCTAAGAGCCCTGATTATGTCCAGTAAGCAATCCACACTATCCATACAAAGGCAGCCTTCAATCCCGTTATCAGAAGGCTGATCTGCCACGGGACAATGACGGATCCCGCAGCGCTTCAAATTAGCAGCTTTCGGCACAGCTAACTGAACCGATTCACCTTCACTTCGTGGATACTCGACCATACTCACCTGAAAGAAAACTATCATCTCAAACCTCAATAGATAATAAGCAATTATCGTTTCCAGACAAAACAATCTAAGCCCTCTAATCCAGTCAAATACAAGTTGACTCCTCCGGGGATCATTCGCTCAAAAAGAAAAAGCCCAGCGCCAATCCTCAAAAAGAGTAACAAACCTTACAACAATAAAAGACCCAACTATCCCACTCAAAAAGCCATCATTAATCCGACAAAGCATAAAATTAGCAACCGACGACATACTGGCATTTCCAGGCACTTTTGCAATCACAAGCGCAATAACTCATCTCTCCACAGGGTACAGAACTACGCGGTCCAGTAAGCGGTTTTACCTGTAGCATATCGTTCCAACGAGATCCCTTCAGGGAAGCCGGACTTCCAAGAGAGATCAAGGTGGAGGGTCGGGTTCCAATCAAGGAAAGGAGCAAACTTTAACGGAAAAGTCGATCGGGAGAGCCGAGAGGCGAACTGCGTCGGTACGTGAACGCAAGTACCATGTGCTTCCAGGAAGAGAGAGAGAGAGAAGGGGAGGGAGATGGAGAAAGGGAAAAATGGTACTTTTTTCAATCTTTTTCTTTCTGTTATCCGTGTCCCACGAGGATGTAATAATATATATTACATTACATTGAGGATGACGAAAGTGCGGTGTGTCCCTTGTGTGGTGGTTGTAGGGGAGTGGATAGAGCTGACACGGATGAACTGCATTAAATGTAGTTTTTGAATGTGATGATTTCACATCATCAGGATGATACCCGAGTTTCTCATCATATTAATTACCAAGATGAATTTTCCAAGTAGACTTCTGTTTTTAAAGGGGCCTGGCTTACCAGCCAGTCTGCATCGGAAAAAGGTCCATTCTTCTGTGTCTCTAGCTAAGTGCCCTTTTTCCTGTAAACGGTAAACTTTCTTTTCCGGCAATTTGTTTCTTTTCCTTCCCTTGCTCGACCTCGCCCCAGGTTGTTGTCGGCGGTATAACTCACCGCGGCCAGTCGAAATTATTTATAGCGGCTGAATGGTCAGACCACGCCATTATATCGTTCCGTGCCCACAAATGATGTCCCCACCAACAACCCAAACACCAACTTGGATTGCTATTAGGCTTACTGGATTTCATTACTTGGCCTTTCAGCATGACCAGCAAAAAGAAATGGTTGTCATCACAAAACCAAGGAAACCGGCTTCTGCAGTGTGATGTCCTTTGGTTCTTCATGTCGTTGAAGACCTTGTTCCAAGCCATAGTTTGTGTAACGAAGACAACGAGGGACTTGACGCCTGGGCCATACAGATTCACAGGAAATGGACATGCAGATAGAACTTTCGTGCGACTAGCCAATGGCGGTGATACTCGGGGACAACCCAGGCTCACACAACTAACTAATCCAGAGCATATGATTCGGTTATTCTTTAATACTAGCAAGTATCACAGCCTCCGTAATTTTTCGACATCAGCACTCATGCAGTGTTCCGAGTCATGCAGGAAGAAGACTTACATCACAAGCATACTTTTCATGTGGATGTAGATAGGGGCGAGCATAGGTTCCGGGTAAAACCGGGAACTTGTCGGAACCGGCACCATAGGGTCGATGTCAGTACAGGTTCTCGAATGGATCGGGTAGGTTCTAGGTTCTAAATTTTACAAAATCGGCGGTACCAAGTACGGTTCCAGGTTCTCCCCCCGGAACCAACTCGAAGAACCTGGAACCTAACCTAAATATTACCCAACCCAATATCCTACCCAAAATTTTACCCAACCCAAAATTTTACCCAACCCAATAACATACCATAAATTTTACCCAACCCAATAACCTAAATTAAACTTTACCCTACCCCAAACAATTGTCCCGGTTCCTAACCTTTCTATTCCCAGTCTCTCCCCCTTCTTCACAACGTCTTCATCAAACGGTTCCAGGGGTTACGGTTTCTTACGGTAAGTCAGCTCCTAATATGCTTTTTCCCTTCTTCCCCGCCTAGCCTTGTCAATTTTTATTTACAATTCTTTCCGGGTTATGATTTTTTGGATGATTTTAGGGATGGGTTAGGTTGATTGAGCCGTGGGTGATGAGAATACTTTCTTAAAAGTTCTTTTTTTTCTGAACATAGTTGGTCATGGGGTGATTCTGTGGGGTTTGAATTTTGATTTTGATGTAATTTGAGGCGTTGGTGCTCTGGATCATCTGTTTAATGATCTATTGTTTGATTTGTTAGGTTGTTCGAATTAGAAGATGAATCCCGATTCTGACAACAATGAGGCTCAAACAACTAGTGTCAAGCGAACTTTAGCTTCAACAGCGGCCAATCTTCCTACTGCTCCTAAGGTAACAGGCAAACAAACATAAAGTCTAACGTTTGGGATCATTTTGCGAAAATTCTGAATGAGAAGACTCATAAGGCAGAGAATGTGAAGTGCATTTACTGTAACAATGTGTACAAGTATAATCCTAATTGGGGCACTTCAACGATGTGGAAGCATATTAATAGTTGTCGGAAGTTTCCTCATAATATGGATAAGCGACAAAAGATATTTACTAGCAGCAAATCGGAAGGATGCACAAGTCGTAATGTTATATCTACTTGGGTGTTTGATCAAGAACGTTGCAGAGATATGCTTGCTAGGATGATTATTGTCGATGAACAACCTTTTTCACTTGTCGAGCATGAAGGTTTTCGCGCGTTTGTTAATGTTCTACAGCCTTTTTTCAAGGCTGTTTCTCGATTCACTGTTGCTAGAGATTGCATGAAGATTTTCATAAGTGAGAAGATAGTGCTCAAAAATTTTATTGGCTCTTTGAATTATCGAGTGGCACTTACAACTGATACATGGACTTCCAATCAGAACTTGAACTATTTATGTCTTACTGCTCATTTTATTGACAATGAATGGAAGTTGCATAATCGCATATTGAGTTTTGTGGTTATGTCTAGCCATAAAGGGAAGGAAATTGGCAGAATGGTTGAGAAGTGCATTATTGATTGGGGAATACAACATCGTATTTCTACTGTGACAGTTGACAATGCAAGCTCTAATGATGTTGCAGTGAAATACTTGAAAGATAAGCTCATTGAAAGCAACTCCTTGATCTTAGGCGGTGAGTTTTTTCACATGAGATGTACTGCACATATCTTGAATTTAATTGTAAAGGATGGCTTGAGTGATGTTTGTGAATCTATAAGTCGAGTACGAAAGATCATTCGTTATATCCGGAGCTCTTCATCTAGATTTGATCATTTTCAAAAGTGTGTCGTGAAAGAAAGAATTCCACATAAAGGTTCAGTTTGCCTTGATGTGGTAACTAGATGGAACTCAACCTACTTGATGTTAGAGACTGCTGTGAAATTTAGGAAGACATTTGAAAGATTAGAAGAAGACGATTTGTCAATGAGTGTTGAGCTCCAATATGATTCGCCAAATAGTGAAGATTGGTCGAACTTGGAAGTGATAATTAAATTTCTGAAGAAGTTTTATGATGCTACTAAGAGGATGTCGGGTTCTTTGTATGTGACATCAAATTCCTATTTCGAAGAAGTAGTTAATATATTAACTGCTCTGAATGATTGGGCAAAGATAGAAAGGGATGTTCAACTTCAAATTATGTCACGCAAGATGAGGGAAAAGTTTGACAAGTACTGTGGCAGTATGGAGAATTGTAATATGATGGTCTTAATTGCTGTTGTTGATCCACGCTACAAGTTGAATTTTGTCAAGTTTTGCTGCAAGAAAGTGTATCGTAATGATTCGGAAGTGATTAACTTGATAGTTGAAAGGTTATTTGAGTTTGTTTTACAACGGTTATTTGAGTATTATGAGCATTCTTCTGCCACAAATATGCTTAAAAATGATGTGCTTTTTTGCAATAAAGTTGTGGAGCATATTGGATCAAGTAGTGGTTCTGCTTTGGATGATAGTTGTGAGATGTATGAGAATCTTCAAGATGGCTACATGAGATACATGGAGGAAGAGTTGAATGTAGGAGGTAAATCTGAATTGGAGCGATACTTGGAAGACAAATGTGAAGAGTGTAAGGCTGATTTTGATGTTTTAGGTTGGTGGAAAAGTAATGCCACAAAGTATTCCATTTTGCCTTACATTGCGAGGGATATTTTAGCTATCCCCGTATCAACGGTTGCTTCTGAATATGCTTTTAGTACGTCGGGCCGTGTGTTGGATTGCTACCGTAGTTCACTAACTCCTAAAGTTATTGAGGTATTAATATGCGTTCAAGATTGGGTAAAATCCCCTTTATCTCCTATTAATAGAGAGGAGAACCTAGAAAATGCCGAAAGATATGAACAAGGTATCTTAATTATTTCAATTTGAGTCATGATGTTCGTTCACGTTTTGTTTACATGACTTGTTTATGCAGATTTTGCCGAAATTAATTCAGATATTACGAATGTTTGAAGGCTTTGAGCTTTGGAGACATTGATCGGGATTGAGCTTTGGAGGCGTTGTCGGATTGTTCGTAGCTCATTTTTGTTATGCGAACTTGTCGAGTTGGTCTTCATTTTGGGACAATTGATTTGGTTTGTGGATATCTAGCATGTTTTTAGGACTTTTGGTTTGGCTAGTAGATACTTGGCATATTGGTACATAATTGGGATGAATCTCTGTATTCTCTGCTATTTTGGTATGCTAATTGAAAGTTCTAATAAAAGGCACTGGAACCGGAACCGGTAGATTGGTTTCTGGGTGGTTCTTTAAACTACTGGGTAGATTCTAGGTTCCAAAATTAAGGAACCGGCCATTACAGGGTAGGTTCCAGGTTTCACGTCCGGAACCTACCCACCCGGAACCTGCTCACCCCTAGATGTAGATGCTCGGGTAATTAAGCAATAATAGCTCCATGTACCTTGGAGCCTACTCCTCTTCCTCCGCTTCTTCCAGCCAGTTGACAAAGGGCTTGATAAACTTCATGAATATTTGCCTGAAATGACAAAACATAAAAACAAGGCAGTTAAAACAGAAGGACAAAGGCAATTACAATCACCCACTTAAGGAACAATAGTCATCCGGATACTTATTGCACTTCGGCAATGCTCCAGGTTTTGAAGCCTCTCCGGTAATTCATGCTTCATCAGACCTGCCCTTGGGATTGGTTCCCTTGCGGAACCAGTAAAGTATAATGTCTTCAGCAAGCACGTCCTGTTCATAAAGGGACCTCACAATTTCTGGAAACAACTTCATCAGCTTTGCATCATCGTAGCACTGAATTTGGACCTTGTACATGAGCTCCAGCCCAATCTTCCCGTTGGTGCAGAATGTATTCAAGAGTTTGGCCCATGTTTTCACTTTTTGACACGTAACAGCTTGAATAAGGAGTGCAAAAATAATCCAATGAAACATCAAATTGATGTAATTAGAATCAACAGCTAAGGAATCAATTCTAAGCATAGGGGTGGGGTGAAGATAAGTTACCTGCCGCAGGGCTGCATTAGCATTCTGCTGCTGATTTTTTTCCAGACCACTGAACGGCATCCATCATGACATCCCAAAGCATCCGCACAACTTCCCCATCTGGTAACTTTGCATCTTTGAAACGCTGCTTCACATTCTCGATTACCTCAGACATATCAGTTTCCTCGGTAATCTGTGCGGTCAGGGCAGATTTCATTTCCGTCAGCTTCACCTCATACATCTTCTTCTCATTGTACTCCACCAGGAATAACAGCCCTTCTTTGCTGATGATGATAACATTCAGGTACAAGTACAACAAAATTAGGCTAAGACAATTACAAGAGTGCAAAGCCCCCAGAAATACAGAAAATTTTAAAAAATTGTTATCTTATAAAGATTGGTTGAAGACGTGTGATGGAGTAGCGAAGCAGAAATAGGAGAAATAACAAAAAAATTTCTAGGATTTGCAAGAAATCTCAGAAAATTGTTCTTGAGACAAGAAACTTGGGTTAGAAAAATGAAATTATTGTCTCTTGCAATCTAACGCTGAGAAATCTAAAATAAATCTACTAAAATATTCATAAGATACCCCTAATATTATAAAGTAAAATCAAATCTAAAAAGATATTATGCTCCATCAGTCTCCCTGGGTTGGAAAAATTCACGACTTCAACGCGAAAACTTTGACCATAAATATCAGGATTAATCGTCTTCAACTCTTCCTTGGCTATCCGAAGAGTACTTTTTGTCATTGGCAGTCCATCATCACTTACTCGCCATCATCACTTACTTGCAGTCCATATGCAGCTTCAAAAGGAGTCTTCTTGATGCTTCTATTTACTGAGTTGTTATAAGCAAACTCGGTTTAAGGAATCACAAAATCCCCTTGCCAGGGTAACAACTCGTTGTCTGGACCTCCCTCTAATTTTGTGAATATAGGAATAAAATAGTTATTGATCCAACAATGGTTCTTGATCTCTTCAAAACCAAAAGTCTGAGCACTCATGACCTTTATAATGAAGGATCTAATTCAATTGTCCCTGCTTATATTTCATAGTGAAATTGAACTCATTTAAGAATGAACTCCACTTGGCATACTTCCCGCTTAGTTTTTCTTTGGGAGTTCATATAGCCAACACTTGATGATCGGAGTACACAACAAACTTCCGTTAAGCCAAATAATGTTGTAGTGCTGAATAGAATGCACCAACACATAGAATTCTAAATTATACATTGAATAGCGTTGTTTGCATATGAACTCAATTGGCTTACCATCTTGAGTAAGAACAACCCTTTTCTTAGATACGTCACACTCTAAAATGAAGAGTTTGTCAAAGTCAGGCAAGGCAAGAACCGGAGTGCTGCACATCAATAACTTCACATAGTCAAAAGTTTTAGCAACTAATGCTGTCCACTCAAAATTTTCCTTCTTTAAACATTCTGTTGACGGGCTCATGCCATAACTGAAATTCTTGATAAACTCCTATAGAAAGATGCCAACCCATGAAAACTAGACGTAATATAAGTGTTGGCCACTCTATTATCACGTGCACTTTTTCCGGATCGACAGTCAAACCTTTATCAGAAATAGTTAACACGAGAAAGAGGACTTCTTCCTTAAAAAATGAACACTTCTTTAAGTTGATGTAAAGATTCTCCTGAGAAAGAAGATCTATCACGTGTCGTACGTGAATCAAATGGTCTTCTTCTGTCTTATTGTAAATCACAATGTCGTCAAAGTAAACGACGGCAAAAGTCTTCAGAAAATGCTTCTGTACAGCTATCATGACACGCATAAACATACTAGGTGCATAAGACAACCCAAAAAGCATCACCATCCCTCGTATAGTTCATCCAGAATCTAGAATACTATTTTTCATTCTCACCAGCCTAGCTGATTTGGTGATAGCCGCTTCTTAAATCTATTTTCGAAAATACCTTCGTGCCGACCAATCGATCAAGCATATCATCAAGATCCAGACGTGGAATTGGAAAACGATACTTGACGATTATCCTGTTTACGGCGCGACTATCCACGCTCATCCTCCACGAACCATCTTTCTTTGGCGTAAATAAAGCTGGACAAGCACATGGACTTTTACTCTCGCGCATCTTCCGTGTTAAATACACGAACCACATTAATCTTGTCCTTAATGGATCTATCCAAGCCTGTTAGATAACGAGACATAAGTTGTTTCATTAGTTTCATTTAGCCCAACTCGAACAGTCAGGTTGTTGAACTCCGAGGCATATTCACCTACCGATAGACAATTTTTTGTAGCGCATGATACTTCTCATACAATTTCACACTGTAATCTGCTGGTAAAATTATTTACGCGACTTACTCTTCATGTGCTACCAAGTACCGATCTTTGGCTTTCCTTGTCGAGAACGTTGTTCTTCAAATCTCTTGCACCATTGAAGAGCAGCTCCTTTCAGTTTCAGCTTCACAAATAGTACTTTTATGGCTTCCGCCATAGGCTTCCTCTCGAAATAATTTTCACGACAAGTCTCCCAATCAACAAAATCGTCGGCATGCACTTTCCCGTGAAAGTTAGCCATTTCAATCTTGATCCTACCACCACTGAAATCTAGGGCACGAATTAATCTCTCCTCCAATCCACCTCCTCCTCAGCTGTTTACACGTCCGGTTGCACGGAAATGATTGACTTCGATTTCATCATAGTCATCCTCAGTGCTACCTTCCAGTATGTCTAAAGGGGTTGTGGTAGCCTTCTGGAACCTTCATTCGGACTCTCACGCGTTCTTGTCGCGGCAACAGTGTTTGGACCACTTGCGATGGATCTTCAATCATATTTCGCATCTCACCAAGTTTCATCTGTTGGTGTTGAACCCCCCTCCCCCGACCTCTACCACGATTAGCCATCGTGAAATCCTAAACTCTAACCTTAAGGTAGATATAAGGCTTTAATGCCAATTGATAGAGCAACGAAGCAGAAATAGGAGAAATAACAAAAAAACTACGAGAAGATGATTATGGTTGGAGGGAACGATAAAAATTTATAGGGCTTACAAGAAACCTCAGAAAATTGTCTTGAGACAAGAAACAAGGGTTAAAAAATGACATTATTGTCTATTGCAATCTAAAGCCTTATTAATACTAGAAGAGAAATCTAATATAATATTTCTAAGATATCCCTAAAATTACAAAATAAAATCTAAATAGGTATTATGCTCATGCATCAAAGTGAACATCAGGGGACAATAGTAAAAACCATGGATGCTCGGGGCTGACATTTAAATGAGCACTCTTCTCTTTGCAGTTTTGCAAATGTGGGAATCCATCCAAAGTCAGTGAGTTACAAATTAGCACAACAAAGCAACTATTGCAACAGTAGCATAAAGTAAATGGGAATCATTTTTGCAAGAGAAATCAAAACATATGCTAATTATTTGTGCACTAAGGGAAAGATAGTAACAAAGAAAAAACGGGACTCACCAAAAACAATATTAGAAGGGCACAGAATGTTAATGACGAAATAAAGAAACATGTCTTACGTGAAGTGCTCGGAGAAACAATCGGCAGAGCGCTTAGCCGGTGGGAAAAATATCAGAAGATCATCGTCCATCTTTCCCCTCTTCAAAACTGAGATCAAGTCATCAATGCTATTGTCAACCAGATATTCCTTGAAGAAATCGGTTTAAAGGACAAAACTAGCCCTTTTCCAACAAGATTATCCTTCAGAAGAGGCTGCAACACAGTTTCTGGTGGAAGGCCCGACAGCTTCTGTGAGAATGCAAGTGCCGTGAAAATGGCAAGCTTCTTCCGTTCATTGTCCTCGAAAAGCTCCAAAGACTGTAAGAATCTTTGCATGAAATTTTGTTACACTAAGAGGGGGGGTGAATTAGTGTTAAAGTCCAATTAAGGATATTTAACTCCTTTTCGATTAACCCCGCAGCGGAAGAAAGCTTCTGTGCCACAGAACCTTAGAGATAGGTTTCTGTAAAACAGAACGTTGGATTGTGATTGCGATTTGTTTTAAGTACGCAAGACTTTTATAGTGGTTCGGCAAATCGCCTACTCCACTCTTCACCCAGAAACTTGGATGGTTTCCACTCAATTGTATCTCAATACAGATTACACAATCGATAGCAAATAGAGCTGATCAGAAAGTTCTTCACTGTAGAAGTCTGAGTGGCAGAGCACAGACCAGAAGGTTCTGTACCGTAGAACTTGTTACACAGCACAAACCAGAAGGTTCTGTACCGTAGAACTCTGAGTAAAAGATCACAGACCAGAAGGTTCTGTGTTGTAAATGTCAATCCACTATAGACCAGAAGGTTCTATGTAGGAAGTGACTTGATAAGTACAGACCGTAAGGTTCTGCACTGAAGTAGATTCACAGACCCGAAGGTTCTGCACTATAGTAGGTTGTACAGACCCGAAGGTTCTGCACTATAGTAACTCAATGCACACGTTGATGTGACTAACAAAGTAACCAATGCGCAATCCTCTCAAGGACAACGACTTCGTGGCGTACCCCACGCGAGCACGTAGCGAACCCTACGCAGGCAGACAGCGACCCCTGTCCAAGGATGGATTTTCACTCCGGCGGCTCCACACGACCTGCACGATCTCCTCGAGATAGCGACTATGTGGCGTACCCCACACAGGCACGTAGCATACCCTACGCAAGCACGCAGCAGACCCTGCGCAAGCACGTGGCAAACCCCACGCAAGCAGACGGCAACCTCCGTCCTAGGTACCTGCACACACAGAACGTTACACTACAGAAGCTGGTTAGTCCCTCACCTTCTGTGCTCCCGGGGTATCTGCCCTTCTCTCCGGCCCACCGCACGTTGGCACACGACACCCAGCCGTGCTATCCACCAACGTCTCCTGCAGCTTCCAACCGAGTCCTTCGTGGCCCCCGAGTCACTCTCCCAGAAGACTTCACCAACGATGCAGCCTTCTGCAGGTAGCGTCCCTCGTGCGTGACTAACAAAACTCGAAACTTACGCTCTCAGAATACAAGAAGATTCGTGGCAGTTCTGTCTAGGTATTCTATGTTATCTGAAAGCATGAACTAATGTCCTATTTATACACAAAGACAAAAACGCTAAGTGTAGAAGGTAATCTGACGAATCAGCCTTCTGCAGAACAAGGAAAGTAAAAGGTTAGAATATAATACAATATTTAATTTACAAATACGTCACACTAGGCATATATTCTTTAGGTAAACGTATCAAATCAAATTAATAATAATTTGATGATTGTTTCCACGAATATTGCATTACAGAAGGTTCTGGTTTGTCGACAGCCTTCTACAAACGGAAATAATCAAAGATTAACTTCCTTAATGGTTTAATTCGATTCATTCTGTTCAAGATACTTAAGTGAATGTATCTAGACAGATGACGTGGATAAACATCCTAGATAACGGGTCTTGGTGATCGGATGGATTCACAGAAGGTTGAAACAACCTTGTAGAATGTTATCATAAATAGAAGATTATATTTCCTCCAATGGAAATATATTATTCTATTTTATTTCTTTGGCAATGATTTCGATCAGATAATTAACCTGATCATATTGGATAATTCCAAAGGAATATTCCCACTTAATTTCGTAATTAATTATTAATTACAAAAATATTTCCTTACAGAAGGTTCCTGTCAGGATTAGCTTCTGTCGTGTAGAGGGTTGACTTCTGCTTTGCAGAAGGTCATTGCTTATCATCAAAACACCTCAACAATCTCCCCCTTTTTGATGATGACAAAACATTCATCGTTAAGGGAAATATTTTTGCAAGTAACTCCCCCTGACTCCCCCTAAATAGGTGCGAGTACGAGTCTTGCATTTCACAGAACCATGTGGTTTCTGTTGAACAGAGCATAGAAGCTTCTGTTATAGAAAAAGCTATTCATAGAGCACAAAGCTTCTATAATGTACAGAGGATGAAGCTTCTGTATTTAGCCCGACAAAAATGATGAGTTTTCACTTTTGCACTCCCAGCAAAGGTGACTATACAAGATCACTATTCGCCTTCCCAGCAGAAGGGTGAATATGAGCTTTGATACCCATAGCCTTCTACACCCCATTTAGTTATTGAAAATCAAGGATTTTTCAATAACCATCATACAGAGCGAAGTACATAAAGTACTTAGTTCTATGTACTCTCCCTCAACATAATTTCTCCCCCTTTTTGTCACATCAAAAAGAAATAAGGAGAACAGAACGTTATAACGGAGAAGCATAAGCTGCAGATGAATTATTCAAACTCAAATGCGAAAGTGTGTCCATAAATGGCACTTATTACATCAAACCATGAGGCCAAGAGAATCAGTTTTTGGCCAAAGGTACTGATAAAGCAAAGCAACAAAAGAAGTGCATTATGCTTCATCCACAGAAGGTGCATCAGCAAGGTTATCGCGCAGAAGCTTGTCCTGGCGTTCCACTGTGCGAGTAAGGTCTAGCACCATACGCTGGAGCACGCGAATATCTTCCCCATTCTCCACAGCTTGCTGCTTGAGATCATTGAGGAGTGTGCGGAGATCCGAGGGAAGTAAGACGTCCTCAGATAGTCCAGCTGCTTTCTGTGCAGCAGAGGCTGAAGCAGTAGAAGGTGTTGCAGTAGCAGCCTTCTTCACAGCTCTGGGGGCTGGAGGTTTCTCCTCAGCAGCAGGGGATGATTCTGTAGACTTCCCTTTGAGAGTCCAAGTCGAACCCGACTTCACATAGTGCATGCTGGTGATGATTTGGTTCCCGAAGGTTCCAACCTTCCACTTCTCTTGCATCGCAGATGCATTAGAAGAAATTCCAGCAAGTTTCAAGAGGCCGGCAATTACCTGGCCGTACGGGAGAGCTTTCCCGGTGGTGTTGCAGCACCTTTTCATGTGCTGAAAGACTAGAAGTCCAAGGTTGAAGGGGATCCCTTTCAGAATGTGCGCCATGACCAACGCATCATTTGGAGTAATGGTGTCAATGCTCCCACTACGCGGTAGAAGGCAGAATAGCACAGCCCTGTGTAGAATTCTGCATTTGATGTCCAGCCTCGTGGACTCAAGATACCTCGGCACTTGTGCCTTCTTTCCAAGGATGATGCTGTAAGAAGCAGTCCGGCCAAGCTCAGACAGTGGGTCGTGCTCCTCACATCCAAACATTTGGTTTACATCGTGAGCGGAGAAGACAAGAGTGATCCCGTCCACAACCGTCTTGATGAACTTCACAAGTGGACCATCCTCATGAAACGTGATGTTGGCGTAGAATTCTCTCAATTTCACTACGGGCAACTCAACATACGTTTCGCAGAAGGATTTCAATCCAAGTTTCTCAAAGAGAGGAGCTATATCGAGATCATTAGCGGCAAACCAATTGAAATCAATACGCTTGAAGGTAGCAATCTGCCTACCCATAGCATCATAACTAGGCAGCCTAGTGTCAGCAAGAACATCATCAATCTCCTTTTGTGAGACAAGAGATGTTACCGAAGGAGTGAAGCCTTTGATGACCTCGATGGTAGAAACGTCCGTGAGAGAGACCTTTGCCGGTGACTTAGGTTTCTTCACGTCGATCTTTGTCATTGATGAGCTCACGGTCTCAGGAACTTTCCTTTTCTGCCGAGTGCGAGAAGCAATAGCTCCTGGCTTCATAGCGTCATGGAGAAGTTTGGCCTTTGGAGAAGTCGTCTGTATAAGAGACGCCTGAGATGCAGAGGCTTTGCCCTTCTGCTTGCGATCCGGCATGGAGAGTACTTGAGAGATGGGCTCAACCTCAAGAATCTCATCATCAGCCTCATCATCGGTAGAGGGTTGCTTTTCCTTGTCAGAAACAGCATTCTCGATATCATCATCGTTGGGCGAATCATCGTCTCCAACAGCAGGGGTTTCCTCAACAGAGGGCTGGACGACAGGAGGTTCCTCTGTCGCAGTGGGTGGAATTGCATCCGTGTCTTCCAAATCCTCTTGGAGCTGGACTGTAGGAAGCCCTAGATCCTCGGAGATGGTGTCCTCATCGGCTGAGTGTTCAGCAACGATGGCAGCAGGTGTTTCCTTCAGGGGAGATGGAGATTTTTCCGATGAAGAGGGTGTGGCGGCAGCAAGAGACTTTTTCCGGAGAAATTTGGTCTTGGGTGCCATGGTTTTTGAGAGAATCGGAGAATGGAATGCTAGGGTTTCGTGTTTTCTTCTAGTGAAGACGAAACAGAGACCTCCGATTGAGTTTAAGTAAGTAAAGCTTCTTAGTGAAATTAGGAAAAAATTTTATTTCCTAAAATTCAATATATTGGAAAGAAGATATTTTCTTCCATTATAAATATTTCATGAATGATTTCTTTAGATGGAAAATCTTGTTCCACCTAAGATATTCAGAAACAATATCTTTTTGGAGATTTTCACACGTAATTGGTTTTAATCTCCAAGATTTTGTTTAACGAACTGCAGAAGGTCCGCACTTTGGGTGGCTTCTGCTTGACAGAAGGATTCCTTCTGTAGATGCTTTCGATTTTGGAAAGCTAATTTTTGCTCGAATCATTTTGCATATATATTTTCACAATATATCTTCTGCTTTAAACTTCCAATTTTATTTTTGGAAATTTTTAATTCGAGTTGTGTTTATTAAGGTATACTCTTGCTATACCTTCTGTAGCGTAGAAGGATGTACCTTCTATAGTGTAGCATACTAAGTATTCTACCTTCTGTTGTAAGTTTCTATATTATATAAAGTACTTACATGACTTTTCCTTGTCTTTTGTAAGACGTTATAGGGGATGGCAGATTCCCAATTCGCTTCTAAAAAAGAAAAACTTTTCTTTATTCAGAGGCTTGGTGAAAATGTCAGCCAATTGATGTTCTGTGTTAATGTATTCTACACTAACAGAACCCTGTTGTACATTGTCTCTCAGAAAATGATGTCTGAGTTCAATGTGCTTCGATCTAGAGTGATACACTGGATTCTTAGCTAGGCTTATCGCACTAGTATTATCACAATTGATCGGAATTTTTGTAAATGAGTGACCGTAGTCCTCAAGTTGTTGTCTCATCCATAGAAGTTGAGCACAACAGCTTGCGGCTGCTATGTACTCGGCTTCTGCAGTGGAGAGGGCAACAGAAGTCTGCTTCTTAGAGAACCATGAAATCAACATGTTTCCCATAAGCTGACATGTACCACTAGTACTTTTTCTGTCAACCTTACATCCTGCGAAGTCTGCATCGGAATATCCAATGAGATCAAAGTTTGATCCTTTTGGATACCAAATGCCTAGGTTCATAGAACCCTGTAAATATCTAAAGATTCTCTTGACTGCTGTCATGTGAGACTCTTTAGGTGCTGATTGAAATCTAGCACAGAGACATACACTGAAGAGTATGTCAGGTCTAGAAGCTGTAAGATACAGAAGGGAACCTATCATGCTTCTGTAGAGCTTACTATCCACTTCTTTCCCGTTTTCATCCTTGTCTATTTGGGTATTTGTACCCATTGGAGTAGACAAAGGTTTTGTGCCTTCTAGGCCAAATTTCTTCAGGAGCTGCTTAGTGTACTTTTCTTGATGCAAGAATGTACCTTCTGCAGTCTGCTGAATTTGTAAACCAAGGAAGAACGTGAGTTCTCCCATCATGCTCATCTCAAACTCACTTGTCATGAGTTTGGAGAATTCGTTACAGAACGTTTCATCAGTTGATCCAAAGATAATGTCATCGACATAAATCTGAACAACAATGAGATGATTGCTTCTGTGTTTGAGAAAGAGAGTGGTATCTACTCTTCCTCTTTTGTAGCCCTTTTCAACAAGGAAGGAGCTAAGCCTTTCATACCATGCCCTAGGAGCCTGTTTAAGGCCATACAGAGCTTTGGAGAGTTTATAGACGTAGTCTCTGTGTTGCAGATCCTTGAAACCAGGAGGTTGACTTACGTATACCTCTTCTTTGATTTCTCCATTGAGGAATGCACTTTTTACGTCCATTTGATACAACTTAAAATTGTTGTAGCAAGCATAAGCTAATAAGAGTCTTATTGCCTCTAGACGTGCTACAGGAGCAAACGTCTCATCAAAGTCTATACCCTCTTCTTGAGAGTACCCTTTTGCAACGAGTCGAGCCTTGTTCCTCACAACAATGCCAGACTCATTTAGTTTGTTCCTGAAAACCCATTTAGTTCCAATGATGGAACGGTTGTCAGGTTTAGGAACAAGTGACCACACTTTGCTCCTTTCAAATTGATTAAGCTCCTCTTGCATAGCAAGTATCCAATCTGGATCATTTAGAGCTTCATCAATATTCTCTGGCTCTTTCTGTGATAGAAAAGCCGAGTGTTCATAGAAGGCATTTACAGAACTTCTAGTCTGTATGCCTCTGTTAAGATCTCCTATGACTTGGTCTATAGGATGACGTCTTTGATAAAGAGCAGGTGCTCTAATATCACTTTGTTGATTATTATGAGAATGTTCTTCATAATTATCATTTGTTTGTTCAAGATCATTTTTAGATTCATGAACAGAAGGTTCACCCTTCTCTTTCGTAGAGGGTAGAGGTTCTACAGCATCTTCTGTAGGTTCTTGAGATATAACATCTCTTGTAATAATAGTAGGAAGGTCATTAATTTTTACATTAATAGACTCCTCTATAGTAGAAGTTCTTTTGTTTAGAACTCTATAAGCTTTGCTAGACAAAGAGTATCCGAGAAAGATGCCCTCATCTGTCTTAGCTTCGAACTTTCCTAAATTGTCCTTAGAAGGTCTCAAGATAAAACAAGGACTTCCAAAGGAGTAGAAATAGGAGATGTTCGGTTTTCTCCCCCTGTATAGTTGATAGGGAGTTTTCTCAAGTATGGGTCTAAGTAGAACCCTGTTTGATATGTAGCAGGCTGTATTAACAGCTTCTGCCCATAGGTTCTGTGGAGCGTTGCTCTCACATATCATGGTTCTAGCCACGTCTATAAGCGTCCGATTTTTCCTTTCTGCTACTCCATTCTGTTGAGGAGTATATGGTGCAGAAAAATTGTGATCGATACCTTGTTCGTCACAGAAAGTAGCGAAGTCATGGTTTTCAAACTCAGTACCATGATCCGTTCTTATAGCTTTTACAGAAGATCCAGTTTCATTCTGTAATTTCTTAGCTAGCTTAATGAAAGTTTCAAAAGCATCACTTTTGTGAGTTAGAAATTTAACCCACGTGTATCTAGAGTAGTCATCGACCACAACTAGACAGTATCTTTTACCGCCGACACTCTGAACTCTAGTAGGTCCTAATAGATCCATATGTAGAAGTTCAAGTGGCTGTGTAGTAGAGACTTCATTCTTAGATTTGAATGAAGACTTAGTTTGTTTTCCAAGAGAACATGCTTCACAGAAGCTGTCATGCTCAAAACGGATATTGGGTAATCCCTTAACCAAATCCTTTTTCACAAGCTTGGATAACAATTTGAAGTTGGAATGTCCCAACCTTCTATGCCATAGATGGCTCTCATCTTTAACGGACAGAAGGCAGTTTTCTGTAATACAGAAGCTCTCCTGTGTCAAGGTATAAATGTTCCTTTTCCGATTTCCAATGAAGCGAACTTCATTGTCTAGGATACCAGAACACTTGTCTTGATCAAAAGTTATTTTATAACCTTTGTCACAAAGCTGGCTAATGCTCGGCAAATTATGCTTGAGTTCTGTGACCAACAGAACCTCATCTATGACCATGGAGTCAGGACTTCCAATGGTACCTTTTCCAATGACAGAGCCTTTGCTATTGTCACCAAATTTCACAGACCCTCCATTATGTAGAGTCAATTGTGAAAATTTTGAAGGAACTCCTGTCATATGCCTGGAGCATCCGCTATCCAGATACCATTCACTTTCAACAGCTTCTGTTTGAAAGCAGGTATGCATTTCATTTTGAGTTTCTGTGTGAGCGGTGAGACACATTAGTGCTTCTTCATCCTCAACATCAGAATCATCAAGATCTGCCCAAGCAGCAATTGCTTTCCTGGACTTAGATTGTGTAGAAGGTTTTTCCTACTCTTTAAGTAAAGGACATTCTGTCTTATAGTGTCCTTTCTTTTTACATTCAAAACAAGTGACCAATCTTGGATCAAATTGCTTTTCACGATTTTGGCTTCTTTTATTGAAGCGTTTCTTGGTGGCGAACCGCAGAAGACGTTTAGCTATCATTGCGAGTTCATCATCCGAGTCAGCTTCTGCTTCATCATCAGAACCTTCTGTAGGTTCTTCCGATGCTCTGAAAGCTATTGCTCTCTTTGTATCAGATTGAGAGGATCTTTCCATCTCATATGATATTAAGGAGCTCATCAACTGATCTAGTCGAAGAGTAGAAAGATCTTTAGCTTCCTCTATAGCTGTTTTCTTAGCTTCCCAAGATTTGGGTAGAGTACGCAGAACCTTTCGAACTATCTCAGAATTTGTATAGATTTTGCCTAAATGTGTTAAGGCATCAACTAGGAGGTTGAGTCTCTGGAACATCTGTTCTACAGATTCATCAGCCTTCATAGTAAAATTTTCATATTGATGAATTAGAAAATTCATCTTAGTTTCTCTAATCTGGTCTGTCCCAACATACATGGTGACAAGCTTATCCCAGATTTCCTTGCCCGAAGTGCAAGTAGAAACTTTCACGAATTCACTTTCAGACATAGCACTAAACATTAGATACTTTGCCGTCTTAGTGAGTCGTTTGATCTTGAGGTATTCCCGTGTAGGACGACCATCTCGATCATTTTGTTGGTTCTCTGGTATAGAAGGTGGACCATCTTCTATATAGGACCATAAGTCGTCGTCAATAGCATCGACGAATGCACTCATTCGAATTTTCCAATAGGCAAAATTCTTACCATCAAATATGGGAGGATTCCCAACATGTGGTTTTGGTATATGATAGTTATCAGCCATTAGTTCAATTCGTATAGAGTATCAGACTTCTATAGAACAGAACGTTGACGATTACTGCGTAGAACCTCAACAAGCTGAAAGCTTCTGTTGGGTAGAAGACAGTTATCAAACCGACCGTAAGGTCTCTAGTAATTAGAGAATGAATGTCAATATGACAAATCTGAATTGTCTTTTTCGATAGCAGATGTCAAATTCTCGCAGAGCAATAGGCTTCTGCAGAACAGAACCAAGATGCAAATCGCAAAAGAGTATTTAAGTGGTAGAGTCTTTGTAAGATCACAGCAGGACAATTAGCCTCTGTTTGACCAGAACTCTTATATCAATTTTTGTATTTTAACAGAGTGTAAGCTTCTGTTGAAATATAATTCTGATAGAGCGTAGGCTTCTACAGAGTAGAGACGGATAACTTTTCACAGAACTTAAAGCTTCTGTGGAAGTAAATCTGATTCCTTTGATAATCAAGTTCTAGATAGTCAGAACAAGAGTACTGAACAGAGCAATCCAAACAGAAACAAATTTTGATCTGTTTAGATGATAATCGCAGAGTCAGAGGCTTCTGCAGCGTAGAGTGTATAGCTGGCATGAGCTTCTGTGGATCTACAACAAGCGGTTAAGCTTCTGTTGGAACCCGCTCTGATACCAATTGTTACACTAAGAGGGGGGGTGAATTAGTGTTAAAGTCCAATTAAGGATATTTAACTCCTTTTCGATTAACCCCGCAGCGGAAGAAAGCTTCTGTGCCACAGAACCTTAGAGATAGGTTTCTGTAAAACAGAACGTTGGATTGTGATTGCGATTTGTTTTAAGTACGCAAGACTTTTATAGTGGTTCGGCAAATCGCCTACTCCACTCTTCACCCAGAAACTTGGATGGTTTCCACTCAATTGTATCTCAATACAGATTACACAATCGATAGCAAATAGAGCTGATCAGAAAGTTCTTCACTGTAGAAGTCTGAGTGGCAGAGCACAGACCAGAAGGTTCTGTACCGTAGAACTTGTTACACAGCACAAACCAGAAGGTTCTGTACCGTAGAACTCTGAGTAAAAGATCACAGACCAGAAGGTTCTGTGTTGTAAATGTCAATCCACTATAGACCAGAAGGTTCTATGTAGGAAGTGACTTGATAAGTACAGACCGTAAGGTTCTGCACTGAAGTAGATTCACAGACCCGAAGGTTCTGCACTATAGTAGGTTGTACAGACCCGAAGGTTCTGCACTATAGTAACTCAATGCACACGTTGATGTGACTAACAAAGTAACCAATGCGCAATCCTCTCAAGGACAACGACTTCGTGGCGTACCCCACGCGAGCACGTAGCGAACCCTACGCAGGCAGACAGCGACCCCTGTCCAAGGATGGATTTTCACTCCGGCGGCTCCACACGACCTGCACGATCTCCTCGAGATAGCGACTATGTGGCGTACCCCACACAGGCACGTAGCATACCCTACGCAAGCACGCAGCAGACCCTGCGCAAGCACGTGGCAAACCCCACGCAAGCAGACGGCAACCTCCGTCCTAGGTACCTGCACACACAGAACGTTACACTACAGAAGCTGGTTAGTCCCTCACCTTCTGTGCTCCCGGGGTATCTGCCCTTCTCTCCGGCCCACCGCACGTTGGCACACGACACCCAGCCGTGCTATCCACCAACGTCTCCTGCAGCTTCCAACCGAGTCCCTCGTGGCCCCCGAGTCACTCTCCCAGAAGACTTCACCAACGATGCAGCCTTCTGCAGGTAGCGTCCCTCGTGCGTGACTAACAAAACTCGAAACTTACGCTCTCAGAATACAAGAAGATTCGTGGCAGTTCTGTCTAGGTATTCTATGTTATCTGAAAGCATGAACTAATGTCATATTTATACACAAAGACAAAAACGCTAAGTGTAGAAGGTAATCTGACGAATCAGCCTTCTGCAGAACAAGGAAAGTAAAAGGTTAGAATATAATACAATATTTAATTTACAAATACGTCACACTAGGCATATATTCTTTAGGTAAACGTATCAAATCAAATTAATAATAATTTGATGATTGTTTCCACGAATATTGCATTACAGAAGGTTCTGGTTTGTCGACAGCCTTCTACAAACGGAAATAATCAAAGATTAACTTCCTTAATGGTTTAATTCGATTCATTCTGTTCAAGATACTTAAGTGAATGTACCTAGACAGATGACGTGGATAAACATCCTAGATAACGGGTCTTGGTGATCGGATGGATTCACAGAAGGTTGAAACAATCTTGTAGAATGTTATCATAAATATAAGATTATATTTCCTCCAATGGAAATATATTATTCTATTTTATTTCTTTGGCAATGATTTCGATCAGATAATTAACCTGATCATATTGGATAATTCCAAAGGAATATTCCCACTTAATTTCGTAATTAATTATTAATTACAAAAATATTTCCTTACAGAAGGTTCCTGTCAGGATTAGCTTCTGTCGTGTAGAGGGTTGACTTCTGCTTTGCAGAAGGTCATTGCTTATCATCAAAACACCTCAACACATTTTCTAGATTCTTGATGAGAAATGGCCTCCTCCGCAGGATCTTTTGGACATAAATCACAGATGGCAGAATCACTTCGCTCTTAGGTTCACAATCTATAACAGAATAAGGATGACGGTCCCCCTCATCAGGTTTGACAGCACCAGGTTGGGTACGCCCTCCTATGAAAACCACCTGCAGGAATGTAAAGAAAATAGCAACACCTTGTTTTGTTAAGCTTACATAATAAAAACTTCCATTACTTCAATTCTTTTAACCCACATTTAATGACATAGTCAACTGACGAGCCCGAACTCGAGTAATCCGAGGATGACCAATCATTCACTCAGAAAGTATGCTATGAATTGCAGTGACATAAAACATTAAGTAAAATTTAGAATGAAGTTAACTCTCTACAAAACATATTAACATGAAATGAACTAATATAAATCATGAAAAAGCAAATGGCAGCCAGCCTAAATATGATGTTTAAATCGAACACCAAGAAAAAACATAACAGATGGTCTATGGCGAACATATGCATATTTTTTGAATAAATGTGCTGCGCAATGGTAAAAGCATGCCCAACACCCAGAACAAAAGAAGCTCACCTCGAATAATGTGTCACCGTATCTCAAGAAGTTGAGATCTGAAGACTCAATGCTCTTTGCAACAAGTTCCTAGAAAGAAGGGCAAATAAAGAGTGGGACATTAAGATCAGCAAAGATGAAATATCTTTCCAACAAACGCCTTATTCTCACAATGGAAGCTAACATCATCGAGGAATGACAGTTACCAGATCACCAGCATTGTTCAAATAAATCTGGACCACTGCATCTGCAAAAGCTGCAGGGTCCAGGGGAGCCGCAATATTCCGTTTGCGGGTCTTAATCCGCGTGCCACTGCAAACAAAACACAAAGGCCAAGCTACATGAGTGATTTGGTGTAGAGAAAGGAAGAAAATCAGTGCACACCAAAATTACCTTTGCGACATTCAATTTTCAATTAAGTTGCATCCAGGCCAACAAGGAACAAAAGAACTAAATATCAAAACCTCAACATCAGCCCACCTAAACGGATGCTGGACATGGAACCACTACCAATTCAAAGGCCACTATCTCTACCATCACTCATTTCTAGTAAATATTTGGACCTGACATGACATTCTCGATCAAGGAATTTATATTAGTGCAACACCCTAGGCACCAGAATAGATATCCTCGAGCAATTCTGGACACCAAACATGCATTTACAATAATCTAGAGAAGGAAAATTAACATCTTTCTTAAAGCAGACTGTCCATTAAGAACACCACCCCTGTATCCCAAAGATAACAATTCAAGAAGCGACAAGGAAACAGTGAAAAGATAGAGGTAATATCCATTCATTCAGCCTAGATTCTTCTGAATAGCACTGGGAAGAAAACATCCAAATTTCAGAACACTACAAATAACGACCAAAAATGAGAATGGTAAAGGCATCACTGGGGGGATCAGTAGAGGAAGAGCCATACCCGAGAGTGGGTCTCTCCTTCGAGCTGCCCAAATTTTCCAAAGTGAGAGAAAGATTCAGCAGTCAAAGAACGACATAGACACGGATCCTCATAAATCAAATAAAAAACAAAAGGGAGAGATAGAAGCTTCATCCCGTCCCACACGAAAAATTCCCAGGAATGGAGGGATCAGCAAGAAGGCAGCCTAATCACAAATCTTTCAATCAAATCAACAAATGAAAGAAGAAGAAAAAAATTCACTCCCACCAAAAACACAATGAGATTGGATCCTTAAAAACAAGGACAAGAAAGCGATAGAAGAAATCACGGCTAATCGATCACAACAACCACCCAGAAAACACAATCAGGCCGGTCCCAGGAACATCGAGATCAAAAGGAGGCACAAGCATTTCACACAGAGGGAATCGTTCCCCAAGAACAACAGGGAAACGAAAAAACCAATCAGAAAGATTCGTTCTTGGAGGGAAGAAGGAGATCAGCAGGAGGGAGGGAATAGAGTGAGGGTTTAATTAATTCAATTTTGTTTTGTTACCTCGTAAACCGGCTGAGTTGGGGGGAACGCCGGAGTCTTCTCGGGGGAGTCTCCTTCCTCCTTTTTGTTGGTTGGTTGGTTAAAAAAGAAAGCCATTAACGCCTGTAATTTGTTTTATTGGGCCGATAACTGGTTTGGGTCCAGTGTGAAAAGCCCAATGGGCTCGCAGGGACCACGCGACCAGACTGGATGGGCTGCCGACGTCGTTCTCTAACCTAATCCCCCGGACAGGGAGGAAAAAAGAAATTCTCTACTTCTTTGAAGTAATTAGAGTGATAAGCAAGTAAAGTGTGACAACGGTTGGGGGTGAGCGAAAAAGGAGTTGTGTTGCCAAATAGAGTAATCGTTCTAAAATAGGATAAATAGTTTTATAAGTAGTAGAATAATGTTCCCAAATAGTTTTATAAATAGGAGGAGTTTTAAGTGACTTTTTAAAATTATTTAAAAGAAAATTTCGGCAAAGATGAGGGAAATCTGGCATATTTGGGATGGGACTGGGGGGAATCTTCACATCACATGCAACACGACCAAACCCTGCCGAGCTGTCATCTTTATTATCCTTTCTTTTATTTATTTATTTATTTTTGTTTTAGTTCCCACGTGACGAGTGCGAAATGGCCCACCACCACCACCACCAACTAACGTAGTTGAGGCTATTTGCGGAATACTCGGCCAGGCCACACCCTCTACGAGTTTATACCTTCCAACGAACGCCTCCCCACGGGCAAAAGAGGTCAAACGGACAATACTCTCTCGTGCACTTTCAAGTCAAGCACCATTAGTCTCCACCCAACTTTGTGGGGGCTAACCACACAAACGTGGAATAAATTATTTATCGATTCAATTTTGGTAGGCCGAGCATATAAATCCAATCATAAAAACACTTTGGATGAGGACAATTTCGGCATTTCCTAAAAAAAAAACAAAAAATCAAAATGGGAAGTTTATTAAATGTCAACAACGGCGGACGGTCAAAACCCAACCAACCCACCCAGGAGAATGAGCTTGAGCTTGAGCTTGAGCCGAGCCGAGCCGAATGCATCTTCTAAAGGGTCGCCTTGTTAACACCGCCACCTCCACCTCCACCACCACCACCACCACCCCACAACTCCGGCTCCATTGCTTGCGTCATCACCCCCTCCCTCGTTCCCATTTCTCTCTCCCCACCTCCTATAAGACCCCCTCCTCTTCACTCCGCCTTCTCCTCTCCAAGGCATTCCATCCTTCCCCCTTCGTTCCCGCTGTCTACACCACCACTCCCTCCTCCACCGCCATGGGTGACGCCGGCATGGACGCCGTTCAGCGCCGCCTCATGTTTGAGGACGAGTCCGTCTTCTCCCTCTTCCTTTTCTCCCCCCCCCCCTCGCTGTTCTCGTTCTTTTGATCGGATCTGAACGCCGAAATTACCATCTCTTAGTTCTGGAATTCGCCTGCTGTTCCCCCTCGTTTCGTTGCAACTGAGGACAACTTTTGTTTCTATTCGATTCGATTTACTCCCTCTTGAACCTTTTTTTTTGTTAAAAAAAAAAACAGTATCCGTTTGTCGTCCTCATGGTTGGTTGCTCAACCTGAGTTGTTGTTTGCAGATGCATCTTGGTGGATGAGAACGATCGAGTTGTCGGCCATGACACCAAGTATAACTGTGAGAGATTCAGCCCTGTTTTGATATGGATCGTTTTGTCTTGCTGCTTTTATTTGTCTGCTTCTGCTGGTGGCAATCCTTAAAAATCCTGATCAACCTATCATTTGTGTCACGGGCTCGATCTTAATCGATGCCGCACTTTCTATCACTCGTCGATTTCAATGGGATATCTCATCGGCAGCTGCTATATAATGGATTTTGTGTTTTTGGGAGGATGGTGGAAGTGCAAAGAGCATAAGAAACAACAAATATTTCTGCAGCTTGTTGGCTCCTTGTAAATTTTTCATTTGAGGAATTCTCAGCCTGCTTGCTGTTTGTTTGGTGATGGCGGTCCTCGTTTGCCACAGGCCACTTGATGGAGAAGATCGAATCCGAGAATTTGCTGCACCGGGCTTTCAGTGTTTTCCTGTTCAACTCAAAGTATGAACTGCTCCTACAAGTGAGTAATCTGTGACTGCTTGCTGTGGGTGTGTGACTACGCGAGCATCTATGACTACTTGCTCCGCGTGACTTTGTAAATGTTGTGTAAACCCGGGATTGTTTTAACTTGATCAAATCATTCTTAATGGTTTGGCTATGCTTAGATCAGTGACTCCAACTGGGTCTTGTGAAATAGGAAAAGAGATATATTTTCCGTGCTCCAGATTTGTTTTTCTTTTCTGGTTTCTTTTGCACGCAGCTTTACTCCTCCTCTGTAGCCTGGTTCTGTTTTGGTTCAATATTTTTCTATTTACCATGAACTTATGACATACTAACGGTCATTTTGTCGTATTAATACTAATCATGCTTGATAATTATATGTGAGCAGCAACGTTCCGCAACCAAGGTTACATTTCCCCTAGTGTGGACAAACACCTGTTGCAGCCATCCCTTGTTCCGTGACGCCGAGCTCATCGAGGAGAATGCTCTTGGTAATATGTTCTTTACATGGCACGCTCTCCCTTGTGTTTCCTTGATTTACAGAAGTTGTTAAACGGAGATGGATGTAGCGGCCCTGTCTATTGTGCCTCTCTCTGAATCAGGGTAATATTGGCAGGTGTAAGGAACGCTGCCCAAAGAAAGCTCTTGGACGAGTTGGGGATCCCTGCCAATGATGTTCCTGTGGATCAATTCACGGTGCTGGGTCGGATGCTCTACAAGGCACCTTCGGATGGCAAATGGGGAGAGCACGAACGTAACAGCTCCGACAACGCCCCTCCTTTCTCGACTACCTTTCAAGTGCCCGCCCGAGATTTACTAAAACCTTTCACCCATCTTTATGCAGTTGACTACCTGCTCTTCATCATTCGGGACGTGAGCGTGCATCCAAACCCCGACGAGGTGGCAGATGTGAAGTACGTGAACCGTGAGGAGCTGAAAGAGCTTCTGAGGAAAGCGGATGCGGGAGAGGGAGGGCTGAAGCTGTCGCCCTGGTTCCGGCTAGTGGTGGACAACTTCCTGTTCAAGTGGTGGGATCTGGTGGAGAAGGGGAACCTGAAGGAGGCCGCCGATGCTGAAATCCACAAGCTCACTTAAGAAAGATTGGGGGTGCTGTTGGGTCGTCCCTCCTAAATAAGCTTTTTTAGGGTTTTGGCCTGCCTTATCCAGAGGGCTGACTGCTCTGTCTTTGTTTCTGTTTACTTTCAAGCGACTCCCCACTGTGATGCGTTCTGCAATCTCCCAATAACATCTTCTCTTCTACTCCTCCTCATCATTCCCATTCTGATATTCCACACAACATTCACTACTCGTGATTTTTTCATAGAGGGAGTGGAGGGGATTAGCAAGAACGCATCCCAAGATATTTCAATCAATTCCCCGAAAAGCATCCCGATTTGATTGGGCATATTACTGGATTGGGCCCAGTCTTCAGCGCGCCGGATAAAATATTTATAAAAGATTTTCATTAATTATTATAAAATTTTTAATTTTATTAAAAACTTAATTTATAATACGAATTTATCATCAATATCGGCTGTCATGGCATGTTGCGGATGATCCGTTCATTTGTGCCTGCCTACTGTATCACCTACACTCTCTTCACGTTGACTGTTTGTTACATGTACCTCGAAAGGAAGGCCGAATTTTCATTTTCTATTCCCCATTTTTTTCCAAATATCTGAATCCCTAATCGCGGAAGCCCTAATCGGAGTGGAGACGCATCGTCGAAGCTCCCTTTCAGGCGCATGTTGAAGGATCTCAATCTCATAACTTAAGGTAAAGTGAGATCTGTCTTTGATTGAAAATGAGCAGAAAGAGTTTACAATGACACTTCCACTGGATCTGGGGTGTCGAGCTCGAGTGTGGACAGGCATATTTGGTTGCACGGTAAGAGGGTGGTCTTATACACTTTTTTAGAGTAATAAGAACCCTAGCCACCACTTCCTCGCCACCCTCTTCCTCCTCCTTGCCTTTGTTGTACGATTATTGCACCTCCACTCCGATTAGGTGATTAGGGCATAGATTTGGGAAAAAAAAAAAGAAAAAGAAGAAGAATTTGAAAACCCGTCTTTGGCGTAACAGGCGATGGGCCACGAAAAATTTAATGATAAATTCGTATATAAAAATTAAACGACAGATAAATTCGTAAAGATAAAAAGTTTCGTTATATTATTGTCTCAAAATAACGATGAGTGGGCTTAGACATCATTATCATCGTCACGAAGTCGAGAGAATCTTGCCTTTCGGATTCGGATCTGGAATCGCATGTAACACCAACAAAAAAACCCTGGCGAGATCTCTGCTGGCCCAGGTAAAATATTCCGAAACGTGATATTAGAAGCAGATCAATTGTTACAACTCCAATACAAATAAGATACGATTGCATCAAATGCAAGGTTTTTTTATTTGATTGGTTAGTACAGCAGCCCCTATAAAACCCAACTACGTTTATCAAGCATGAATTACACAACACCTTCCACGTTTATATAACATTAATTATAATTCGTCGTATAAAAAAAACTATTATATAACTTTTTGTCAGGTTCAATGGGCTTTATTCGATTCAGACTTAGTATAGGATTTAGGCATGACCATGCGACTCATGATGTTCGAACAAGTCAACTGCTTCCAAGTTCGACTTTGTCCAAGAGGAAATCGAACTCGACTTCACTTTTTTTTTATTATTTTTTTGGAAAATTTTAGAAATTAGTAGAACTCGTAAAGTTTGATTTCAATATATTATTTCAGAAATTTTGAAATTATTTACTTTATTTCGTATTTTTTTTATTAATACTTTCGGGGAACATAACTCTAGCCTAAAAGGGTCGCCTCGTTGACACGGTCTCCTCCTAGAAAAGTCCTAAAGTTTTGTAAATAATCTAACGCCTAAATTTCTCATCTCTTTATTTCTTACAACGAATAATTCGGAAACTATTACAATGCATATATTAAGAAAAAATAAAAGGCGTAAGTAACACTCCTTTTCAACCTGTCATAACCACATAAATGAGTTAGTTAATCGCTAAGTACATCAGCTCATATTGCGACACCACACAACCGAGAATTCCTTCCATATCTCTCAAACCGACGTCGTTCATCAATTCGACACTCACGGTCGCAATTGATATCTCACGAGTAGAATATCTAAATCATTTCCCTCGACTTCTGGGGCAACTTATTTCAGCCCCCAATATACGTCCCTCACCACCAAGCCACTAGCGTATCAGCTGCAATGCACTTCATGGACTCTTATCATTTTATCTGATCTATAACGGTCACGGAAATTCCCACCCGTACGAACACTTGGGCATACATCACGGCCATATCCCTCAGCCTCTTAAACTTCCTTTTTTCACATTACGAGGACGGGATTCACACCCAAGCCCCTTGCATCAATACCTCATGTGACAATCAAGAAGGAGTTTCCTTTCCTTCGGGAAAATCTAATCAAAGATTCTCTCCGGATTTTCCCCGAAGAAAATCTAATCCAGTGGATTTTTTCCGTCGATGGAGAAAACCTAATCCATCGAAAATTTAATCCAGTAGAAGATTTTTTCCAAGAAAATATAATCTAAGTCTCGATGGAGATTTTCCACGTTAGAAAATCTAATCCAGTCTCGGAAGATTTTCCCTGTTGATGGAGAAAATCTAATTTAAGTCTCGGATTCTCTCCGTCAAATAAATCTAATCTAAGTCTCAATGGAGATTATCCCCGTTGATGGAGAAAATCTAATCCAGTCTCGAGGGAGGATTTTCTCGCCGATGGAAAAAATCTAACCTAAGTCTCGATGGTGATTCTCCGAGAAAATATAATCTAAGCCTTTGGAGAATTTTGCCCGTGGATGGAGAAAATCTAATCTAACTCTCGACGGAGGATTTTCCAACGAACCCTATTCCAGTCTCGATGGAAGATTTTCCCGTCGATGGAGAAAATCGATAGGGAGAATCTGATGGATAAAATATTATTTAGTCGATGATCAACTTGAAATCTAATGGAGAGAATCTAACCCAGAGAATCTAACAATCCAGACAAATACTGGGAGAATATGACTTTGTGGATAATCTTGTAGATAAGATTTAGCAGGTAGAAAATCACAATTAAAATGTGCGGAAGCCAAGTGGAAGTTGAGGATCAAGAACAACCGTGTGAAAATTAAAGATAACTGTCAAATGGAAGTTGAAGATAAAAAATAACCGCCATTGAAAATTTTCTATAAATAGAAGGCAAGACCACAACATCAAAAACACGCGTCAACAACTCAAACACACTTTTGTCTTTTATCTTTTCTTTCTTACCAGCGTCCTGAACCCTTTCAGTGCCGTCGATTCAATTTCGACATTGTTGACACACTTCCGTCCATCCTCACTGCCGTGAATTCAATTCCAACATTGTTGACACACATCAACACAATGAGACACTTTTGTCTTTATCTTAGTTTTAGAGTAAAATCTCTAGGCAATCTTTAGGCAATCTCTGTAAACACGACAATCATTCAAATATCACGAATGACTACTTGGTTGTCTTTCTGTACCTTCTCAAAAATGAAAGTAAGTGTTTTCGTTAGTGCAATTTGTTCTTTGTTCTTACTATTTGTCTAAAAAGCCTTGGCAACCACATTTTTTATTACATTGTGTAAGTCTCAGCAATTCCAAGCATGTTCATCGTGACTCGAACACATTTCGACCGCGAACACTCCCCCCATCCCATCTTGTCATTTTCATAAATAATTTCCCCAAGATGGCTTCCGTAGGAACCCTCTTCATCTTAATCTAATGGTCTCAATTCATCTTCAAGTCAAGACATCAACCCCAAATGAATGGTCATGATGAATGATCAAGAGTTAAACTTTCATCTCTCAAATGAGTCAACGGGGTCATCAAAGTCTTCACCTCTCCCCCCCTTTTTTATCCAAGAATGTGCAAAGCATACACAAGGAAAATGGGGTGGTCGTTCATTCATTCATATATTTAGTCGTGTACAATAGTTATATTTCACATTCGAAATTTCAAAAGTTCGAGTCGTTACACTCTTCCCTCGTCTTCTCATCTTTAGGGCATTTTTTATTAGTGTGTGCACTTATGTGCCAAGACACTTTATGGTATTTGTGAATAATTAATTAATAAAGGCGAGTATTTATTATTGATTATTTTACTTTTTTACAGGTAAAATTATTAATGATAAAGTCCCGCAGATTAGTGAGTATATTAATATGAAATAGTCCGTGATCGGATAGAAGTTTAAAGGGAAAATGGACATCTAGATCATTGCTAAGTATAACTGAGGTCAAGCCGACGGATAGTGTATTCAAGTTATACTTATGGGTACCCTGAGATTAGGGTTACTGGACACGACTCGTTTAAGAGGATATCACATATTAAACATCATTGGTCAATCCTCTTTATGGACGAGTATAACTGATCTTTTGACTTGAAACCTTCATTTATTCTATGCGTGGAGCTTGTGCACCTTGACGTCGTTAAAAGCAGTCTTTAACCGGATTGTGAGTAATACGATTGTTGGGTGTGTGACAAAGTGTATAGAGAATAGTGTTGAGTCAATATAGGATTCATCGCTCTCTTGGATTAGGGAGTTGACATCTAGGCCACTTAATAGAGATATTAGTGACTCTAATATCCATGGCCATTGGAGGAATATTTTACATTCAAGTAAGTCTATTATATCTTGCTAATCAAGTAAAATAATTAATTTGGTGATAATGTATTTTGCGCCGAATTAATTAGAATGTCGGTTATGTGAAGAGATTGAATTGTACGGTAATCGGTTCATAGTGGTATATGATTTATAATTATTATCCTACCACGTTGGGTGACTAATAAATGTTGCTAGACGGTTACCTTAATTTGTTATGGATTTACACTGCCTTCATGTTTAGGACCTAGAGGGTCGCACGCATAGCATGCCGATATGAACATTTATTATTCGGTGGATACTAAGTATTATTTCAAAATTATAATTAATTGAATGATTAATTTAATCTGAAATATCGAAAGCAAAATTTAGACCAAGATCGAATATAAATTTATTCGAGTCAATTCGTGTTTATCTTAGAATGAATGACATTTAATTTTATGATAATTAAATGTTATTTAAATGATTATTTGGATATTGAGTTAAAGTATCAAGATGCTTATTTAAATAAAATTAGATTGAATTTTTATTCGACCATTTTAATCATTTGGGATTAATTGCCCGATGGCATTGATTGGGTTTAAATATTATTTATAATATAACATGTTTATTTTGATTTGATTTTTTGTTAAGATTCAAATCTATTAGATTTGATTTGTAATCTATTAGAACGGGTAACGAACTTATAAAATGAAAAGAAAGAAACTGAACGAAGGGGTGATTTGAGAGAAAAATTACGTTTTCATGATAAGAGAAAAAAATATTGCTTTCAAGTTTTTTTTGATCAAATAGGCTAATATTTACCGGATCGTTAAGTGTTCGTGGTTGTGCATGCGTGGATACGGCTAGAGGAATCACACGTAGGACTCTCATTCGTTCATGAACTACATTTGGTTTATCGGAAATTTCGATGTACGATTTTCGTGTAAGGTTTTTCGGGTTGTTTTATCTCAAATATTTTACACGTACCATGATGTTCTTATTATTTTGGGTTTGAAAATTTTATTTTTGCTGCTCCCGCTGCATCCGAGTTCTTTCATTCCCCGCCTATTTCTCCTATTATGGCATGGACTCCGTCCAGCGCCTCCTCATGTTTGAGGAGGAGAATCCGTCTTCTTCGTGAGGATTCTCGGTCGGATGGAACTGCTATATATCCGTTCCGAATAAAAGTGCGAAAACACTTTGTTTCATGTCGACTATCACGTTTACTAAGAAACAACTATTAAACTTTTATGTTGGGCACTTCCACATTCGAATCTCGATTTACCTCATTTCCAAAAATTTTCTGTTATATAATCTTTTCAGAATTATACACATTTCCTGATGAAGTCATGTAACTTAAGATACATCTTTTTTCCCATTTGCTCGCCTACTTTTCAATATTTCTACTTGGTTACGGAGTTTGATTTCGCAATCTGTCCCGACCGTTTTGTTGGAACAGAGCATAACTTTCGACCATGGTTGGTTGTTGACCAGGAGTTGTTGTCTGCAGATGCATCTTGGTGGATGAGACAGATCGAGTTGTCGCCCATGACACCAAGTATAACCGTGAGAGACTCGTCCCTGTTTCGACATGGATCGTTTTGTCTTGCTTGCTACTTCTATTGCCTGCTTCTGCTGGTAGCGTCCCATAAAAATCCTGATGCGCCCGATCTTTTGTTTTGATTTTAGTCGAATACCTCACCGGTAGCTGCTACATAGTGGATTTCGTGCCTTGGCAGGGTATTGGAAGAGCAAAACGAACTTTTAAAGAAATTACAATTGGCTCCTAGTAAAATTTTCAAGAGGAACTCTCATCGTGCTTGCTGGTTTGGTAATAGTGGTCTTCGTGTACTGCAGGCCACTTGATGGAGAAGATCGAATCCGGGAATATCCTGCACCTGGACTTCAGCGTCTTGTTGTTCAACACAAAGTATGAGCTGCTCCTCCAAGTGAGTAATTTGCGACGATGGTGTATTCCGGTTTCACGGGATAATCATCAACCGGGTTATGGTAGCACTGTTTCATGAATGTTTTGTAATGCTAAAACGGAATGATGTAACGTCGGGATTGTTTTTAACTAAAGCCGAATCATTGTCTGTGTTTGGCTGTCGCTTAGATGAGACATTCAAACGAGGTTTCGTGAAATAGGAAAGGAAATATAAGGCCTATTTAGTAAGAAGAAATAAGTTCCGTTTTCTGTTTTCATCTTTTATTATTAAAATACCAAAAAACAAAAAACAAATTTTTTAAATTTTCAGAGAAAAATAATTTTTTTAATAGGAAAAAGAGTGGATTTGCAGGCTTCCAAATGAATTGGCTTATTTGAAAAAACTTTCTTCTTTGGAAGATCTATCTCGTGTCTGGTACCTCCTCGAGCGAATTCCTCCTTTTGCTCCTTAGTCTACGGGGTATTAGCAGACCCATTCGCCACTGGAAACGCCGCTTCCCGTCCGACTTACATGTGTTAAGTATGCCGCCAGCGTTCATCCTGAGCCAAGATCGAACTCTTCATAAGATTCATACTCGCATTACTTATAGCTTCCTTATTCGTAGACAAAGCGGATTCGAAGTTGTCTTTTATTTCAGGGCTATTCATGTGCTTCATTTTCGCCCGGAGTTTGCTTCCAGAAATATAGCCATCCCTATCCCCTACTTATCAAAAATATAAGAAATATATTAATTAATTAATACTATATACTATTATATCATGATAATTCGAATCTATTTCTATTTATTTCTTTTCTATTCTAAATTAATAGTATTAAGTAGTATTCAAATGCAATTCAGATTAACAAAATTTCGCAAAAATAATAATCTAAGACGCCCTATTTGAATTGAAGTATCCCTTATGTAAATAAAAAATACCTAGACGAACTTGCGTCCAATAGGATTTGAACCTATACCAAAAGTTTAGAAGACCCATGTCCTGTCCATTGGACAATCCATGCATGGTGGGTTCCCATTGTCCTTTCTACAGTGACGTATATTGTACGTGTTCCTAAGACTTTCCTGTTTTCATTTTTTATAAAAATACCAAAAAATAAAAAACAGTTTTTCAAGTTTTCAGTTTTAGTTTCCGGTTTTTCACAAAGACAGAAAACGGACCATGTTTTCGGTTAACAAACATGGCACACCTTCCTGTGCACCCAATCAGCATTTTGTGTATTCTTTTGCACGTTGCTTTAAGCCTTTTTGTGCTCCAGACCTGTTACGAACGAATTCATGTAACATCAATATCATCAATTTTTCGAACTTCATAAATGAAATTCTTCTCGTTCATTTCCCTAAAAATCTAAAACATCTCGTGAGAAAACGATTTAAAAATGTCAATCGATATCACTTTGTTATACTTGATATGCTACTTAACGAACTTTCCCTTTCAAGAATGACACAAACTATTTTGTAAGAACGAAACTTCTCTAAATATGTAAGATTTACCCAGGATTAAAATGACAAAACAGTCATAATAAATAAGGTATAATATAATGAATTTTTTACATTTTTTAAAGTTATTAATATCGATAATAGTCTATCAAACGAGAATTTTATCGTATTGGCATTAAGAGTATAACAAAAAAAATAAGAATTGGAAAGAAATGTGGTAATGTAATAATTATTTCCCCCCGAATGAAGGGCGACATACAGTTGTCCCACCACCCCAAAATCCTCGCACTTGTTTACAGGATCTCGCCTTAAAACCAAAGCGGCTTAGGATGTGTTTGAGGTTTTATGCACACCATCGTGGCGTCGCGAGGGACGAAGAGCCATGGCAATGGATGCTAGTGGTATCTACCAGGTCATGTCCGTCGTCATGCCTCTGTACCTCGCGATGTTCTTGGGGTACTGCTCGGTCGCCTGGTGGAAGATCCTCACGCCCGTGCAGTCCACTGGGATCAACAAGTATCTCCTGTACCTGGCCTTCCCCATGCTTTTCTTCAAGGTAATTGGCGGAGGAGACTTTTACGCCATGAGCCTGCCCTTTGTCGGGGCCGACACCCTCCAGAAGGTGGGGCTACTCGCCGGCCTCACCCTGTGGTTGTTCCTGAGCAGGAATGGGACGTTGGAGTGGGTCATCACGGCGTTCTCGCTCGTGTCCTTACCGAACACCCTGGTCGTCGGCCTCCCCATCCTCGAAGCCATGTATCCAGGCATCTCGTCGCCTTTCATGGTACAGATTGTCATCATGCAGGTCGTTCTGTGGTGCAACGTGATGCTGCTGTTGTTCGAGTATAGGGCCGCGAAGAAACTCATCGAAGCACAGTTCCCCACGGATGGACCATCTGTAAAATCCATCCGAGTTGATCCAGATGTCGATACGCTCAGTATTCCTGAACAATTGGAGACGGAAGCCAAGGTCGGGGACGATGGCCATCTCCACATGGTCATCCGGAGATCAAGATCCATAGGTGGTTCCTTTTCGGATATGCCTCTTAGGCAGAATTCGGGGATTGCCAGGAGAAATCCAACCGGAGCAGAAATGTTTCCATTACAATCTTCTTCGATGAGGTCCAGCAGATCTCCTCTGGACCTTAACAACGCAGAGAAATTTGGATCATCAAAAAGCCGGGAAGGCGGGCCAGAGAGCAATGATCCAGTCAACCTGTCCGATGACAGGATGGGTTACGGTAACACAAGGGATCCGGCAAGGCCTAACTCGGTTCTCCAAATGCACATCAGGTCGAGTTCAGATGAGATGGGGAAGACTAACAGAGAAGTCCATGCTATCGATATCTCCCCTGTTTCCGAAGCCCAGGATGAACCAAGGAATTCCATAGGTCACAACTAGACTAACGAGTACTCGTACCTTTATCAGGATTTGGCTTCAACAGCTACTCATAAATCCGACTATGATGATTCAAGGCGTTTTGTCTGTGGGTGCTTTACAGGCAGAAGCAGCAGAAAAGATGAAGGAACTGAAGTGAAGATCATTCAAGGAGAGAACAACAACGACGACAAAAAGAAGCCCCCGGCACACGTGATCGCTAAGCTCATATTTTGGATGGCTTGGAAGAAGTTCATACAAAACCCAAACACCGGGGCATGCCTCTTGGGATTGGCCTGGTCCCTCATCAGAGTCAAGTAAGTGCAGAATTATGTCTCCCGATGTGCATAAGGCTGTTATATCTCGTACCTGTGTAACCGTGTTCGTCGTTCGTGGGGGGGAGTGGATGCAGGTTCAAACTCGAGATGCCGTCCCTGTTGCAAGGTTGCATCACGATCATCACAAACACGACTCTCGGACTGGCGATGTTCAGCCTAGGTGAGCCAACTTCTCATAAATGTGCAAAGACACGGTCGCTGCATCAAAACTGTCTGGTGTTCGGCAAATCCTTGTAATATGGTGTCGTGCGTTAAGGTTTATTCACCGGACTGCAACCCAAAATTTTGTCCTGCGGGAAGAAGGAGATTGTCCTATCACTCGCAGCCAAGTTCCTTTTCGCTCCTCTGTTGATGGCAGTAGCGTCGCTCGCAGTTGGACTGAGGGGCACTATATTGAACATTGCCATCTTACAGGTGATTTCCCCTGAGCTTCCATGCTTAGTTATCACCCAACGCAAACCACGCTCTGCTCACGCAGCGAGTTCTTCGTCACACAGGCTGCGCTTCCTCTCGGGATCGGCCCCTTCGTGTTCGCGCAGGAGTATGGCGTGTATCCCAACATCACAAGCACAGGGTAACTCCTTAATCCAGAGACGAAACAACACAAGTGCAGCAAGTGAAGATGGAAACTATTAACAACTGAATTTGGGTGAAATCTGCAGGGTGATACTGGGGATGCTGGTGGCGGTACCAGTTATGTTGGTCTACAACCTTGTCCTGGGACTGCTCCATTGAGGAATGGACCATCCGAGACTAGGGAAGTCCTAAATATTTCGTATTAATTACTACTGTAGTATGAACTTCCCACTTAATTAATCACAACAGCTTTCCTTAATTACCTAACACCAGGGATGTGTTTATGCTCACTACTAACCTGATGACTAAGTAGCTAGCTTGACTTAGAACTTAAACCCAAATGAGAAGACCCAGAATCACCACCATCTTCTTCGGTCCCTGCAGAGGAGGACTCAGCTCCTCCTCCCGATCCAGACATGAGGATGGCCTTCCTCTTCCTCCGCCTTCTCCTCCGCTGCTCCCACCTCCTCATCATCTCCTCCATCTCCCTCTCCCTCGGAGGACCCTCCTCTTCCTCCTCCCTTGTGACCCGCTTTCCTCCTCCTTCCTCCTCACTTGGTGGAGCCACCTGTGGAAGGACCAAGCACCTGCAGCAGCACAGCATCAGCATGAGCAGCAAGGTGTACGTGTAGAGAGAACTCCACACATAGAAAGTCCACTTCCAGTTGTGAAGCAGCTCTTTCGTCCATGGCAACTGGGAACTGATATCCATCTCAGCGTCAATCACTTGGGGCAGAGATACGGCTCCTGCCCTCGGAATTAAGCCAAAGCGGATGGCTTCTGATCTTGGGTACCCTTCCCTGTGCCTGAGGACTTCTATCTTTATCTTCTGAGTCTCAACGGATACTCCGAGCAGGAGGGGAAGCCCGAGGAGGAGTGTCCGGGCGACCCATATAGGCAGGCTCCTGTAACGAAGCATGCACGGGTGACTCGATCCCGCTATCACTCTTCCATCCGTGGATAGCAACTCTGCTGTCAACTACTAAGTGAACACTCACCTCTCAGTCGTCATCAGTAGCAAGCAATGTCACCTCGCTAGCAAGATGAGTTACAAAAAGAATCGAAGTCTAATACCTGGAAGATACCAACTCGCCGATTGAAGTCGGATTCGGGCATTTCCAGCATCAGGGAAACGATGAAAGTGTGGCCGGTGGGAATTCCAGTGTGCTTCCTTCTGATAAAGGAACTGCCTTTGCTGGCGAATCCCGGGGCGCTACTGCCCCTAAACGAGAGGACCGCCTTTGGGTAGATCTCCGTGTAATCAAAATGCAACTTCTCTTTGAGAAACACGGGCTCCTCGACCAACATCTTCACAAGACCAACTCCAACAACCACTGACACCGCCATCAACACGGACAGGACCATGCACACATAAGCCGCGGCAAGTATGCCAAACCCCATCCTCCGAACGAGGAGAATGCTGCTATGGGCAACCACGGAAGGGACCTTCTGGACAGCCGACCCGACATTCTCCCGGACCTCCTCGGCCCGGCGGTAGGATTCCGAGGCCACGGCGTAAAGGGTGAAAACAGGGGACAGGATGGAAGTCATGCTGGTGTATATCAGTTCTGCCTGGAGGAACGCAAGCCTGATGAACCAGTCCACAGGATCAAGGCTAATACTGGGACCATGGGATGGCGGTTCATCTGCAACACCTTCCTTCCCCTCCTCCATGGCCGTTGCAGCCTCCTGCGTCGGGGGAATTGAGGTCCGGTCTTATCTATAGATTTGACCATGAAAGGGGAAAGCCTAAGCTGCATGCAATAACGTGGCAGACACGCGTAAGAAGACCTTTCCTGACAGATGTAAGATCAGGACTGAATGACTTCAGCTGTCGGAGGGTTTCTTGGAGATTTAGGGAATTGGAATGGAATGGAATGGAACCATCCCGGCGTTGATACCAATACCAGCAACCAATAGCCAAACACTAAGCCTTCAACTCAACTCAACCGGCAGTTCATTAATTGTTCAGTACTGGAGAACAGATGCTGGTTCCACGGGCTGAACCGTGATCTACGATCCGTTTACCCTCATCAATCCAACAAATAACTTCTGGTGGCCACCCCTGACTCCGGGCAGAGGCTTGGAGAGGTCGGCGACGTGGTTGGCGTGAAGGTTAATGTGACCGGACCCATTGAGGGGATGTTAGGATGACGGGCATTGTGGTTAATCTGCAGAGACATTCATGTCGTGACCAGACAGATCACGATGCCAGGTTTGCCTCTGTCCCTGCTGCTGGCGGCAGCTTCTGTCTTTGTGAGATTTCCTTCCGCCGTGTGCTTAGGCTTGACCTTGCTGGTCATCGCCAATCTGATCTTCAACAGGCCAGTGGACCCGGTTGATGGAACAGTGATCACGAATGATGAGTTTGTAAATGGAATCTACTCATTAGGTGAAATTGTTGATTGAATATGTACAAGCAGGTTTAGTTGTGCACGACGTAATCAACTTATAACTTTCGAATGATTAGAAAGGAAAGATAAGGCCGCAAATCGACTAGAAAGAGTTTCGACAGGGAGCTCCGACATGGTGCCACCGAAGAAGATGCCGTTCGTGGTGATGCAACCGTCCCAGCCTATGTGGGTCACATGCTTCACGTCGGTTGGTTCTCCAATCTCTATCTCTGCCTCCTCGGCTTCTTCATCTTCTTGGTACACTGTCATTAAACAAAAATGGAGGCAACACTTGATCGAATCCTCCTAGAATGTTTTACCAACACTTCATTGCGCTAGTATGAGGAATGTCTGCACGAGAAAAGTAATTCTTACCAAACATATGAGAGAAGCTCTTCAGTCCTTTGTATAGCCGGTGAATGCCGGCTGATATATTTGGTTTCTGTACAGGGACGGAAGCAGACAAATTCTTCACGCTTTCATCTGGTGAACAATACTCCCTCTCTCCGTCACCTGGTCCATGCACGTCTTTCCACTTTGCACGTTCCCCATGGTCGTCCTTTGATTTGGGTTCATTCTGGTTAGGGGAAGCAACGGCCACGCTCGATTCGGAGATGCAGCCGAGAGCAAACGGAAGGAGGACGAGCTTGTCTGATGATTTCTCCCTCATGGTTTCTCCAGCTTTGGCAAAGGAAGAACAATTCCCCTGACCTCTTCCTCAAAGGAGATTATGTTCTGGGTAAAATAGAGAGGCGAGAGATGCGTTGCCTTTATTTACAAGAAAGGATGATGTCGTTGTGGACTAACAACAAAATACTTTTGAGTCTTCTTTCTTCCTCGGTTTGGTGGGATGGAGAAGTTAAATGGAGTCAGGGGCAGATGTTGCCTTGTGATGCAAACTTCCCCCTGGCTTATTCCTGAATCCAGGTAAACCACAAGCTATCACCACACCATTACACACTACTTTTGCAGCTCTACTGGAGGCCAACAATTTTGGGTTGTTTGGTTGTTCGACAGTGGGGTCAATCGAGTCATTTATCGGGGTATCCGGTCTTCCTTCTTTGTTAGTCAATAGGCTTTTGGAGAACAAACAGTTGCATCTCGGATGAAAATGGCATCACAACTGCCTTTTGCCCTCTTGGACGCCAACCAGACCATCCCTTTTATGAGTAGACAACATTCCCCCATCCACCATGAGCAAACATCTTAGCAACAAACTCATTTTTACTATTAAGAATTGACTTGGAATATTCACACGCATCAGTACTCAGTCTATGCTCTTTGATGCCAAAAAAAGAAAAGGAAAAAATGTGTGAGCCCTTACTATCAAAAATCATCTGCTTGGGACTACAATGGAGGGTAAAAGTATGACGACAAAGAAAATCCCAAAAACAGCAACCCTCCTACCATACCGACAGTCCGTTGCGAGATCTTCGATGCTAGCATACTTCCTCCTACCACTGCCAGCGACGTGCATATAGTGTGTCCTATTGTTGCTCCTATAGCCACCCCAATGGCATTTTTGTGTGTTGCCAGCTGCATCATGTAGCTAATCAGGCCATAAGTATGCATACAAGTTTCAGAACTATTTTAAAACTATTCTGATCCATTATTGCATGTTCAGGCACAGGAGTAATGACATAAATATTTTTTTAGTTTGATTCATAAATTTTTTCCCTGGGAAAATCAAATCTTTACTTATTCACGTGCATGAAGATCCTTCAGTAATACGTCATCAATGGTTACCAACACATAAATTGACACGGAAAAAAATTTAATCAATTGAAGCATAAACTCCAGGACTTTCACAAGAAAAGTATTAGTCCGTTAATTTCTGTAGCCTCCATCTGGATACGCCCCACTAGTTTCAACTTTCAACTGGAAAACCCATATCAGACACTACATAACAATATATAAGAAAAGATTCTTACAGCAATGGTTGCAATCTGGCTGCGATCACCCCATTCGGCCAGGAAGGTGAAGACAAATGACTGCAAAAATGACAAAGGAGCGAGGAACATTTGGTGACCTGAGCTACTTTACATATCTAAAACTAATCAAACTCATGCAGGAGATGCACCTCCAAAAATATGGGAGTCAAAAACCGTGAAAAGAACCACCGCAGGGTACTTTTCCCCTGACCTGCCTCAAGTTTTTCTTCTACCTGTATATATAAGCGAATGATCAATGTAGCAGGAGAAAAGGAAAGAAAAGCAGGAGGATACATTATGTACAATAGGCACGGCTTATATCCACCGATTACATTCTGCAGCAACAACGAACAACCCTTAATCCCACGAAGCAAAGTGTGCTCCACTTATCAAAACAAGTATGTTCCATGTGCCTCACTTACCCTCAGGCAGGCAGTGAAAGAAAATGGCAGAAACGCCCCGGCCAATAACAAGTATGATTGATAGGGGTCTAGTTCGACCTCTTGCCATGTGTCTATCAAGATAGTATAAAACATTTATAAAGACAGTCAAATTGGTTTGTGAAGAGGTGCCACTGGAACATACCTCCTCCATTTCTTTCTTCTGGGATGACTTTTGATCTGATCTCCAGGCAATGTAGAGTAATCGCATCCCAAAAAATGCATACAATACTGCATGATCCAAAAGATAAATGAAGGGTAACATCAAAGAGGAAGAGAAAAATATTAGATATTCTGATACCAATATGTCATGCTGCAAAACACTAGCTTCCATCTTCTGTATCCAAGCCAAACAATTAAGAATTTCTAATAGGCAACTCGTGAAATGAAATGAAAATTGTAATCTGTTATGTTAATGAGAGGATCTGAGACTGAGACTCTTTCTAATAATAGGATGTTGAAGAATGAAAGCGGGACAACGAATTCAATTTCCTCATTGGCAACAAGACCACTCTACTAAGAATTCCCTCCATAACGTTTTCTAATCCTTTATTATGTCCCATTCAGACAATACTCTACCATTCTCTAAATAAATAATCAACTGATGGGAATGTTCTGAAAGAAATAAATTGATTTCACAGGCTCAGGGAGATGAAACCCGTTAGACAAGCTATCTGTGAACCAACAATGAATAAGAAATGTCATAGGAGATGTACCAGTAGCTGCCCTGTTTGTGTATTTCCTTGATATTACATTTGGGAGAATTCTACCAAGACCAGTGGATAGAACCTAACATGACAACCAATAATAGAATTAGATTTGCCCCAGACATTATGATAATCA